>JANSJP010000008.1:0-600000 GCA_024734325.1 Lactarius hatsudake | reverse complement strand
TTGGGACACGAGAAGTAACTCATCCCATCCGCATTTGGAATGTAGATGGCACCCACAATCAGGATGGCGCCATCACTCATTACACCGACCTCACCGTACGAACGGGAACAGAAGAAAGGACGCTTCGCTTCCTGGTTACTAACCTGGGAAGGGACGAAGTGATCCTAGGATACCCTTGGTTTACGGCCTTTGAGCCTAAGATCAAGTGGGGAGACGCAACGCTGAACGAAGAGTTCCAGCCGGTTGTGGTCTCGAGTCTTCGCTTGTCAGACGAAGCCACGCCTATGGAAGCTTCCATTCGAGCGTTGGAGACGTACGAACTTGATGAGGAAGCGTGGGAGCAGCTCATGGACGACGAGCGGGAACCCCAAATTGCGTTTTTTACGCAAAACCACAACCGCGTCCGAGTTGGCACAACAAGAGGCGGCAAAGAAGAAGGAGCGGACCTTCGAGGAAATGATCCCCAAGGAGTACCGATGTCACCGAAAGATCTTTGACGAAGAAGCATCTCACCGCTTCCCTCCATCTCACCCCTGGGATCATGCTATAGACCTCCTCCCTAACGCCCCCGCCTCGCTGGACTGTAAAGTTTACCCACTCGCACAGAATGAACAGGAGGCTCTAACCACCTTCCTGAACGAGCAACTGGCAAAAGGATACATTCGTTCGTCTAAGTCGCCATACGCATCCCCCTTCTTCTTCATCAAGAAGAAGGACGGCAAATTACGCCCCGTCCAAGATTACAGACGACTAAACGAACTCACAGTCCAGAATCACTACCCGCTCCCCCTGATCCCCGAACTCATAGATCGGATACGCGACGCACGCCTCTATACGAAACTCGATGTTAAGTGGGGGTATAATAACGTACGGATCAAACTAGGAGACGAGTGGAAAGCCGCTTTCAAGACGAACCAAGGGTTGTACGAACCCCTCGTCATGTACTTTGGGCTTACCAACTCCCCCTCTACGTTCCAAGCAATGATGGATGACACGTTTCAACCGCTCACCCTGACAAACGAAGTGATCGTCTACATGGACGATATTTTAATCGCCACGCCCCTCGACTATCCCCACCACCGCGCTATAGTGCATGAAGTTCTCCGCTTGTGCGAAGAACACGACCTTTACATCAAACCCGAGAAGTGCGAATTCGAAGTATTGGAAGTCGAGTACCTTGGACTCATCATAGGCCATGGAAATCTCCGGATGGACCCTGTTAAGGTACGGGGTATCCGAGAATGGCCCGCTCCAAGGAGTCTCCGCGAAGTACGCGCCTTCCTCGGATTCTGCAACTTCTATCGACGATTCATCCGCGGTTTCTCCGCACTTGCACGACCCCTACACGACCTTACCCGTAAAGACACCCCGTGGCACTGGGGGCAACGGGAGCAAGACGCGTTCGACAATGTCAGACGTAGTATTGAACGCGAACCCACACTCCTATTTCCCGACCTCACTAAACCATTCGAACTCGAGGTCGACGCATCCACGTCGCCATCGGGGCCGTACTTAACCAACTCGGCCTGGATAAAAAACTGCACCCCGTTGCGTTCCACTCCGAATCCTTCAGCCAGGCGGAACGCAACTATGACATTTATGACAGAGAACTACTGGCCGTCGTCAAAGCTCTGCGAGCGTGGCGCACATACCTAGTCGGCTCCCCCCATAAGATTATTATCCATACTGACCACGCCAACCTTCAGTACTGGAAGGAGCCCAGAAAGATCAGTAGAAGAGTCGCGCGCGAATTCCTGGAACTCTCGGAGTACGATTTTCTCCTAAAACACGTCTCCGGAGTCAAGAACAGTCGCGCGGACGCCCTGTCGCGAAGAGTAGACTACGCGGCCCACGAAGAGGACAACATGACATTATTGTCCTCCCCGCGGACCGCTTTCTTCGAGCGACGGAAATGTCCATGCACGATATGGACATTTGGACCCAGATATCGCAAAACCTTGATGAAAAGGAAGTACTTGCGATGGGTCGAGCCCCACAACCTGCGAAAGGTGGGGGGACTGTGGTGGAAGAACGACGCACTAGTTGTCGTGGGCGACAACAACCTTAAACGGGGGGTAATCACCTTTTTCCACGATACACCAGCCATGGGACACCCAGGAATCGCGAACACTTACGAACTGCTACGACGCGACTACTGGTGGCCCAACATGCGCAAGGATGTAGAAGACTACGTCAAAGGGTGCGCAACATGCCAGGCAAACAAGATCAACCCCCACCGTCAAAAGCCACACCTTTTCCCCATCACCACAGACCCACACGCCGAACCATTCGAGGTCGTCGCCATGGACTTCATCACCAAACTCCCTCCGTCTGACGGATATGACTCTATACTTACAATTACGGACCACGACTGCTCGAAGGCCTCAATCTTCATTCCGTGCAACGAGTCGATCACAGCAGAAGGAGTAGCGCGATTATACCTTCATCACGTATACCCACACTACGGCATACCCCGAAAGATTATCACCGACCGAGACCCCCGGTTCACCTCCGCATTCATGACTAATCTATGTAAAGTCCTCGGAATTCGCCAGAACATCTCATCCGCCTATCACCCCCAGACCGATGGGCAGTCAGAACGGACGAATCAATGGTTGGAACAGTACCTCCGGCACTGGAGCAACGTGCAGCAGGACAATTGGGCGGAAGCCTTACCGATCGCCCAATTCGCGCACAACGCCTGGCCCAACGCGACTACAAAGGAGTCGCCGTTCTCGCTCATCATGGGATGGGAACCACGTACCATGTGGACGCCAAAACCCACATCTTCCCCATCCGTCGAACAACGCCTAGAAGACATGGTCATCAGACGACAGCACGCGCAAGACTGCATCAGACATGCGCAAGAATTGATGACAAAAAGGGGCAAGACGCGCTTCATCCCTTATCAAGAGGGCGCAATGGTCTGGCTAGAGGGCACAAACCTCCGAACCTTCTACCCCACTGCAAAACTTGCCCCAAAAACGCCACGGACCATTCCGAGTGAAGCGAGTCCTTTCCGATGTCTCGTACGAGTTAGAACTTCCGAACACATGGAAGATACATCCGGTCTTCCATGCGAATCTCCTTACACCATACAAGGAGACGGAATTACATGGCGCAAACTTCACGCGCCCGCCCCCAGATCTGATTGATGGAGAGGAAGAATTCGAAGTAGAGCGCATCCTTCAGTCCCGATCACATGGACGAGGGCGCAAACTTCAATTCCTCGTCCAATGGAAGGGCTTCCCGATAAGTGACAGCACGTGGGAACCCCTTGAGAATGTTCGACACGCCCCGGATCTCATCGCCGACTTCTATCACCTAAATCCTACCGCCGAAGGGGCTGGACGAAAGATATAAGGCGCATCCTTCGACATCGCTACCACCCAACTTCCCCCCACTCAACCATGACGACCACACCCATCATCTCCACTATCCAGACCCGCCGTCCCGTCGAGATCATTCTCGAAAACCTAACCGTTCCCTCACAGGACTTGGGTGTCCCCTCGGAACCAGAGGGTCGCACGCCGTACTCTGTAGTCCCTGACTCGCCCCCACTCCCCGTACTCGCACTCGCCACCTCAGCCCTCGCTGCAGCAGCGGGGGAACCTAAGACAACTGCCGAACCGTCTGAACCCCCCCGACCTATTATAATCCCCTTCTCTGTGGATACTCCTGTCACCGTCCACGTCCCTGCCACGCCCACCTACCCACCTGAAACCACTGCTCCACTCACTCCACCACCACCGCTCTCACCTCCTGCCGTCCCTGCTGCTCACATTCCCATGCCGCCATTCCCTGCCGGGATGGACCATACGTTCACACCAATCCCACAAACCAGGGTGGTCGAGCCCGACCCCGCACTGGCCCGCCTCGATGACGATGAGGAGGATAAGGAGAATGAGGACCCTGGCATCCCATTCTTCCTCAACGACCCATCACTCCCCACCTTCTTCCCTCTCTTAGTCGGCGAGACGGGAACTACCAAGCAAACCGCACGGTACATCTACTACCGTCATAACTACCAGGAGGTCGTCGGCACCATGGGTAAGGGGCACCCTTGCTATGCGTCGCAGGTGTTCTTGAACGACGTATACACGGGCCAGTTGGCACAACACATCACCGATAATCAGCTCAATATGTTCCACCCCCACGACCCCCGCGCCATTGTGTTGAACGAGGTTCTTATCGAGCTACACCAACCCCGCCTCCACGCCGACATCTCTCGCCTTCGTGAATGCCTCACACGGCGGGACGCTATTCGCACCCGCCAGTCAGACATACGGCAATTGGAGACGGAGTTGACCGCGCGACCAATTCCACCTCGACATGGACTTTTCCTCAGTCCGGAAGCGTCTCCAGTATGCCCGAGCCATTCCCCTCATCGCCGACAAATATGCCGAGCTTCACGCGAAGCCCGTGCGTCCCCGTGGCTCGCCCGAGCCTATTCCCCTCGCCCCTCGTGACGCTGGACCCAGCGAGATGCCCCGCCTTCAGGGGGGAAGGCGGTAAGCGTCGGCGCAAGTGTTTCCAGTGCAAATCGGAGGAGCACCTGGTGGCACAGTGGTCCTGAGCGGCGGGCTCGGGAACCATGCCAGTGGTGCGGGAGTCGAGCCCATCGGCTTGACGTCTGCCTCATCCGACGCCTCTCCCCGATGACGCCAGCGCATGTCGATCCGGACTCCCGCCCTAGATGTGCGGGAAGTGTCTGAGGTACGATGCCACGCACGAGGAGATTAAGTGCCCTATGTACGAGATGTGCTGGGACTGTGGGGAGAGGGGGCGTTTCATGTTCTTGCGTCGACACACTTGCCCCCGTACCCCTTCTCCTGTCCCCGCGAACATTCCCGCCGAGGAGGACTATGCATACACCAGCGACTAGTTGAAGTCGAGGCGACTTCAATTCTGGCGGGGGGGTAATGTTACGATTTGTCTCGGTCTCTCACTTTGCGCCTGTTAACTCCTGTACTTTTACGATACGCTCCCATGACTCGCGCTTCTCGGTTTCCATTCCGCACCTTGCGCCTCGGCGATAGGATGGCTAGTTTTACGCTTCGTTTCGTCCGCTGACCATCTCTGAGGCACGCGTTGTTCCGTGGGATTCCCTTGTACTACTTATGACTATTCCTTTTGTCCTCGCTTTTGTACCATTACATCAGACTCGCGCCATATGTTTGCATCGCGCAAACATCCTGTACTAGTATATAAGTCACGCCCTACCTAGCTTGTACGGTAGACTTGACTTCTTGTGTAATACCACATTGTCTTTGCCTCACGAACGCCTCGACTCGCCTTTGCGCTTGAGTCTTCACCTTAGCTCGCCTTTGCGCTTGAGCCCTGCCTCTCTACTATTGCGCTCGGTACCAGGGATACCGAGCGACACTTGTGCATCACCGAACTGAGTCTTAACCGACTCGCGCTCTTCCGATCCCGTTGACTTAGACGTGGTACACGTCGTACCTAACGCCCCTGTGGTGGCGTTACAGCCCGAATAGAGGCTTCCATGGGCGTGGCTTCGTCTGACAAGTGAAGACTCGAGACTACGACCGGCTGGAACTCTTCGTTCAGCGTCGCGTCTCCCCACTTGATTTTGGGCTCAAAGGCCGTAAACCAAGGGTATCCCAAGATCACTTCGTCCCTTCCTAGGTTAGTGACTAGGAAGCGAAGCGTCCTTTCCTCCGTTCCCGTTCGCACGGTAAGGTCCGTGTAATGAGTGATAGCACCATCCTGATTGTGGGTGCCGTCTACATTCCAAATGCGGATGGGGTGAGTTACCTCCCGTGTCCCGATTTGGAGTCGTTTCAAGAGTGAGGAGCATATGAAGTTATCGGTGGCCCCTGAGTCGATGAGGACTTGTCGTTCGGCCGTTGCGTGTACTGATTTGAACAAAACTGGGATTCGCATAGATCGAAACCTGCTAGTGTACACGTTTAAATTTAATGCTCTAGCCCAGGCCGCCGGGTTCAAGCGTCGAGAAAATCCTCTCGTCCGAATAGTTTTTCCACCATGAGGTCCCGTACCTCCTGGGTTTGTGCCTTCATCACTGCGATCTGTAGATCTGCCTGCTCTTCATTCGATAGTATGCGACTAGATTGTATGGCGAAAGAAGAGACGGCGGGAGCTGGTACACTTGAACTCGAGGGAGTCGGTGCTGATGGTCGCGTGGGCATGGAGGTTGGCGCCATGGTAGATGTAGCAGCAGCCACTCGCATGCCCTTTTGAGGACAGTTACGCGAGATGTGCCCTTGCGCTTGGCATCTAAAACATCTTCCCTCCTTCTGAAGGCGGGCTTTGTCGGTGTCGGTGAGGGCCACGGAGGCTCTGGCGCGTCCAACATCCATGGCATTGGGATCGCGGGTTCCTTTGAGGGCTTGGACCCACTGTTCTCTGCTCTGTCCACCCTTTTTTCGCTGGGGCTTGCCTTTGCCGAGGTGGTCCTTTAAAATAAGGTACTCAGCCTGCTGCAGTCGGGCAGCCGCCTTCCACTGCTCCCAGTTTACAGGGTGCTGGAAGCGGACAGCATTGACTACTAACTGGTTCGGGAGTCCGTCCTGGAATAACTCCAGCGTTGTAGCTTCATCAGGGTTATACCCCGCCTTCGTGACAAGATTCTGGAACGTTGCGACATAAGTGTCGATATCTCCTCCCTTCATTGTGAGGGTTTGGAGTGCTTTGCGTGCGTTGGTCTGCTCGGATGTGTCGGTGTAGGCTTGTACGAACCGGTCCCTGACGGTAGTCCATAGGACTTCATTTTGTCGGAGAACTCCGGCCGCGATTTGATCTTCTAGCCACTGGGCCTGTTCGTCGACCCAGTCGTTTACTAATGGGCCTCGGATGTACGACAGAAATGTCATGGCCCGGGATGCTGGGATCGTGAGTTGGTCGACGGTGGGATTCATTTCCTTATAGAGTCGAAATGCTCGCAAGAAGGCCTTGCTTTCGTCTCTAACTCCGGTGAACTCAGGAGGAGGGTTTCCTCCCAGTCGTCCGTTTCCTCCGGGAGCTGGCGCTACTGGCGCGGCGCCACCGCCACCGCCACCGCCACCGCCACCGCCACCGCCGCCGCTACCAGATGGTACAGGCGCGCTACCACTAGGCGGGTTGGGTGCTCCTCCTCCTCCAGCGCCACCGCTGGTGAGAGTCGTACTGGCCGAGGCTTGCTGGGTTTGGGACATTGTGTGAGTCTGGAAATGCGTCGTTGGGTTGGGTAGGTTTGTTGTAGGCACAGAGACACTAGGTGATGGGGAATCGTCGTCGACGGCAATGCCAGAAGTAGTGTGAGTCGTGAGGGGTCCGACTCCGAGTGCCTGTGGTACTATGCTGATAGTGTACCACTGGCCTTTCTTTGCAGAGTAGTCAATGTATGCCCACTGTCGTAGTTCTTCGAGATAGTGGACCTGTCGGTATTTCTGGGTGTTAGGATGGAAGAGGAAATATCCTTCCACTCCTTCGTGTTCCTTCCAAACGACGGCTCCTTTGACTTTATCGGAAAGCCCATCGTCGCTGTATCTGTCGATGTATTCTGCCTGAAACTGGGATCTGGAGCGACTGTGAAGATTCGCCACTGTGAGAGACTTGACTTAATGTAACGCCACCACAGGGGCGTTAGGTACGACATGTACCGCGTCTAAGTCAACAGGATTGGAAAAGCGCGAGTCGGTTAAGACTCAGTTCGGTGATGCACAAGTGCTACTCGGTTTCCCTGGAACCGGGTGCAATAGTAGGAGTACGAGGCTCAAGCGCAAAGGGCGAGCGAAAGTAGAGACTCAAGCGCAAAGGTGAGTCGAGGCGTTCGTGAGGCAAAGACGATGTGGTATTACACAAAAAGTCAAGTCTACCGTACAAGCTAGGTGAGGCGTGACTTATATACTAATACAGGGTGTTTGTACAGGGCAAACACATGGCGCAAGTCTGATGCGGTCGTACTAGAAAGAGAACAAAAGGAATAGCTTTATGCAGTACAAGGGAATCCCGCGGAACGATGCGTGCCTCAGAAATGGTCAGCGGACGAAACAGAGCGTAAAACTGGCCATCCTATCGCCGAGGCGCAAGGTGCGGAATGGAAGCCGAGAAGCGCGAGTCATGGGAACATATCGTAAAAGTACAGTAGTCCAAAGACGCTAAGTGAGAGACAAGGCAATTCGTAACAAAAGGCATTACATGGCTTTCGAAGCTCACCGGCCAAGAACATAAAGACATATCTCGCATCATTCTCGGTGTTGTGGTGGACATACCTCTTCCAGGCAGTCAGTCTTCAGCGCGCTTCAAGTTGACCCGCACAGTGCGGGCACTTCTTGATTTCATCTATCTTTCTCAGTATCCTGTGCACACCACGGAAAGTCTCAAAGCGATGGATACCGCACTGTGCCGATTTCATGAAAACAAGGATATTTTTATCGAGCTTGGAGTCCGGGAACACTTCAATATTCCCAAGCTCCATAGTCTTCTCCATTACACCAGATCCATCTCACTTTTCGGTGCTGCGGATAATTATAACACCGAGCATTCGGAACAACTTCACATCGACTTGACCAAGAATGCATACCGTGCGACAAACTTCAAAGACGAATATAAACAAATGACAACTTGGCTGGAGCGCCAAGAGGCATTGCACCAACATGCGGTGTTTATTGAATGGTGCAAGGGTGAACATTCCGAATCGCTGTCACCTCCATTGGCATATCCCCGTCCAAATTTGACGCTATATCCTTTCATGGCGACCCATCCATCAGAGAAGGGTGTGACGTTTGATGGCCTTTTTGACAGGTATGGGGCTGCCGACTTTCAAGACGCCATCGCCGACTTCATTGTGCAACACAACGATCCTGGGTTATCTGCTGCTGCAGCTCGGAGGCGTGCTGACAATACATTAATCCCTTTCCAACGTGTTTCTGTATTTCATAAAGTCAAATTCGCTAATCACAATCGCTCGGATCCAAGAACAACTGTTGATGTCTTGCACATCTGACCTGAGGCACGCAACCATCACGGAAATGCTATTACTCCTGGGCGATTTGACACTGCATTGGTGAAACATGGAAGCAGGTTTCGTGTGGTCCAAATCCGGGTTGTGTTCCAGCTCCCAAAATCAGCAATACCCTCGATTTTCACTAGTTCACGCCCTGCTCCCACATATCTTGCATACGTAGAGTGGTTTTCACCGCCCTCTGCACCCAATGAATCTCATGGAATGTACCGGATATCAAGAAGTTATCGCAACGAACGCCGTTTAGCTAGTATCATCCCTCTGGAAGATGTCTGCCACAGCGTTCAACTCTTCCCAGTTTTCGGGTCTGTTTTGCCCCAGCAGTGGCAAGGCTCAACCGTGCTTGAGGAATGCCGTACATTCTACATCAACCCATTCCTTGACAGACACTTGTACCAAAATTTGGACATAATTAACGAACGCTTATAGTACACTAAATGTATTGTAGTTCTGAACGGATGTGCTCCGAGTCCACTCCGCCTGCCAACAATCGTCTGATGTTTGCCACGATGTCTCACGACCGTTGTATTGTTGACCTTCCTGGCAATCCCGGTCACGTCGTACTTATGTTCGCCTGTGCCCTTGAAGCCGCACCACCAGGGAAGTATGGGTTCTTGCCCTTCGCCTGCCATCTCTGTGTGTGTATGCATGTGCGTGTGTGAGTGCGGAAAGATCGGTCAGCGCTGGGGAAAAGGTTGTGATAAACTCGTGCTGATGCCCTCTGTGCCGGTGAGAAGAGGGGAACAATGGGTACATACCGCTCAGGTTCAATGTTGTCGTTATCTTCCTTGAGATAGTTGAGCAGAGAGTCGTCGGGTGGGTGGAAAATTGTGCGCATGATTGGCGCCAGCTCCGTGAAGATGTAACGTGTCGAGGCATGGTCCTGTCCGCCCTGATCACGGGCTTGAGGCCACAGCAACTGGCGGAATCAGGCGGAAACGAGCAAGTACTCTCAGCCATCGAGAAACTCGGAGTTCCTCATTGATGAAATCGGAATATGAAATCTCATCCGTGTCGTGATCAAAGTAGGTGACAGGCTGCAATGCACAATGAATAGACTGTACATAGCGCACAGCAACGCGAGTACGAGAGCGTACCACAATTGCCACAACTATTCCTTACGATCGTCCGCCTTTTTCTTGCTAAATGCGAGATCGATGAGTTCGCGCTTCCCATTTGTGCTGAAGACCCATTTTCTTGATATTTTGGATCTCCTCGTTCTTCATGATCTGGTCATGCTTCGCCTCGCACACGTTCAAGAGCCTTCCACGCAACGGGAAGACGCCAAAGTAGTCGCGTCCGACAATGCTGAGGCCACCGTGAGCACCTTGGCGGAGTGTTCTTGCGGGTTGGGGTACGAAACTGGGACGGTGACCAAGGGCGGAGGACGGAAGGGAAAATGGAGCCACCATCACCATCATGGTTGTGTGTTTGTCGTACGGGGCTCGAAGATAAATGAATGGGGGAAGATGGAGGCAGGAGAGAAGCGTGGTCACCCACGTGATGGGAACGACGCCTTGCAGGTTCGGGAGAGGGGGTGCCATCATCAAATCGGGGCGGTAATGTAGTCATTGGGTCATGTGAATGAGGCTCAGGGCGCTTAGGAGGACGGGGAGGAGGATGGCTCTGGGGCGGTGTTCAGTCAGAATGAGCGTGCATTGGGACGCGGTGTGTGTCCCTTCATTGTTCACATCCGAAAGCTTGGTGGTGCCAGTGAGACTGTCAAAGAAGTCAACAATAGAATCGTTGCCTCAACGCCTCATTGCTTACCGGTTGCGTTTTGTACCGCCTGTTCTTGATCTGCTGTTCAGCCCTGAAATCAGCCTAATTCAACACGTTCTCGACAATAGACGACCTGGACACTAGAGACAAGTCAACAACCACATACCGTCAGGCAGCAAGTACTAAGCCTCACCCTCCTCCATGAACTCCCCCGAAAGCGTGGACTTGGACCCAAATTTAGAGGACAGTAACATCATGGTCTCCTTAGTCTAGGAGAGTCTGACAGCGTTTGAGGAATGCCGACAGACGTCCAAAAAAAATTCCTCAACGGACACATGTACGAAAATTTAAAAGTAATTAAGGAAAATTTATAGTACACTGAATTGATTTTTAATAGCGCTCGCTGGACGACAGGCGCCCGCCCGGATTTTCAATTTCTTAGCGCGTTTAATACATTAGTGCTAATTAGAACGGGTTTTGCGGGGAGTGGTTTTCCCGATGTAGGTTCCTCCACCAAGGGTTCACCAATGGTGCGCTCCTTGGGGGCATATATACGTCGTGCTGCGTCTGGTTTGATCGAAGTTCGAGTTACCTCCGCTGCTGCTGTGAGTAAATTTGGTCAAGTGGACTAGCTTCGCACTATGGGATTATATCACTGTTACTACCTCTCAGATCTCGGCGTCCAGTCACCGGCATATGTCGCGGGTCGCTCCCACTTACGTTGTGCCGCAATGGAGGAGGCCTGCGACCTGACCCTTCACCAGAAGCGTGACACCAGCTTGCGAGGAGCGTTCTGATCGACAAGCGCGTTCAATAAAGAACTCTACTCGTACCTACTGCACAGATCGACCAAATAAGCAGCCTTTAAGGTACGTGCTCATAACTGGAGAACTGGAAAGTAGCAAAGATTGGCCTTTTCATCTGACGTAATGCTATTCTGTCACATAGTGCTATTGATCGATTGATCTGTTGTTGATGCGTTTAATGAGCCAGGGCATGATTAAATGATTATGCGTGACTTATTGTAGGTACATGGGAACGAGCGATTCCATATCCATCACAGATTATCCTGATCCCACGATAAGCCTTTTCACCCATAGTACACCACAGCGACTACTCGAACGATGACGATTCAGAAAGAGACAAAGCTAAACACCGGGGCCATCATGCCCCTCATTGGTCTCGGTAATATTTGCACGTGTCATCCGAAACGAAGGCATCGGTTGATCTCCTTCCCCCTGCCTAGGGACGTGGAAGTCGAACCCGGGCGAGGTCGAGATCGCAGTCGAGACAGCACTTAGAAATGGCTACAGACACGTCGACACGGCCACAGCCTATAGTTCGTGCTGCAGACATCTGACATATAATGTTCGTGTCTCTAAAATAGGTCGAACTGGTTAGGCAACGAGAAGGAAGTTGGCATCGGCCTCAAGGCATCCGGGGTACCGCGCGAGGAAATATTCCTGACTACCAAGCTCAACAACAACGACCACAAGGATGTCCGTGGGGCCTTGGACAGATCTCTCGAGCAGCTGGGGACTAGCTATGTCGACCTCTGTGAGTGATTTTAACACCTCGACCGGACGTCGACTTATCATTCGTTGCAGATCTGATGCACTGGCCCGCACCTATGACCTCAGACTGGAAAGCCGATAAATCCCTGAACTGGATCGATACTTGGAAGGAGATGGAAAAGGTTTATCTCGCCCACCCCGAGAAAGTCAAGGCTATCGGTGCGCGCTTCCATTAGTCGTTCCGGGAGTCGTTCCCAACTCATTGGTGCAGGTATATCAAACGTGTCGGTCGCCTTTCTCGAGAAGCTACTTAAAGTCGCTACCGTAATTCCTGCTGTGAATCAGATCGAGCGTCATCCGTAGGTTATACCGCTCGTTGTGGTACAGAACTCATGATCTGCGGTCGGTTAGATCTTGTATTCAAGACGACGTCCTGGATGCGTGCACAAGTGCTGGTATCGTCGTCACGGCCTACTCTCCTCTCGGTTCGGACAAGTCGCCTCTCTTGAAGAACGACATTGTCGTTCGCATCGCCGAGAAGTACGACATCACCCCGGCCAACGTGCTCGTCTCGCTCCAGGTGAATACGCCCTAACGTCAACGGTGAGTGAGAAACGTCACTCCGCCACCAGCTATTTATGCAAACGTCCAAAAAAGTTCTGCCAAAGTCTGTCACCCGCGAGCGTATCATCGGTAAGTTTTCTACCTTACCAACTCAGTCCTTGAACTTACGATCTTTACAATCAGTGAACCTCAAAGTTGTCGACTTGACCGAGGAAGAGATCGCCGAGTTGAAAGCGATCGAGAAGACCTCTCACTTCCGTGCGTGTCCTCCCAGCTGGACAGGATGGGGAAATCTCGGATTCCCGGATTGTTAAACACACGCGCACCTCTGCGCTATGCTTTGGCGTCTTCGCCTTGTGTACGATACCTTTTTCGCGAAGAAACAAACTACTCATTTGACCCTCGTTTGAGACGAGTGGTGAGAACTGTCAGTGGGCTGGTCTAGTCAAGCTCTAAGTGCTCGGGAGTAAGCGTCGTACATTGCATAAGCCCGTCGGGAGGTATGAACATAAGGTAAATTATGATCTCAATCAATAGGGGAAAATATCGGCGTTTTTAGGGTTACCACCATTGAAATCGCGAATAGAAGCAAATGGCTAGGCAGCATGAAAATAAGGGCGCTATCGCCCGAAGCTCTGGAATCCACATTGTTAGGATAACGCGGATGCCTCCCATTTGATAATTGATCCCGCTGCCTCTGGAGGTTCTTGACATCGTAACGACGTACCAAGCTATTGCGGCGCCAGCTCCTATTAAGGTTGGGAGAGGAAGTATGCCGAGCCAACGAAGAATAGACACGGCTGCACGAATCAAGGGTGTATCCGAGTAGGACAAAGTCGGTTGCTGAAATGAAAATTCTCGTGCCACCTCGCCGTCCAAGTCTCCCGCCGCCCGACCCGAGTATAACTTTCTCAGAAGTAGCGGTAGTCTTGGCGCAAGTACGCTTGCTCGACCAATACCAACGAGGTCGGTGTGTCCTTGGGAAAGTGCATCCTCAAAAACCTCGGGAGATCGCATCCCACCGGTGAGGAGTACCAACGGATGTCGGGAAGAGGAGGACGCTTGAGCGTGAATGGCATCTCGTGCTTTTCGAGCAAAGCGACCAAAGAAGGCTTGTCGACTCGTCATGAATTCTAGGCGTTCATCTCAATATATGACCAGGGAAGAAAGCTGCACGGTGGTCATACCAGGATTCTCATAGTCACCTCCGCTAATCTCAATGAAGTCTACCATGTCCCAGCGGGCGATATCGACAACATGTGCGAGTGCTCTGCTTTTTGCTTCCTCCTCGGCTTGTGCATTGTAGAGTGAGCCGGCGCCAACGTAATCGGACGAACTGAGTTTTATCCCCAACACGAAGGGCCTAGGTAGCACCTTGCGAATGGAGGACACAATCCGCTGGAGCAGATGGAGTGGAGCATGCCGGGCTCCATAGGTGTCATCTCGAATGTTACTCTGAGGTACAGTTGAATAGAAATTGAAGAGGTAATCCAAGCGACCATCACCTTCGGTGAAATAAACTGAGCAAGTAGGTCTGCAAAGCGACCGTTAACGTCTAACTGTGGGCAGCTAAACCGAGGACACTTACATCCATGGGATGCGTGCAAGCTCAACGCCGTCGAACCCCGCATCATGTGCCAACTTCGCGCTGAGTACAAACCGGTCCACAACATGATCAATATCTTGCACGCTCATGGCACGAGGTGTTTGGAATCCAATTTTATAAACGAGTCTGGCGAACCAGGGATAATGGGGCGACGAATGTTCATTACGACCAATTCTAAGAGCACTCGGTGCGAAGGGTGGGGTAAGAGGGAGACGGCCACCAAGAACGATGGGGGATTGTCGTCCTGCGTGCGATAGCTGCATGATGACGAGAGTACGAGGCTTCGATACGTCGAGGCCTTCTTGGTTGTCCTGCTCGGAGGCCGGGCGCATCGCTGAAGCGAGCGATGCGTAGGAGCGCAAGGCATCTGAGGTAACCGTCTTAGGGACGACCATATCCCTTCCTAGAGTTAGGTGATCCTTGCGACACCTGGACATTTCCTGTCATTATCATTCCCCAGCCACCCTGGGACCAGAGTGAGTATAGCGCGAAATGGTTTGCGTTTGGTAAGCCACCGAAGAGAGATGCCATGTGTTCATACATAGCAGCTTTTACGAGCGCATTTGGCATGACTTGACCAGACGGTAAAGTGACCGGTCGAAGTGCGCTTTGGCTCGAATCTGTGGCAGTTGAGAGACATCGTTAACCCAAAGAGCATTGTAACTGACCATCATGACGGTTGCTCGTGGACATTGGCACGTGCAGAGCACCGCGGGTGTGTGCGCTTTGTTAGGCTTGCTCGAGTATGTTTGAGAGAATACACTTTGCTGTCTTCCACCCATGCAACAGCCACTAAACACAGAGGCTCAATCTCGAACTCCTCTCACTACCGCCCGCCGCGACTAGAGGTTTTCTTTCTTTTGCGTGGGCCCAAGGCCAAGCTGCTCAGTCCAAGCGTGAAAGCTCTAGCTCGCCCCCGCTCGATTTTGACGCGGGTATCAATGCCTCGAACGCCTGGACGGTCTATTTGGACTCTGACAGCTCGCGATCGCGTTCTCTCTCCGACGAGGAGGCCGAAGACGAGGCCTGTGATGGTTTCGAAGGGGACATCGACGGTCGCGGCGCGAGAGTACTGTTCGCGTTCACAGGCAAGCCGGAATTCAGGGAACTGGATGTTAAAGCAGGCGACGAGGTCACAGTCCTTCGCGAGCAAGCGGGCGACGGTTGGAGTCTCGTGAAGACCCACCAAGGTCGTGTGGGGCTCCTCCCCCGCTCGTATTTTACCGTGAATTCATTTCTCCACTTACCTACCCACACCCCCTTGACCTTCCCTAGTTTACCGTCGACTTTATTTCCGCTCCAGAGGCGGGCACCACGTTGCATGCACGTCACATAAGTCAAGGCAGGCGCCGCGATGCTTCCAGTGCCTCGCTGACCCCACGTGGTTCACCAACCCACACATCGTCTCCCCTTCCTCCCGCAAAACCAATTGTTGTACAAACCACCGGCGAGCGTATGATGGCCGCTTTCCCCAGCTTTCGTCAGGGCCTTCTTGGAGGCAAGAGCCTCAATCGTTTCTCCAGCTTCGTTACCAGTGGTGCAGAAGCTTACGTGCTCAATGGGGCCAGCGCACCTCAACTCAAATGTCCCTCCACCTTCAATAAAACATGTGTTTGAGGGCAGTGACGATGAAGACGGTCGAACAAATCCCGGTCACGCCGGAGCCGCGGACGCGACGCACTCTAATGAAGCCGACAAGCACTTTGTTGATGCGGGTCCTTCCTGGAGGCAGAAGGTTCCGCCTTTCCGGGTGCTGGTCCATTCACCTTCAAAGCGCACTTCGGCGCTCTCGGGTGCATACACCGTCTACAGTGTTTCCTCGATCTTCCGCCTGCAGACACCCGAAGGTTCGGAAACGGAGTCGGCCGATTCTGTCAGTTCTTCTCCCAATGCCTCGCGCATCACTGTCCATCGTCGATTTTCCCATTTTTTTGTTCTGCATACCGCCTTGACGCGCCGCCTCCCTGGGATTGCCCTTCCTCCGCTCCCTGAGAAGCAGTACGCGGGTCGTTTCAACGACGACTTTGTGGAAGCGCGTCGCTGTGACCTGGAAAGATATCTCGCGACGATTGTAAGACATCCCCGTCGCGCGATACGCAGAGATTTTGACCTTCTTCTTGAGCTGCGAGAGTGAGCAGGTGAGTGTGGCCCCGTCCCTGGCGTAGCTGTGACCGATTAATGACTTGCCCGAACCGAAGGAATGGAAGCGTCAACTCCCACATTATGTGGGCCTCCCACCCGCGGGCCCTTCGTTCTACGCTAATGTGTTCCACCCCGACTTCAACTTTGATTCCCGACGAGGCCGCCGAGACCGTCAATAGGTTCGAGGTTCATACGAGGGCTGTAGACACTGGGGTACAGGGTCTTCGTAATGTCTTCGCACAGATCCGGCAGGCCCGGGTAGGTGAGGGGCAGTTACCTATAGCCATATCTAGAGAGCTCATCCGCTTCACATACAGAGATGTCGAAGGCCGAGCGCCTCCTATCATACTCTCTGCTCTCACTTATCACAACTAAGCCCATCGCTACATTACCCAGCGTTGGCGTAATGACTCGGGAGGAAGACACGTATTCACAGTCAGATCTCGAGGAGATCGCTACTAACGAAGAGGATAAACCGGCGAAGACATTAAATGGTTATGTGAACGAGCAAGGAGCGTGGTGTTGGCGCGAAGGTTGTGAAGGTACGCACTCAAACCTAGATGTTTTTACGTGCTTTACAGTCACCGCGCAGATTGTCTGAAGCTCACAAAGGCGCTACAGAAGACAAGCGAAACACTACAGAACGTCGCGGACTTGTATGATGACCACGCATGTCACATTGACCGCAGCATCGTTATGAGATTCTGAAATAAAAATCCCTGTAGGCACGCAGAACGCAGCTGGCTACGCACGAAGCGCTCAAGAACGTCGCTCACCCTTCTCAACTTTATGCGGTGACTCATCTCAGTGCTCGCTCTACTTTCGGCAGCTCACACTTTTGCAGCCGGTCGTAGATACCCATCGAAACGCGCTGTCGCGATACACAGAAGCGACCGAAGGGTCAAAGGCACGTCGAACTCCCCCGTCGGTCTATGGCATGCTAACCAACTACTACCCCCCAACAGTCAAACGATGAAATCGCGTCGCGGTGCGAGACCGTCTTGAACACGACGATGGCCGAGATGGAGACAGTACCACGCGCAAAAGGTCGAGGACTTTGCCTCGATCGCCAAGGAGCACCTCGACGGCGAAATCGAGTTCTACGAGCAGGTAAAGTAAATAAATAATAATTTCGCAAAAAACCCACTGACCCAACGTGCTCTGCGACGACAGGTCCTTAACCGTCTGCGCACGGCGCGTCGCACGTTCGAGCCCCCGATTTACCCCCGCCTGGTGTCCACCTCACGCCAGCCGTCCATCTACGAGCGCGACCTCGAGCGCCCGCGCCTGGACCCAGACCCGCTCCCGCAGCCGTGCCCGCACGTGTTTGACTCGGCGCCGATGCGGCCCGTCAGTCACGCCATCCAGGAGGGCGTCGGGCTCCTGCTGGGCAGCGCCACCAATGCGGTTACGGGCCGTGGCAGTATGTTTGGGAAATTCTGGTAACTGAAAGGGTGCCGTGGCACTTTGTAATATGCGTGGAGAGTGGTCCCTGCCTGCCTGGTCTTGGTCCCTTTCCTCGTGTTGTAACGTCGTCATCTATCCAATCTTAGCCTTGTATTTGGTTTGATATATTATTGTAGTAGGACATGCACGGTCTCCCTTGTGCGGCTCTCACGATTGTTAAAGTTCGCCCTAGCCATGGTAGCGACAAGCATTGACCCCGAGATCGACCCGTGCTTTGGCATGCCAGTGGCCTGTTGCAAAAATCATCTATTTGGTGCCTCGATAATACATTAAACTGTACATAGTCATAGGATGACACCAGTGGTTATTTTATTCCTATTTTATTTATTTGTTCTCGAGCGGCAGCGGTCGTCCTAGATTGCATGCAGGCATCTACAACATCTGCAAATTGTGGGCATTGGGAATGCAAAAGCAAGCGGCATTTCGAACATTTGTGGCAATGCGGCGCCGCCGTGTGTGGTACATGTGGTCTAGTATTCATTCGACTTTGCCACCATGGTATAAGCAGGCCCGTCAATCATGCTATGACCCGGACGTTTCACCTCAGGTCCATCAGACTGATCAAAGCGGACCAAGACATCTTAGCGGACATAATAAGATAGATTGGTGTGCGAGTATGTACAGATGGTGTATCCGGGGAGGATGCCACCAGGAAATATCTAGTAAAATGTAGAGTGCGATGATTGACTACGCAACAGAGATATGTGCGGCAGGAATAGCTAAGAAATACAATAGGACGCGCGATGCAAAGACTTGTGCGCGCGAAAACATGTAATGAGCAGTGCTTGACATCGAGAGGGTAGCGAATTACCTGGGGAACGTAGTTGGGTCCTCAAGGCGTGAAAATGCAAGTAGAATTCTTCAACCAAAGGAAGGTTCCTTGATAGCGTATTGTAATGATCTTCTCGTCCAGCCTACGTCAGGGTAAGTAGCGCCTTGACTCACTTACCTCGATCTATTCCATGTCATCGTCGTCGTCATCGTCATCGCCGCCGTCAGTGTCGCTGAGCACCAGGACTCCTCCATCTGGATGGGCTTCAGGCCATGGCGATGTTGGAACGGCGACCTCTGCTACCGGGATCGAAAAAAGAGCCGTTTTCTCTTCGTCAATCATGCTGTCGGAGAGTGTGGGACCGGCTTAATCATTCAAAAGTACGCGGGGGAGCCGGCATTTGTTGCCGAATATGACGCACCGATTGTGCTCCCGGAGAACCGCCCAAAGTATGTCCTTCTCAGCCTTCGACTGAGTTCCTTGGATTTCCGCCATGATGACCTTGGACTTCTCAATGTGTGTTTCCAGACGCTTTCCCCAAGTAGCCAGAGCGGACGGAGACGGCGTGATTTTGACGCGCTTGGCGGGTGGTGGGCGGGAGATGGCGTCAGAGATGAAATTCACGGCGAGCTCTTCCAAAGCACTCTTGGCGGCGGCAGCCGAGGCGTCTGACGTCGGCCGTTGGCTATCAGCAGTCGTGACCACCTTCCTCTTCCTGCTCCGAAGGACCATCTGGCGTAGCGCGAGCTCCTTTGCAAGCGCCACGGAATCTGTGGACTCCATAGGCCCGTTCGCGGAAGGACGTGTTCCGTCGACTTGAGTGAATGCGGCCTGCTTGGCTCCCGTCTCCGGATCAGATATCTCCATGGGGAGCTGCGATTCCTGCATGAGCAGGTCCTCATGAGAGGGCATCGAAAGTGCCTTATCCTCCGTGTGCCACGAGTCGGGTGTGTTCGAGGTCAGAGAGGGGATCAACGAAGGCGAGATACTTGAGGATGAAGAAGCCAGAGTTGAGGAAGAGGCGGGAGACATCGGAATGGAAACGAGAGTTGGTGAGACGGAGGCACCTGGGGCGAAACCAACAGCCCCGTTAGAGATATCTTCTCTGGTCGCAGGATTGTTGTTGACCAGTCGACCGTTGGGGATGTCGCTGGATGTCGTAGGACCGACCCATGGACCAGTCATCATGGAAGAAGAGGGGACAGAAGAGTTTCCAAATAGATGATCAGAGAACGACATTTCGGTCTCAGATCTTGAAGTCTTATCTTTGGTTTGCGACGTGACTACTGAGCCGGGGTCTTGGACTGGGATTTCAAAGTTAGGTGCTGGGGGAGAAGGCTGTTGGGGCGGCGAAACCAATTTATATTGAGGAGAATGTGGCGCTGGAAGGACTGCTTGAGACCCATAATAACCGTTAGAGGTCAAGTCTCCGGGCGGATTTAAAATAGGTTGTGGTTGTGTAGGGATTCGTGATTGTTCTTGTTGCATTGACCTCCTTGGCATTGCCCGATTGCTCCGAGGTGGACGGTGTGGTTGGGATATACCGAAAAAGGCGAACGCCATGTAAACCCTCCTTGCCGCCCATCCGAGGGCTGTTCCAAGCGAGTCGCGCATCTCGCTCGTTCTCGAACTCGATAAAAACTCTCCCGTCTAAAAGCTCATACCGACGGGGCCGGAAAGAGAATTCCGAGAGCCACTCGAGAACGAAAGCCTGTGTGCGAAACTTTCGGGGAAGGATCTCCATCACGACAGAGCAGGAGGGATTTGGGAGGTGGTTCGAGTTGCTTGGGGAAAGAGCCGCGCGTTCCAACTCCCTTCTCATCAGGCAGCATGCCAATCCTTCCCCTCAGCTTGGGTGAGTAGGGAATACCGGATGTCGAAGACGACCTAGGAGGCGAAACGGGAGGAATCGAGCGGGAGTTCACGTTCAAGGGAGGGTTGACCGGCATAGTGGCGTGAGAGTCATCGGACAGGAACGGAAAACGCAACGGGACCGGTGAAGGAATCGAAAAAAGGATGGAAGGTGGAAGTGATTTCGTTGCTGTCCTGGAGACATCATGGATACGGAGGGCATCTGGAAGGTGGGTCGCAGATTTTGAAGACGGTGCCTTTGTAGGGTCCCCGTTGCGCTTGCCGTCATCATGAACCCCTTGGGAGGTAACGTCAACACTAGATGAAACAGCGGGAGGGTTGCTCGAAGTATTTCTTGGAAGTGGAACAGTTGGAGACTCATGATTTGAAGAGCCGCGAGGGAGAGTAGTCTTGTCTTTGGGTGGTGACGAACTAGTTTCGTGGACGTGTTTGGTCGTAATGGGAATGGAGCGTGGTTTGATTGCCGTAGTATCATTTTCTTCGGTGCATTGAGCAATCTTGGAGGACTCGTCCCATACATTACTTGCACCGAGCCCAGCAGGGATTATTTTCTGAGGTCTAGTGCAAGCCTTGAGGGGATTTGTTACCCCTGAAATACAAATCAACCACCCAGAGACTGGCTGAAGGGGAACGATTACCTTCGAGGTTCATGCCGAGGCCAAGTCCAGGTTTGTAGCCCATTCTAACTAGTATTGAGTAGCCTATACTGTTTTTCAAGCGATCGAATTCTTCTGGGTTGGCAGGAACAGCTTTGACCATACCGAGGGACCCCTGTGGCGGAGTCACTGAGAGAGACGAGGACGAACCTGAATTGACTGTGATGGGCGACGGTTGGCCAATGTCATCATCATCGTCAATGACGATTGGCGAGCTTCGTGAACCTAAGCCTCTGATAGTCATCGTTGTTCAAGACGAAGAATGAACCGGTTGGGCTGCACTCCTCGAGGTGGATTTCATTACGTAACCGAAAGCTCGAACCGAGGCTCGTATGAGAGACAATAAACAGGCAACGTCTAAATCAATCTATTTTGCCTTTGCATCTCGTTGGATGAGACCGACACCCGTTATCACCCCGTCTGCCAGCACATCCGCCATCTTTCTGCTTTCTGCGGCTTGGTGCTGCACCTTCTTCACAAACTCTTCCTTGACAGCCTTAGCGCGCGCAATCTGCGAAGCGTTTGGTATCCAGAGACCGTAGGGAAAACGTGGCAAACAGACCTCTTTGGTGTGATGCAGACACTCCAAGTAATCGTCAGCCTGCGGTCTGCACTCTCGCGGGCTGTCCGTTTCCGCATAACACTAAGAGGGGGACAGCTGAATTCGCGCAAGCCTCCGCTGAGCAAACGATGAAGTACCTTGGAGAATTCCTGCCAGAACGCGAAACAACGTGATCGACCTAGATAGAGAGCCTTGGTGAACACGGGTAAATTCACATAGTTTCGTCGAGCACGACATACCACCGTTAAAGCCGAAACCAGACTAGAGCAGAAAGGGTACTTTTCTCAGTTACAATGAGCTGATATACGAGGTTCACTCACGGCCATGATGTTCAAGTGCGAAGTCCGGTTGTGAAGCGTGTATGGCAATTCCCGTCTGAGCTTGTGCCGGCTCGACGGTCCGAGCCCGCGTGGCCCATTATAACATAACTTAGAACCTGTGCTGTGAGTTCCTAACGGTTCAACATGTCAGACCAGGCAGAACTTGCGTTTGTCAGAGGGTTTTTCCAACATCATTGCCTCACAGCCAGTCACCTTCGAAAATGACTTCCAAGAACAGCCGGAGAAGACACTTAAGAAGGTTCCCGTCCTTCAGGTTGGTTCAGATCGGTTTCGTCGGCGAACATGTGTAATTGGGCGCAATGTCTAGGTAGATGTCCCTCCTCCCCCAGAGTTGGTAAAGAAGGGTGCCGCACAGTCGTCCGGTGGGTCTGGTGCAAATCAGCGATCCTTGAAAGGCTGACTATCGACGTTCAGCCCCGGCTGCCCTCCAAATTACATTCAAGTCTCTCAAGCCACCGTTCTCGGTCACCATCCCCGTTTCACCCGCGGATCCCATATCCTCCATTAAAGCCCAAATAGCAGCCCAGTCACACGCACCCCCTGCCGACGCTCAGAGGCTCCTCTTAAAAGGCAAGGCATTAGCCGATGCCAAGCTGCTGCAAGAGTACAACGTTCAGGACGGCGACACGATCAACCTCATGGTCAAGCCGGGCGTCGACTGGGATCCTACAAAGTCCCCGGCACGGCCTGCACTGTTGTCCGTGGACGTTCCTCCTCCAGAGCCGTCGTCGTTAACGCCAGCCGCCTCGACGAAGAAGCGCGGCCATTCTCGCATTCCCTCCGTCGTCCTCTCCACTCCGCCATCGCCTTCGGAAAAGCCTCAGGACATTCAGCTCATTGACGCCGACGGGTTCACGCTCTCCGCAGAGATCGGGACCGAAGTTACTATCCCACAGACCACGTACCGCACCACCGTGTCTCAACCGGAATACTGGGAGAAGTTGCTCGCTTTCCTCAGGTTCGCGAATCTCCTGCGCCCTTAGTATCTTTTGACCTCGTTTCTTTGTCCTCAGATCGCAATTTCCTGCTCACCCGGACTCGTCGATCGCATTTGAAGACTATCTCGGTGCTAGCAAGGGCGTGCTGACCGCGAGCGAGATCGCCAAGATCCGTGATCGTGTAGGCGTTGTCGGCATGGCTGGAACTTGACATGTACAGTAAATGATAGATACACCATTTCAATCGTTACCCCTCATGCGGAAATAATGCTGTTCGGGCGCTTCCCGCCGTCATTGGGCGTCTCTGTCATCAGGTGCTCCTCGCTTCTATCCGCCTTGCGGTTCATGAACGTACGTTCACAGGCGTGCGAGCATCGATTCGGGCCGCAAAAGTAATACTATAATCCCGTCCCCGCAATTTGCGGGAACTATAGTCACGGGTGCAAATGTTGACAAGGAGCAACCGACAAGCCGGCCATGGGAAGACCCCCAATGCAGTTCATATCTGTTTCACACTGAGGCAGAGGTGCATCGCATTACGCAGAATAATGAATACAGCCGAGAGAACAGACCATTGGCCTCGGAACTCGAACTCGAACTTTTTAATTTTTGACAACTCGCTCCACTCTTTACGAATCCGCTTCCAACGGAAGAATGTGAGGAACTGGCCCGATGGGCACGATCCGGGTAGGATTAATCTGGAACACGTTCTAGTCAGTTTCGTGATCTTCCCGCCGTGATATATTCTAACGCACGTGTGGGTGGGACCAAAAGTAGTGTGTCTTGATGTGTTCAAAGTCGGCCGGTGGACTGGAAAGCGTCAGTTCTGCCAGTACAACCTACGTAGCCAGCTAGGAGAACAGGTGAGCAAAGAAGGGGGGTCAACAAGTCATAAAAGTAACTTGCAGATGGATGTTAGGATAACCGTAACGAATGGTCCGAAGGTTGCACTTGAAATGGCTGACATAAACCGGGTCGAATCGTATCTGATACCAAGAACGATTAGCGCACGTGTGCACGCCTGGCCGATAGGCACTTACGATGGTCACGAAGAGCCTGATATCAGCCTCGGTCAGGCGGTCGCCGATGAGATAGGTCTTATCCTTTAGTATCCCCTCGACACGGTCAAGGGCGTCAAAGAGAGGAACGACCGCAGCACGATACGCCTCGGAGGTCGTCGCGAAACCGGCCTTATATACGCCATCTGCGGGAGGGGGGGGGGGTTGTTATTTCCGTACACAGTGTGGAAACGCAACATACTATTGATTTGGTCGTAGACCCACTCGTTCAATTCGTTGATGTCCTTGCGCAGCCCCTCGGGATAGAAATCGAGCTTCGCCTTGTCCTCCGGAATGAGGCTATTGAAGTCCGAGTTGAACATGCGGATGATCTCCGACGACTCGTTGTTCACGATGGTGTGCTGTTTCTTGTCCCAGAGCACCGGAACGGTAAAGCGGCCGGTGAAGTCGGGGTCGGCGCGGAGGTAGAGGTCCTTGACGTGCTGAGACTTGATAGAGGGGATCGGCATCCGTACCAGGGAACTGGTCAGGCGGAAGCGAACGGCCAGCCGTCTGTGCCCATACGAGGCGAGACGACGGTGAAGGCTAGGACCGTAAGGATCAGACGACGGTTGCATGAGGAGCCGGTGCTCACGAATGATATCCTCCAGTCCTTTCAACTTGCGCAGGATAAGCGTGCGAGTGGCCCACGCTAAAGATACCGTTCACTCCCATCGTATACATAAGGGCACTAGGGGACGTACGACACGCATAGGATACATAGAGGTGATAGCGATCTGCAACAACGATCAAGACGTGAATCGAGACGATAATTCGAGGGATGACGTACCTTTTTCTGGGGGGAACTGGCCACCAGCCTGTACGAAGTTCCGAAAGGACGATGCGGCCCGCTTGAACGAGCCATCCGCTTCAGTCTTGGACTTGGCGATGTCAGAGAAACGAGAGACGTCACGGGACATGGTGGTAATCGTTGGAGAGAGAGAGAGAGAGTACCAGTGCCAATACTAGTCCGGGACTGCACCTGCGTTTTATAGGCGGACAGCGAAAGATGACGCAGAATTAGGGGGCGCAAACTCCTGAGACCAAGTGAGGACATGACCAATTCGATGGGTTCAGTACCCGGACCCTGCCCATTTTGTACTTCTGGAGATGCTGGTGGGTCAGCGAGACCCCTAACCAATTGACTTGAATTTCTTCAATTGGCACACGTTATGGTCTTGACACCTCATACAGTACAGCACTTGTGAGGGCTTGGCCCTGTTCGGGATGTCCGCGGATCGCCGTGCTACTTTGAATCCCTGTCACGGTCGCGACTCGTGTGAGAAGGACTCACACGGTTCGGTCCGCTCTGGGAACTTCGGTCACCGTGCGTCCTCCTGTTAGACCTAGATCGGGAAATGCAGGAACACAAGGGGGTACACAGTAGGCGTGAAGAAATTGCATTAAACCCTGAGCCTAAGTACGAGCTCGCAACCGAGCATGGAGAAAATGCGGGGGGTCTACGCTAAGTGGGGATCGGAGCAGTATGGAATAACTCAGGGTATCGTTCGTCCAAGGGGGTGAAGGCAAAATGTTAGATGCCATCTAGAACCTGCAAACGGTCCATGAAAAAATCCCAGCGTAAGAGAGAAAGAAGGTCCGTGGGTAATGAGAAGTCCAACATGAGAGAGAAGTCCGGTAATAAAGTCTCTATCGATGTCCCTAGAAAATAGACGCGCCCATTATGATGGTGATGAAACCGACAAGAGCTCCACTGCCCGGAAGACGGATGGCCGAGGCGGCATTTGACGAACTTGTCGAGCTTGAACCGCTAGATGTCTTGGTAGCGGAAGTGCCCGAGGTGGTAGTAGGAGGTGCCGTCTGCGAAGGAATCGTAAATGACATCAGCAATAAAGACGCGATGCCTGATGCCGAAAGGGGGCGAAGACAGGAAAAGGACCTACCGGTGATGACGTCGAGTTCGTAGGAACAGCGCCAGAAACAGAGACACTGTTGCCAATAGTTGTGACCGTCGTGCAGGATGACGTCGGAGGCGCCGGATGAGGTGGCGGTGTTCTCCCGTCACCCTGGTGGAAGGTTGAAGCGCCATATACGCCCATGGGCTAGGAGATGTGTGCTCAGTGGTGTGGTGTTTGTTTAGAATCTGAGACACACCTCTCCGCTGTCACCAGCGCACTGAACGAACCCCGGGTTATAGTTGCCAGGCATGTTCCACTCGCAACCCATCACATCGTAGATGTGCTCGCAGAGTCCAGGAGCCTTAGGTCCATCCTTGCAAGCGCGGAAGCAAAACTCAGAATCAGACATGAAATTCTGGTGGAGGAGAAAATGACGCGATCAGCAAGCTGTCAGTGACGCCGAATACAAGTCTGGTGTACGTACTGTCCACTCGTGCACCTGTTGGATCTGACCAGTGAAAGCACTCGAGAAGACAAGGCCTCCTATGGGATTGCCTATCCGAGGTATTAGCAGCGCACGTAGAGCGTATTGCTAACAAAACTGCGTCATACCATTACCATCCGCACCATGTGGGTCCAGTTCTCCTCCGGCGTCTCCCTTCGGGATATTTATTTTGGTGAAGTCGCCAACACCTTGATGAAGGAAAGAAGTCGGTTACCAGAATGTCCCCGGGAAAGCAGAACGGACATACCAGTAACTTGGACGTAATCTGGTGTCTGCACAAAGTGCGCACCCGTGACGGTACCATCAGGGATAAGACGTGTCCCATATCCCGGCTGTAAACGTCAATGAGCTATGGTCTCGATCAAAATCGACGTTTCACATGCCTTGATACACCACGACACTTCAAAGCGCTGGAAATGGGCGGTCGATCATGCATTCGTCCGAAAAAGTAACCAGCGTAACGTACCTCAGTGTTGCCGATAACAGAATTTGGACCAGGTTCCGGAGGCGCGAAGACACAAAAGTCATCGACCGAGTTCACTGGAGAGGGTCACATCACTTTGCTCAGAGTGGCTCTTCATGGCGTCGGGATTCGCATGGTGCTCACTGTAGGCGTTCTGACATTGCGACGTCTGGTTGGAGCCCGTCCCACACTGATTCGTCCCGGCCTGTCCTTGCTCCGAGTGATTCGGAGCGTTGGAGGGGAGGTAAGTCGCCGAGTACGTCTGTGCACGGACGCTGACAAGGAAGAACAGGGGAAGGACGGCGGACAACATCAGGAGGGAGAGGGAGGAAGGTCAAACCGTCCTGGACGTGGAACGATCATATTACACTATTTGAAGTATTCGTTTGGTCACCGTTCACAGGGACGGCTTGGCACATGTGTCGATCGGGCGCGCGCTCTGTGGGCGGCACCGTGACGGGACCTTAAAGAACAAGCACATCAATGAACCTGTCAGTCTGATACTGGCGCACGCCAATTAAACCATCAAGAACTAGAACCTGGGCGTGAGGCGCACTATCCTGAAAAGAAGAGAAGGGCCCCGACGTCCGAAGTTGCAAGGTGAACAAGGGCCAAGGAGGTCTACGCGAATTAACAGGTTACATACAGCGCTCATGGGCCCGAAAGAGGCTAGAGTGACATCGTTGCCTTTATCCTGATCAAGGACACTCCGAGCCATCGCCCCTGAATACTCTGCGCTAGTTCATTCCATGCTATCTGCATTTCTGTGCACAGCAAGCACCCCTGAGCTTTGCAGTCAAGGCTTTGCCAGTAACAACGGACGAGGCTATTTATTATTGGGCTCGCCTACTCGTGCACAGGGAAACCAGAACCAGTATGAGTAGGTAACTTGTGCAGCTTATCCTATTCGCGACTGATGGCCACTAACGACATGAAGTTGGCACCAGTGCCTACACGTCCTCATCGAATTGTCGGTATTGTGGGTCAGGTCCACCAGTACTCCACAGCAGAGTCATGGGTATTAAGAGACGAACTTAGTCTACGGTTTACCTCGGTCTTTTCCGATATCGACGTTGACTTCCGTGCCACTTGGTCAGCTTGATTTGGATCCGCCCGAGCGATCTGATGGCTTCGTGTGGGAACATGTGCGCCATAAGTTACGCTGTATGGAATGCGCCGTGTCGCAGATGGACACAGCGCCAAATATCGTATCTCCCATTTAGACTTCACACCGTGGCGGTTTTTTTAGGCCCGTATTACATACTACACTTCCACCGCCGCAGTGCAGTATATTACGGTGGCAGGGAATCTTGCGGGAAATGTAGTCTTCGTTATGGTGTCCAGATTTGAGATCGTCCTGGAGGTCAACCATTATGCATTTGTATGTGTGATACCTAAGATCCGACCGCTACGGCCATCTCCTGTTGGTTATACAGTAGTATATATAAGACGTTGTTGCGGTCCCTCGAACCATCGCCCAACATGTTACTCGTGGAGCATTTACTGAATGTCGGACCCACTTCGGTCATCCTCCTTATCCCCACACTCGTCATACTCGGACATGTCGTTCCGTGGCTTGTAGATCCCCACGGCTTACGGTCGTTTCCGGGGCCGTGGTTAGCGCACGTCTCAGACTTGTGGTTAGGTCGTGTCGCTCGTCGAGGCCAACGTTCATACGTCGTCCACGAATTGCACGAGAAATACGGTGAGCTCGATCAACGTGGCCCCAATTATCTTATTTTATGCTCTCTCAGGAACGTTCGTTCGCATTGCCCCGAATCACCTATCCATCGCAGATCCTGCTGCATTGCAGATCGTCTACGCACACGGGAACGGCTCACTCAAAAGCAACTTCTACGACGCGTTTGTCTCCATCACCCGTGGCTTGTTCAATACCCGTGACCGCACTGCGCACACGCGCAAGCGCAAGATCATCTCGCACATATTTTCTCAGAAAAGCGTGCTCGAGTTCGAACCGCACGTAAGAAACTACGTGCTATCGTTCCTCCAGCAATGGGACCGGCTCTGCGCCGCAGGCGTCAAGAGCCCGCGCGGTAATGAGGGCGAAGGTGGATGGCGCAGTCGCGACGGACGGATCTGGTTGGATTGCTTGCCCTGTAAGTTTCCGGTCTCACTCCAGAGTACCCCTCTTTTCTGACCCGAGATTTGTAGGGTTCAACTACCTTGCCTTTGATATCATTGGTGAGGCATCCAGCTTTCTGCTCATCAACGAACGAGCCTTGCTAATGCCACGTCGTAAGGCGATCTCGCGTTCGGAAGCCCTTTCGGCATGATTGCTGCAGCCAAGGACTCTGCCCCAGTCGCGAAGTCCCAAGAGCAGGCTCTCTCCATGTATGGTCAAGACGCTAGCAAGTGCGAGACCGTTGCCATCCCAGCCATCAAGATTTTGAATGATCGCTGGTGAATACTCGGCCGCTATGGGCGTGCTTCCCCCCTGGGTTCGCCCCCTTGTCAAACGTTACGTGCCGTGGTACAGCAGGGGATCCGAGGCTGTGAAAAACCTTGCCGGCCTTGCGATAGCTGCCGTAGCGAAACGTTTGGCCTCCCCCGCCTACCGAGCTGACGTCTTGAGTAAGCTGCAACAAGGCAAGGATGAAGACGGCAATCCCATGGGCAGGGAAGAGTTGACCGCTGAGGCGCTCACCCAACTCATTGCTGGCAGCGACACGACGTCAAAGTATGTCCCCCGTTTCCAGACATGTAATTTTTCAATTGTTGACGTGCCGCTTAGCTCTTCTTGCGCGATCACGTACTATGTCGCTTCCAATCCCGAGGTCCAGAAGAAATTACAAAACGAACTGGACGAGGCGCTACAGGGCGAGGATGACCCTGCCTCGTCCTTCGATGCTGTCAAAAACCTCCCGTATCTCAATGCAGTCATTGACGAAGGGCTTCGCCTACACTCTACTTCCGGAATCGGCTTGCCCAGGATTGTTCCCGAAGGAGGGATGAAGATCGGGGACCATTTCTTCGAGCAAGGGACGGTCCTGAGCGTGCCAAGCTATACCATTCACAGAAATGTGGAAGTGTGGGGCAATGATGCCTCGGTCTTCAGGCCGGAAAGGTGGTTCGAAGGGGACAGTGAAGCCATGCAGAGGACGTTTAACCCGTTCTCATACGGCCCTAGGTACGTACTACGTGAGAAATGTCCGTGCCTGGGTTATATTTATCTTCTATCTGCAGGGCTTGTGTCGGCCGAAACCTTGCGTCCCTGGAACTCTTGATCATTATCTCGTCCGTATTTCGTCGGTTCGACATCGTACTGGAATACCCTGATAAGCCGGTGAGCCGCTCAAAACATTCGCACAGACTTCAGTGGTGGCTGACGGCCACCGATAGCTCGAGATAAGCGAAGGCTTTTTAAGGAAGCCACTGAAGTGCCCCGTTGGGTTGAAAAAACGTTCCACGTAGCTGGTAGGGTTGTAACTTTGTGTGGATCGTATCTTCTGCAAATTAGCTTGTATATATTTTCACATCTACTCGACAGACTACCGTATATTTTACGAATGCATGTATTTCTCACCCAGAAGGGACGTGTGAGTTTGACAGTGAGTTGTGGATGTGGCCCTGTTGGGCCTGTAACTGTAATCGGCAATCTTTACCTGTAAGCGGCCGCAGTCGACCGCGGTGCTCGTAGCTTCACACACTTCTGATTTGTTTCCCAGCCATGGTGCAGTAGGTAGGGCCGTTTCACCCACAAGCCCAACCGTCACCATGTCCTCTACCTCGTCCTCTCCAATAAGCAGCTCCGCGACCGCGTCGGCACCGGCGGCCACCTCCCCGTCCTCGTCTTCGGGCTCATCTCCTCCCATCTTCGTCGGCTTCATCGGCGTCGGCATCCTCACTTTCTGTCTCATATCCCTCTGCGTGTGGCGGAGGCTCATCGGCCGGAACCACCCGTTCGCCCCGGCCCTCCACGACCCAAACGCGCGACTCGGACGGCCGCAGAACGACGGCGGGCTCGCGAACGGCCGGCCGGAGATGTTCGACGCCTGGACGGGCGAGCGTGTCTCGGATGGCCTTGGAGTGGGAAAGTTCTATGGTGAGCGACGATCCTTGGCCGTGAGAGGGACAAACCGTCTGAAAATCGGGTTTTCGTAGCCTTTCTCCGTGGCGATCGTCGAGTCTGGTCCTGCTTCCGATGCGGCGTTACGGAAGGGGAAGGGGAGCAAGCATCGAGGGAACAGTGAGGGAAGCTCCGACCTACAGGTAGCCGTGTTGGTTGCCATGCCTTCGCCACTCCACGCCCGACGATCTCACGACGGAAGAAGCTCTTTGCGGGGTGAGTTAGCTATCGGGCTCATTGAAGTGCCATGGATTAAAGAGGACCGTCGTTCGGTTAAGAGAAACGCGTCCTAACCCCCTTCTCATACCCTACTACTTATTTATCTCTGTTGTACTTTGTATTTCTGACATCACCAGTGATTTTGACGAGAGACTGTTGCTGAGGCGCGATAGAAAAATCCAATTGACTGATCGTAAAACAAGGCGATACAACCTACTCTCGTAAATGGTACGTGCGAACAAACATCACGGACGTTAAATGTGCAATAAAGATCAAGGTGAAAGCGGGCTCTCCTCCCGAAAAGGGGCGTGATAAATTCCAATGGCGTACTCTCGAAGCCCCCAGTCCCCGTTCACACTTAGTCCTTGGGAGAGCACGGACTGGCGGCGGTTTGGCGGGTCCGCGCAAGGCATCGCGACGATGAAGGTCGTACGGAGACTGCTCACTGGGGCAGGAGACGCCGCCGCGTCTGGAGGAGGCGGCGCTTCAGGGGGTGGCGCGGGGCGACTACGGAAAGAGCAGTGCGGGGGTGATGTCGTGGTGGGCTCGGGATTGACAGGCGGTGCACGCCCAACGTCTGCAGATAACGGCTGGCAACTGTTTAAAAAGCGCTGCACAAAAGAAAAGGTTTCGCAAACGACTCACCCTGATGCTTTTCCAGTCCCTCTGACTTCCGCCGGGTTCGCCCTGGGTCCACACCTCCCACAGCTCTGGAACGCCCCTGAATGTCCCTATCGTGTCGTCGTATTCAAGCACGAGCCCCCTGCGTAGTGTGCGGCGATACTGCCAGAAGAGACAAAGGAGCAGGAAGGACGCAAATAGAGATGAGAATATGACGAGAGAGCCGAACAGCAGCGTCATAGACGCAGGTCTCTTTCCAGAATCACCGACGGAGGTAAAGGTAGGGATGCCGGTGATGATCGTTAAGCTGGCACTGGAAAGAAACGATGTGGACGACATGGCGAGGACAAATGTCGATGAACGGGAGTTCCACGAAAGAGGAGTTGACCGGACAAGAATCGACGGTAGAGTTGCCAGAACTCAGCGCTAGGGGGGGAAATGCCCACAGAACCAAGTTAAACTGCATCCGCCGCGGGACGGGATTGTTGTTATGAAGTTGGATTGTCCCTGACTTACTTTTGGAGCAGGGCAAATAACGGGCCGATCCTAGCATATCGTTACAAGTCATCTGTGCATCTCCCTTATAAAATGGCACGCCGACACATCGATAAAACTGTTGAAGAGCAGCTTGTGGTCATGTCAAGACACCTCAACTACCATTGCTTGGGCTACATCCATAGTTCGGGTGAAAAAGATTAAAAATACGATTATATTGAGTGGCACCAGTATGCAGCACGGTGATGAAGGATCGAGCTCCACACAGCTATTGATTTGTCCCTCTCCAAAATTGGCTCCAAAAGTAAACAGAACAATTGTAGCACATGAGTGCGTTTGGGTCTGTCATTCCCTCGCCAGCAGCTGAATCGTGCACAGCACAGTCACGTGATCTACACACTACCACGTCATGTCTATCGAGAAAACTCAACGACGAGCCATTGGGATATTCGAAATGACTCACCATTCGCTAACCTATCCTTCCGAACCTCACTCATGAGACCCATGGCGTATTTCTCTAACATATCAACATATGGCTTCAACGACGTTTTTTCCCAGTCTGAAATGGAGATATTGGTGTCATTTGGTTGTTTTGATAGAAAATAACAAACCTGAGTGTTCTTCTCCAGATGGCTCAGACGCGACCGCATCTAGTTCTCGTAGAAGTTGGCCGACCGTGGGGACGAGATCAGGGTCGAATTCGTCTATCTTCTCAGGGTCTATCGGGACACATATCCGACCTGTCTTGGGATGTACACAAAACGGGGCTTTGAGCAAGTGGTTTCTGTGCTTCGAGACTTCGGCATCGAGCCGGGGGTATGTAAACTGAAGGATTATGTCCTCCATTGCCTGTTTCATCGGTTGCTGTGATACGGCTTTAGTTTAGTTGGCGAGAAGGTGCGAACGACGAGTTAGATAGGGACTGACGCGCGCTTGAGTGGTTTTGTAAAGCGCTTTGATCTCTTCTTTGAGATCAGTCCATTTATCGTCCGAAGAGCGGTCCTCCGACCGCGTCCACTTCTGTTCGAGTCTCTCAACGATCTTCGAATCTGGTATCAGCTGAAGAAGCTCCTTCCATCCCGCTTCTCCCCTGAAACAGTCCTGCTCCTGCAAAATGAGATCTCCGAAAGGCTCCGCAAGTTGGTCGACTGCTTGTCTAGCGCCGAGACTCAGCGCGTTGCCCCTGGAGTGTCAGAATTTAAATGTTGCATACTGGATCGATGGAGGAAGATCTCCTGCCCTGACCTGGCCCTTGACTACAGGACGTACGTTGACCTTCTTATTCATATCTTTGCCGCCTTGTATGACTGTCAAGAAGTCGACGAGGGCTCTCCTTTGGTCATCCGTCAGTCCCATCGCCTCCCGGTCCGACACCCACAGATGAATTCCGCGACGACCCGAGTACACCCAGAGCAGATGCCTGTAGCCAAACTGCTGCCTTACGGCAGTATCGAGAACACGGACCGCAGCGCCGATGAAGCCCCAGCAGCGTTTACAGATGTCCGCTCCAGAACAGCAAGTTCGGATGCTGTCGTAGTCCGTCATGTCAACATCAAAAACGAGCTCTCTTTGAGCGGGAGTAAATGCGCCCGGTCGTATGGTCTTCCTGTCACGAGGCTTCGGAAGGCCGATCAGTACTAGCTCGTATCAGGCATCGGGGACGACGGAAATAGATGCGGCACGAGAAGGAAGGAAGGCAATCGACAACACACACGTACTCGAGCGGTGTACACGGGCCCGATCTCGAATCGGGTCGGGTTCAACGTGCATGTCTGTTTCTTAAACTCGTCCGCCGTCGTGAACGAGTTGTACCGCAAATACACGTCGTTTTGGAGAGTGAACGCGATCTCGCGGTGGGTGAAAAGCCGGCCGGGGGTGTGCTCGTGGTTCAGCCACTTGAATATCGACTTGAAGGGGTAGAGACGGCGATAGAAGACGAGCATAAGCTCCGGAGTTGGTGGCTCTGTCTCAGCGGAAGGCATTTGGGATTCGTGTGTACCTCGAGCTGTCGGGTGTGCGGCACGGACTGAATGAAAAACTTCTGGGAAACGGTCGGTGGTAAGGTAGGCGGTCGCAAGGCCAGGACGCGAGTTGTCACGCGTGACAGACGCGCAGTTGTGACGACGCTTCGGAGCTCGTCCCGAACGACCAGGACGGTTCTGATGCGACTCTTGTATGCAACGTTGTTTCTCTGTGACTCTCAGGTCCGGTACCCACTGACAGCTCAAACAGGAGACGGATAGCACCACTGCACCCTGCACCCTCTCTGCTGACCGGGCCCTCGCAACGAATCTCCGTAGTTGCTCCCCCTAGTCCATCGTTTCGCATCCATGCCGTCATTAACCCCACATATACACTTTCACTTGCGCCCGGAATCTTCTGTTGGTTGAAGCAATCTCAACAGCACCCGTATTGCCCTGGAAGAAAACGTATTAGAAGAGGTGGTGGTATCCACCGAGATAGCGACGGCCCTTCATTCTAGTCGCTGACCAGCCCAGCTGTCAACGATTTGTTATTCTGCCGTACGGCGTCTAGCAGGTTCACGAGATTAACTAACAGAAGAAAGGTGGACAGATTGCGGTTTAGAATCTCCCCCACTCTGTTTAGGGCATGTGGCAGAGCTCGTCAGCAGAAAATTTGATCTTCGCCCCGGCTTTGTCACAAGTGGCCGCTATGAAAGGGACCTCAGATTAATGCCGTTTCGTTTTGACAAAAAAATGGTGAATTGAACAACTTGACCTAAAGATTGAAATATTTTCATTTGTCTTTCTTACTACAGAACACAGAAGGGACGATCTCGCTTGTTTTTTTTTTTGCGCGTTCTCTAGCGTTGGTTCCTCATGTTTCTGGTACTTCTCTCCGAGAGTCAGCCGACGTCTTGCTGTGTCCAGATGTAATAGCGCTCGGGTCAGGCGTTATGTCCCGAATCCCCTCGAGACTCGTCTGCTACATTGCTTTGCGTTATTATTGCCCGACGACTTGCTACCATTGGCCCGATTGTCACCTTTAGGCTTAGGACCACGGCGCGATCGTGTCCCCCCCCCCCCCCGAGTGCTGACCCAGAAACTTGATTCCTTCCGCACGCCACTGGCTAGCCCAGGTCCGGATCCGAGTGGCCTAGGGCGCACTCGAGCGGTGAAAGAAGATCATTCCTCTGAGACTCGGTCCCCCGGCGACATGGCCGACGCGCTACATGCAGTCCTGTCTAGGGGCGAGCGTTGCCCTCGATGCCCTCGCTCCGGGAGGCCCAACCCGATCCCGGCAATCTCTTGCTTTCGATGAATGTGCATCCACAATGCCGTTTGAGAGATGCAGATCTCGCGGACGGCACCACCTGGGGGTTAATAATTAGGCTGCGAAAGGTGGTGATCGTCGCATTCGAAAACAAATGTACCGGGACGGGATGCCGCACCATGATAACCTGTATCGATCGATCGACGCTTGCCTGGGGCTGTGGCGCAGCGCACCCCTGCTGAAGAGCACACTACGTGGCACAGCTTGGATTTTACGGTGGAACGAGCAGCTGATCATGAACAAAAAGCTCGCGTAAAAATAAGAAAAAGAATACTAAGAGGCCAACGTGGCACTGCTTCCAGCAAGGTACCGAGATCTGCTCGCTCCACCCCCAGCTGATCCTCGTTCTCGGCCTGCGGTGGGTGGGCTTCCATCCTCGACCATCACTTCCTGTGCGCCGCGTGACGTGGCAACTCTTCCTCGTCTAACCCTGAGAAGAGCAGGATCGTCCCTGGGATTCCCCTTCCCCTCCCCCTTCCGGTTCAACCGGGCCATAAGCGATATGAGGCGACGGGTGCCCGTGATGTCTTTCTTCTTTTCGAATCCACTCCACAGTGAGTCCATCAACACCCACGTTGTCGCCCAACCTCTTCTTCACTAATGGGCGCCAATTCGAAACTTCACTACATGTATCAGTACCTGTATTACCCGCGCCGTGCCGTCGAGGCTCTTCTCTCCACTTCCCCGTACCCCTACGCCTGCATTCGCCGTGTGCGCAGTCGCGTCGCTGTGTAATGAATCGGAGGACCGGTACGAACGCCCGAGAATGGCGGGGTTTCAACTCGAAATGCAGCCTCTAGCGCTTTATTCTTCTTCTGATCGCCACTAAATTACTATTAGCGCGCTAGACGGACAAAAGGATGGATATGAGAATCCTTCACTGGCCACCACCACCACTCACTCACTCACTCCCCAAGTGGGGCAAGGAGGTAGCGGCGGCGGCAGCGGTGGCAATAGTGCGATTCTTTTTTTTTTTTTTTGGCCGTTCTGGAATCAATCATTGACTCGATCGATCGAAATGAGAGCCGGAAAGGCGGGCCGTTCGACGTCGACGTCACTTGCTTCTGCCCGCGTACACAAATGGTGCATGCGGACGGAATTCACGCGGGGGCGCATGTTCAGTTACATCATTGTGGTGTCTCCTCCTTGGGGAATGTGATGTGTGTTTCAGCCCTCCAACAACACCTGCCAAGAGAATAGAATGGACACCGATAGAGCCCTAGTACGCCAACGGATCGACTGAAATGGTTTGCATTACGTCAGTACAAATGTCATTCTTTGGTGACAATTGCGAGGTGTACACGTCAAAGTGGCATGCAAAATTGAGAGGGAATTGAGATGGTTATACGTCCAACCGGTCTTTGGGTGGCGTGAAGAAGTTTAAAGTGTATTATGAAACACACTTCACAGGGGGTGGCTGACCGAGGTAATCTAAGGGGTTTATCGGGGGTCCATCACTGGACAAGAGATTAGGTCGACTCGCAGAAGCAATACAAATGATCTGATTCTAGGATATAATACTTAACAAGTGCAAATCGAGACATAGGACAACAATCTGAGATGGATATAGTAGCAACGAAGGAACCAATAATAAAACGCAGGGACCTTGACAGGGACATCATCAGCCATGAGGGAAGTGTGTGTATCTCATAAGCAACGGGTATACTGCTTGATTTAACTCGAACTACCGGTGTGACGGGGGTGTACCAGACCCAACCACGATTTTGAGGACCATATCTCCCTGCTCGTCCACGCCACGAGTGAGAAGATCGAAAGCGTGTGCCGTGTCAGAGAGGTCAAAGTGATGGGTGACAAGTTTATCAAGGTTCTGTAACTTGCGGGAAGCAAGGAGGTTGAGTGCATCAGGATACGTATTTGCGTATCGGAAGGAGCCCTGGATATCCACTTCTCGCAACGCTGCAGCCGAAAGTGGGAGGGAAGTATTGCGAGTTCCCATTCCGATAAGCATCACCCGCCCACCAGTGATCGCCGTCTATATGGATAAAAGTACCGAGGACGACGTCAGTTGATCCAATGGACAGGAACGCGGGAAGAAACCGTACATGAATTGCCATTTGTATGCATGGCTCGGCGCCAGGTGCACTCGAACACCACATCAAACCCGTTCTCCTCACCAAAGACTTCAAGGAGGAGGTCGGCATTCTCCTTTGCTTTTCGGAGTTGGTCTTCTGGTGATTTTGCCCTTGGAGTCGCCGGAAGGCAAAACACATCGTCGGCAAAACCGTGTGATTTGGCAAAGGCGAGGCGAGCTTGATTGATGTCGACAGCAACAACACGTGAACTGCCGTAAGATTTTGCGAGGGCACAAGCCAGGAGGCCAATGGTACCGACGCCGTAAACAAGAACGGTCTGACCTGGTGAAAGGGCAGCCCGACGGGAAGCATGGAGGAGAACGGAAAGGGGCTCTGCCAGGGCACCCTCTTCGAAGGAGACATTATCTGGGAGGCTAAGATAGAAGGTGTGGGAATTAGGGCGGCAAGAGTAGGTGATGGTGGCGCTTACGGATGGAGGACGTGGGCGGGGTGGTTCATGCGTTCTTGGAGGGTTCCATCGAGATGTGGGAACGTTTTCGCGCTGCTAGCAAAACGGAGGTTCTTGCATAGGTTGTAGCGGCCTTTGGAACAGTAGTCACAGTTGTTGCACATAACACCAGCCTCGACGGCGACCCGTTGACCAGGTACCAGGTTCTTGACGCCAGGACCAACAGCGGTCACGATGCCGGCGGCTTCATGACCGAGGACTAAGGGGGCTTGCAGGGCAAAGTCACCATTACGGCCATGGAGATAATAGTGCACTGGCACAAGAGGGTGAGAAAACATATGAAGGGGGGAGGGGCATGGAAGAAGGGATAGGGGTGTAAACGAGGACTTACAATCGCTCCCGCAAAGGCCGGTGGCTACGATGGCGACCTGAGCCTGACCATGTTGAGGAGGCCAGAGGGTACGGTCATCGACCCTAAGGTCCTTTGGGCCGTAGAGAACGGCGGCTCGGTGATTAGGTAGAACGGTGGGAGACATGAGAGAGAAGAGAAGGATGATGGGGAATGGGTGAGGGAGGTGAGTGAGAGAAGGGAAGGGGGATAAGCATTGATATTTATGCAGAAAGGGAAAAGCGTCTCGTGAGCGGGAAAAAAAAAAACTATGGTTAAAGGATTCGATTAGAATAAGTGAGAGGGCGGTGCGAGATTGAGCTTGAGTCGGTAGTTCTGTAAGGTAAGGGTTCCTCTGTCTTCTTTTCTCTCTCCTACAAACCGGACCGACTCTCCGCCGCATCTGACCCAGCTTGGACTTGACCAGGCCTGACACATGTGTTGCGTCCACGAGCCCTGCTCAGCTCATCTAAGATCTCAAGCTCAAGTTCCGTTCACTGTCTTCTCCGACCACTCAGTCCCTAGCCGCTCATCCCCGCCCCGCCTGCCACCGCCCCATCTCCCCCATCCACCTTGTTTCCCCTTACCACCCCTATGCACAGATCTCTATCCTCATCACTTCAATCGCCGATTCCATCGATAAACTTGATCTCAGTTCCTCGGCACGATCTCCCGGTCCGGCCAATTTAATGTCAACACCGCAAGCCTCGGGTCCTCAGGACAGACCATCTCATCCCGTCCACCCATGGAACCTTCTCCACCCGTACCCTCTCCTTCTCTCTTTGACTTGTCCGGTCAGAATGTCCTCATCACAGGTGCCTCCAGGGGTCAGTCTCACACTTCGCTTTCCCTTCATTATTTGATTTCCCCACTTGTGCCTGTTTATTCCCGCTCTCTTTCGTCAAAATGGGCTTATATGAATCTCAACTTAGGTATTGGCGCTGCCTGCGCGATTGCACTTGCTGAGGCCGGCGCCGCTATCTGTCTTGTCCTTCGTGAGCCCAAGGACGGAACGCCACCAAACCTTACCACCATCGATGCAATTCACGACCTCGGTGCTGCCGCACACTTTGTTCACTGCGACTTGGACAACCTTGATTCCGTAAAGGGCGTCTTTCAGAAGGCTCTCGATGCCATGGGAGGCCGCATCGATATCCTAGTAAATTGTGCTGGCATCCAACGGAGATCACCGAGTCTCGACTTCTCAGAAACTGATTGGGACGACGTACGTTCTACTCCACATCTGTTCTTTGTTTTTCTCATTATGGTACAATTCCGTTTTTCCCATGCGTGACCTCTGTTTCCTTACGCATTCTTTATTTGTTCACTCTCTTTCTCCTTACTTTGCCTCACAGGTTTTAGACGTCAATCTCAAGTCCGTCTGGCTCCTGTCGCAGGCTGCTGGCCGCCACATGGTTCCAAGGCGTCATGGAAAGATAATCAACTTTTGTTCCCTCCTCACTTTCCAGGGAGGTGTCACTGTCCCCGCATACGCTGCTGCCAAGGGTGCCTTAGGACAGCTCACGAAAGCCTTAAGCAACGAGTGGAGTCAGCACAATGTCCAGGTTAACGGCATATGTCCCGGTTATATCGCTACAGACATGTGAGTGTGGCGGTAACCATCCCCAATCTACCCCCCTTCTTCTCTTCAGCAACGTACCAATGCGCACCCACCATCATGATCACGATTGCCCCTTTGGTAAAACGGATCTATAAAGTCCGCGAGCTTCTCCGGCCCGCCAGCGGCCCGTAATCTTATCTCTTTCAAACGAGGCACTTTCTTGGGAACGCCCCTTTATTTTCTCGAACTTTATTCCCTCATATGACCAAAGAAGGGCGCACTGACATTACCTCTCTTCCCAGGAATGAGAAGTTATTAGCAGATCCAGCCCGCCTCCGGCAGATATCTGAGCGCATCCCAGCCGGGCGCTGGGGAGATCCCAAAGACTTTGCCGGTCCAATTGTGTTCCTTGCTAGCCGAGCTAGCCAGTACGTTTGCGGCGAACTCCTCGTCGTCGACGGGGTAAGGCATATCTCTCATAAACACCTTCCGTTAATAACGATATGCATTTCAATTTCCATCCACTCCGTTAGGGCTGGATGGGCAGGTAGGCGGCTGGGCGCGCGTCGAAGACAAAAACAGAGCGAAAAAAGGGGGTCCAGGTTCTGGCGCATCACGGAAATACGGGGGTCTATGGTAAAAAATGCGCCATGTGACTCGCTTGTCGAATTACCCCACATTTGACGCGAGCGCTTGCTTACTCTATGGCCTTCTATCTGATTGCGTTGAGCAAAGGAATGCGTATGGTTATGGATGGGTTCCCTGCACTTTGCTTGTTTGACCTCTGTGACGCCCTCTACTTCCGCAGCCTCTACTATACGACAAGTCGAGCAGAGCACACGGTGACTGGTCTACCCAGGTGGAGTCCTGAAAAAAAAAATTTCACATTTGATAAAGCACATTGGTTGCACAACGTGGTCCATGTCGACGAAGACAACGAAATGGAAGACACGGTATACACGCGATTGGGGCGGCAGGGCAGCATGATGAGCCGTACGCACTCACCGAGCACACTGCAATAAGAGAGCAGGCAGGCCGCGGGTGATCGGATCTGGCGGCTGATTCCGAGGGAATGAAATGTACTGTATCGGACTTCTTGTCATGTGGTAAGGAGGATCTGAGAGTTGCACCGAGACTGGCGTTGACAGGGACACAAGATTGTGACGACACAGCAGATGCAATGCAGGGTAAGAGAGTTCCATGAAGAGGCACCCACCGACTTTTGCTTCAAGCCGAGCCAGGGAGCATAAAAGGGAACGAATCGAATGCTCGGTCCGAGGAAGGGGCATGGCTGTCCCTGAGCTGAGCATCGTGTTCGGGCCGCCCACCGCCAATTATATTACCGCCCCAGGTTCCCGACTATCCGGCTATGGTGGATGGCTGCCTAGATTTGACTTGACAAGTGACAAGTGCTTCTGGGCACGCGGCGACGTTCATTATCTAACCGACTTCTCTCTCTGTTTCTCTTTCCTTCCTTCTTTCTTTCTCCTCGTTTGATTGGCTGATCGGCCCGGTCAAACGGGGAATGCAGAGGAGCGGGGCAAGGGCCGAGCTCTTGGACTGCGACACGTTCGAGGTTGTCCCCCTCCCCACTTGTGCTCCTCCAAAGGAAAGGTAAGGGCCCCAACTCGTCGCATTCCGCTACTGCGCCAGAAGGGCAACTCACGGAGTGACCAATAAACGCCGATCTTATTGGACCGATCAAGCTTGTCGTTTAACTGGCTAGCGCGCCGCGAGGTAACCCTACGTGTCCGGAGCTTCCTCAGTGCCTGGTGTAACGTGTATCGAAGAAGCGGAGGTAAAGTGCGACGATGGTTGGAGCGGGAAGGCGGGGGAAGGAGATAAAATAAAAATAAATTGAAGATGCAAAACTCGTAAAAGAATCGCTCAGGGCAGGAACACTCCCCTCACGTCTCGGACGTTCTCTCAGCCGCGAAATTGGCGAATATTGGGTGTGCTGCGGCGGGGACGGGGCGGGGTAGTTGGGCTGGGCTGGCTGTCGATCCGGTTCGGACGGACTACAGAAAGCACCGAAGCGGATCGGGGTGTGGTGGGGACGCCGTAGCGCCGTGTACGCTCGACAAAAATGAGTCAGAAGGGGGATTTGCCGCTCCGCATGCGCATCGAAGAGCTGACCATTCGAGTACATCACCAACCGAATACATAAAGAAAAAAAATGGAATTGAATTTACTGTGATCTTGAACTCACGCAGGACGAGGGGGTGGGGTGGGGGGTAAAATTGTCCTGATAGCCAGACTGTGGCATGATAGGACGCGCAACGTCGAGGTAGGTTGTCGTGTGAGATTCGATCTATACTGCTCAGCAACTCAAATATCCCTTTTGTACTGTAGTTCTCCCAGAGCTTCCCCAGATTAATCGCTCACGCGGTGATTAACGCGCCTGGGCGTGGTGATTTTATCGTTTTTGGGGCAACCACACAACCACAGTCGTGGGGCAGCCAGGGCGATAACGCGAATTGTTCTTGCCGAAAGGACCGGCCGCCCATCCAGCTGACTCTGTGCGCTGGCCGGGCCGTGGGGTACTGTAGAAGTGGCGTGTCGAAAATCTGATCCCCCGCCACAAGTCATAGAAGAACTACTTTTGCAGGGTCCTGACCAGTCTATAGAAGCCGCTCGGACAGCCAGGGATGGGCAAAGAGGGTCGAGACGACGGTCCGTATGGGACAAAGGACCTGCCCCACAAGTTACAGTGATGAAGCATGGACGTAAGATCTCATCCCTGTGGCATGCGGCGTGAGTCTGTGTTGGAATATATCCGGTAGCCCATCGCCTATCAACCTGCCTCAGTACAAGGGTCAGCGGTTCGCCAAGCGGACGGCGTCTAGCGAACGCGATATGCCACAGCACCTCAGAATCGGACGTCTGGGGAGACCGCCGACGACGCTGTTTCCCCAAACGCCGGGCCCCCGACCGAGTGTGTCTGACGGCGCTGTGGGACGTTAGTGCGCAGATTACCCACATGGAGGGCGACATTTCCATAGAGGCCTCATGGTCCTTTGTCAGTGCCTAGACGTGCACATGATGACGTGCGATCGACGAGTTTGTACACCCATTACGCGTTACGGGTTAAGGAAAGATCATCTGCAAATGACCGATGACCGAGTGCATATATTTCATTTCCTTTTTTGGGTCTAGAGGGACCTTTGGCCCGTACTCCCTGCAAAACATCGGAGCTTGGTGTGGGCCTCAGAAGAGAGAAGGCGGCAGGGCAGGGACGTCGACCCAACTAAGGACGCAGTTCCCCCACTCGAGGGAAAATAAGTACAGTGCAACAACCCCCAGCAACCAGTTCTCGATACTCGCTTACCGTCTCCGTCGTCTAGTTGCTTTTTCGGCACACACAGCTGGGTTCGGAATCGCCGCCGCTCGCATTGTCGTGACTATTCAGCGCAATCAGTCGACCCACTTTTCGACAAATTCTCGTGGCCAGTGACCACTCAAAAGGAGAAAATGTTTTACGGCTGTGACACGCAAGTGAAAAAAAGTACTCGTTCGGATATCTTTCTGGATGGCTCAGGCCCGCGCAACGAAGATTGGGTGTTCACACCCTACCCAAGGGCGGCCCTATGGCCCATCTAAATAAAGGGTGACGAGCACCATGAGGAATCTGTGTCATGCATGACTTACCCACGATAAGCAATGACATCAAAGGTCGCAGGGATCCACATCGATTGGTTATGGAGCAGCCCCACCGCAAAGTCCTATTGCGATTATGAAGGGGCTCGGTGCTGTCGTTCTGTGCGCTCACGAATTCTCGAAGCAGCAGAAATAGCCAGCCTGGTGGTTAGACATCGGTTTCCGATTATCGGGAGTGATGGATGATTTGTAACTGAAGGTTCAGGTCCCCGCAAGGTTATACACGGATACACGGGAACGAGGTCATGTTGGCGAAACGCCTTGGGGCTCGCAGCAAGCGGTAATCAACCACCTTTACGGGCGCTTGCGATTCCGCAGACGGTCTGTTTGTTGTTTCGAACTCTAAACGTAAGATGCATATCTAGACCATTTTTTTGGACTATTGCAGAAATACAAGTCATAGAAAAGGAGGACCGATCACGGGTTCCACATCTTGCTTGTTACATACGTTAGGAGTTGTGCATCGTTGAGCGAGCGCAAATCGCTATTTCTGTCCACATCCTAAAGAATCCGGCGGTAAGTTCGGCCGCCCACATGCGAAAATTGGCTGCTTACCTCTTCTTGGGCCTTGCGGATAACGCGGGTGGCGATGAAGGCGCTTATCTCGCGAATGCGTTCCAGACGGGGATAGAGAAGATCAGAATCACGTTCCTCTTGGGTGAGGGAATCAGCGAGGCCCAAGGAAGAAGCCTCAACCATGGCGTCCGTGACAACGCCCGCACGAGATAGGATTGCTCCCAAGCCCAGGCCTATATCAAACAAAGTTATCAGGAAGAAATGTACGGCATGAGCCAAATTGACACGGACCTGGGAATATATACATGTTATTACCTTGGCCAGGGTAGCGGACCCGGCCATCCCACACGGTATCGGGGAACGGTGACCCCGAAGCGAAGATAACACGACCTTGCGTGAACCTGAGGGCTTCGTGGAACTCGCACTCAGAGAGGCGGACAGGATTGGAGAGGGGAAATATTATAGGGCGCGCATTGATAGCAGCCATTGCCTCGATGACTTCTTGATTAAAAGCGCCCTGAAAACATATCAGTGTCAGGAGCGAATCCAGATAAGACGATTGGGGATAGTGACCTTTATGGTGGAAAGACCGAGCAAAGCCGTCGGTTTGACATACTCAATGATCTCGGTTAAATTTGTTAAGGGCGGACCACTGTAGTCGCTCCGAGAGAAGTCTACGTCACAAGGAGTCATAAGACAAAAGAAACAAGGTGTCCAGAAAGCCGAGGTGCCCTTACACTTCTTGTGCTCTGCCATAGGTCCTCGAGAATCGAAGATGAGTCCTTGGGAGTCAACCAAGTAGATACGGCTTTTCGCCTCCTCTTGAGAGAGGCCTTGCAGCTTGAAGAAACTGAGAAGTTGCATGGCTACACCTACCCCGGCTGACCCCGCACCTAGGAAGAGGACTCGGTGGGATGTCAGAGGCTGACCGGAGGCAGCCGAGGAGAGCTTGGCGGCGTTCAAAAAACCGGACAGAACTACAGCGCCGGTGCCTTGTACATCATCGTTGAAGAGTGGGTAGCGATTCCGGAAGGAGTCTAGGTAGTGAAAGGCGTGCTCGGTGGAGAAATCCTAAGTGAAGTGTATCAGTATGTCACAACTATGAAAAGTTAGGGTTCCCGGACCTCGAACTGTACTAGGAGTTTGGGGAATGCGCGGGACATTTCGAGCATGAACTCCTCCATAAACTCAGTCATGTCTTCATCTGAGACCCGCCTCTGTCGAAGACCAAGATACAACGGATCGTCCAAGAGCTTTTGATTGTTGGTTCCGAGATCGAGACAGATCGGGATTGTAGATGAGGGACGGATCCTAAATTGCTTCATGTTGGTGATTTTCGGATGTTTAAAAACACGTGCAAGTACATACCCTGCTCCAGCAATATAAAGAGACAGTTTACCAATGGAGATGGGCATCCCATTGACCCCAAGATCTCCCAGGCCAAGGATGCGTGAGCCTGACACGGCACTATTAGTCTTTAGACGACAAAATAAGGAAACAAGTCTCACCGTCCGTGACTACAGAGATCCTTGCGTACATCCTGGTGCGGCCAGCTCCTCAGGATATCTGCCAATTCTACCTTTGTCTTTGATGGAAATATACTAGGAACAAATTGTCGATACACGCGCACTGATGACACACCACGCGACAGTACCAGGCCTTCGGGGTGACGAAAAATGTGTGAATGCTGGATGCACGCATCTCCAACGGTGGGGGTGTATATGGTAGGCGTAAATTCCTATCTCCGGTTCAATACCGACTATCCGGGGATGTTAAACATCAGATTTTACGCACAGATAAGTTAGCCAGACACAATCGGTAGAACATCCCCTCGTTTGCGTGTTTGAGTTGTGCCAGATAAATATACTTTTCAATAGGTTTGTCTTTTGAACGAAGTTGGGCGAGACAACGTGCAGCGTGCAGCGAGTCGTTGAATGCAGGAGGTAAGTGACCACGAGGTGGTGGCGGAGGTGCTGCGGCAACAGGACAGTCAATACGAACTCGAAGGCACACAGCAGACCATGACGTACGTTGAGGCTCTAGTTTTAGCTTTTGCACACCACCGGACCAGTAGGGGGTCAAAATGACGGTCATCAAGACACAGTCAAAGAAGGGAAAATCAGGAATGAAAGGAGGGAAAAGTGGAAAGTGGAAAGTGGAAGACTGCCAGTAACGGGGAATGGGTCCATGAACTTTTATATGCCTTGGTGGCCGCCGGAGGAACAACAGATCTGACACTATCCGAGCTAGCGCGAGAGCGCGCATGGAGATGCGCTGCCGCTGGAGACAGATGCAGTGTTCAGTAATTGATTACTGCCGCTGTGACCAATGGGAACTGCGTAGAGAGTGCGCTTCAGTGACCGTTTGTTGCCAGGAACGACTGAGACCTAAATACCAGGGGGTGAAGATATTAAAAATATCATTGTATGCGGGTGAAACCGTGACGGCGATTCGCCGTATCATCATGATGCATCAGCGCATCAGTGTTGGAGGCTATTACCTTTTCTATGGAGGAAATGCTTGATGCTAGTCTTAAGCTTGAAATGAGAGCACTGGTTTGTTTGTTTGTTAGTGATATGAATCGATCACAGTCCCATCATTTTGTTGGCCTGTCATAGTGAGTGTGAGAGAACAGCCTCGGGATCGTGACCTGACTGACCCGAACCCGACCCGAGTACAGTTTGATTCGTTCGCTCGGACGCGTCAACGTCAACGCGTCTTGTTCTGACTACAGTATCACGCGGGGTCTACACGGAAAGGCACCCTTTTGGCCGCCAGCATGCCATTGAACTTCCAACTTCCAGTCGCCGCCACCCTCGCGGGCACTGGCCTTCTTAGTCTTGCTTTCCGAAGATTATCCGCTTCGGAGCAAGGCAAAATCGCTCTCCCCATAACTTCGGATGATCCATTGGAATCTCGACCTGACCCCTTCGACGTCACTTCGCCGGAAGACATCGTTGACGGAGAACCCATAGATGAGGCTAGTTTCTGGGCGAACGTAAGTTCAGTCGTCAGAATGTGCATCCTTTTACCTATTCCTTTATTAGGTGAAGCTCCGAGGGGCATTGCTTGTCATTGCTTTTGCTGTCATCGTATCCCTCCAGACCGTATCACTGGGCTATTCAATTTTATTCTCGTCCTCAGCCATTATTGCCACCCATCTACTTCATGTGTCATTTTCCGTCTACCTCTCTGTCCTTGCTGCCCAGTCCATCGGCAAAAAGTACAATTCATTCGCACACGAGAAGAACCATTCACCTCTCCGCACTCTCAGCTCTCGCCTTTGTGTTACTAGGGTTCACGGCTTTGTTCCCTAGTAACCGAGTGTCCACTTCTATACTCGCCGATGGTTCTCAACCCCGCTTTATGCAAGTTGTTTGGTATGTCGTGCTCGGTCTATACGCGTCCTCCACCTTCATCGCGGTTACAACACCGCTTGGCCCTGCTCTCCATTTTCCCGTTTCACGCATTTACTCTGAGAAAACCGTGGCCGCAATTACGAATCAAGCCATGGACAACGTTTCCGGTGTCACAGGTTCGTGTTTCTTGCCCATTTTATTATTATTACGATAACTGACCGTGGGCACAGGCGCGTCGGTCTGGGACCAACTTCTTTTCTCGTATACCACCAAAGTCGTGATGCTCGGTAACACTGCTGAATCGCTAGATATTGGCGATCTGCCAATTGTCCCGGGAACCATGCGTGCCACATATCTCTTCCGTTCCATGCGCTCTACGCTTTCAACTACGCGCCTGAGACAATTCCTTCTCTGGGATATTCGCCCTGGCAGTGGCTGGGAGCTTGCATACAGACTTGCGCGTGTGAACAGAACAAGCTTTATAGTACAAATGACCTTAGCTTCAATAGGGGCGGTGCTTTACTATGCCCCTCCGTTCTTCTTGCAGCAGCTGGTCAAATACCTCGAAACGGATCCCGAAAGGCACGACCGGAGCTGGGGGTGGTTTTATTCTTTCGGCATGTTCGTTGGAACTGCGTCCATCTATCTGAGTTTGTATTATCCTTGTCTTTCTGCTCCGCTGAACTGACCATAAAGCGCGTTAGTTAATGGACAGATGTGGTCTCTTTCAACTACGACGCTGCAAGTTGGCATACGTGTACAGCTAAACTCGATTCTCTTTGCCAAGACGCTAGTCAGAAAAGATGTCGCTTCGTCCTCGGGTCCGTCTGATAATAAGGACAAAGACAAGAACATTACCGACACAGCGTCAGAAAGCTCTGAGAAGGATGACGAAGGGGATTTTTCCAGCAAGGCACAAATCATGACACTTATGACAACAGACGTAGATAGGGTCAGCGAGTTTAGCTGGCATATCTTCACACTTGTCGGTGCGTCATAACTGTTTGCGGCACTGTACTTACCTTCTCAACCTGCGTCAAAGATTCCCCTATCGAGATCATAATTGGCACAATTTTTTTGTATAGCTTGCTTGGTTCATCTGCTTTTGTGGGACTCGCGGTAACTTGCCTGTTCTTACCGTTGAATCACTTTGCTGGCAAGGTTGTCGTCGGTGCACAAGAGAATCTTATGAAGGCGAGGGACGAGCGGGTTGCTCTGATGAATGAGGTTCTCGGTGCTATTCGGATGTTGAAGGTACCGGCCATCCCTTCTACTCGGCTCATAAAACTGATGGTCTCAGTTCATGGCGTGGGAACGTAATTTTGAGAAACGTGTATTGAAGATCAGGGAAAAAGAGCTGAAATTCCAGAAGCTCAATTATATCATCGAGGTGCGGTCTCATATAATGTTATTAGCTCTCGGTCGATTAAGTACTTTGAAAAGGTTCTTTGGAATGCGATATGGTGAGCAAAGCTTCGCTCCTTGCAAGCTCCTTCCGACCTGGTATGCCAGGAATGCTTCTCCCATGATCGTTACCCTGGTTGCTTTCTTTCATTTCGCCGTGATTAAGAACCAGACCCTTACACCCTCGGTGGCGTTTACTTCCGTAAGAGTAACCTTCAATAGGTATAAATCGCTTACTGATGAAAATTGTGCCATAACTGTAGGTTGCTGGTAAGTGTTTCTCGTGACGTCGAATTTTTTGATTTCCAATTGGGTCTCTCCAGTCTTCTCTGAGATGAAGTTCGCTCTGAATGCGCTTCCTGAGACTTTAATAAACATGCTTCAGGTGCTTTCGCCAGTGGCATCGTGCTGTCGCAATGCCTCATTCTTTCTTGCAGTCCTTCGTTTCTCTCCGACGCATTGAAAAGTATCTTCATGCGGTTGAGGTTGCTCCGGTTCCACCGCTCGGTGGAAACCCTTCTCCAATCGCCTTCCAAGGTGCCACAGTGACATGGCCACGGGACCGTGCACGTTCTGGCACCGCCACTACGAGTACAGTGTCCAGCGCGTCGTCCACACCGAAGACAAAGTTCATGTTAATGGATCTTAACATTGTCTTTCCTAAAGGCGAATTGAGTCTTGTCTGTGGCAAACTGGGCAGTGGTAAAACTCTCCTACTCCTTGGTACGTACGGATGTGGAGATTTACCGTGGTTGCTTCCACTGATGGGGCACAGCACTTCTCGGCGAGGCGGACCTTCTCACTGGCCAGATGTTATGCCCCCAAACACCACCCGACGCGATAGCCTCCTTCGTCGATGTCGTTCCTTCACCGGATGAATGGGTAGTCGACGGTGTCTCTGCCTATGTTCCTCAGGTCGGCATTAGTTTTTACTCACTGAGACGATGATTATATACTCATCCCTCTATTCGTCTCAGAGTGCGTGGTTGCGCAACGCTTCGATCAAGGGTGACACACTAGTACCAGCCTCTCCTCTGAGCATGCTAACGGCCGATTTCGTAGAAAATATCTTGTTCAACCTTCCCTACGTCGAGGAGCGCTACCTGAGAACTCTCGAAATGTGCGCGCTGGTAAACGATCTCAAGATTCTCGAGGACAGCGATGAATCAGAAATTGGAGAACGCGGAGTACGTACTCCCTTTCTTGCCTGTGAGATGACACTGACACGTTTTATAGGTCAATCTGTCTGGTGGACAAAAAGCGCGCAGTGAGCTTTTTACGTACAACAGATTCGTTCGACGTTCCTCAATGCAGTTTTTCCATAGTCTCACTTGCTCGAGCCGTTTACTCTCGTGCATCCACCCTCTTCCTTGATGACGTCCTTTCAGCCGGTGCGTGCCATGCGATCCTCCCCAGTGTTGAGCACAGCTAATTCCTCAGCGGCCAGTTGATGCACACACCGCTCATCACCTCTACTTTGAATGTCTCAAAGGCGATTTGATGCGCGGACGGACCGTTATTCTCGTCTCCCATCATGTGCAACTGTGCGCTCCTGGCGCTAGTTACATCGTGGCTTTGGAGAACGGTCGTTTACTATACAAAGGCGATCGCCAAGGTTTCCAGTCGTCTGGCGTAATAGACCGCCTTGCACAGTCCGGAGCGAGTGACTCTTTGGTAAAGGACGAAGCAGAAGCTGGGGCAGAGCAGGCCATTGAGGATATATCCCTGCAAACTGAAAAGGACGACAGCAAGGAGGACGGCCCCTCGAGTTCCAAAATGCGATCAGAAGACAGTTCGTCTGGTGCTGAAACCACCCCCGTTGCCGACGCAGAGCCGAGCCCTAAGAAGAGAGGACCTCGCAAGTTGGTCGAAGAGGAAACGAGAGCAGTGGGCAGAATTGGCCGCCCTGTGTGGGAGACCTACCTCAAAGCCTGCGGGCGAAGCCCTTACTGGCTTATGTTCGCTGTTTCATTTTTGTTCGCAGCTGCTAGCCCAGTCGCGGAAAACGGCTGGCTGAGGTATGCTCATCGACCGACGCTACGGTATCAGATTAAAAGGGTTTCGCAGTTACTGGTCAGGGGCCTCTCAGGGCGATCGTGTGCCACGGGATCCGATGTTTTATATAGGAGTCTACGCAGCGGTGAGCATCCCTGATTCCCGAGTTTATGTTTATTATATATCGTTTACCCGTCCACAGATAACTGGCGTTGGTTCGTTCAAATATCATAAATGACCACACCATCATTAACTCCTGAGATGAATAGGCCTTATCCTCACGACTATTCGCTGGTATATCCTTTGTTCGTGTGGTGACTAGTCTCTCGACACGCACTTTGACTTACCGCGTGCTAGACACGGGCTCAATCCACGCATCCACCGTGTTGTATAAAAGTATGTCGTATCCTCCGCTCGTGGTATTTTGTGTAATGCTTATTCGACCGCAGAGCTCCTGGAAACCGTCTTGTTTGCGAATATCCGGTTCCACGACACCGTTTCTCGTGGAAGACTTCTCAACCGCTTTGGGAAAGACTTTGAAGGTCACGCCTCTCGTTCATATTACAACAACTGCCATCTTACCCTGAGGCAGGCATTGATAGCAGTCTTTCCGATAACTTCGGTCGTAGCACAGTGAATGGCCTTTCTGTCATGACGACGTTTATCGCTCTCAGCATCGTCGGAGGTCCTCGATTCTTCTTGGTCATACTCGTTATCGGCTCGCTGTACTGGAACGGTAAGTAAATTTTGACCACACCAGCGCAACGGTTCCTGAAGTTCTCCCTTTGACAGTGTCGAAAGTGGGTTGTAGCCGTACGCGCATGTAGTTTACAACTCATCTAGAAATAGATTTATGGCCAAACCTCTCGGGACATGCGACGATTGGGTAGGTCTCTGTATCCCAAAACTCTCTCTGTCAACGTTGGGTTAACACCATCAGATTCGGTCACGCGGTCACCTCTGTATTCAATTTATGGCGAAACGATATCCGGCGTCACAATCATACGTGCTTTTGGAGCGTCTTCGAAGTTCCTGCGCGACATGCTGAAGTGTGTCGATACGGTTGGTGCACCCACGACAGTACCCTGAAAACAGTCTGACGACGAACCACAGAACACTAATCCGTACTACTGGATGTGGGGAGGTGAGCACATAATGCGTGTAATACCATACTTCTACGCCTCATGATATTTCGTACAGTGAACAGGTGGCTCTCCATTCGGTTCAACCTTCTCTCTGCTGTCATCGTTGGCATGGCAGCCTTCGTATCAATTCTTACACCGACCATTGATGCCGCCCTCGCGGGCTTCATTCTCGCTTTTGCGTCCACCGTCACGAACGATGTGAGTGTCGCCGTCTGGTATCAGACAAAATACTGATCTTATACATAGATTTTGTTCATGGTATGACACGTTCATGATCTGTGTGCTCAGGTATCGACGATACATAACAGGTTCGACGGTTTGTCAGCCTTGAGCAGTCTATGGTGCGACACCTCCCGCTATCAGTCCACCTAGTGGAATTGACCCCATAAATAGGTTGCACTTGAGCGGGTGAAAGAATACTCGGACCTCGAAGTAGAGCCCCCCGAATTCGTAGAGCCGCGCCCACCAGTATCGTGGCCATCCAACGGAGAAATTGAATGCGAAAATCTTGTGATTAGATACGCAGTAAGTAGTAACGACATCCTCACGTTACTTCCGCCTCATCATCTGTTATTATTAGCCTGAGCTCCCGGATGTCCTGCATAACCTCAATTTCTCCGTCAAACCTGGCGAAAAGGTCAATACAGTCGATCAACGCGATAGTTCTAATCTGACTATTTCCGTAGGTTGGAATCTTGGGTCGTACCGGTTCGGGAAAGAGTACTTTGGCATTGTCCTTCTTCCGCTTCGTTGAAGCAACCGAGGGGCGGATTGTAATCGACGGCATTGATATATCCAAAATTGGACTGACTGATCTCCGGAGCAAGTTGACGATCATACCTCGTGCGCGATGCCTCTGTCACAACGTACTCAAACTAAAACTTTTCTGATTTTTAGAGGACCCGACTATCCTGAGTGGAACACTGCGCTCTACCCTGGACGTCTTCGATGAATATCAAGATGCCGAGATCGTAAGTCTCATCTGATGCTGCCCCACTTTTTGCCACGACTCACTTGTCATACTTAGTATGAAGCTCTACGACGCGTTCATTTGATTCCATCTGGGGACGATGGGTCACAAGAAGACAGTGTGAACATCAACGTGTTCCGCGACCTTGACTCGCCTGTATCAGAAGGTGGCGAGAACTTCTCGACTGGGTAAACGAGTCATTCTTGCGGCTTCGCATTATGTTTAAATACCCTTCAGCGAGAAACAGCTACTTTGTATGGCCAGAGCCATCTTGAAGCGCTCAAAAGTGCTTGTCATGGACGAGGTTCGCAGGTTTACATCTGTTCTTCAGCCGACCGAGTAACTGACACGCTTGTATCAGGCGACTGCTAGGTGAATTATGACGTCCATCACCAAGATCCTGACTAACGCGGCGCAACAGTGTTGACTATGCTACTGACGAACTCATCAGTCAAACCATTAGACAGTAAGCAGGTCCACTGCACTTGATGTTTCCCACCGCTCACACTCTCGCCAGTGAGTTTGCCGAGAGCACCATCCTTACTATAGCACACCGCCTTCGCACTGTGATCGATTACAACAGGGTGCGTTTCGATGTTACCAGTTGGTCCTCAACTAACTACAATAACATAACAAGGTAATGCTCCTTGAAGAAGGACGTATAGTAGAATTCGACAGCCCAACCGTCTTACTCTCCAACCCCAATTCCAAGTTCTACTCGCTCTGCAAAGCCACGGGTAGAAGTGAATTTGCGGTGCTGAAAAGAATGGCGGGTGTCGCTTGAGGTCGGGGGTAGCACATGCCAAATTAAGAAAGTTCTCACGGGACTCGAAGGCTGCCTTCGGTTTGCGGCGTGTGACACGTCTTACAGTAGCGATGCTCTCGTCACAACCAACACTTCTGTTTCTTACTCTAATAAGCGTCTTAATTCTCTCGCATCCGACAAGAGCTATCAAGTTTTCCCTTCCGGCAAGCCGGTATCCACCACCAAAATGCATTTGGAACGCAGCTCACACGAACGCACTCGTAATCGTCACCGCGAACTGTCGGTCCTGGTACCGGCCAACGTGTAGACATCGAAATCATTGACTCGAGTCCTCAAAAGAACGTATATCTGCATAAGAAGGATATCAAGAGTGAAACAAGATTAGCAATTACCTCCCACTCGGAGGGCGAGGTTGGCGTGTGCTTCAAGAATTATCTGGATCACGGTGCGTCGGGCGTACATTTCGTTCGACGTCGACTAATGCGAGGGTATGCACAGACGTGCCGGCACATGAAGCTAAGACGAAAGCGCGCATCATTGATTTGGACGTTGACATTGGTGCCGACGCTGTGGACTATAAGTGCGCCTTTTCCCAGCGCGCATAGCGTTGCGTGTCCTGACATGAGATTCCCTAACAGCGCCATTGCGAACCAAGAATCTTTGTCCGGGCTCGAGACGGAGATGCGTAAGCTCGAGGGGATTGTCAAGGAGATTGTGGACGAGATGGACTACCTTAAGAAACGGGAAGAGCGATTTCAGGGCACGAACGGTGTGTTCTCCCCAACGTGTTCTACATATAAACTGACAGACATTTCAGTATCGACGAATCTTCGTGTGCAAAATTTCGCTTGGTTCACAATCGTGGCACTGCTTGCACTCGGCGCATGGCAGATAATGCACCTGCGCTCGTTCTTCAAGCGTAAGTACTTGATCGACTAGCGGGCATGCGAGTACCTTCGTTTCTGCTGTACCCTGATATATATCGTGAACACGGCTGCTCATGACTTTTCGGCTTCGGCTGGAATGTTTACATTTCTAACATCAGCGCGTCGTGATCATCAAACAGCCCACCATGTAAAACCTCCGTCAATTTACGACCCTCAGCCTCTATATCCACATTCCTCGTCATTGCCTCATCCCCGCCCCGTGATACGGAGCCATCCTTTAATTGGTGCCATCGTCTTACTTTCCCTTTCAAAAGTGTCTCGATTTCCTCCGTGGTTGTGCATTGTCCGAGTCTTGTGTGAAACTGGGGAAACCACGTGCGTCGCCGACTGCAGAATATCACTCATGGCGCTAGATCGATATCGCTAATACCCACCATTGGTGCTCCATGAAGTGTCTTATATGAGTCTGTACGGTCTTTAATGTGGCAGTGCCAGGGTACGTTCTGCACAGCTCCAGATACTCTAGGGATGCAGAGACAGGATCAGGAAGTGTACCCTCGAAGAGGCTGCTTCAAGTGTTAACAGTACATCTATATCGATCGGACGTCCACTCACAAGGGATTGCCTAGCAGAGTCTCACCCACCATGATACCACTTGCGCCAGTAAATTCCACATTTTGTGACACGTCGTCCCAGGTACGGACATTACCATTACTGACGACCGGGACGCCGATACCGTCAACGAGGGCTTTCACCACCGTCAGATCAGCCGCTCCTTGCCTGCGCCGGCGTGCCGATGGGTGGCGTGCGTGCAACGCAAGAAAAGCTGCGCCTGATGCTTCGAGATTACTCGCGAGTGCGAGCGTCGATGACACAGGGCTGCAGAGTCGTAGCTTGGCAGAGACAGGGACGCTTAGAGAACGCGATAGAGACGAGACTTGTGGTGTGTTCAGCGGCGCTGGGGACGAGTTGCGGGCGGGGCTTACCAATGCCCTGAACGAGGGGCCAGTCTTTCTTTGCTAACAAGTACGCTCCGAAGTGTTCCTCTCGAGCAATGTCTTGCGGACATCCGAGGTTCAGATCTACATCGCTTCACACATACTTTCATCAGAGCGATACAAAGACGTAGATCGCCCAAGCCAACGGACCGATGCCATCACAGAGATCCACGACCGTCTTCGCACCGCGAACAATCTCATCCTGATCGTTACCACACACTTGAACTACGACTGGTCCGGCGGAAGGTCGACCCAGTTCCAGAGCACGGCGGTGGAACGCGAGGTAGTCAGGATCCGAAAGAAGACGAGCCGGTCTGAGCATTTCGGTGTACGTTAACGTTGCCCCGTGCCGGTGGACGAGAGCCCGAAACGGAGTGTCCGATTGGTTTACCATCGGCGCTGCGATGTAACTGAGGTCCGAGTTGAGTGATGTCGCCATTTGCCTGCGATGGTACTAATGGTGGATGGCCGAAACGGAACAGATTCACGCGGCAAATATTCCGGTCAACCGGGCCGCTCACCTCTTTCTCAGCCACCGGCGCAATACGGTGACCGTGACGGCAGCGCGCTCATCGCGCAAACCACCACCAACCACTCAGACGCAGACGCCGTGGAGACACTCACCTAATCCGCAGCCGCGCTCCTGGCCATCTGCGCGGGCGCCGCTTCCGTAGGCACGCGTACGCGCTCATACGCGTTCGACGGCGGTGTGCGCATGCAACCCACAGACGTCGCGCTGCTTGAGCGCAGGTTCGTTCTGCAGGCAGAGACCTGAAGGTGGAAACCAAAATATTTCGTCCCGCGCCAGGGTGACTCCAACCGTTAGTCACATGCCTATCACCCCAGGTAAACTGTACCACACAGCTCCAGAGGCTCTTGCCGGTGGGTCCATCGGATGGCCCACCATCATGGCGGTTGTCCCTGGTCCTAAAAATGGGCGCAACTTAGCTAAATGTGGGCGGGAAACGAGAAAAGCCGGTATACGACCGCACCCGACTAATGGCCTCATTGACCCATGGACCAGGACCACTCTGGCCTCGAGACAGACCCGTACAACAGTGGGTCCAGCAGTGGACCGGCTTCGTTCATGTCCATCCGCAATCACATGAATTCACTCGGTACTCACTCATCCACAAACCGTCATGACTATCGGCCAGGATCCACCTCAGCAGCAATGGCTTACTATTCACGACCCAGCCACCTGCATCCGCAAGGGTCTCTGCCCTGTGGCAACATCGACGGGCGAGGACCCGCCTCTGGAAAGTCACTCTTTGTACTTTGAACAACATGGCACGGGGCCTATCAAAGTAGTCTTCATCACAGGGCAAGCATCATGTCCAGATCCTTCCTATCACAATTAATACGATGGCTCTTCAGAGTAAATGATAGCTTAAACTCAGTGGCTGAACAAGTGAAACACTTTAGTCAACTCCCACAATACTCCATTCTCGTCTTCGATAATAGAGGCACAGGGAACAGCGACACTCCAAAGGGGTTGTACTCGTCTGTCCTTTTATCGTCTGCCCCATTCGATCGAGCCTGACGACCTCCTCGTTGCGTGATTTATCAAACACTTTAGGACGAGTGCCATGGCGGAAGATGTCATTGTACTGCTCGATTTCATCGGTTGGACCGAGAGCCGCAAGGTCCATGTTACTGGACTATCGCTCGGTGGTATGATTGCACAGGGTGCGTTAGTGACCCAAATGAGTCTTAGTTCCAACATCATTGAATCGTTCACAGAGCTAGCCTATCGTATTCCTGAGAGATTTATTTCTCTGAGCCTTGTGGTGACGACAGCCGGAGGTCTCCCTATATTCAATATTCCTCCGGTATGTCGAATTAAAGCTCATTTTAAAGGAGACTGGACTTAATTGCGAGTAGTGGTTCGGATTGAGAACTATCCTGAGGTATAATGCCACGAGGCAGCTACATGACGAACATCTAAAGATGAACTAGGTTACCATTCATCAAGGACCCAAAGGGGCGTACTCCCTCCATTGTAGAGAGCTGTTTCAGCTCTGCGTGGTTGGACGCGAGAGCCGAAAATGATCCTGAGGGCAGGACAAACCGTGAAGTTCAAATCGTGGTGCGTACTCAGTTGAGGTCTGAGTCAATTATTGTGTTGATGTCCTGCAAGCATCATAATGAACGCGCACTCGTAACACGCACCCAAAAGCCCCTCGGGCTTGTCTCACAGCTGTGGGCGGGGTTGACGCACCATGTGGAAGCCGAGCGTCTCGCACAGATATCCAAAACCATCCCCAAGGTATTGATCCTGACTGGAGATCAGGATCATGCAGTAAGGCCATCAAAGTCGGCATATTTAAGTAAGCACATGCCCGAGGCAGAGTACATAGTGTGGAAGGAAACGGGACATGCTGTGCAATTGCAACACGCAGAGAGATTCAATTCGCTCTTGGAACGAGTTTTCCTCGAGGGCCAGGCAAAGGTAGGTAAATCCTTATATAGATCACGTTATTTGTTGTGACTTGAAATTCCCACAGTGATATGCGCTGTTAAGTTCTTCGGGCAGTGGAACTGTGGAACGCGAGGTCTTGTGCGAGGTAGTCAGAAAGAGGTTGAACCGGTTTGAACATTTCTGTGTACGTTAGCGTTGCCCCGTGCCGGTGGACGAGAGCACGAAACGGGGCGATTAGTTTACCATCGGCACTGTGATGTAACTGAGGTCCAAGTTGAGTGAGGTTACAGTACTCGCGAAGAATGGACGTGCCAACACACTATCAAGACGACGCCGGGCGGATGAACAAATGCAGATATTCGGGTCACCCGGGCCAGTGACGGCACGACGTCTCATAGATCTCATCTCTGACTTCCCCCTAGTGGAAGTAACCACCGTGTTACTGTCGACCTCGTCGAGTTATCGGGATGACGGCAGTCATTGTTCTTCCTCCAACCTCACGGCTTCCCCCTATCAAGGCTCTTGGGACGATGCCCGTCGGACCGTTGCACGAGGCCATCCAATATCTCCAGGTCATCTACAACCCCGAAATCTGCGGTTCCCGGCGCGTCTCGCGCGGGGCGTGTCGAAGAGAACTGCCCGCCCACAATACCGACACTAGGCCAAGCGACACGACCGCATCTTGGGACGCGGTCCGCGCCGATGCGTTCGAGCACGCGTACGCAATACGATGGCTGACCGCGCTCATCGCGCAAGGCACCACCCACGCAGATGCGGACGCCGTAGAGACGCTCGTCCAGTCCGCAGCCGCGCTCCTAGCCATCTGCGCGGGCGCCGCCTCCGCAGGCACACGCACACGCACGTACGCGTTCGGCGGCAGCGTGCGCGTGCAGCTCACAGACCTCGCGCTGCGTAACGATGACTTTGGGAGCGTCGGCGCACAGACGTGGGGGAGCGCGTGCGTGCTGGCGGAGATGATCGTGGAGGAGCCTGCCCGGTTCGGGTTGGGCGGCGGCCCACCCGAGGCGGCGGCGACGGCAATGGTGCGCGTGCTCGAGCTCGGTGCTGGGACCGGGCTTGTCAGCCTCACGATCGGAAAAATCCTCGACCGCTGCGGTCGTGCGGAGATCGTCGCGTCGGACTTTCACCCGCTCGCGCTGGAGAACCTCAGACTGAACATCGAGAACAATAACCCCTGTCCCGACTCTTGCGGTCTACCGCTGGTATCTGCTCATTTTCTGGACTGGCAAGAGGCTGCAGACCCCGCAAACACACTCGAGGCACCCTTTGATGTCCAGTTTGATGAAGTGTTTGGTGCGGATGTCATTTATGAAGTTGAGCATGCCGCATGGATCAGCGCATGTCTCAAACGACTTGTTCGTTTGACCGGTCGCTTTCATCTAGTGATACCAATTCGTGAGGGGTTCGCACGCGAGTCGGAAGCGATCGAGCGTCTTTTCCCTCATGTGGAAGACGTGCACTGGATGGAGCCTACTTTATGTATCACGCAGAAAGAAAGCATCATATGCGAGGCAGGGCCCGATGGCACAGCCGGAAGTAGGGGTGATGTAGAGTATGCTCATTACACGATACAATGGACAGATGGTAGATATGGACAGCCAGCAGGTTCACATGAGGAATGATCAGGTTTGTAAATTCTATACTAACGCGCGCGAAGAGAGACGAGAAGGAGTGTATATCACGATATAGGGTGGACCACGAAGTTAAAGGGGTCGTAGAATCCAGGGAAAATGTCAGTGAACGTACCGGAGAAGTCAACTTGAGTACGAGTTCGTTCTACAAGCAGAAACCTCAGGTTGTAGTAGGAACCAAAATATTTGCCAGAAAGACAAGGATAAAAAAGCTCAAGTCATCTGAAAGCTCCCATGAGCGCGAGTTCAGTATTCTTGTTTTCTTATCTCCAATGCCTCTGCTGCAGTGGAAAGACGAGATCTACAGGGAGATCTACCTGGAACGTTGAACATCGCACAATACCCTCTGTCGATTAGGCCTAACTCAAATGACCAAAGTCGACCTATGTTTCACGGAACTTTCACCTTCATGACCTATGTGGGCACGACCCTCACTGTGGGGGACATCGCAGGTAAGTTGTCGCTAGGGAAGGCGACTGCAGAGGTAAAACGGTCTGACTCGGAGTGAGCGTATATATCCCATTCCTTGAGAATTGTTTATCGGCCCATCGCCGCTGTCCGCCCCGATGGGGTGAGGGGAGATGAGGACTGGTGGCGCTGGAGTCGACTTCGTTGAAGAAACATGCAAACAAGTCCGAGTCAGCAGAAATTCCAGAAAAGGACACGTGCACCAGGGGGCACAGTTCAAGTTGTTGCTGTTCACATTGCGCCAAGGGCAAAGAGGCCCCTTGGCGTAGCTCATTCCCTTGACTGGAGTAATGCATTCATGATGCCGCATTCTCTGCACCGAACAGACCCTTGATCTGTGATCATATCATTGTTCTCTTCCATTAGAAGCGAACCACTCTGTCCAAGGACCAAGACTCTGTCGCGGTCTTTGGACGGCCATGGGTACATTATTGACTAAGCATACGATGGGATTTCCAAAATGGTCTGACCAATGACCTCATTGACCTCCCTCTTGTCGAGACAGGCTAACTAACCCGAACACCACTCGGTCCAGCAGTAACAGTCCGGCTTCGTTCGTGTTCATTCACAATCACATGGATTCACTCGGTACTCACTCATCCACATACCACCATGACTGCCGACCAGGACGCACCTCAGCAGCAATGGTTTACGATTCACGACCCAGCCACTTGCACCCGCAAGGGTCTCTTCCCTGTGGCGAAATCAACAGGCCAGGGCCCACCTCTGGAAGCTCACTCTCTGTACTTTGAGCAGCATGGCACGGGACCTATCAAAGTAGTCTTCATCATAGGGCAAGCATCATGTCCAGATCCTTCCTATCACAATTAATACGATGGCTCTACAGAATAAATGATGGCTTAAACTCATGGGTTGGACAAGTGAAACACTTTGGTCGACTCCCGCAATACTCCGTTCTCGTCTTCGATAATAGAGGCACAGGGAACAGCGACACTCCAAAGGGGTTGTACTCGTCTGTCCCTTAATCGTCTGCCCCATTCGATCGAGGCTGACGACCTGCTTCCTCGTTGTGTAATTTGTCGAAAAACTTCAGGACGAGTGCCATGGCGGAAGATGCCATTGTACTGCTCGATTTCCATCGGTTGGACCGAGAGCCGTAGTGTCCATGTTGTTGGACTATCGCTCGGTGGTATGATTGCACAGGGTGCGTTAGTGACCCAAATGAGTCTTAGTTCCAACATCATTGAATCTTTCACAGAGCTAGCCTATCGTATTCCTGAGAGATTTATTTCTCTGAGCCTTGCGGCGACGACAGCCGGAGGTCTTCCTATATTCAATATTCCTCCGGTGTGTTGAATTGAGGCTTATTTCAAGGGAGACTGAACTGGAATTGTGAGTAGTGGTTCGGATTGAAGACTATCCTAAGGTATAATGCCGCGAGGCAGCGTACATGACGGACATCTAAATATGAACTAGGTTACCATTCATCAAGGACCAAGAAAGGCGTACTCCCATCAGTGTGGAGATGAGTTTTAGCTCTTCATGGTTGGATGCGAGAGCCAAGAACGATCATGAGGGCAGGACAAACCGTGAGGTTCAAATCGTGGTGCGTGGTCAGTAAAGTGAGGTCGATTGTCGTGTTGATGCCTTGCCAGCAATATGACGAACGCGCAGCCATGACACGCGCCCCAAAGCCCCTCGGGCTTGTCTCACAGATGTCGGCGGGGTTGACGCACCATGTGGAAGCCGAGCGTCTCGCCCAGATATCCAAAACCATCCCCAAGGTATTGATCCTGACTGGAGATCAGGATCATTTAGTGAGGTCATCAAATTCGGCATATTTAAGTAAGCACATGCCCGAGGCAGAGTACGTGATATGGAAGGAAACGGGACATGCTGTGCATTTGCAACACGCAGAGAGATTCAATTCGCTCTTGGAACGAGTTTTCCTTGAGGGCCGGGCAAGTGTCTAGATCTTAATATAGGCTACGCTGTTATAAAATTCCACGATGATGTTGGATTCTTCGGGCGGTGGAACATCAGGCCTGCATCAGGCGGTGGAACGCGATGTTGTCAGGATCCGAAGAAGTCCCCACGCCGGTGGACGAGAGCCCGAAACGGGGATTACTATCGGCACTGCGATGTGACTGAGGTCTAAGGTCACTATTTACTTGCGATGATGATGGTAATGGCGGATGGCAGAAACGGAACAGTCATTCACGCGAAAAATCACCCGGGCCAGTGACCGGTGACTGTACACGGTGTCTCGTCTCTAGTGCTCTCCAGGGCGCGGCCACTCAGCACCGGCAACCACTGTGCTACTGGCGACCTCATCGACGAATCGAAATGATGGCAGTCGTCGTCCTTCCTCCAACCTCGTGGCTTTCCCCCATCAAGGCTCTCAGCACGGTACCCGTCGGTCTGTGGCACGAAGAAGCCATCCAATATCTCCAGGCCATCTGCGCGTGCGCCGCCTCTGTAGGCAAGCACACGCGTACATACGCGTTCGGCGGCGGCATGCGCGTGTAGCTTACCGATTTCGTGCTGCGGAGCGACGACTTTGGAAGCATCATGGCGCAGACGTTGGGGAAGCGTGTGCGTACCGGCGGAGATGATCACGGAGGAGCTTGCGTGGTTCGGGTCTGGTGGCGCGGTGCGCGTGCTCGAGCCCGGTGATGAGATCTGAGACGGGGCTTGTCAGCCTCACGCAAAATCCTACCACTGCGGTCGTGCGGAGATCGTCGCGTCCGATTTTCATCCGCTCGCGCTGGTAGAATCTCAGACCGAGAACAACAATTTCTGCTCTGACTTCCACGGTCTGCCGCTGGTATCTGCTCATTTTCTCATTTTCTGAACCGGCAAGAGGCTGCAGACCCTGCAAACGCACTCGAGGCACCCATTGATGTCCCCGTTTGATGAAGTGTTTGGTGCGGATGTCGTTTATGAGCTCGAGCATGCCGCATGGATCATTGCATGTCTGAGGCGACGTGTTCGTTTGGCCGGTCGCTTTCCTCTAGTATACCAATTCGTGAGGGGTTCGCACGCGAGTCGGAAGCGATCGAGCGTCTTTTCCCTCGTGCTGGGGGACATGCGCCCGGTGGCATCAGTAGAACCTACTTTATGTATCACGCAGAAAGAAAGTATCACATGCGAGGCAGGGACAGACAGCGCGACTGGGAGTAGGGGTGATGTAGACTCATTACACGATACAATGGACGGATGGATAGAAATGGACAGCTGGCTGCAGGTTTACATGAGGAATGATCAGATCTAGGAAAACAGGGTGCAAATTCATTTCTCCGCGTACAGTTCAAACTCCCATGGTAGCCTCTGGGATGAATCTTCTTCGCTAAACCATATCCTCTTCAGTCGGCACGTCGCGTAGACCTTAACATAGGATGTGTGGGAGAACCTCGCGTTGGGAAGCTCAATCTCGTAGAGCCTTGCGTCTTCCTCCTCATCGTGTGAATTCTGTATTAGTGCGCGCGAAGAGAAATGAGAAAGGAGTGTAGGGAGATATAACGATAGGGTAGACCACGAAGTTAAAGGAGTCGTAGAAGCCGAGGGGAATGACAGCGGGAGGTGAAGTAACGGAGGAGAGGTCAACTTGAGTACGGGTTCGTTCTACAAGCGGAAATCTGTCAGTGGGAACCGAAATACATTGCCGGAGAGATAAGGACGAAAAAAGCTCAATACATCTGAAAATGCTCCCCTGAGCGCGAGTTGTCAGTATTCTTGTCTCCGGTACCTCTGTTGCGATCGAGACTTCTGAAGATATACGGTGGAAAGACGAGATCTACCTGGAACGTCGAACATCGTACAACACCCTCCTTCCCCGCCAAGTCGACTAGGCCTAACTCAAAGGACCACGGTCGACCTATGTTCCGCACTTGAACGTGTACCCAGGGGTGTTTCAGGCCCAGGTCACCTTCACGACCCATGTGGACACGATCCCCGCTATGTGGAGGACATCGCAGATAAGTCGTCGCCAGGGAAGGCGACTGCAGATGTAAAACGGTCTGAGTGAGCGTATATCCCATTCCCTGAGAATGGTTAGCCTGTCCATCGCCGCTGTCCGCCGCAACGGGGTGAGGGGAGATGAGCACGGCTGGATCTGGTGGCGCTGGAGTAGACTCCGAGTCGTTGAGGAAACATGCAAACGAGTCGGCAGGAAGGGACGGGTCCCTCTTCAATGACCAAAGGCAGAGCGGCTCGCTGCCTGCGGAAGAGAATAACGATACGATCGCAGGTTGGAATGACCCGGAAAACATCAGAGCAACAAAGCATCACCTGCAAAATCGCTCCTCGAAAATAGCCGCTCGCGACCTCAGTCTGAGAAATCGGTCAGCTCCGACAATATAAATATCTAGTCGGACCGACGAACTGCACGGTCTCGCGAACTGCACGGTCGCAAACAGGCAAGTTTATTTATTTTTGTCAAAACACGTAAACGCGACATTCGTTAGTGAAGCGGTCTGAATCGGATGGAGCGAGACCTCAGAGAGCCCAGGGTAGCTCCCTCTGCAAATTTGCATTCCCCAGCATGCCACACTTGCACGCGGCCCTAGCGACTTGAACATGCCGCTTCCTGACCAAGGCTTGCCACTTTTACGAAGTCGTGTTGCACAGAGGCGTGCACGACCGTTTCCGACCACCCTCGACCACCCGCGCTTTGTGTAGACCACTATTTGGATTCCCGACCTCGCTACACTCGTTCGCGGCCTTAGAGGTTCTACAAGGACGCATATGCGACTGCTTCAGACACACTCACGAGATCTTGCGCTGCGCGGGGGCCTGCACGATTGCATGCACCACTTTACAGCTTTACACTTCAAATCCTCAGACAAGTAGAAACGTGCTTAGCGACGACATAAGCATAAATTTATTATTATAGTGTATGTTAGTCACCTCCTGGCCGAGCCAGTCGCACCCGCGGCGACAAACAAAAACGGGTTCATACCCGTTTTTATTTTTGGAGGGGCGCGACCAACTGCACCACGTTCCTGGGACCAACGAATAACGATGTTTTTTTTTTTTGGCTGATCACCGGATGGGCTCTAATACTTCGTGCGGGCACATCGATAATGGATTCACTCAGTACCCACTCATGACTACCGCACCTCAGCAGCAATGGCCTACTATTCACGATCCGGCTACCTGCACGCGCAAAGGTCTCTGCCCTGTGGCGATATCGAGAGGCCAGGGCCCGCCTCTGGAAAGACATTCTCTGTACTTCGAACAGCATGGCAGGGGGCCTGTCAAAGTAGTCTTCATTACAGGGCGAGCATCATGTCTACACGATCCTTCTTATCGCAATTAATACGATGGCTCTACAGACTAAATGCTAGCTTAAACTCACTGGCTGAACAAGTGAAACACTTCAGCCGACTCCCACAATACTCCATTCTCGTCTTCGATAATAGAGGCACAGGGAACAGCGACACTCCAAAGGGGTTGTACTCGTCTGTCCCTTTATCGTCTGCCCCATTCGATCGAGGCTGACGACCTGCTTCCTCGTTCCGTAATATGCCAAAAAACTTCAGGACAAGTTCAATGGCGGGAGATGTCATTGCACTGCTCGATTTCATCGGTTGGACCGAGAGCCGCAGTGTTCATGTTGTTGGAATATCCCTGGGCGGTATGATTGCGCAAGGTGCGTTAGTGGCCCAAATCTGTCTGTTCCGACATCGTTGGATCGTTCACAGAGCTAGCCTATCGTATTCCCGAGAGATTTATTTCTCTGAGCCTTGCGGTGACGACAGCCGGAGGTCTCCCTATATTCAATATTCCTCCGGTGTGTCGAATCGAGACTTATTTCAAGAGAGAGACTGAACTGGAATTGTGAGTAGTGGTTCGGATTGAAGAATATCCTAAGGTATAATGCAACGAGGTGGTGTACACACGGACATCTGAAAATGAAACCAGGTTACCAATTAACCAGGACTCAAAGAGTCGTAGCCTCTTCATTGTGGAGAATTGTTACCCCTCTTCGTGGTTGGATGCGAAATCCGAAAATGATCCTGAGGGCAGGACAAACCGTGAAGTTCAAATCATGGTGCGTGCTCAATTAAGTGAGGTCGACCATCGTGTTGATGCCTCGCAAGTATCATAATGAACTCGAAGCCGTAACACGCATCCAAAAGCCCCTCGGGGCTATCTCACAGACGTGGGCAGCGTTGACGCACCATGTGGAAGCCAAGCGTCTCGCGCAGATATCGAAGACCATCCCCAAGGTATTGATCTTCACTGGAGATCAGGATCATTTGGTACGGCCATCAAATTCGGCATATCTAAGTAAGTACATGCCCGAGGCAGAATACGTGGTGTGGAAGGAAACGGGACATGCTTTGCATACGCAGCGTGTAGAGAGATTCAATACGCTTTTGGAACGAGTTTTTCTCGAGGGCCAGGCGAGGCTAGATGGATCCTAATATAAGTTTACTCACGGTCACGTGGACTCACTGCAATAAGGTTCTCGCTAACCGTCATGACGACTACTGGCGGCGTAACTGGCCAGAACCGTCAACAGCATTGGCTGAGTATTCATGACCCAGCTACCTGCATTCGCAAGGGTCTCTGTCCTGTGACGAATTTGAGGGCCCAGGATCCATTTCTGGAAAGCCATTCTCTGTATTTCGAACAACACGGCACAGGGCCTATCAAAGTAGTCTTCATCATAGGGCGAGCATTTTGTCTGCTTCGTCTTTCTTCTCGCAATTGAGACGATGCCTCCATAGACTAAATGTTACCTCAAACTCATGGGCTGCACAAGTGAAACACTTTGGTCGGCTACCGCAATACTCCATTCTCGTTTTCGATAATAGAGGCGCAGGGAACAGCGACACTCCAATGGGGCCATACTCGTCTGTACTTTCATTAACTATTAACTACTCCATTCGACCGAGGTTAACGATTTGCTTCCTCATACACTCCAACTTCAGGACAAGTGCCATGGCAGAAGATGCCATCATATTGCTCGATTTTATCGGTTGGACCGAGAGCCGCAGTGTCCATGTTGTTGGAATATCCCTGGGCGGTATGATTGCGCAAGGTGCGTTAGTGGCCCAAATCTGTCTTGGTTCTGACATTGTTGGCGTTCACAGAGCTAGCCTATCGCATTCCCGAGAGATTTATTTCTCTAAGTCTTGTGGTGACGACAGCCGGAGGTCTCCCTATATTCAATATTCCTCCGGTGCGTCGAATCGAGACTTATTTTGAGGGAGACTGAACTGGAGTCGTGAGTAGTGGTTCGGACTGAAGACTATCATGAGGTATAGTACAACTTGAACGAGGTGGCGTACATAATGGACGTCTGAAAATGAAACCAGACTACAATGCATCAAGGACCCAAAGAGGCGTAGTCCCTTCGTTGTGGATATGTGTTTCAACTCTTCATGGTTGGATGCGACAGCCGAGAGTGACCCTGAGGGCAGGACAAACCGAGAAGTTCAGATCATGGTGCGTGCCTACTTAAGTGAGGTCGACCATCGTGTTGATGCCTTACAAGCTATGTGATGAACGCGCAGCCGTAACACGCATCCAAAAGCCCCTCGGGGCTGTTTCGCAGATGTGGGCGGGGTTCACGCACCATGTGGGCGCCAAGCGTCTCGCAGAAATATCCAAGGCCATCCCCAAGGTATTGATCTTGACTGGAGACCAGGATCATCTGGTGCGGCCATCAAATTCGGCGTATTTGAGTACGCACATGCCCGAGGCAGAGTTCATAGTGTGGAAGGACACGGGGCATGTTGTGAGTATGCAATATGTAGAGAGATTCAATACCCTCTTGGAACGAGTTTTCCTTGAGGGCGGGGCAAGGCTGGACGAATCCTACAGCGACGTCCTATATGGGGAGGTCTAATAGACCAGGTGTCGGCTTTGTCGACGGATTGTGCTCGTCTGTTAATTTGGGGAGTGATGTATCAGATTTTATAGAGATAATTGTTGTTTGGGACATGAGACGCAAGGTGATCACGTTATTTGTTGTGATATGAATTTCCCACGGTGATGCGAGGCGATGCGCGACTGTTCCGACGCATCCGACCGCCGACAACGTTGCACGATCAACCAAGCCTCACGAAAGAGTTCTCTCAACTAAGCCCAAGTTTCCTTTCTCTTCTCCTCTCTCTCCTCACCTTCCTCCCCTCGCATAAATAACTCATATCCTTTTTCCCAAAAAAAATATTCCAAAAAAAATTACTGGTCCTGTTCCCACACCTCCACTTTTCCGCTTTCGAAGCATCACCCAACTCTCCTTACTCTCCCCACCATCTTATCGGCAACACCTGAGACCCAACCCACCCCGGACGTCCGTCAACCGCATATTTCCCCGAACTTTCACGACATCTGGCCACCTTTTCCATGGGGGATAACTCAACTGAAATCGATCTTGATTCGGTCATTGACCGTCTGCTCGAAGGTACGTCTTTCCTCTTTTCCAGTAAGGTCATGGTTTGCGGGTTCCGTGACACATCGATTGATCCTTATTACTGGTGGCATCCCTTCCTCGAGAGCCCCCACGCACCACAAGGTGACATCACCCTGCTGTGTTATGTGGCTACCCTGAAAGAACGCCGAAAAGGCAGGGTGTCCTTGTCCTCCCTGTCCGGGTATACCCCACTCTCGTCGCCTCGTCATTCCAGTCATCCGGCGGCTTGTCGTTCTCTCTTTGTCCGGTTCATCGTCTTTGATGGTCGTATGATGCTCACAACCCCCCGCGTAGTACGAGGAAATCGACCTGGGAAACCCGTTCAGCTCCAAGAGTACGAAATTAAATACCTTTGCACCAAAGCCCGTGAAATTTTCATCAATCAGCCCATCCTGTTGGAGTTGGAAGCTCCCATAAAGATTTGTGGTATGTTTTCCGTCTTGTTTCTCAAGCGAAACTTGTTTACCACTGGGATCAGGGGACATCCACGGGCAATATTATGATCTACTGCGGCTCTTTGAGTATGGCGGTTTCCCACCGGAAGCGAACTACCTTTTCCTTGGTGATTATGTCGATCGCGGCAAGCAATCCCTAGAAACAATTTGCCTCCTGCTGGCATACAAGATCAAATATCCTGAGAATTTCTTTATTCTCCGTGGTAACCATGAATGCGCTAGTATAAATCGCATTTACGGCTTTTACGACGAATGTTCGCTCTTGTCATACTCTGACTTGGTCACATGCTGAGTTAAAATGCATACAGGCAAGCGACGTTACAACATCAAGCTCTGGAAGACATTTACGGATTGCTTCAACTGCCTACCTATTGCTGCTATCATCGATGAAAAGATTTTCACTATGCATGGTGGCCTTAGTCCCGATCTTCAGTCCATGGAACAAATTAGACGAGTCATGCGACCGACCGACGTTCCCGACACAGGTGCGCACTATGCCCTTCAGTCTTCCCTTCTATTCACACGGGAATGGGTTTCAGGTCTACTTTGCGATCTATTATGGTCAGATCCGGACAAGGATATCACCGGCTGGTCAGAGAACGATCGAGGCGTATCGTTTACCTTCGGGCCAGATGTCGTGTCGCGTTTCTTACAGAAGCACGACATGGATCTAATTTGTCGGGCACATCAGGTGTGTCTCCAGATGGCCGTCGTTTCCCCGCAGCTGTGTCCGGCCTATGTGCGCGGATGGAACTTGCACATGATCGTAGCCATTCGTCGATATACCTTTTGCAAATATTTTCACTTGTTCCGTCGTGTGAAAGCAGGTACTGATGGCTGACTTTTCGCCCAGGTCGTCGAGGACGGCTATGAATTTTTCGCAAAGCGTCAGCTTGTAACACTTTTTTCGGCGCCAAATTACTGTGGAGAATTCGATAATGCTGGTGCGATGATGAGCGTAGATGAGACATTGTTATGTTCTTTCCAGGTGTGTTGTGCCTACTTATATTGGTGCCACCTAACCGGTTCTGCATATGTAGATCTTAAAGCCAGCGGAGAAGAAAGCAAAGTACCCCTATGGTGGGATGAACATGGGTCGACCAGTAACACCGCCTCGCAAGCAAAAGAAGAAGGACGGCAAGATGGGTTGAGAACACCTCGGCAGAGGCGGAGCAGCATCGCTCCGGCAAGGGTATTATCCTTTGCCCCTTCCTTGCCTCATTTGTACCGCCTTTTCCCATTCCATTCATTCCCTTCCATCTCTTTATGTTTTTGCTGTTCGATGTTGCGATTAGGTGTTAGACGATTATCCAGGCGGTAATATTGGCGGAGAATCGGGCTGCAGTGCTAGTAAGGGCTGCGGAAGATGTTCGGACCAGATCTGGCCCATGGTTTTTGGATGGCGGTCGCTTGGACCATGACTATAATGCGTGGGGCGGCGCGGAACTGGAGGCGGCGGGAGATGGACGCATAAAAGTATCGAACGCGCATGCATGGACAGCATCGTCTTCCTGTATCATCACCATCCTCACCCGCTACCTGTCGCTCCCTGACGGACTTAATTATTTACTTTCCTTACTGACCCCCGACGTCTCAATATCATGCATACCATGGCGCCAAGTTCCGATGTCCCAAACTAGCGCAGTGTAAAGGAATATGTTTGCACGTGTATTTGTCTGGCCGCGAACTTGAACTTGGTCCCACATCTGTGTCTCCTCTCTAAGTGTCAACAACGTAAGGTCGCTATGGGATATCAGTTTGGTTCTTTGTTTTCTGAAACAAGTTCAATCTTGACTGTGCTCGTCGGTCGCAGTCTGCATCGTGATTGTGGACTAGACTAGCTCTGCTCTCTGTCTGGCATCCAGAGATCATGGGCATGGCTCAATTCCAACCCTTTCTCCAGTCTTAACAACGATCTTTTAATACTGTCGCATCTTCGCCTTTTGACTCGCTGTGCCCTATGTCCCTGCGACAACTGCAAGGCGTCATATTTTCTTTTGGTCAAATTGTGCTTTGCTCTACGCTCGCATTGTCACCTCTTGTGTTGTGCGCCCTATGCCTGCTCTCCGAATAATACATCACTGATCTTGCCGTGCGAAGAATAACTACTGCTCTGCCGGACAGGGTCCTAGCCCCACAATTGATAGAACGCGACCATTCTGCGTTTCCACCACACCGCGATGCCTCGACCGGCCACGCCACCACTCTCATCGTGCATCGAAGACACAACTCTCGCATTTCCACTCAGGCCATTGCAGCTATTGTCATCTGCTCGACCGTCGTATTCTGTGCGTTCGTCGGGTGTCTCTTACAGCTCACCGCCGCATTCTCTTCCTGGCGAAGGCGTGCCCGATCCTCCTGTACGCCTACCGACACCCAAAGCACCACCACCAGTACGGCGGAGATCCCTGATGCCGAGATGGGTGAACAGCCGATCCCCATGGCCAGACACTTATCGCCTCCCCCGCCTTACTCACGCGCACCTTCATACGAGAGTTCTGGGGGAAGTTCTAGCAGACAAAGCGCGTGTGCGCCATAGTGTTTGCTCCTCCCGCCTCGATTTCCTCGGTTACCCCTATATTGTCTCGTCGTAGATGACTCTGAATGTAAGCAACATATGTTGATAGGGCACAGGCGACAAAATTCGACGCGAGATGACTTTGCTCGTTCTGGCTGGGGTCGCTGGAAACCACGTGATAACATAGGTCGCATCACATGATCTACATCGCCTTCGCGTCGAACTCGTCACGCGAGACACTTTTTATCACTTGTTTGTCGTCACGGCGATGGCGACGACAGCTGGGCCATCAAGCCCATCTTCCCCTCTTCCATCAACTGCGTCAACGTTATGGGCGCATCTGCTGCAAGATCAGCGCGGAGCCTCCAGAGGTGCTCAAATTCCTGCTTTTGCTCAGCTCACACCGCAAGACAAGGCTAGCACATCAACCCGGATCCTCCTACATGACACACACGCGCGGCTCGAGAAATTCTCAGAGCGTGCAAACATTATCTTTTCCGAGGTTGAAGCCTCCAGGAGAGAGATGGTCCGTGTCAGGGAGGAGGTCGAAGGCGCACGCGAGAAGGAGTTGGAGGCGATTGTTCAATTGGGCGCGTTTTGTTTTCGCGCATATATGCCTGTCATCGCATACTCACGCGTGACCCCGTTAGTCAATCGGTGTCAGTCCTTTCTCCAGAAAGCAATTGGTGACCCGGTGCAAGCACGAGAAGCCGCCTCAATACAAGCTAATCTCACATTGGCCTTGGAGCGCCTGAACACCCTTGATGACAAGATCAACGGCAAACTTGATTCATTGACCGCGGTACAGTGAATCCTTGACAGTATAGCGAGAATCACAATCAAAATATCAGTCCGTACGTAGCTCCTCCAGACGCAAGGCCGAACATCCCAATCCCTTCAAGAACAATTTTCGTGCTTGCAAAGTCAGCAGAACCGAATTGTCGAACTCCTTGCGCCGCTCCATCCTATTCTCCAGTCCGTTCCGCTCCATATAGACGTCGCGCGCGATGCTATCATGGGGAAGATCCCTGAGGGTTGCCAGTGCACCAAACCGTGTTCTGGCTCCACACCTTCTCCACCATTGAAGCGAAACGCGGAGCAGTTCTCGGTATCGAAGAAAAGACGAAGAATAAGCTTGGATTCTCCGCAATTCTGGCCCACATGCGCCAGCTGTTTCGGGGACATCTGGGCCAATATATAGAAGCCACGGGGCATCAAACACCCCACGGGCCTGTGGAAAGAACCTTAGAAACTGAAAATGCTGTCCATGATCAAAGGGCGACCGTCCAAACTCCAAGCGGCAGGAAGTTCGGTGGCAGCGACAGCTCTCCAGAGAATGTCTATACTGAATCTGGCGATGCCACGCTGGCAACTAGATTATCAGCCATCGTGACGAAACCGCCACCAATCAGGACCGTTAGTGGAAAGGGCATGGCCCCACCGACCGCGGTGTTTCGCCACTCTATGCGCGCCATGGGCAATCCGATTTCCTTCATCTCCTCAAGGGTGAGTTGTTTCATCCATATAGAGGTATGTAGGTCCCATCTTTGTGCACAGCCGCCTGCTGTCCCCGGAAAGAGATTCATATTATTTGATGACGATGACGATGACGACGACGATGACATCTGAGCTTTCCCATGTCAATCGCTGGGACGGAGACGACACTTGTAGCCTTCACACATGTCGGTTCTAGTAACATACGCCCAAGGAAATATCACTGTCATGGGAACTGAGAAGCCCTGAAATTAAAGTCTGAAGGGCATGCTGGCTGGCAATGGGCCAGTCTCGGCGCGAAGCACTACTGTAACCCGTGGAGCACCGATTGCTTGGCAGTGTGCCCCGTACAAACACAATTAACGTCCAGCCTCCGCAGGCTGACACTGCTTCGTTGACGCCGCGCCCAGCCTGGTTCATTCACAGCCGCCCCTCCGCGCGCCCGCGCCCCTTGCACTGGCACCGCGGGGGTTCGATTAACACATAACTACAGTGAACCAGAAGAGAGACCCGAAAGAGGCCATCCTCGGGCGGGCAATGTGGTGGGTGATTCCTCGCTTCCCAGTTCATTATCGCGCGTTCATGGAAGCCGCCGCCGCACCTGTACGCGCGCCGTCTTCTGGAGCATTTGCCACCGCGGGACCTCCTGCATCGTCGCCCATGCTGATCGTAGCTTAGCGGTACCGATGAACGCGTCGTCACATGGTGAGCCCGGCCCTCGACTAAAGTACCAGTAGGGGTTCCGCAGCAGCAATAATTCCTCAGAGAAGAAGCTTCCGAAAGTGAGAGAGGTAACGGTGAGTCGGCGCGGGTAAATACTAATCGATCACGCGAGCGGGACCCACCTACTTAGACTGTATCCGGGTCGCGCCTCACGCCGCCGCATCAGAGATAATAAAATTTACCTACCCTTTAGCACCGTTCGTCGGATTCTAGCCCAGTTGGCGTATTTGGGTGCGCTTGGAAACGTTAACAGAGTGGTATCGGCGTATCAGTGACAATATGAACCGCCGCCGCCGCCGCGTTGATCGCAATAAAGGTCGCAACGTGTATAATACCTCTCCACAAGTACGTGGAATGTTGCAGTGGCTAGCGCCCGTTCCGTAGGTTTGAAAGGGCGAATTCTCGGAATTTCCACGGAAGATAGGACGAGACTGCTAGGGCTCGTTCCAGGACGGACACCCCAACTTTTCTGCTCTCTCAGAAATCATTCATGTGGGGCAGGAACGATTCAGTAATAAACGGGCGCTGCGCCGCCTCATGATCCAAGGGTCGCAAATAAAGATTGTGTCATGTTCTTTTTGTACGATAAATTACCGGTGCGATAATCACACCGGGATACAGTAAAAGAGGGGATGCAGAAAAAATGGGGAAAAAATGCCATAACTTGTTACGTGAAGCTGGAAGGTTCAAAAGAGTGAGGTGTGTCGCGAAGATATTAGCGAGCTGAGCCTAACAAAGGGGTATGAATGTTATTCGCGAGCGAGCCAGTCGTTGCTGCGGGAGACGAGTTCAATTGAATTGTCAGTCGTCCAGAAGACACGTTCAGTAGCGCTGCGTCCGGTCCAACTCTTTTGGTCGCGTAAAATCATTGCCTAGGAGACAATCGATAAGACCACGGGACATAACGTAATCTGGAGGAGCGACTCACTTGTTGCGCGCCAAAATTTCGCTGGTCGTGCGCGAATAGGTCCACGTTCTCTTCGAGAGCATCGGACAAAAACTGCATGTCTTGCAAGATCGCCTGTAGCACCCGGACAGAGGCGAGCGTGAGCTGTTCTTTGCGGTTCCGCGCCATACCGCCCGTTGACGTGGGCGGCGGAAGAGACTGCGATATTTGCTGCAGCACCGTGTGCACGATGCGCTTGGTCTCGTTCATGATTTTCTGAGCTGCCGGGTAATTTTTGCGTGACACAAGCACCAGGGCGCGTGTGATCATATCCGATGCGAGTAGCTCCATCCGCCGCCGTACGATGACCGTATCAGAGCGGCCCGCGGGCTGCCGGGCGGGGCTACTGCTGCCCCCAGGTGGGGAGTAGTGTGACCGTAAGAAGAACGGGATGTGCGAGGCGAGAAACGTGCTTCCCCGCCGCAGGGTCGTAGAATGCTCCGTCGACCTCGATAACTGGAACTTCATCGATCATGCGATCCATCATACCGTCTGTGAGGTCGGCTACGTCATCGATGCCAAGGGCATCGAGCCCCAAGCTTTGATTGAACCGTTCCGTCGCGCTCATCGCCCGGTGTACGCCACGGGAGTTGCCATTTCGCACAGCGTCGGAATTATCGAGCTCGAGTTCGACGAGCATTTCCTTGCGCTCGCCGTAACGCAGTTCGCCCAATTCGACGTCAACGTTACGCCCGTCTGACGAAACAATGGAAGACGGGCCTCCGGACACCTTGCGAACGCGGAAACGGTTTCCGTCCACGATTTTCATGTGCAGCTTCATGTTCATGGACCCGATGGACAGCATTCCACCGATGCAACCTGCCAAGCAACTTCGGAGGTCGTACCAAGTCACTGACGAACGTGTACGTCCCGCCAGTGTGGTTCGACATAAGCCAGAGAGACGCAGGGTCGTGTGAGCGCCCATAACCAAAGGAATGGATTGGCACGTTGGCCGCTTCTGCCCGAGCAAGAACGAGGTCCATCTGTGCGCGCCGTGTGCTATCAGCCGCATCACTGACGAGAACCATTCCTGCCACAGGATTCCGTGACTTGCGTTGCAGCACGACATCAAGTCCTGTCAAAGCGTCATAAATTAACTGCTCGATATCACCCAAAGATGCCCATACCATGATTGACAGCCGTGACAACGTCTGTCTTCTCTTCCTTGCTTCCTCGGACAACAAATTCGTCCTCGAAAGTCTGGCCTTCTTCCGGACGGAATCCGATCTCGTCAATAAATTTTCCGAGTCGTGCACGGCTCTGCGTGCGTCCGGGTGACAGAAAGGGGGTCTTGCGCACGGCACCGCCAACGCCGACCTCGAAAGTAACAAATGACAAGCGATCACGTGGCCCAAGCGACGCAAGAATGAAGTCAAGAGACGTCTTGATGACACGAAGCTTAAGTGCAGCTGTGCTTGGTAACGCGTGGACAGTTGGGAGGGATATAACAAGGATGAGATCCAACGGTGGGTGAGGGAGAGGGGTGAGTGAGTTGGAAGGGCCGGCGGACATATGCGGTGCGTATAAGGGACCAGAAGAGTAATGTGATGGCGTCTCGTCTTCTTGGAGTGGTGTGAGTTTGCCTGTCGCACCGCTGTGATATCCGTGGTTCATGACAGAGCCACCATGCGACGTGTAGCTCGAAAGCGTCGACCGCCCCGAACTGTGTAGTAAACTGCTTTCCGCCGTGCTTGCACTTGTTCCCGTGCTGCCACTGAGCATCCGCGCAGCCTTGGCACTACCGCCAAACTCCTCCATGTCAAGCGGGGTACGATCGGGCTCCGGTCGTGGCCGTTGTACAAGCGCAACGAGTGATTGGACATTAACTCTCCACGTTTCGAGTGACGAACGATCTTTGAAGATAAGAATGAATGAATCGAGCCTCTCGTCTTCCATATCTATGGTAAGACTGAGCTCTCCCTGGACGGATGTGTCCGTGACTTGGCGAATGTGTTTGATGTAGATTCGCCCTTTGAGCCGTAATACGCTTTTGGATTGAGGCGGTCCCCCGCTGGTCACAGAAGCACCATCCGCAAATGCTGATGCCGCACCCGATGCGCTTGAGAGGAATCGTCCAAGGGTACGCTTCTTCTCCTCCGCGACACATATAATTGCCTCTTTGAAGAGATAGACATAGAATTCGCGCACAAGAGCATCGCGTCGTACCGACAGCAGGTCATACATCTGCAAAGGGCCAAGTCCCGAGAGCGGATGGCCTTTCCAGTCGATGATACGATTCCTAAGATCCTCAGTGATCGCCACAAATGGCGAATCCTCCTGAGACTGCAGCGATATTGGATACGACATATCACGAGCAGTCTGATTCTCGTTAAATGAATCTGTGGGGGACATGGTGCTACCAGGGCCAGATGAAGGCTGGCGGCGCCGCACAGTTGCAAGCTCGGACACACTATGTGTGGCATAGGGATCGATCACTGGTCCAGGAACGTGTCCGGAGCCGCGCTTTCCCGGCAACTCGACCACTACAATACAGGTGAGCGCTTGGGTGGGCTCAGTGTTGCGTGTCAGGGAGGAGAATTCGGGAAGCACTTGAATCGATGGTGTCACAACGAATGCGGAGTGGTCGTTGTGCGAGCCTGACTTGAGGGACGAAGCGACTGGCTCTATTGGGTCATCTTCTGTAGGATCGCGGGAGTGCGCATGACGGTTGGTCCCGCGACCCACGACAGTTGGCGTCTCACGTCCGGGAAACAGCATGGGTGTATTCCGATCAGCCATTCCAGTAAGAGCAGCAAGTTCTAAATCACGAGTGAGTAAAGGGTACGGAAAGGGAAACTACCGAGAAAAAAGAGGCTGGCGTACTGTTTAATTTGCCACCATCGCCGTCTCCAACTTTCATTGGTCGTCGACATACTCCACATACACCTAGGTTCGATTTGCGCAAAATTGCAGTGGAACGGCCCGGCCCCGGAACTGGTCCATAAACAGCGGTAAAGCAAGCCTGAACGAGAGTGTCAACGTTGGATTGAAATAGGGAAATTTGCAAATAAGATCGGTTGAGGGGACACCCGAATTTAGTGAAGTGGCTCGGGTACAGAAACTAAACTCGGGACGAATAGGCCCGAATTGAGCAATCGAGTAAGGTTGGAGGGAAAGGCAACGCCCAGAATTCCCATCAACGACGAGAATAGAGGCTTGGGAAGAGGACGATGATACCCGCCCATCTCACCAACGACGTGTGACACACATGTCGAGGGACCATATGACGCGTAAACGCAAACGCCTATATACGGGCAATAGCAACGAACAAGTTAATTTCGCTCACCTCGTGGAGGGCATGGCCACACTCAGGCACGATATGTGGCTTCTCTCCAGGAAGACGAAAGCTGAAGGAGAGGGGTTCGAGACAGACGGGACATTCTTCCTCTTCTTCTGAAGAGTCGTGGCTCGATACCACAGGGAGCGGGGCGTGGACCATGGAAGCGAAGGGATGAGAGTAGAGGTCTTGGGTATGGGTATGAAGCGTAGAGTGATGAGATCCCGAAGCGACCGAATAAGCGGAACGAAGAGAAGTAGCCGAAGAGGGTCGCGGGTCTTCCTTGTTACGGGCGTGGAGATGGAGGGAGGTGAATATGGAAGGCGCTGTGGCTGGGCGGGAGGACGACGACGACAAGTAGGGATTAGGCGGTTGCGTGTGGGATTGGTCAGGTTCTGGTGTTCTTGACTTTTTGTTGCTTCTCTGAAACCAGGCGGAAGGATGAGCGGACCTCATAAACCCGTCGAATCAAAGACGCGGGGGGAGGGGAGCCGTGGTTGTTGGAGAACGAGGAAAAGGAGCGGGGAGACGTTTCGGCCAAAAAGATTATAATATCGATACCGCATATATCCAGGTCTTCAGGCACGACCCTAACCTCGCATCCTCTCTGCCCATTTCCCCGTCCCCTTTGTATCCCGAAATGGCTTATTTCCTCTTCGTTCAGACCCCCCTTATCGGCACCATCCCGCGCTATTCGACTACATCCATATCCTGCCGGTGCCTGCCCCGTCTCACACCTGAACGGGATCCTCTGATCAGTGGCGTGATGAGAGAGACCAAACTCAAGAAGACGGTCATGCAGTGTGACACTCATCACATAAATCCCCAAACAGGCTTAAGTGTCTCATTAATCATGCAGCGCTTACTTCCAATTCGACTTTGTGGCCCTTTTGCGTCCAAGGATTGGAAACACTGCCGTGGCCATCTGTCGCCGCTGTATCTCACGCCGAGATCCACGTGTCGCATCTGCATCTCGCATTCCCGCCGGCTCAGCGCTCCATTTGCCTTGGCCACAGACGCCATCGTGAAGAGTCAAGCACGTATTTCTCACGGCCTGACGAAGAGAGAAGCGCATAAGATAAAGCCCTCGCTAACTTTATAAGCCCTTTGATCAACTTCCAGACAATTGATGGCACCCACACATGCTGTCCCTACGGCATACTGTAACGTGCCCACCGATCCTGATCCGCCTCTCTTCTTTGGCTCGCTGGCGATCTCGGGCCGATGAGGTCGTATGTCCGAAGAAACAGGCGGCTTCTATGCGAGGCCTACAGTACTCCACAAGGATACCCACGGGTTGCTTCTAGTCCCATCACAACTGAGCATCGGGTAGAGGGTGCCCCCGTTGACATGCCCCGTTCCGTACGTACAGCACCTCGACGCCATACGAGTACTCTCTTCCAATGGTATGTTTGAAGCGTGTTCCTGCCTGTCATGTGATGACGAGATTTTTGTGGGAAATAACTCTCTCCGTTTACACACTCCGATGCTGTATGCCGTGGCCCGTGGGAGCACCCACTTGGGTCCCATTCAAAATGTGAAATGAAAATCTCCACTACAGTAAGCGAACCCCACCCTCACTTCGCCAATTCTGAGTATAGTGGCGAGCCTTGCGTGGACGGGCAAAATAATTGTAGAGAAAAATACATGTACATACGGTCTAAAAGTTTTTTTTTGGTGCGGCGCACTAGATCGAAGTCTAGTGTTGATCGAGGGCTTTCTCCTCCATCATGAGTAACTGAGACGTGGGCTCCGACTTCAACATAGCTTGGCAGGCTTATATAAGACAAATAGCACGTGCGATGATGGTGGGTAGTAAAAACAGCGGAGTATCACACCAGTATGAACGATAAGCGAGTCGCCTCGAAATACCAGGACTACAGAAGATCAAAAAATGCGTATGGGGAACTCGATACAGTGATATCTGACCAAGGGGAAAAACAGCATTGACAGTAGTATCCAGACAGAACTCCAAAGAGATGAGGGAAGCCAAGGGTAGTAAAAGAGAAATAGAAGAAAATTTTCAAAATCTTTTTTTTTGGATCATAGTTATGCGAGTTTAACCCAGGTTTTCACATGCTCCACCTACGTCAGCTGCTCTGAGCGCCCGCGTCCTGCACGAGTTCAGCGAAACTTGAATTGTGATTGTGTGTTCCTCGCTCCTGCATCATGGGATTGAATATCTTGCGACGCATTGGTGGCGGTTGGAGCGGAGGCGACGATAATTCACCCTGACCACGTGCGTGTAGCTGTTCTTCCGACCGCGGAATCCCCCCAGGCCGAGGTAGCGAGGTGTACACGCTGCTGTGTACACCGTCTATGCCCGCGCCGCCAATGCGTTCGCCCGCGCTGCTCCGGCCACTCGAGCCACCACTGCTTGTGCTCGTCTCCTCTCGATCAGGTCCATTCTCGGTTGTGGGGCCCGAAGCAGCTTGTCTTTCGCCACTCCCGCTAGCACTCTCGGACTCATCGCGTAAGATTTCGTGAGCGAGACCACTCCCAGCTTGTGGCAGTGGTGGAAAGTAGCCTTCGCCCGCAGTGCTCGCACTGGCGAAATAGTCAATTTCTTCTTCACTTTTGCCCATCGTCACGGGAGCGCCCACCGCTGCGTTGCTCAGCGTGTTGCCTCCCGGCCGTCCCCAGAACGCCCCCGGTGACATAGTCGATGCGGGCGAGAATATCGCTGGAGGATGGCTCGGGTGGGTTGGAGGCGGTGGACCGGGCACGAATTGAAAAGAAGGCATGCTAGGCGTAATGGGAGGCAAGCCGATTGGCGTCATGTTGAACGGGTGCCCGGGATGGTGAAGTGGCGATCGCGCATGCATTGGATGGTTTAAAGGAGAATGCGCCGGCACGTGCGACGCAGTAAGGGGTGGCACACCCGGGTGATGCAAGGGCGAAACGTGAATGCCTGGAGGGGCAAACATCGGAGATACTGGCGAAAAATTGTGAGGAGCCGGAATAACAAAGGCAGAGGGTGGAGGTAAGGAAATAGGACCGGGATGGGCCGGGTGCGCCTGCACCCGCTGCCACGATGACGGAGAAGTTTGATCAGGAAGTGGCGGGGCCTCTCCCTGCGAAGACGAAACGGACGCCTGTGTCGAATAATGTGACTCGGGCTGTACTGGAGCTGGGGGGTTAGACAACGCCAATGGAGGGGGGGCACTCTTAGCATGGGGTTGTGGAGGTGGAGGTGGCGGTGCTTGTTTCAGTGAAGGTTGTGAGAACGAATGTATGGGCTGGGGGAGCTGGAGTGGGGGTGATGATACTCGTGATCCTTTCATAGACTGTGCACCGGCACTAGACGATGGTGGAGTAGGCAGGTCTCGGTGATCGGCGGGGGGAGACTCGTGTTTTGCTAGATTGATGGGATCGTCGACCGAAAGGCTGGAGGAAAAACGCGCGAGCAGTTGCTGCTCTGAAACGGCGCTCAAACGTGGCAAAACAGCCTGGGGCTGAGCCCGAGGAAGGGAAGCAAGCGCACTCATTGGTGGGGGGGAGGTGCTCATCTTGTGATGTATGCTATATGCGTTATATTCGAGCGGCTGTCCAGTGGGTTGTGGGGTGCCACGGGAGGATGTCGGCCTGGTAGTAACGTTTGCTATCGAGGCGAGTGATGCCACGCTGACACTGGGGAACGGCGAGGTGGGTAGAGGGGAGGATGGCGCTGTCATGGACTGTCCCATTGAGGGCATAAACTTGTCATAATGTACTTTGAGGGGTCGGCCGTTGTACTCGTAACTGAAAACAAGAGTCAAGCGAACGGAATGGGAAATTATGCAACGGGATGTTTTACCCATTGAACATGTTGACTGCGCGTTCGGCGTCAAACTCTGTGGCGAAAACTACAGTGCCGAATCCCCGAGAACGGCCGTCTTGGCCAAGAGCCACATCCGCACGGAGGATGGTACCGGCTTGACGAAATAAGTCCTTGAGATCTTGCCATTGACAATGAAAAGGTAACTAGACAACCTTGAGAAAATCGGAGTAGATCACGACCATAGGGAGACCCACGTTGCCGACGAACAAGTTACGGCTAATACCGCCCGCAGTCATGGGCCGATCATGGCCGAGAGGCGGAATGGTATTATCTGCGTGGGGCTCATCTAGAGTATTCCTTAGTGGAATATGGGTAACGAAAGATGATAGGGGGTTAAAGGATGGTGAAAGTGGGGCTGTGAAGGTAAATGGTGGTCTTAAGCCAGAAATAATTTGGGCATGGCCGTTAATTAGAACGGGTGTGTGATAGCCCGAAGTAGGATTGGAAAGGTTGTCAAAATCGCAGGGCAGGCGGTCTAAGCGAACTTCAAGAACACGAGATTGCCAGGAGTAGCCATTAAACATGTCGACGGCGCGTCCAGCGTCCTCTGCAGTGGCGAGAAGGACGGTACCATACCCGCGAGAACGATTGTCGGGGCCTAAGGAGACGTCTGCGCGAAGAACCGTGCCAGCCTTCCGGAATAAGTCTTTCAAGTCCTGCCAACGGACACGGTATGGAAGCTGTGGCAAGAATCAGTGACTAGTTTTGGCAGAGAAAGAGTAAAATGGGTGGGAAGTGTGAAATGTGAAACGTCGGGGATGAGATGGGAAGGCAACGCCAAACACCAGCGCTCGTTGCCAATCGCCTGCGGAAGGGAACGGAGCGCAGAACACGAACAGTGAGAAGAGTGATGCACCGAGCAAGGGGAAATAGAAACAAACTCGTGGTCTACGGAGACGAGGTGGCCAAGAAAGTGAAGGGACAAAGAATAAACGTACGTTTCCAACGAAAAGTTGGGTGCGAGTGTCCTTGAGTGGGACGTGACGACCATCAGAGGATATGGAAGAGGTGGCTTGTTGAATGACAGCATCTATCTCTTCGTTAGTAGGAGGGTGGGGATGATGGGGGACGGTTGATGGCTGTGGCGGGAGCGCAGTCGTCGGGGAAGGAGGGCGTGGGGAACTGGATTGAGGGATATTCTTGGGGGACGAGAATGAATAAGAGGACAAGAGGAGGGCAGAGAGACTCACAGGGGGGGAATGAACTTGCATGAGGAGGACAGGGACTGAGGGTAGGAGGGATTGTTACCTCACGCAGGGAGAGGAATGCCGCGGACGGCAGACATCCATTGGGTCTTCTCTTCGTTGAGCACACTTACCCGGCGGACGGACGGACGGAGGGGGTTGCACTGGTCCAGTATCCACTCGACTCCACTTGAGTGAACAACCCCGATCTTTTGGGTCTATAATCTTGACGTCATCACCCTCTATTCGGCTTCCTCCCATCTCTCTCATCCGATCCGCAATCCTTTCCTTGTCCCTGATTGTCTCTCCAGCTCTTTCGTCCTCCTCCGTCTTAAACCTTCAAGCTTGTTTGTTATGGAACCTGATCCTTTTCCCTTCCCTCGGTCACGCCCTTGGAGGCCCTATTTTTTTTTTTTCGTATCTCCAGAGAAAGGACTCCACGGTCTCATATTGCTTCGATACTTACTGGCTTCTCTTCCCACGCTTGTCTAGAGTGCGCTAACTGAAACAGATGCGGCACGAGTCTAAGTTACGCTTGCCCGACGCTAGCTTCGGGTAGTCGTCCGCAACGTCGCACAGTGCAATCATGATGCACGTACAGTAGTACTGTACAGACCGCTAACAGAGCCTTCGGCTTGATCGCGTACTCCCCACGCGAATAATAGTCCGCTGCTATGATCCCTTGTCTACTCGTCGCTGTACCGAATTTTCTCGTGATCACATATCCCCCAAACCCACCCATGTTGGAACGCACCCATGCCTGTGAACTTGCTCTTCGGGGCCTCCTGTTATCATCCTTCGTCTGGCTCCAGCTATTTCATATTCAAGCGATATCCGTGTCAGCTGCCAGGACAGTAACCGTTCAGAAGCTGATGTATTGTGTTTGAGCATACCATCCAATCCAGGTAGGCATGGCCTCGTTACCGGGTCTATAGCGATTGGAATGATTGAGGCGCTCATGCTTCCTTCCTTAGGTCCATTCGCAGGAAGTGACTGTTGCTCCGGCAACACCCTCAGACATGTTTCAGAGCCTGGGTAAATGTGTCATTTTAACACCGGTCCAGCCTCCGACAATACGGTCAATCCAATTACCTGCGGAGTTTCCTGTAAGTGTATTATACCGACGCCTTTTGTGCGTAGGTCGCCAATCGTATTCACGACGCGGAGCAGACGACGAACTCGATGGAGATAGCTTCGCGGTCTCCGAGAAGGTTGCTGAGCTGGGTGGTGGTCCGAATCGGACGTTACTACTGTCTATTCAGGGAATGAATTACCCATCCTGCACACACAAGGTTACGACCGTGCTTCTTTCCATTTCCTCAGTGTCCAGGACGTCAAAGTCAACATTCTCATCGGTCGAGCCTCATTGACATATAAGGAGGGTATCATCGAGCTAGTGAATATAGCGAAAAAGACAGCAGAACTTACAGGATATGCTCGCGTGGTGGACTCTGCTCAGCTCGAAGGAAGTCGCAGAATACTTCGCATTGCAGTTTCCGGATCATCTACCGAGGTCCCAGAACTTCCTCTTGGCGTGGCAATTCTCAACACATCGAGCACTGCCTCCGGCCCGGTTCTTGATGTCCAATACGACCCTACTATGGTAGCACCACGCACTGTCGTGGACTCCTTCACTGCCCGGCCGTTGGCGGGTCGTTCCTCCTGCCGTCAAAGTCCACCACCGGCCTGTGAGCTTCCAAAAAAATATACAATCTTTATGTCTGGACCCTGATCTCCTTTATCCTCTGCATTCAGGTGCTCGTCTTTAGTTTCATCTGATCGCATATGGCGCCATCTCTTTGTTCCTCGCGACATGGATATGTGCCTGCGGTCCACTGTATGTGGTACAGGTCAAGGGCCACGAATTTACACACCATTATTTGAGACGCCTGCATTTTATTGACCCTCATCTCCATCGACGAGCTCACCGCGGTGTATGCGCGCCGACGGGCGACATCAGCACTCGGTCTCCTTGGATGGTTCTGTCACTGTCATGCACGCGGACCTCAGTCAATCCAATGACATACTTCGGGTTTCGACGAACACATTCGTTCTCACTGATGGTATTGTCATCGGAGGTATGACTCAAGTTGATGAGTCTGCTCTGGCGGGGGAGAGCCTTCCGGTTGACAAGGGTCCGCCCCTGACGACATGAAAGTTATATTCGGTGCCTGCAGAGAACACAATCGCCGAAAGCAGTGCACTCGTGGCACGTTTACAGGAGGCTCTGTCTGGTTGATCGGGCTGCTGGTTTGCTTGCCAGTAATTCTGGTTGTAGCGATAATCGTGTTCGTGTGCAATGAAAAGCTTAACCACGGAGGGCGTATTGTTCAAGGTATGTTGCAATCGACTAATATAAATAGCTAGTCACGTGGAGTGCTGATACTGATGAGCGCGCGGACAGCAATTGCGACTCAATGTGTCAAGGACATGACTGTCGCTACGTTTGAAGACAGGTGATCTTACGTAGGCGAGATGGCGGTCGTTGAGGCACATATCACCCGCCAAGATACAGTCGAGACGATACTGTCGCTTGTCTCCAAGAGCTCACATCCCGTTGCTCAATCCATTGCAAAATACCTACATGCGACCCACCCACACTATGAAGATCTATCTATAGACAAAGTCCAGTCGATCCTCGGCAAAGGCCTCGAAGTGACGACGTCCTACGGCGTGCCCATTGACATCCGCGACGGTAACCCAAGCTGGCTTGGGTTACAGGCGAATCCATAATGATGGCGAAGGCTCCGTCGATGTTCGTAGCCACACTTGACGGCGAATTGGTTGGGTTTTTCGGACTGACCGACTTTCCTCGCGCGAGCGCCGGTGCAGCTGTCCAGCTCCTTCAAGCGCAGGGCATTCAAGTGCACATCGTGTCTGGAGACGCGGCACCGGTCGTGCACGCGCTCGCGTCGCAGCTCGGCGTCCCGCCTGAGTTCGCGCACGGCGGGTGCCTGCCTGCAGAGAAAGTCGCGCACGTGCAGGAACTGCAAGCATCTGGGGGGCGGGTGATGTTCGTCGGGGATGGGACGAACGACACGCTGGCGCTGGCGGACGTCGCGCGGGACGCGGTGGACATCGTGTCCCTTGCGCCTGACCTAGAGCGAGCGCTGGGGGTTCTCCTGCGTCTTCCACGCGAGGCCGTACGGCGGGTCTACATGTGGGCGTGCGTCTACAACTTATTTGCGGTTCTCCTCGCGGCGGGCGCGTTTATACAGGCCCGGATCGCGCCGGAGTACGCGGGCTTCGGAGAGATGGTGCCGTGAGGCACCTGGTTTCTCAAATGTCAAATGTTGCCTTGGGGAATACCCGGCCAGGGCGTATCCGCATGTGGCTGTTTTCTCGTTCGCTCTAAGCCGTGGAGCTGGATCTTGGGTCGGTGTTCGAGACTTGTCTCTTGAAAATGGATACTCGACGTCGGGGGATCTCAAGGCACACTGAGTTACGAAATGGAGTATTTACAGAATAACTGCATCTTGCTGCCCCCATCTTGGTCTGGCCCTTCGCAATTTCTCAACTTACACATTCTTTATCCAATCACTACAAGTATCATTCATTAATATCCTCCAGCTTATTTTAACCTTTTAATATAAAAACCTTATCGCGTCGGCTGTTTCAGCGTTCAACCTGTCTTGTCCCGAGGATTCAATTCCATCTTTCACACCGCCCAGTTCTGCCTGGACTCGGGACTTCCTAGCCTCTCTTCCCACATCGCTCTACCCTTTTCAGACTACGCATACTAAACACAGGTGAGGGACGATCCGATCCTTTTCTGTTTTTCCGCTCTACTCCTCACTTTCTCGTGCTATAGTACATAAGGCCCGCTAACTGTGTGAGAAGAGTATGGTCCACTTTTCCTTTAGCTTGAACCAGAGTCCAAGGTCCTAGTTCTACTCGTGAACCACAACTTTGCGACCGTTTGCACGCCGTACTAAACCCTCGACACGTGAACCTGTGTGTTCACATACCCCATGTCAGAACGCACCCATGCCCATGAAGCTGCCCCAAACCCCACTCCCCACGTAGCTTCTCCATCCGCCATTGCACCCCTACGCGACGAGATACAGTGTCATGTAGACCACCATCAACGCGGGCGCGGGATCGGGCAGGACATGATACTCAGCGGTCATACCCTGGACGACTTCCAGAGACCCACGAACTCGCCTGCCAATTATCGTGGCTCTACTTTCCATGTCGGACAAGGTGCGCCATCTAGAGCACAGCTTGCTCTTCGGGACTTCCGATGATCATCCTTTGCCCCCTCGTTAAGCTCAATGTTCAGGCAATGTCGATGTCAACTGCTCAACAGCCGATGTGTCATGTGGTCTCGATTCTCTAGAGTACCCATTCCTATACAGGTAGGGATGGTCTCGTTTAGCTATTGGAGCGATTGTCCCGCTCAAGTTTCCTTTCCTAGGCTCAGCTGCAGGAAGTGACTGTTGCTGTTGCTCCGGCTACACCCTCAGACATGTTTCAGAGCCTGGGCAAATGTGTCATTCCAACACCGGTCCAGCCTCCGACAATACGGTCAATCCAATTACCTGCGGAGTTTCCTGTAAGTGTATTATACCGACGCCTTTTGTGCGTAGGTCGCCAATCGTATTCACGACGCGGAGCAGACGACGAACTCGATGGAGATAGCTTCGCGGTCTCCGAGAAGGCTGCCGAACTGGGTGGTGGTCCGAATCAGGACGTTACTACTTGTCCATTCAGGGAATGAATTGTCCATCCTGCGCACACAAAGTTACGACCGCGCTTCTAACCATCCCCTCGGTCCAGAACGTCAAAATCAACACTCTCATTGGTCGAGCCTCATTGACATATAAGGAGGGTATCATCGAACCTGGGAAAATAGCAAAGCGGACAGCAGAACTTACAGGATATGCTTGCATAGTTGACCCGGCTCAGCTCGAAGGAAGTCGCAGAATACTTCGCATTGCGTTGCCCACACTTGCCGAATCTTCTGACAAGATTCCAGAACTTCCTCTTGGCGTGGGGATTCTCAACAGATCGAGCACCGCCTCCGGCACGGTTCTTGATGTCCAATACGACCCCATTACAGTAGCACCCCGCACTGTCGTGGACTCTTTCGTTGCCATTGGCGGGTCATTCCTCCCGCCGTCAAAGTCCACCGCTAGCCTGCAAGCTTCCAAAGAAATATACAATCTTTTTGTCCGGACCCTGATCTCCTTTATCCTCTGCATTCCGGTGCTCATCTTTGCTTGGGCACCAATCGAGCCTCATCCCATCGTGTATGGCGCCATCTCTCTGTTCCTTGCGACGTGCATCCAGATATGTGCCGGCGGTCCTCTGTACTTCTACTGCATTCCGCTCCCTGTTCCTGCAACACACACTCGACACCGATGCCCTCGTCATACTCTCCTCTACAATCGCATACCTTTTCTCCGTCATCGCCTATGTGGTACAGGTCACGGGCCACGAATTCAACACACCATTCTTTGAGACCCCAGCACTTTTATTGACCCTCATCTCCATCGGCGAGCTCATCGGAGTGTACGCACGCCGACGGGCGACATCAGCACTCGATAGTTTGGGCACCCTACAACCAGACTATGTCCAGTTGGTCTCCTCCTCGGATGGTTCTGTCACTGTCATCCACGCGGACCTCACTCAATCCAATGACATACTTCGGGTTTCGGCGAACACGCTTGTTCCCACCGATGGTATTGTCATCGGAGGTATGACTCAAGTTGACGAGTCTGCTTTGACGGGGGAGAGCCTTCCGGTCAACAAAGGTCCGGGTGCGCACCTGACAGCCGGGACTCGGAACATGACATCTTCTGTCGACATGAAAGTTATTCGGGTGCCTGCAGAGAACACAATCGCTGAAATCAGTGCACTCGTGGCACGTTTACAGGAGGCTCGGCTTTCCATCCAAGATCTGGCGGATCGCGCTGCTAGCTGGCTTGGCCCAGTAATTCTGGTTGTGGCGATAATCGTGTTCGTGGTTTGGATTATAGTTGGGTTGCGGGTGCGCAACGAAAACCTTAACCATGCGGGATTGGGAGCTCTACGGTATACGATCGCGGTGCTGGTTGTATCGTGCCCATGTGCTATTGTGCTATGCGTGCCGATGGTGATCGTGATCACTGGCGCCGTCGCGGCCAGAGAGGGCGTATTGTTCAAGGTATGTCGCAGTCAACTAATAAATAGCTAGTCACGTACAGTGCTGATGAGCGTGCAGACCGCAATTGCGACTCAATGTGTCAAGGACACGACTGTTGTTGTGTTCGACAAGACAGGTACTCTCACGCTAGGCGAAATGGCGGTCGTTGAGGCACATATCACCCGTCATGATGCCGTCGAGACGATACTGTCGCTTGTCTCCAAGAGCTCACATCCCGTTGCTCGATCCATTGCAAAATACCTACATGCGACCTACCCACACTATGAAGATCTATCTATAGACAAAGTCCAGTCGATCCTCGGCAAAGGTCTCGAAGTGACGACGTCCGACGGCGTGCTCATCCGCGGCGGTAGCCCAAGCTGGCTTGGGTTACAGGCGGATCCACTGTACTCCACAATGATGGCGAAGGCCCTGTCGATGTTCGCTGTCACGTTCGACGGCGAATTGGTTGGGTTTTTCGGACTGACCGACCTTCCTCGCGCGAGCGCCGGTGCAGCTGTCCAGCTCCTTCAAGCGCAGGGCATTCAAGTGCACATCGTGTCCGGAGACGCGGCGCCGGTCGTGGACGCGCTCGCGGCGCAGCTCGGCGTCCCGCCTGAGTTCGCGCACGGCGGGTGCCTGCCCGCGGAGAAAGTCGCGCACGTACAAGAAGCTGCAAGCGTCCGGAGGCCGAGTACTGTTCATTGGGGACGGAACGAACGACACGCCGGCGCTGGCAGCGGCGGACGTCAGTGTCGCGATGGGGGGCGGGACGGACGTTGCGCGGGACACGGCGGACATCGTGTTCCTCGCGCCAGACCTGGAGCGAGCGCTGGGGGTTCTCCTGCGTCTTTCGCGCGGGGCCGTGCGGCGGGTCTACATCAATTGTGTGTGGGCGTGCGTCTACAACTTGTTTGCGGTTCTCCTCGCGGCGGGCGCATTTGTACAGGTTCGGATCGCGCCGGAGTACGCGGGCTTCGGAGAGATGGTGAGCGTGGTGCCGGTCGTGGTTGTCGCGTGGAGCATGTGGTTTCTCAAATGTTGAAGTTTGCCCGACCAGGGCGTACCCACATGCGGCTGTTTTCCTCGTTCGCTCTGAGCCTTGGAGCTGGATCTCGGGTCGGTGGACGACAATTTCACTCTTGAAAGTGGACACTCGATGTCCAAATGCATACAAAGTTTCGAAATCACGTTTTTACTGTGACAGAAAAGCTGCATCTTCTATAACCCCCCGCACCCCATGTTTAGGACATCAATACAATGTATAAATCTTGGACGACTTTTTTGGTGGGCACCACACCTGTACTTTGGCTGTCTGCATAGATAGATGCAATGTGTCAGGGTCCATACAGTCATTCATGGGTCAATGGAACATCGGGGTCAATGGACCAAACGACTCTGACAACTGCATCTTTAATTAAATCACTTCAGAATTTTTGTAATATCCAGTCTATAGCTCCTGTGAATGTCTCTTCAAATTTTTATGGAGGTGCAATGAGTAAATGTCGCAGTAGATGTGTTTTTCGAAAAAATTAGGCAAATACTGAAATTTGATGAGCAAAGACAGATGGGAAATGCTCATATTTTGGCCTAATTTTTGTGGCCATATACAAATTACATGGTATATAGTGGACCCCAGATAGTTATTTCAGAGGTAGGACCGAGGGGTTGCAGGATATCCGCTGAAGAACGCTGAACAGGTCAAGATTCCGTGCTCCATGAGTCACATCACGCCTGCCAGATTGGGAATTCAGTGTGCGGGCCAATGACAGCAATCGGTGCCTCTCCAAATCGGGAAACTGCCCGTTGCCGTGACTAGTCCATTGACCCAGTTGCAGCTGATAAGGACCCTTTTCACTGATCCCTCCATCGCGCTGTTCAGTGCCACCTGATAACAGTTCTGAAGTAGCAATTTTGTAGCTTACTTTTACAGCTAAAGATTTGTCTATTTAAATTGGCTAATCGTCCATTTTAAACAAGTTCCCGAAGGTCAAAACATTTGAGTGGTCCGAGTGACTGTAGATGATGACCGCGATATGACCCTACCGGGGAGGCAATAAAATGCTCAGAGAAGGGGAGTCCCGACATTGAGGCCTATTGAGGGGATGGGTCACACAAAAGTTAGACAAAAAACAGCACGAACGAGGAGGGCATCTTCCTACACGAATTAGAGAACATCGACTTGTCGATGAGGTGGGATTAGGGTTATTATAACGCTTGGGTTGCGATGCAGCCACATGAAAATGTCCCATGTTGGAAGACAGACTTGCGTTACGTGTGTCTGCGAAATTACGCCAACTGGTATCATGTGTATCGTGTGTGTCTGTCTGCGAAATTACAAGGACCTCTGTCTGAGCCACGAGGGTGGTGTCGAAGCCTCAAATCCGACTCGGTGACGTGTCCAACGTGAAGGAATGCCAACTACGTACAGTACAGTCAACTCTCTGATAGCCTAGACCCCATACAGTACCTTTTCCATATCCCGAGTCGGGACTGTAATATGAGTTGATACAGCGAGTTGCAAAACACTTGGCCCCTGCCTTTTTTAGCAGACATACGGACATTCAAAACTCAAGAGCGGGGTTCATAGTTAAGTAGGCGGGAAAATTCTCAAGAAATAGGGTTATCATAAAGAATTGGGGTTATGTAATAGGTAGCTCGAAAAAATAGTGTTATGGAATAGTTATCTGCGTTGTTACGCTCGGCACTCTGCCACTTGTTCGTTCTGCGATCTCTGACTCAGTGCCCTCCACTCCCACTCCTTACGCTGCGAACCAACCACCCACAACCGCAAAACTGGCTGAATCATTATCACAAACCCCCATTGAGTGCTTGCATGAGCAGCTAGCAAGTATTTGCCACTGGCCTCAGTTGCGGGTTTCCCGGGAAAACCACCAGTGAGCCCGCTAACCACCATCTCCTCCAAGATCTCCTCGCATTTCTCTCCAGTCCTCACTTGCGATCATCACCGGAGGCCTCTTGATGCGGCCATGCACATACACGGCCAAGTGCACAGCTCAAAGCGGCTCTTTCCCCTCCCTCTCTCTCCTAGCACATTCTCTTACTTCCTCTCCCTGCCGACTTGAGCCCATAGCTATTGGTTCCTCCTGTGTCTTAAACATCCTACTCTACTGAATACCAACAGTACTAGTGTCATGTTGGGGCCGTGTCGCTGTCATGCTCCATCACGTGTCACGTCTTACACCAACTCGTCACTGAACACTCGTCTTTCTGTTCGTCACCACATGCCTAATGACCCCGACATTCTCCCCGAGTACTAATCCATGCACGCACACCCACGCTGTAAGGATCCCTCGGGCGCTGGCCCCAAAATCGTCTATTTTCGGTCTTTTCAGTCTCGGTCCGGCGTCGCGTGGCTTACTACCATTTCGGTCTCGCGTTTCTCACGGCATCGCAAGCTCGCTATTCCCATCATCGATCAACGCATTCCCTCTCGCTCGGCTCCTCATCCGCCTCAGAGAGAGAGAGAGAGAGTGTGTGTGTGTTTACACATACAATCTCTTTCCCTATCTCTCTCTCCCTCTCCCCAGCCCCTCGCAGTCAGGCAACGCGTCCCCGCGCCTCGTGTCGCTTTGTCTCAACTCCCCGTCTCCGTCGCACCGCCCACCCCGCATATCCCTTTCAAGATGTCAAGATCGAGCTCTTTAGCCACCCGTGAGACGCCGTCGGAGCCCGCGCTTGCGGCTTGCCATTGCGCCGCCGTTGGATTCGGAGAAAAGTCTTATTGTCGTGCGTCATCGTGTCTCGTTTTCCTTTGTTCGTGAACTCTCGTACGCCCATGTCTTTTCACTGGTTCCTTTACTTAGATGTTTGGTTTCGGTTTCTCGTGTCCGCGCCCATATCCCCTTGTCTCTGTTTCGATCGTCCCTGTTACCTTACCTCTCGATCCCCCACTGTCTCCCCCCCATTTGGGTTCGGAATGCGTCGTATACGTCTCGAATGTATATAAGCTCGCGTTCTTAGCTCGTTAATATCAGTCTAGCTTGTGTTTCCCCCTCTCGTCTCAGCGTGATCCCGGTTTGAGTCAGGCCCCCCGCTCGGGCACTCTTACTCTGGTCATTGTCTCGTCTCGCCACCGTCGCTCGTTTTCGCCCTCTCGCCCTCGCCTCGCCCTCGCCTCGTCTCCCCGCTAGCTTTCGCTCTCGCCTTCGTCCGTTCGCATTCTCACCGGCTGTCGCCGTCGCGAACGCTTCGGACTCGGCCCCTCTGTCCTACCTCTGTAACCCCTGCGGGATCCCCTCCGCCTACGAACTCACACGGTGCCCCGTCGACTCTACTCCCGTACAGCTCTTTACATCGAATGTCAGTTTTTTTCACTTAAAAACCGATAAGTAGGATATATAAATTATTTTATTAATTACTACGATTAATTTTGGTGGGAAAGAAATTCGGCATGGTCCTGTTAAAACCCCGCCTGTATGTGTAAGGTGGTCGTCAGGGGCCAGGTGTTATGCAACTCGCTGTAACGCAACGTGATGAACATTCAAATAACCTTCAAGCTACACATTCAGGAACTACTGAGAAAATTCGTTCTGGAAAGGGCTCTTCGTGCGTGTAGATCTATTGCCAGAAGCGCAGGCCAGGTACCGGTTATGTCAAGTTTCGAACAGAAGGCAGTCTATGCACTACTGTACAGTACAGTGCCCGTTCACGCCAACTATCTTGCCGACTATCCCAATTTGTTTGGCAGGGCTAGAGTGCTGAGCGCTGACGGCCCGTCCGGTCTATTTGTCCGTCTAGAGCTTCATTTCTCCCGAGGATTCCATTCTATCTATCTTTCACACGGCCCAGTTCTGCCTGGCCTCAGGACTTCCTGACCTCTCTTCCCAAATTGCTCTATCCCTTCCAGGCTGCGCCTACTGAACACAAGTGCGGCACGATCCCTATCATTGCCTTTCTGTTCTACTCCTCTCTTCTTGATCTCGCCAGCGCCTCCTTGTTGGACATGAGGCATTTCTAGTAGTGGGATATCGAAACGTCACATGCCATCTTGGCACTTTCTCATGCTGTAGTACATAAGGGCGGCTAACTGTGTGGGAGGAGTGTATTACTCGGCTCGACCGCTTCAGGTTGTACTCCCCCCGGGCGAATACAATATAGTCCGCTCTTCCTTTACTTCGAACTAGAATCCAAGGTCCTAGTTCTACTTGTGAACCACAACTCTGCAACCCTTTGCACGCCGTCATACCAGATCCTCGACACGTGAACCTGTGTGTGATCACATACCCCCAAACCTCCCCATGTCAGAACACACCCATGCCCATGAAGCTGCCCCAAACCCCACTCCCCACGTAGCTTCTCCATCTGCTGCTGCGCCCCAACGCGACGAGACACAGTGTCATGCGGACCACCATCATCGGATGACACGCGAACACGAGGTCGAGCAGGACACGATCGTCGGCGGTCATACTCCAGACGGTCAAGGCGGGTGCCATAGACCCACGGACTCCCCTGCCAGCTGTCCCGGCTCTACTTTCCAAGGTGCGCCATCTAGGGCACCGCTCGCTCTTCGAGACTTCCGATGATCATCCTTTGTTCTCTCGTTTTAGTTCAAGCCTCTTCGTGTTCAGGCGACATTGACGTCAACTGCCGAGACGGTAACTGTTCAGCAGCTGATGTGTCGTGCATTCTTGATTCTCCGGGTACACAATCCCATACAGGTAGGCGCCATCCAGAGCGGCAGTATTAGAACAATTGTGGGGCTCATGTTATCGTCCCTGGGTCCAGCCGCGGCAAGTGATTGCTGCCGTGCCCTAACACATGTTCCGGGGCCCGAGCAAACGTGCCCTAATAATACAGGGTCAGCTTGCGACATTACAGGCAATACCAACGGAGTTCCCCGTGCGTGCACTATATTGGCGCCTGTTGGGCGTTCGTCGCTAATTGTAATCGCGACACGGAGTAGGCGCCGACAGTGAAGATTGTTGTAAAGGTCACGGCGAAAGCCTGGCGGCACAATATCCGAGCACATGCAACAGCCCCACTCACGTGATTCACACCCCTCCCAGCTGCGGTAAGATCCAAAACTCAAAGTGTCATGCGGAATGTGCCATTGGGTGCTTCTTTGAAGTTACGTGTCACGAGATTGACTGTCGTCCGGGGCCACTCGCACAGCGACATCGACACCGTCACTCGCATCTTGGGTCTGTAGGGACAATAAAGTGCAAGAGCAAGAAGCCTCCGCATCGACATCCAGGCCATACACATTCGAAATGTGGGAAGGATACCCGCTTCGTGGGCTCCGAGAAGACTGCTGAGCTGGGTGGTAGTCCGAATCGGACGTTACTACTATCCATCCAGGGAATGGATTGCTCATCCTGCGCGCACAAGGTCACAACCGCGCTTCAATCCATTCACTCAGTCCAGGACGTCAAAGTCAACACTTTTACTGGTAAAGCTTCGTTGACATACAAAGAGGGTATCATCGAACCTGGGAAAATAGCAAAACGGACAACAGAACTTACAGGCTATGCTTGCGTAGTTGACTCGGCTCAGCTCGAAGGAAGTCACAGAATACTTCGCATTGCGTTGCCCATACTTGCCGAATCATCTGACGAGGTCCCCAAACTTCCTTTTGGCGTGGAGATTCTTAACACATCGAGCACTACTTCAGGCATGGTTCTTGATGTCCAATACGACCCCACTGTGGCAGCACCCCGTACTGTCGTGGACTCCTTCGCTGCCGTTGGCGGGTCATTCCTCCCGCTATCAAGATCTATCGCCAGCTTGCAAGTTACCAAGGACATATACAGTCTTTTTCTCCGGACCGTCGTCTCCTTTATCTTCTGCATTCCGGTGCTCGTCTTCGCTTGGGCACCAATCGAGCCTCAACCGATCATATATGGCGCCATCTCTCTGTTCCTTGCGACATGCATCCAGATATGTGCCGGCGGTCCTCTGTATTCTACTGCATTCCGCTCCCTGTTCCTGCAACACACACTCGACACCGATGCCCTCGTCATACTCTCCTCTACAATCGCATATCTATTCTCCTTCGTCGCCTATGTGATACAAGCCACGGGCCATGAATTCAGCACTCCATTCTTTGAGACACCGACACTTTTATTGACCCTCATCTTCCTCGGCAAGCTCATCTCGGCCTATGCACGCCGACGGGCGACATCAGCACTCGATAGTTTGGGCACCCTACAACCAGACTATGTCCAGTTGGTCTCCTCGGATGGTTCTGTCACTGTCATCCACGCGGACCTCACTCAATCCAATGACATACTTCGGGTTTCGACGAACACGCTTGTTCCCACCGATGGTATTGTCATCAGAGGTGTGACTCAAGTTGACGAGTCTGCTTTGACGGGGGAGAGCCTTCCGGTCGACAAAGGTCCGGGTGCGCGCCTGACAGCCGGGACTCGGAACGTGACATCTTCTGTCGACATGAAAGTTGTTCGGGTGCCTGCAGAGAATACAATCGCTGACATCAGCGCGCTCGTGACACGTCTGCAGGAGGAGCACCTTCCCATCCAAGATCTGGCGGATCGCGCTGCTAGCTGGCTTGCCCCCGTGATTCTAGCTGTGGCAGTAATCGTGTTCGTGGTTTGGATTATAGTAGGGTTGCGCGTACGCAACGAGAACTTTAACCACGCGGGATTGGGAGCTTTACGGTATACGATCGCGGTGCTGGTTGTATCGTGCCCATGTGCTATTGTGCTATGCGTGCCGATGGTGATCGTGATCACTGGTGCTGTCGCCGCTAGAGAGGGCGTGTTGTTCAAGGTGTGTTGCGGTCAACTATACATAGCTGGTCCTGTGCAATGCTGATGAGCGCGTAGACAGCGGTTGCGGCTCAATATGCTAAGGACACGACTGTCGCGGTGTTTGACAAGACGGGTACTCTCACGCTGGGCGAGATGGCGGTCGTTGAGGCACATATCACCCGTCAAGATGCCATTGAGACGATACTGTCGCTTGTCTCTGAAAGCTCGCATCCCGTCGCTCAGTCCATAGCCAAATACCTACACGCAACTTACCCACATGCGTCTACCGGCCCATCTCTGGACAAAGTCCAGTCGATCATCGGCAAAGGTCTCGAAGCGACGGCGCCGGACGGCGTGCTCATCCGCGGCGGTAGCCCAAGCTGGCTTGGGTTACAGGCGGATCCACTGTACTCCACAATGATGGCGAAGGCTCTTTCGATGTTCGCTGTCACGTTCGACGGCGAATTGGTTGGGTTTTTCGGACTGACCGACCTTCCTCGCGCGAGCGCCGGTGCAGCTGTCCAGCTCCTTCAAGCGCAGGGCATTCAAGTGCACATCGTGTCCGGAGACGCGGCGCCGGTCGTCCACGCGCTCGCGTCGCAGCTCGGCATCCCAGCCGAATTCGCACATGGAGGATGCCTGCCCGCTGAGAAAGTCGCGCACGTACAAGAGCTGCAAGCGGCTGGCGGCCGGGTGATGTTCATCGGGGACGGGACAAATGACACTCCGGCGCTAGCCGCGGCGGACGTCAGCGTCGCAATGGGGGGCGGGACGGACGTTGCACGGGACACGGCGGACATCGTGTTCCTCGCGCCAGACCTGGAGCGAGCGCTGGGGGTTCTCCTGCGTCTTTCGCGCGGGGCCGTGCGGCGCGTCTACATCAATTTCGCGTGGGCGTGCGTCTACAACCTCTTTGCGGTGCTCCTTGCGGCAGGCGCGTTTGTGGACGTCCGGATCGCGCCGGAATATGCAGGCCTGGGCGAGGTCGTGAGCGTAGTGCCGGTCGTGTTCGTCGCGTGGAGCATGTGGTTCCTCAAACACTAAAGGTATACCCGGGCACGGCCAGCCAGATGTCTTTTTGGCTAGGAGACAACGGAACGGAGTTTTTCCTACTGTAAACACTAGACCCCACACAGACAGCCAATGCTTTGATCTCATATCAGGACGTCTCTTTATTTCATTACGTGCCATAACTGTAACACGGATTTTATGCACAGTAGCTGGACTGATCGGTGTAAGACAGTTCAACATTGTGTAGGTTATGGATAGTTTCGGGAACTCGGAAACAGCGCCTGAGGCGAACTAGATAGAACATGGAAATCTCACTGACAGGATCGCGCGTGTGCGAGCGGTGTCTGAAGTACAAACATAGGTACGAGGGAGCGAAGATATTTAACTACGGAGCGGAAAGTTGGAAACGTACTACTGTACTGTCTCGCTAGCAGGTATACTAAAGTTGGCTGGACAGAAAGAATGTACTATATTAGAGCTCAAGTGCTAGGCTAGTCGGGAAACAGAACCGAGTAACGCCGCGCATAAACGCGCTGACAATCTCAACATTGTTCCGCAACAAGAGCTACATTTAAGCCGCAGCCCAGCAGACGGCATTTGATACCTAGGTTGGGGTGTAACGACCGTCTAGTAGTGGCAGTGGTGTTTTGTCGATACTGTAGGCGCAAACTCGTAGAAGGAGGTGAGGCACAAATAGTTAGGACGGTGTCTAAAACCAAAACCCCTGGGAATTCTCCCAGGGAGCTGAATGAGCACCGGAAGACAAAATTTCACCGAGCGCGCCAGTCAGGGCTATCGTTAGACTCGTAACCAGCCGTTCGAATGAGGATTTTTGAGGATGTCGCAAAGCGACTGGAGGATCCTCGATTCTCCGACTGGTCTAGCTGGGTTTGAAATGGGGGGGTAGCGCTATGATCGGGGGGCTGTCGCTACCTGTCAGCCGTATATAGTAGGGTACCCCAAATACAGTAACTGATCTTGATTATCTGCCCGATTATCTATATCTGAGATAATACGTCTCTTTGACGCGCCGCCCTGCTCTGGTGCTTGTTCTAAGATGTCTACGCACACGTTTGACACTGTATTGGGCCTCCATGAACACCTCCAATACCTTCGGACTTGCCCTTTTGATGATCTCAGACAACTTATCTTGAACCTTGAGCTGTGTAATCGTCTACCAGTGTCGTTCTTGGAAGCGCTTGATGAAGACGATAGGACCATCTGCTATCGCGCTGCACTTATCTGCTATAGTGCCACTAGTGCTACTCAAGTACCTCGTGAAATGCAATTCAAGGTTGTTCTAGCTAGCCGGCACGGTGAAGACTGTCTCGTTTCTGCTGGTACTGGAAGCGGCAAGACATTGCCGATTGCTTTGAACGCGCTCCTGGATGACCCGGACAGGAAGCTTCTGACATTGACTTTTTCACCATTGAAGCGTCTTCAGGTGACACAAGAGTCTGATTTCAATTCTCGGTATCATATCCCAACAGTGGTAATAAATGAGGATACCCCTAGGGAGGACGCGTGGTGGACTGTGAGACACGCCTTCCTCTCTCTTGGTTCGGGACAACCTTTCTGATATCTACAGGAAAATATCTGGGACAACAAAAGGTGCTCTCCTGGTCGTGCTCGGATTCTTATTGTCACTGTAGAACAACTCTTTAAGTCTCGCGAAGGGCACTTTCCTCGTCTCGCCTTGCTTCTTCGCAATCTTCGGTTTCAGAGGTATCTTGCGCGCGTCATTGTCGACGAGGCACATAATATCTATACAGCCGGTCTACCGCATTACGGTCTCGATGCCTTTCGACCAGCATGGGGTCGTTTAGATGAACTGAGGGCAATACTTCCTCATAGTTTACCCTGGGCATTCCTGTCAGCCACTTTTCCACCACATATACGAGCGACTGTCGAGAAAAAACTCTTGCGACCCGGCTATACTTCCATTCACATCACTTCAAACCGCCCAAACACAATATACGCTACCCATGAAGTCCTAAACAATATTGAAGACCCTCAAAATTACGAGTGTTTCCTCTCCTGTCCTTTCTCGTTGGAATCTCAGCCACGCGTTCTCATATTCGTGGATAAGAAAGAGTTGGCGTGCCAAATCGCTGACCATTTGGATTCTTGTCTGCCATCTGGCTGTCGGGACAAGGGTATTGTACGGCATTACCACAGCATGATGTCGCAGAAGTATTTGCAAGTTACTCACGAGGCTTTTACGACCCCATCTGGAAACTGTCGCATTTTGGTTGCAACTTCGGGTCAATCTGTGGTATGTGCTCCCATCGTTCCCTACGCAAGGATCGTGCTGATACACCTTAGGGTGTTGACTTTCCGGATGTCAAGGTCGTGTGTACAGCTGGTCTACCTGGAACCATGGTCGATGTTATGCAGCGCGGTGGACGTGCCCTTCGTAACTCGGATGAGGACGCCCTGTTTGTCATTTTCTACGAATCTTGGGTCCACGATATCTCCCTGGATGAGTATAGTGAAGGCGACCTGGGTGACCCCGACCGTCCCAGGGGCCCATTGAAGCCGAGCTCGCAGCGACGGGATCGTGCACCGTTTTCTTGTGTAAATCTTGTGAAAGGTGCGACGTGTCTTCGAGCTCAGTTTGCCTCGTATCTGGACGATACTTCGCCTTCTGGTGCGTCTTTTTTTTTTTTAAAGCTCGTGCCTTATCTCTCGTATCCAGCTCTCGCACACTCAGCGACTTACTGTTGTACCGCCGTGGACTGTGATGGGACTCAATTTAGCGTCCAAGACCTCCTCCCTGGAAAGCTTGTGGATGCTCCGTCGCCCCCCTCTACATCTCAGAAACCAAAACGCAAAACTTATCGCCCTACTCAGGAACGCCCGTTTTTGGAGACCCATCTCTCCGAGTGGCTGAAGCTAGAGTATTCAGCGGATCCATTACGCTCCATCCGTCCGCCCGACCTCATCCTCTCGGAGACACAGAGAGCGACTCTAATGCGTGCTGATCCCAAAAAAATCAAGTCTGCGCGGGAACTAACAGATTTGTTGGGGGAGTCACCTGAGTGGGAAGCCGAATGGTCTGCGAAGGTATTCGGGGCCATCGCACAGTTCGATAACGAGTACGCATGTTTTTCAGGAGAATTAACTACACAGCGAAAGCGAAAGCGAAAGTAATACTATTGAATTGTACCGATTTTTAGTCCTCGTGAAGTTCTGAGATCTCCTCGGAGAGCTCTGGTTCATCTGTGTCGCCATCTTCCACTACTTGACATGGGGCGATCTCGTCGGCCTCAGGCTGACTTTGGCTTCCTCGCCTCGTATCTGCGAGTTTTTTATTGAACGTCGCCAGTGACGACGTTTGAAACTTCCTGAACCCAGTTGTGAAGATGTCAACAACTGGGCGTGCGTCCGAGTCGGCACCGCGATCGGTGATCACGCTCTGAAGTCCAAGTTCGTTTGCTTTGTTCGCGATCCGCCAGACAAGTGCCGATGTATCGACGTCCGTGTGGGTGGATCCACGGTAGCCAGACCTCAGCGAGTTAGTGACTCGCTTTTTCACCAATTGGAGGTAGTTGATCCCTGCGGCGATGTTGCCGAGTCGGTCCCAGTTGGAATAAATACCCTTGGCCGCGAATAAAGTCTGTCATCAAAATCACTGAGCGTTGGATCACAATGGACGTAAATGAAAGAAACCAAAATACCTTGAGATACCGGATTAAGTGTTCGATGTTCATGTCAATTCCCATGGCATGCCCGGGAAGACCGGATGGGTTCACCAGCATGTTGTCACGCATGATATCGCTTTGGTAATATAAGCAGTGACGAGAATACGAGGGTGACAGAATCGGAAGACGTACGCAAACGCGGGGGTCCAGACCTCTTTGATGTTGAAGATAAGATGGAGTATTTCCATCGAGTAATTATTTGAACCGGATCCGCGGAACATACACGCGAGGGTGGGTAGGATGTCTTCGACCCGTCCGAAGTCCCCAGTAGCAATGGCATCGACCAGTTCAGCGACAAGGAGGAGATCACGCGTCAACAGTGCAATATTTCGGTGCACAACGTCGACCACCGGCTTTGTAGATTCAGCTCCAGAGACTAGATCCTTAGGCGGCGCCTTCGGGTTTATAGGTTGAAAGACAGGTTCTACAGAGGCATATTTCTCGACAATCCGACGCGCACAGTCGAGCAAGTCACCAGGCGTAGGTTCCGCCCGGGCAAAGTCTCTGAGTGATGGGTAGTCACATTCGTTGCGCCACGCGTTGAGAATAAGGCCGTGAAGAATCTGAGTCAGAGCAGCCAATAGTGTGTGGTAGTCGGGATGTTCGCCGCCGAGACGAGTCTTCTCAAGCACAGCAAAGAGGTGGGTCAAGCTGCCCATTTGATTCAGCGTCCCCCGATGAGTCTCGAGAACACACCAGAGTAAGTTCATAGTCAGATGGAAGCTACCGAAGCCCAGCTGAAAGATTTCACGACGTTCCCAATTGGATACATCCTTCCGACGGATCCGTTGCCCACCTCGAATCCGCGCATTCGTTAATTGGTCATTGAAACTTGGCACAGCCGTCTTGTCAAGGTCTTCCGACGTCCGCTTAAGTTGCACCAGGTAGACGTCGTCATGTACTAAAAGGTTGCCGTCTACGCTAGCCTCCTCGATCGTGGACGCGCGAAGAGGGTGAAAGACGGTCTTGTGACCGACAGGAAGAGGCCGCCTTGGAGGGTGCTGCAGTATCGGGTCCGACTGTTGTGTTTCAAAGCCGATCACATGTTTGGTGAGAATGCGAACAATAGTAACCGCCGTCTGCGATATATAAGACTGTCTAGCCCCAAGAGTCATCCGAAGATCAGAGATGGCCAGCGGAGAGGAGCGTCGAAGATTGTCGATCAAGGGTTCCATGCCCATGTCTTCTGCACGGGCGTTGAGCAGCTCGTATATCACTGCGAAAGTGCCTGACTGAACTTTGCTCATGGCGTTGGGGCCCTGCTCGACGAAAATTGAACTTGAAATGTTGATGTTGTCGTACGCAAGGGCGTGAGGAAGTAGCGATGCCGCTTTCGCCCTCTCAATAGATCGTTCTGCTAAAGACTGTACCATGCTCGAGATGCTGTTATACGAGACTGTGAGACCCGTTCGGTGCAAGACGTCGATCATTTGTCTCGACGTCCCACACGCCCAAGCCTGTAGACCAAGACCGATCTGTACCCTCGCAGAGTTCCAAGAGCGTAAGTAATGAATCTGAGCCATTATGATAAGGAAGGCTGTCAGCCGGTTCTTCGATTTGGCGGATTTAGGCTTAGCAATAGAAACTTTTGATTCCCCTGCAGCTTCCAGGACGGACCTCAAGGTAGGCGTAGCCAAGGGCTCCATGATCTGGTGTATGTCCCAGTGCTCTATGAATTCTGGAGAAACGTCAGTTGTGTTCATCCGGAGATGGGGTTTTGCTGCCTCCATTTCGACGTGAACCTTTTCGCGGACCAGACGAAGTGCATGTGGGGACATCCACTTTTCGACAATTGCCTTACCCTTGTCGTCTTGAATCAATCGATCCAAGAGACCAACGAGTGAGGCGCGATTCTTCGGCGAGAACAGAGCGTTGCGAAAGCCTTCAAACTCCCCATTACCGTCGATAATGGCCACGAGGAGATCGACCGCAGTGAGCCTAAGTCCTTGAAGGTCTCGCAGTATTGTCGACAATGAACCTTTGCGCCTGGACTTTGGTCTTCGCTGACGCGCTATAGGATCACTGACTGGCATCTCTATGTCATGTGTATCGTCCATCGCACATCCTGATGGGAAAGACGACGATGTAGGAGTGAGTGGAGGGGTCCCAAGTTCATGTCCAATCCCGTAGTTCCGAAACGTTTGTTGGTATCCACTTGCAAATGGCGAACACGTTGACAAACCACCACCAGAGGGATTCGAAAGCGACGGCATTGTATTTGAAAGGCCATAAGAGCCACTGTCTACAATATCGGGTGTCATAGGAGGGGTGAACTGTATGGTATGCGACAAGGGAAAGACATCACGCCTAGAAGATAAAAGCGTGTAAAAATAACGTACAAGAACAAAACAAATATAAAAAGATCTTACCTGCTCTCGACAGCAGCTGGGAAAACACCTCGAAGAGTGTCTTGAGGCACAGTTCCATACCCCAGGACTGCACGATGACCAACGCCTGCAGGGAGACGTCCCGTTGCCATAGGTGGAAAGGTCGGCTCAGTATCCAGTTGCATGGTATCACCCGGATGAACGAGGACTGGCCCCTGGGCCCCAGACGTAGTCCCAGTCCTCCAGCGCCGATCTAGACCTCGAGCCTCTGCAAAGCTCCCAGAAATTGCGAAACAAGACTGACCCCCACCAAGCTCCAGTGGTTTCGGTTGAGACCCGTGAGAAATAAAAAAACTAGAAGCCGACCCAAGAGGACAGAGATGTGTTCCCGGTGTTTGAGATGCCATGTAAGTGCCACAGATAAACTTGAACGCGTCAAAGTGCTACCAGTAGACACAGATGTAACGCGGACGCATCTTACACGTGACACGCAGTTACCGGACAAACGGTAACAGATTTACGATTGACCGTTTTAGGTATACCAGATTGTGATTATCTCAATCTGGAAGGAGCACACTATACATGGACATTCCCCGAATATTCCCTCGATCATAAGCGCTACCCCCCCATTTTAAACCCAGCTGTACCGGTCGCTCTATCGAGCGGTCCTTGCGCAGCCGGCACCCCCATAGAGCGAGCGGTCACCGGTCTAGGCTATCGTAGTCAACCCGCAGTTTGTCAATATTGCGGGACCTGTGCATACCCACATGGGCCAATCAGGTGGGTCACCTGGGTGGCCCATACTAGTACGTATGGGTACTGCACAATTCGCTAGCCTGAGGAAGCCCACCCACCGCACACAGGCTTGCAATTTCCAGTCGTGTCTAAAAATGCCTTTCTGAGGGTCTAGGTTCGTGGTATATGATGAACAAGTGGTTCGTCTATTGTACTTGCCTCGTTATTTTTTCTATCATAAGGAAGGGTGACGGGCACAAGTTTCCCTTATCAACTACGTCAGAGTCAGAGTGCTATATGGGGACTGCCAGATATGCACACCACACGCTTGTCACTGGCCCTGAGCAGCCTGAGGCCGGGCTGAACGGGTCACACGCCATTGTCGTCACCCCTTCCTGTAATGCCTATTGCAGTAACGAAAATATTAGTACATGGGTAAATGGTTTTTAGTGCGAACCGATCCCAATATGCCTACATGATAGCCAGGCATATGCCTACATGATAAGCTGGCGATCACTATGTCGCACCAAACATGGTAACCCTTTGATCAGCGCCATTGCGGTTGTGACGTCGAGGTGCAAGAGGAGGCGGTGAAATCGAAACCTTGTTAATACGCCTGAGAGCGGGCAAGCCCGAATGAGGATGTCTTCATGCGCGAGGCGGGACTCGGGGTGCAGTGGGAGTATGACACGACTCCATGTTCTGTTCATTGATAGCCGTTAGGAAGTAAAACTGTAACGGTGTCTTGCTGGTTTCGCTTTAGCCTCTCTTCTTCCGGGGCGTTTCCGTCTGACGGCCACGGCCTTGCCTCTTCCGGTCTGGACCCCACACAATCTGCCTATCCAGTCCAGTAGGACCTAGGACTTCTCCGGTCATAATAATGTTTGCTTCCATAAAAGGATAAAGTTTGCTGAGATCGCTTCAAGGTATTGCATTTATGTCGAACTCAAAAAAAAACATAATAAGTGGAGAGTGGGTTGGATGGCGAAAACACCACACCAGCCATGAAGATGCACTTGAACCCGCTTGCTTTCCCTCTTGCCCTCGCTCTCGCGGTCTCCGCATCCATGCCAACAGGTAGCGGCAAGGGCCCCGAAATTGACGCAGGAAGCGGCAACACACGCACAAGTCACCAGCGCATTGCTCTTGCAGCCCTGGATCCCATCGTCGATGCAGCGCGACCATGCGTCTTCAGGGGTTCGTACTGCGACCCGCAAGTTCCGTGTTGCGCTAGGTACCAGTACTGGTACGGAAACGTGAGTGGGACCATATCTGGTAGAGTGTATTCCGTTCTTGGATGATGCGAGCGTCCGCACGCAGATCTGCCTCTGCTCATGATGCATGATGCCCCGTGCGTAACACCGTACCCTTGCTGAGTCGAAGAAGAGGCCGTTGCGTTGGAAATTCGACACCCGGATGTCGTTCGACTCCGAGTCAAGAATTGGGGGAGGGAGATGAGAAATCGCCGCACAATAGACTAGGCACAGTGTGTGTGGTCGGAACAGTGTTTGAGACTTTGTAGGATCTAGTGTAGTGATACTGTACTTTTCGCGCTGGTCATGATGCTACGAGAATCTGACTGTGGCCCAAAGTGCGCATTGCGCCTCACTATCCGGAGGGGAAAACCTGGAGTTGACCTGGAGTACTCATTAGCCCCGCAGCGTGTGTGTATCAGAGAATTTTTTCGGGTCAAGTTAAACGGTTGGGGCAGCAAACCTGGTTTAAGAATTAGAGTACGAACGCGCAACTTGGGCGCAAGTGAAGCATGGGATGCACTCTCAGGCTTGGAACATCATTGCATCACTGCTGGTCAGCCACTGGCTCGGGTATGCCAGGCCGCGACGTTCGTCGTTCGGTTCGTCGTTCGTAGGCCTCATCGATGGCTGCGACCTACCTGTCACCATCGCTTTAGGGGTCCGTCCGCTCTTCCAAGGTCATGAGTGCCTCCGAGTCCTCGTTCAATTGTCCACCCGTCGGTCACCGGTCGCCTCTCATCCAGTAACAACCATCGGATAGGGCAGTTTCCATACTTTTGCCGCCTTGATTCCGCAAGTCATATGTAAATAGACGGATCTTACTTGAATCGTCAGTGATCAGGGAGTTAGTGTGCACGCGTGTCGGGCTATAACGGCACTACTCTTTTCTAGATAAGACAAATTCCACGTGCCCTCCAGTCACATGGTCATCCGGTCATTTCTGAGACAACTCCAATGGGATCGAGTGCGCACACACGCATCTGAGTCTCATTTCGGTGTCCACAACGGCGTGTGCCGTATGCAAAGCAAATTGGACTGGGTGCGGTGATGCGGCGACACGGCAACGTTGGACGACTATGTTAATCGCGCGCGAGGCTCACCAGCGTCAGTACGTCTCGTCGGTCGCGCTCTCCACCTGCACACCGTAGTTTGGAAATCGCAGCTAGTTGTTCACTGGGCTAAATGGTGATCACATTCCGACCGAAATGTTCCTCAATCCAACAAGTACAAATATGCACGTAGAAACTTCCTCCCGGACAGTAACCACTTGTGTAGTCGTAAGGCACAATTCCAAAGATGACCGAAATCTGAGGAACATCTACTGTAAAAACCAGACAATAAGCCACCTTCAGAGACGACCCGACTGTGGTCAGACCAAGACGGAATCAAGAAAAATAATGTTATAACAGACAATAGTACAGATCATACAGTAAGGGAAAGAATAAAAGAATCCTGAGTCTACACTTCCTGACTCTCTTTCTTCCCTTTCTGAGTCTTGCTTGGCAGCAACTAGCAAACAACTCGTTATTGATGTCCAATTACTGTTCAACGGCGGAATACTCACCTCGGGGTTGATGTGCGGTACAACACCACCCTGAGAGATGACAACGTCACCAAGAAGCTTGTTCAACCTTCCCATAAACATAAGTATTCGAAGCGACGATGATTAGAGACAGACTCACTCCTCATCATTCCGGATGGCGAGCTGTAAGTGCCGAGGCACGATACGTTGCTTTTTATTGTCGCGGGCTGCGTTACCAGCCAATTCCAGGATCTCAGCAGCAAGATACTCGAGAACAGCGGCGAGGTATACTGACAAGTCGTTCAATCACAAGAAAACTCGAATGAATAAAGTGAATGACGTACCAGGTGCGCCAGCACCAACACGCTGAGCATAATTACCGCGCTTGAGAAGACGGTGCACACGACCGACAGGGAACTGAAGACCAGCTTTGGCAGAGCGCGACTGGCCCTTTCCGGTCTCAGGCCGATGCCTTGCCACCAGACTTGGCCTTTCCACTTGATTTTCCGGACATTGTCGTTTATGGATAGATGATGATCGCGTAGAGTCGAGGAGAACTTCGCAAATGTGCAGAAGAGATGAGTGGGGTGTGGAAGAAGTAGAACCAAGTCCTTATAAATTAGGCGAGAGTGTGTCACGTGGAATGACCACAAAATAAAGTTTGCGATCAACAAAAGTCGCGTCGACGCGTCGGTGGCCAAACATCCCCAAAGTGTGAGTCGCGTCCCATAAAAACCCAGTTAACTGTCTTTCATCGTTCCGTTATACTTCTCTTCGTCACCGTATCCTCGCTGCACTTGCACACACTTTCTTACCTCAACAACTACCACTTCCACTCGCACACATTCCAATGGCTCCTAAACCCGCTTCCACCGCTGGCAAGGCCCCCGCCTCCACCGCTTCCAAGGCTCCTGCCAAATCGACTGAGGGCTCCAAGGCAGCCAAGAAGACTTCTTCCAAGCCAGCTGGTGAGGGTGGTGAGGAAAAGAAGAAGCGTCGCAAGCTCCGCAAGGAGACTTATTCCTCGTACATCTACAAGGGTGAGTTGTCTGAACTGAAGTTGTAAAAAAAGATACTCACCCGAGCGAGTCAGTGCTCAAACAGGTGCACCCTGACACTGGTATTTCCAACAAGGCCATGGCCATCTTGAACTCCTTTGTCAACGACATTTTCGAACGCATCGCTACCGAGGCCTCTAGTGAGTCTCTTATCCTTTGTCGACTGCATTGTTTCCAATAGGGTGATCGTAGAATTGGCCGCCTACTCCAAAAAGTCCACCATCTCGTCAAGGGAAATCCAGACCGCTGTTCGTCTGATTCTCCCTGGTGAACTTTCGAAGCACGCCATTTCTGAGGGCACCAAGTCGGTCACCAAGGTATGTCAACCTCATTCGGCCTTGTTTGATTCTTTACTTATGTGTTATCACAGTTCTCCAGCGCAGGTGCCAAGTAAATAGACCCTCGTCCCTACTTTTGTGTACTATATTACTGTATACTGCTATTTTATCCATTTTCCTTTCTGATTTGCGTTGGGCCCTCAAAATCTGATGTGCTTGCGCTTCGTTGTAAGTTGTTCACAAGGTGTGTCTACAAGATTTAGCAGAGTTGCGCCAGGGCCTACTCAAGGTCATGACCAAGTGCGTGCCGCCGCTAGCGCCGCGGGTTTCTTGACCACTTCTCCACCCTCTCCTTGCAAAGAGCTCTTCGAACTGAATCATACTATTCGCTCGTCATGGCTACTACAAATCCTCCCGCAGTAAACGTCCGAAGCCACCTGTCGGCCCATTGGTTTAGTAGCGCTACGCCCACTGGCATCCCCATAGATTAGCCAGGCTGTAATGAAGGAAATGATCTTTGAAGAAATCGAGAGCGCTACATTCACCGTCGGATTAACCGCTGAGGGTGGTCCCTTGAAGGCCAACCCGGACGATGTTCAGAAGGTGTGTGATCATTGCAGCCTCACCTACAAGTCTTTATTCGGTGACTCGGAGTCGACCGCGGAGGCCCCCATCCAGTGGTTTTATGGCGGAGAGAAGTCATACGAGCCCCTCTCACTCTGCCAATACTTGCCTCTCGTTTGCGCTACCTCAAAAATCTTCACTTCGAGGTCGAAATGGGTCGTATTAGACTCGGGGAAGCCTTTGAAGCCCGACATTTTGGGGCTGTTTCATCCGCGCCCACCAGATTGGCGCAAGAGTTTCTGGGAAGACGTCGTTGAAGTCAAGAATCTCCCAGTTGACATCGTCAAGCAAATAGCAACATACGCTTCAAGTTGTAACCACCTCTCACTTTATGGTTTTCCATTACAGTACCATTGCATTTGACCACAAACCGCTGACGTTGCGCTTTATCTGTTTCCACCGCTCTGGCATATCTGCCTCTGAACTACTAATGCTCAATGAAGCAGTGTTGTGCCAGTCGGGGACTAAGTCGGGTTTAGGCGGTCGCCAAGTCGGATTAGTCGGGTCTGCGACTGAACTCGACTAAAGGCGACTAAACTCGGGGCACAGTACAATTGTTTCATAAGGATATCTATAAATGGTACTTCCAAATTTAGCGTTATGTTTTCGTAAACGCTTACGTGTGCATCCTCCTTGAGCTGCACCATTGTACACGTGACATTAGTCGCCGACTAACATTCCCAATATAGCAACAGTCGCCGTCTTAGTCGTCTCAGTCGAGTAAAGTCGCGACCCGACTATCGACTACCACCATCGACTGGCACAACACTGCAATGAAGAGGATGGATTCCGAAGCGTCGTCGAGCATATGGTCGGAATCCTGTCCATTCGAGACGAAGCAGAATTCGGCCTAGACACGACACGCGTCAATTTGAGGGATATGTTTCGTCTCAATGGCCATGACTATGATATTGTGCGTACGATCCTGCATCGCGACTGCATTCGCGGGCACTGCCACAATTGTGTACAGTCTAAAACGTGCGGGATTACCGTTTTGGCTTGTACACACTCGACTTACACGTTGTTCATCCAGTACGGACCACAGGTACCCAATATATCCCAGCTAGCCCGCACTGGAAATCCCGGGAGCTGACGCCCTTTGGGATGTCTCATCTGTCCGAAGAGATGGTGTATAAATTGTCGTATCAGACAGACGGCGGACGAGGCGCTTTGTTCTCTCGTTTCTATGGCCAATTCGGAATCGTCGACATCCATTGGATACCATGTTTGCACCGCGAAGGAATCATTCGGTTCAACAACACATCACCTCTTGAATGCGCAATTTTGGAAACTCGTCGATGACAGTCCCGTCAGGTCCCTTGAAATCAAACAAGCTACATTACACAGCGATAGCGCTTGAGGGTCTGCTGCTCCTGGATACTTCAGACAAAGCGGCCGGGACACCGACACCAGTTGGGCTCATGGAAACAATCCTTAATTCGATGATTGGTGAGTAGGGCTCTACCTTCACTCTATTCGATCTCACACTGCTCCCCATCTTAGGTCACTACAATTTGTTTCTTGGTGGTGTACTTCACAGGGACGTTAGCAGCGGAAATATCCTACGAGAGCCAATCAAGCGGTCTCCTTGCCTCTCCATGGGCTCGTAGGTATTAGATTTTGCTCGTGTACATTCTTCTCTTACTTGGATATGTTATTATGTTTCCAGGCTCATCCTGTCCGACCGAGACTTAGATCTAGGTATATGAAGAGGTTTTCTGGTTGATGGTGATCACTAAGTGGCGCAAGGACGCAATTATCCTTGGAGCGATCGGTATGTTGCGATGCATTGCTACGGTCTTTCGATCCTTATCTATCTATGTCCTGTACAACAGGGTACGCTACCCTTCATGTCCATGCTCCTCCTTTATGACTGGGACTTGGAAAAACCCACAGCGATTGACGACCTCGCGTCGTTTCTATGGGTGGTCTGGTCACTCGTCCGCGTTTTTAAAGAGCTCGCAAAGATAACCAACAGAATGTCGATGGTCCACCGCATAGCGCATGCCTTTTCTAGCCACAATTTCCCCGAAATTATCCGCAAAGAAGCCCTCGCAAGGGAATGGAAGGACAAGGTCTTTAAGGACCTCATCCGAGACTGGTGGCGAGACATCTCGAACTGATGTCAGTAAACTTCAGGAGACTTTACTCGGACTAGTCCGACTAGTAAACGGCGGTGGCGGCAGTGACACCAGTGATGCCCTAAAAAGGATTTTCGACGACCTCGACGAGCGCTGCGGACAGCCTGAGGTTTACAAAGAGTTCATCCAGTCAGGATATAAGCACCTTCAACCCATCAGGAAGTTTTGCAATCTGGGAAGATGTTGTGGAGTTCGACGGCGAGTCGTAGCGTTACAACTGTCTTTTGTATCTTCCGTTAGTATTGCCGTCATTTCCCAATTTACTCTGATATCGTTAGACCCGACTTGCTCTCTAATGTCGCACAAAGAAAACACTTGGAAAAACAACATCTGCAAAAATGTTTAGCGTCATGGCCGGGGCTCTGAGATATATGGCGCTGTATAGTGTTGTGTGCACCATGTACCGTAGGTACTCATACGTATAATCAGGGATTTGTTGTACAGCGGAGGACGCAGGTGAAGTGGCCCTTACTCAGGATGCCATGGAATCGAGTCTATTTGGTAGTTCGAGGACACAGTGTCGGTGACGGGCTCACACAAGGTTTTGAAGCATAAATTGATTATACGAATCTGAGTATATACGAATAATTAACACCCCATCTAACCCTAACTAGATCTTCCCCATGAGCAAGTTCTTCAACATTTCTCTTCCTGTGATCCGGATGGTGCGGTATAACGTCGGGATATCAAGTGTGGACGTGAAGGTATCTGCAAGGCCAAACGGCATCATGAGAGGGATCCAACCTGCAGAAGAAATATACCCGTGAGCAAGCGGTGACGGTAGCAGAAAATGTCGACAGATACCCCTGGCGTATTCCATGGCCCAGCATCCTTCGTGCATCTTGTACTGCTTGGCGACGCCGCGGTGCATGAGGTGCACGTCGCCGGGGCGATACCTCTCCATCTCAAGCGCACCCGGCTGGAACGCCCACTGCTCCCCGACGAGGATGTGGAAATAGTCGTCGGCGGGGTGGAGGCCCGAGTGGCCCTCGGTGCCGAGCGGCGTGCCAAAGATGATGAGGTACTCGGTGATGCTGGCGTGGATGATGTACATCGCGCCCATCGCGCCGCCCGCGTTGTTGAACACCCATTCTGAGCTGTCTGGGTTGATGGAGACGCTCGCGGTCGAGTAGGTCTCCGTGAGGTTGGCGAGGATGTGCGAGATCATGCCCGCGGTGTCGTTGGGTGACGCGGCGAGGGCGGACAGCTGGAGTTCATGAAGGTGGACCGGGTCGAAGACATACCATCGGTCCTAGAAACCAATAATAATAATAATTCCGGGGTCAATGTCCGCGGGTTGGGACGCTAGGCGAAAAAATCGTACCTTGATCGTGTCGAGCCAGCTGAAAGTCGCAAGAGTGACGAGAAGAACAAGGGCACGTGTAACCCATTTTGTGAATGGATCACTTTTGGGGGGAATGCTTTGAGAGACAGGGCTTGACTTTGTCTTGTCGGTCATGATTCGATTCGATGCGAGGGAAAGTAGAGTTAGAGTGTTGTAAACGTGGTCGAAGATGTGCCAATGGTACGAGTTTGTCAGCTAAAAGGGTGCGCGTCGCGTCGCGTCAGCCAATCAGCGCACGTCCTGGTCCTGGTGCGACTGTTTCCCTAGCGCCTCGGTTCTCTGCTCTGCTTCTGGCGACGTGTCGATGTGCTAATGGCCCTTCAAGGAGTGGAACTGATCGTCAGAGCTACTTAAGTGATTGTCAATTGCTCAAACCGGAGTATGACGAATAAAAGTGATTGATACTAAAATCCGAACTGGTTCGAACGAGAGGTCGCTATTTGCCTTTCTCGATTACAACTCAACTCAGCTCAGCTTTACCCCTTCCCTCACTCCTCTTTTCCTCTCTTTTCCTCTCCCGCCCACCAGTATCACATAAAATGGCTCGCGGAAGAAAGGCTGTCAACGGGAACGAACCAGCAGTCAATACAGAATCCCCCTCCGACGCTACCCCTACTCCCCAGCCACGTTCCATATTCCCTATCGCTCCCACCCCCTCCAAAGACCGCGATGTCGTCAAAGTCAACAATGCGAGCCCGACAGAGCTCAAGAACGCTCTAGACGATGCAATTAAACGCGTGCGCAGTAATATTCTTTCCCGCTGCGTCTCATCGCTTGACTTCCGGGATTTCTCAGTTCCTCTCCCGCCCTGACCTCTTCAAACAAATTCACCTCCACACCGATGTGCGCCTTGCGCTGGGCTGGTCGGGCGTATTTGTAGCTGGCGCAACTGCATTTTACTCCTGGCGCCTCGAGTTTGAGCAGTCTAAGCCCGTTATGTGGATAGGCCTGATCGTGTGCGTCTTTCTCACACGCACTCACACTTGCCATACCTGCTCACTTGACTCGGCTCAGGTACATTATCCTCACGCTCCTACAAACGCTGTATGCATACTTCGTCGAGGGCGACATCATTTTTGTTGGCAAGCGTAAGACTTTTGATAAACGGGTACGTTTGACCTTTCTCCGCGGCATAATTGTGCGGAGTTTGGTTGACTGGATACAGATCGTCACGGAACGGATAACCCTTAGCTCTCGCACCAAGCCATCTACCCCCGAAAACCCTCCGGCCTATTCTCTGTCCCTGTCGTACAGACGCTCGACTAACGGGGGAAAGTCACTACTAAGCCGAGGGGAAGCGACGGAGTCACGTTCATACAATGCGTTCTTCGACGAGGGTGGTGTACTCGATCATGACCGATTCGAGATATGGGTCGGAGAGGTTGTTGGGCGCGTAATGGCCCCCGAATGGGAATAAGTGGCAGTGCAAAAGCGTATTATCATCATCTGCTGTAATTCTGCAATGAGGCGTCATGGGTAGTGTTGCCTCGTGCCTATGCTTTCCCTAGTGCGATACCTTTTATGTTCCACACATGAGGAGACTGGCACTAAGTGACCGGGGTGTCTCTCAGGATCGAGAAACACGATGACACTAGAAACTCACACTGGCGCCTGTCGGCACGCGAACACATGAATATGGTCGATTCCCATCATATTTACTGCCAACAGTATGTTCAACTCCATCCCAATGTCGAGCGACCGTCCATCCTGTCATGTCGTGATTCTTGGTGGCGGTATTACTGGACTATCAGCTGCTTTTCACCTTGCGTGCAAACAACCCAATGTGCCGATCACCCTCGTCGAGAAGAACGCCCGTTTTGGCGGGTGGATACGCAGTGAGCGCGTCGAAGTCCGCGATGATGACGGGAACCTGGGCAACGTGCTCCTCGAGGCAGGCCCACGAACCATCCGGCCCAACTCCAAGTCCATTCTGGAGTTGGTAAGTTCGTGTTTCTCACCAACTAGCTTCTCATCACCACCTCTCTTATTAGATATATTTGCTGGACTTGCGGTCGGAGGTCCTCTCCACTCCACGCGCCTCCCCCGCAGGCCGCAACAGGTTCCTACACGTCCCTCCAGCGCCGGGACTGCAAGCGCTGCCATCCAGCCTCCTCTCAGCGCTCACGCTCCCCCTCGGCCGCCTCGTCCTCAAGTCCGCCCTCTCCGAGCCATTCATCCCCGCCAACAATCCCCACCTACCTCAAAACGGACGACGACGACGAGTCAGTCCACGCGTTCTTCGCAAGACGCTTCGGCGACGCCTTTGCGCACACGCTCGGAAGCGCGCTCGTGCACGGGATATACGCCGCAGACTCGCGGCGGCTCAGCGTCCGCGCCGCATTCCCCACGCTGCGCGCGAGCGAGCGCCGCGGGAACGGCTCGGTCCTATGGGGCGAGCTCGGCCCTCCGGCGTGGTTCGGCCGCGCAGCTGGGGCCGGCGACGAGGAGGACGGCGGAGTGGGAGACAGACGGCGACCGCGAGTGGGACGCGCGCATCGCGGCCGCTGCGGTGCTCTCGTTCCGCGAGGGCATGGAGACGCTCGTGCGCGCGCTCGTCACGGCCCTTCGCGGGTTCCCCAACGTCACGCTGCGGAGCGACACGGCGGTACGCGCGATCGACGAGGCGCACTCTGTTTTCGAGGTCTGTCTGTCCATGGAGCAGCGCCGTCGTGCCATCTGCTGATCCATGCCAGGTCCACCTCGTAGGTGCCGACGAGCCGCTCAAAGCCACACATATCATCTCTGCGCTCCCGCTCCCCGTTCTCGACTCCGTCCTCGCGACGAGTCCGCTCCCCCACCTCCTCGCAAACACACGCTCCACCGTCACGGTCCTCAACCTCGTATTCGCCGCGCCGCCCGCACCGCGCTCGCTGCACCCGCCCGGCTTCGGCTACCTCGTCCCCCGCCCCGAGCAGGGGTACTCCGCCACGCACGCTCCGGGCCTGCTGGGCGTCATCTTCGACACTGCCAGCCTGCCCGAGCAAGACTGACGACGACGGGCGGTTCGTCAAGATGACAGCGATGCTCGGCGGGCCGTACCCCCCCTCGTCGTCCTCGTCCGACTCGGCCCTGCTCGCGTCAGCGCTGCCCCTCATCTCTGCACAGCTCGGCGGCAGCGATCCGCTCCCGGCGCCGGTGCACTACGCCGTGCATAGGAACGTGGAAGAGCATACCGACGTACCTGGTCGGACACACCGCGCGGATGGAGGAGCTCAGGCAGGCGTTGCGGGAACGGTGGGGTGGCCGGCTGAAGGTCGTCGGCGCTGGCGTGGGCGGCTGTCAGTGTCTGCAGGACTGCGTCAAGGCAGGACGGCATGCGGCACATCAAGTTGCCACGCATATAGAAGCCGCCTGAAGCGAAAGAAGGAGTTTCTCTTCTCTTCTAGTTCTCAAGGAAAATTTTCGTCGTGAGTCCGTAATGGGCGCTGCAAAAATATGATTTACAAATGTGTTGCGAGTGTGTACATGACTTGGGTAATTAAAAGATATTTAGGGTTCCATATCGATGGAAGAAGCTGGGTATTGTATGAAAAACGTGGATGCTAATGTGTTGTCTCATGCTGATGCCCGCTAACACAGGGACACAGTAGTTGTCCCAATTGAAAGCTGACCTTCGCTGTACGATAAGCGTGATCCAATCGGGCGATGTGGCGCGATTCCATGCATCGGCTGAGACGGTAGTCGTCGCGATGGCATCGCTACAAGAACACCAATGCTAAGCGTGCGGTGATCGGGTATGGAAGGAGACGCTGGTGGACGTGGAATTGGGCGCCGAGGGTTGAGGGGGTAGGCGTCGTGGAACCACGCTTGGGCTACCGCGACATGGTGGTCCATTACCGGTTCAGGAGGCGCGCGTGGCGCAGAAGCTTGTTGGCTGCGGAGTAACCGTCCCAGACGATAGTCCGTCCACGCGGTGAGAGGCTAGTGTGGAGCAAATGTCACGAGCCACGTCTGTGGTACATGGCGTATGGCTTACCTGCCAATTGCGCACCGCGCCGTCAAGTCGTGTGACTTGACGGTGGTCCTCGTCGAGACAGACCTCCCATAACTTGGGCTTATGCCTTGCGGACGGCTTGTTCGTGATGGAAGGTGATGCGATTGCAAGTGCGCGTCGAGAGGGGCGTTTATGACACTTAAGAAGACGAAGAGGCCAAAAGAGAAGAGGGAGGCAGCGATGAGTACGATGGAGGCACGACTGGGGTGGGGCAGACTATGCTGATGAGAGTCGAGTCTGGAGGGTTCCGGCAGAGGAGTGGACATGGTTGAAAGGGAAGACGGGGCATCATTTGAGATTAAAGTCGAGAAGATGAACACTCGCCTGGCCTCCTTCACTCTGCTTTAGATTCGGTAATCTCCGCCCGTGCTTACCCCATTTGGAAACCCGCCGATGAGAAAACGCTCCGAGAAAAAAGGATAAACTCAACTCAACTCAACAAGTCACCATGGCTGACGCTGGTCAGTCCTCCGCTATCTGCGTCGTGTTCCTTTCGTTTATCTTTTCTTAGGCTTCTTCAAGGGGACATCTGCAGACCAGGACCGTCGCTTTTCTGACAAAGAGCTGAAGCTCCTTAAAACTCTCAAGTTTCCTTCTCAGTTCGACACAAAGGTACTTCGTCGTTCCTCTCGTTCTCTTCACATCTCATCGTGTTTTATTTCTCGTAGGTAGACATGCGCAAAGTCAACTTGCAGGTCATCAGACCTTGGGTCACTAAAAAAGTCGTAGAACTCCTCGGTTTGGATGACGAACTCGTTGTCGAGTACGCAATGGGACTTCTCGAGGACGAGTCTCAGCCTGTGGGAATACGCCCTCTTCCTTTCTGTTGGCCTGTGGCTTATCGTTCGCGGACAGACTCCCGACCCCAAAAAAATGCAGATCAACCTCACTGGTTTTCTCACTGACTCTACCCCCGTATTCATGGCCGCCCTTTGGAACTTACTAATTGAAGCACAGACTTCCCCGGCAGGAATTCCGCGCAGTTTTGTGGAAGAGAAGAAAGAAGAAATGCGGCGCGCCAACCAAGGTGATACCCGAGCGCTAGAAGAGCGTGATCGCAGGCAGCGACTTGACGAAATTCGCGACCGAGAGCGCTCAGAAAGGTCTGATCGTGGTGGTGGGAGGGGGCGTGGGCGTGGTGGCAGAAGAGGCAGGGGTGGAATTGGTAACGATGATCGGCCCGACAATCGGATGAGAGATAATGGCTGGGGCGGCCGTGGGGGTACCGTGAGTGGGCTTTCCATCGTTTCCATTCAAAGAAATATCTTAGCTTCCTTAGCGTCCACGATATCGCTCTCCGCCCCCTCGTTCTCGCTCACCTCCGCCCCGTGGCAGGACGCCCTCCAGCGATCGCTCATCTCGTTCGGCTGGCCCTCCACATCACTCTCGCTCCCGCAGCCCCATCCGCGCGCGTTCGCGTAGCCCACCTCCACGCCGCAGATCTCCCTCCCCTAGAGGTTCTTCTTCGTCACCACCGCGTCGCCGCCGCCGCCGCTCGCCATCTTACTCACCACGAGACCACGAACGGGACCGCAAGAGTAGAAGGCGCGACAGCCGTAGCCCACCGGCCCGGCGAAGACGTATCAGCCCTCCGGCGCGTGGGCGCACTCCCAGTCGGAGCCCTGACCAGGCTCGTCGCAGACGCAGTCCAAGCCCACGTCGTAGCCGAAAAGGTCGCTCGCCGTCCAGCGAGCGGTCGCCTCCCCGTCGGAAGCGGGATCGACGTCAGAACAGAAGCAGGAGTAGGGGTGCAGAGAACGGGAGGAGCGCAAAACGGCCGCCTAGCAGGAGCAGAAGCCGGACGAGGAGCCCGAGTCAGCGTAGACACGAAGGTAAGGGCAAAGGACGTGATCTCAGCCCCCCAAATGGTCCTGCGCCCGGAATAAAGATCAAGGGACAAGCTGAGGCCGAGCGGCAGAGAAACAAGATGGACACGACCGAGGTGCGTGAATCACTCCCGGCCTACTCATTCCGGGTGCGTAATGCCGCCTCACAGAACGCCGATGTTAGCCAGGACTCGGACGAGCTTGCTCGCCGGGAAAGCGAGCTCAAAGAGAAGGCACTACGTAATAAAGTCGTTCGCACACGGAAGAGAACGATAAGTAACCCCGATTCTTCGAGCGTGAAGGGCTCTTCTTGAATTGTTTCGAAGTTTCTGGCCCAACATTACGTCTTGATGCGGTGTTTCGACCTGCTTTCTCTCTTTTTGATCTAATCTTCAGTACTAGTGAAACCTGTATTTGCTAAGGCTCGGACATATGAAGCACGCGTTATGTCCATTGGCCCTCGCACTGAAGCATTTTTTGGCACGCCGGATGACAATCAGGATGCACTAACCCATATGCTGTTAACCTTTACGTCGCTAGCCGGGCCATCGCAAATGCGGCGATTGTGCCAATGGCCGAGTGAGCGCAATTTCGTTGTTCTAACCGAGAATGTATAGAGGATATGTTTGGTTGCCTGTATAGGCAGCATGAATGTCACTGACCAGGGCTTCGCCCAGCATTCTGTGGAGTGTGGAGAGAAGCTACGCCTCGTGGTGTATAGTGACTCGAGTAGTACGTATAACACTGTGACTGCAAATGGTTACATGGGCTCGGGTAACGTTCTGGGGGCCATTTGCAACCAAACGCCTATGAGCCTGGCTAAGCCCCATCTCGCACCTTCCGTTCCGATACTCCCTCCTTTCCTCCTAACCGGACCCATCCGTTCTGGATAATAAAAGTGGTTCTTAACCACAAAAGCTGTTCTTGACTCAGTCACTACTAGAGGGGCGTGTGTGCGCTGGTCGCGTCTTCTCTGGGCATAGCATCCGATGACTTCTGGCGGCCTAAGAACTCATGTTTCCATCATCATGCTCGGACTCAGTTGTTGGGAATATGTGCTTATGAAATCGTGTCACTTTCGAAGTTCAAGTTAGGAGTACAAGGTTTAGGAGCGCCGTCATCATCATGGTCGAGATCTATCTGAGTGTTCACGAATCACAAGCCCCCTTCCTTTCTATTCCACTCGCTGATGTTCAGAGGCTGGCAATCCGCCCATTCAAATGGTTGAGATATGTGATGTATAGTATTTGCGGGGCCCGCGGTGATCTTTATGCGACCCTGGATGGCCCTCCAGTCGACTACGACAGCACCGGGTTGGCCAGCGACGCTATATACTACTACAAGCCTTCAGGTAAGGTGTCCCGTCGTTGTATATGAGACCGCTCCTCACCGCGATCGTGTAGGGAAATGTGTCTTTGTGGACTACAAAGATTTACATGGTCAAGTAACGTCTACCAGTCAAACAGACGGCTGCTACGATTTTAGACAGGATGTCGTGCGACGAGATAAATCCTGCGTCGTCACAAAAGTGCATGAACAGATTTGTGATGCGGCACATCTAATTTCTTGGAGTAAAGGTGATGAGGTAACGCCCATGACCATTCTATGTAGTTCTTTCGACGATGGTCTGTTCTAGTACATCAAGAGGGTTGTCGAAGGTCGTTTGCCCCTTTACGGTGGTACGGCACCTTCAACTTCTAGCGTCAATGCTGTTGAGAACGGAGTGTTATTGAGAACGGACCTGCATTCGCTGCTTAGTAGAGGAGATGTCGCCTTCTTAAAGGTACGAAGTTTTGGCAGTTCATTTGATACCTTCAAAAAACCGTTCTTAGACTCCGAATTATGGACTGGAGTCTGCTGACATACAGAGAGTCGGCCAACCTCCCGCGGACATGGACACGGACCACTTTACATTGCATTACATGACGGAACCCCATCATTATGAGCCAGACATGGCCGCAACCTTAATAAACGCAGGGATCTCGCATGCTGCTGTCCTCTTCACAGTGGGGTTAAACGTGGACGCAATATTCCAGGGAGCGGGAAGCCCGCTGCCCCCGGCCGTCATCCTCGATTACGCATATGGTGCCGCCGCTTACAAGTGCTGGAGCAGCATGCGTGATGTCCCCGACAAGAGCTACCACAGAGAACATTATGCAGATATTCCGGTACCCCCCAGCAGGCGACACAGTGACGACAGCGACGGCCCTTCTTGAGGAACCAGACGGCCCCCATCACCGCGAAGACCCAGGCCCTGCCCCTACATCACCACGGCGGAGACAGCACATGTCCCTCAGGAATGGGGATGTAATGGCGAAGGCAATCGACGATATGAATGCATCCTTAATGCTTGTCCAAGGAATTACGCCGGAAGAGGCCGCTAAAAGGAGAGAGGCGCGAATGGAGGAGGAGGAGCTGAAGGCCCAGGAGGCTAGCCGAAGCAAGGTGATGGAATGGATGGGAACTACGGGCGACAGTAGTTCATAGATAGCAGTTTATTGTTTTCAAGTAGTTGTTCCCTTGACACTGTCACGCAATGGGATCGTCATATTTAGGTTGGCTACATCTCTGGCTCCACGAACCCCGAACCTTCTCACCAAGGGCCGACTTTGTCGTCTCAAACCTTGCTCGAGGATAACTTTATGTCGTTGTTTAAATGCAGGTGCATCTTGATTGAGCAGGGATTTGGTTATACGGATGAATACGATATGATTTTCTCACATTGTTCATTTGAATCACAAAGGGGTGTAGTCGACACACCGTCATTCTATTCCCAGCCATGTATCATGATCTCAACCGCATTGCGGCCTCGCGTTCAGCTGTGAACCACTTGATGTCGGCAGTCGCCTCTCGAACATTTGAACTCCGAACTAACCTCCGAACGATACGCCTTACCCCGCGCACATCACACGGTATAGCAACAACTCGTTGGTGTTGCGTCAGCTTTACTCCTGGGAATTAGATGTCACACCTAATTCCCAGAAGCAAAGCCGACAGGGTAACGAGTAACAACTATGATTTCCTGTACATTGTCAAGGTTGTCCGAGATCGTTCGCCCCTTGTATGAAGACACGACACCCGAGGTTCGTAGTTTTTATGCGGTTCAGAATGGACTGTTGGCGACTAAGACCTTGGACATGTCGCCTTACTGTAAAGGTATGAAGCTATATGAAGTTTTACAGTAGCAGTTCGTATTTCTTTAAAATACATTTTTAGACCCCTTTCAAATGGCTGCGATATGAGCCCGTGGTAATCTTTATGCGAGACCCTCCAGTCTTGCCTCCAGTCGACTCACATCTGACAGTCTGTGACAACACCGAGTTGGTCGATCACGTTATGTGCCTTCGGGTAAGGTCTCTTTTTGCATGTGAGGTCATAACTCACCACCCATTTCTCCAGGGCATTGTATCTTCATCGACCACGAAGGTTTGAATGACAGTGTGACATCTACTGACCAAGCACCACGCCACGACAATTTCAGAGGGGAAATCCTGGCCCGAGATAAAGAGTTCTGCATCGTCACACGAGAGCATGGAAATGATTGTGATGCGGCACATCTGATCCCAAGGAGCAAAACCGACAAGGTAACAAGGAACGACCATGATCATTCAACTTGAATGTGGCTCTTCAATGATGGTCTGTTCCAGTACATTCAGAGGGTTGTCGAAGACCGATCGTCCCTTTATGGCGGCACGACGCCTATGATTCGTAGTATTGATGTCATCGAGAATGGTGTGTTGTTGGTCGTGGACCTGCATAGGAAGCTTGGAGATGTCGCCTTCTTGAAGGTATGACGCTCTTGCAGTTCCTTTTTAACAGGCACGTTTAAGCATTTTAGACGCCAAATTACGGACTGGATCCCACCGACATCCCGAGAGTCGAATCCTCTGACAGACAAGGTGATGTAAAGTGCTCCCCGGGCTTGAAAGAGCCCTTCCACCTGCGCCGCCGGATATATCCATATCCATCGGTGTGACTGATTCTGGGGAAAGGTCGATTGGCAGAAGCGAGACGCTTTGCGGAGAATTTCATACAGGATAGATTCCTCCGGAATGGTTGGATGTACCGTCTCGGTGATGTTTAATAGAGTAAAGAATATAGGATTCCACTGTGCGGGTAAAAGGATGCGTTGGACATTTGGTTGCTTTAAGGGACAAGCTAAGGAGATAACAATAGCCCTTGCTCGCTCTTACCCTCCATTATCGGGGGGAGGATTCGTGAACGTAATGCACCCCTCGGGGTCTTTCCAATGCGGCTGGACCCCGTCCCACCACGAGCTCGCTGGCATCAACGACCTGAACTCGGACTTGAGCATCGGCACGCGCAGCACCGTCCCCTGTGCACAACGCACCAGGACCGATCGCAGGGCTCGGTGGTACTTGGCGGAGCCAGGCAGGCTGCCGACCACGGTCTGGGGGTCCCCAGCGCCGGGCGGGAAAACAGCCGGGTCGTGGATCTGCACCGTTCGCATGGCGGAGGGGAGAAATGTTGTCAGCGGCTTGTGGTGGGCGAGTGCGAGGTGGCGTCTGACGACGTGCTCCGCGGTTTCTTGCGCAAAGTCGGGCTGCGAGTCTGCCGGAGTGATAAAGGGCGCGTGTGGCGTCGTGGATGCGAGAGGGCTTTGAGGAGTACGCGTTTCGGTGCCGCTTAGCATGGAACGGAGAACGGAGACGAGGAGCTCGCCTCCTTCCTGAGCGAGGGTGTCACGAAGAGGGCCGAACGCAGTTCCTGAAGGGATGGTCTGCGGAGCTTGTGTTTCAGCACATTGGCCCGGGGAGAAGTGCAGGAATTCGTACGACGGGTACGCGACCAAGAACATCGCCGGCATCGATTCCACCGCGGCGTTTCATCTCGATGACACAGACTGCGGTGTCGCGTTCGCCGTTTAGTACTGCCCGCTGGATGGGCGCGGGTCCTCGGTAGGCTGGAAGGGCAGATGGGTGAACGTTGAGGGTGTGGGTCGGTTGGAACAGCGATAGGAGGGTAGATGGGAGGATGCGCCCGAAAGACGCTGTGAGAAGGAGGTGGTTCGGCGGTGGTGGGTCAGCCAAAGGGTAAAATGGTGAGGGAGGCTGAGTAGTTGAGCAAGCTACGTTGGAGGTAGGAATCAGATGTGACCATACCTTCCATGTCTTGAGTTCGGATCTGATGTGTGGTATGGTGGTCACAGGGACGTTGAGTTTCTGGCCTAAGCTCTTCAATGGAGCTGGTACCCCGAAGGTAAGAGAACTGCGAGAAGAGAAGGAAAAGAGGGACTGACAGACGGAAAGTACGTCTCTTTTTCTACCAATCAACTGGTCTGGTTGAGTCGCGATAATCAGGTTCTGCCATACGTCTATCATCGAGACGACCAGTTAACTGAACATCGAAGTCAATGAAGCAGGATGGCGGACCAGGAGCATTGTGAAGCTTTTCAAAGACCCGACATGAGAATTCGTCGCGTCCAAAATAAAGGATATCAAATCTTCGTGATTGATGATACCGTCTTGCAACCAGGTGCCAGTTGTGTCTGACGCGGATGTTGAGCATCTCGCATCGTGGCGTGTGGATACGTGACCTGATATGGACGATCATGTGACCACCAAGTGGTGTTATTTGGTATTGTTTATGTATTTATAGCTTGAACTACGACAACGGTCGTTATCTCGCAGTAGACCATGTCTCGCTCTGGCTCTAGAGCAGAGCACAGTCACTCACCTACGAGACAGCATACAGCCAGGGTTTTTGGTGCAGGTGATCAACCCGATCAACCCGACAATGATAATGGATCGGCTAGCATATCGCCTTTGCGCCATATACTCTCTCGTCACCCAAGCATCCTGTCCAGACATCGCGCACAAGATGCTTCACCTTTACGCGCCCCGACCCCATCTCAACCACCGGAGGAAAGACCCCTTATCCCCAACGCGTTATCACAACCCGACTTTTATGCCACTCCCCTTCCAACGGTACCTATGATGGTCCTGTCCATCACCCTCCTTGGAGAATTTCTCACTGCTAACGTCTCCACTCCTTTTCTAATTTTCATGGTCGAGGGCTTTGACGAATTTGGAGAAGGATCTGATGTCGGTTTCTACAGCGGTCTCCTCGTTTCCACATTTTTCTTCACCCAATTCCTCACTTCCCTCCTCTGGGCTACCGTTGCCGAAAGACACGGTCGACGCATCGTCCTCTTCCTCTCCCTCCTAGGAGGCTCCCTCACCTGTGCCTTATTTGGTACTTCCACGACCTTAAAGCAGGCCGTTGCCATCCGAATGATGCAAGGCGTCTTCGCCGGCGCAATGGGTGTTGCCCGCGGATGTGTCACCGTGATTTCTGATCCGAGCAACGAAGGAAGGGCATATGCTATTCTTGGTTTCTGCTGGGGTCTTGGTGGTGTCGCTGGTGCTATCGTTGGCGGTGCTTGTCAGTCAATATTTTCCTAAACTTTTCTGCACATGTCACAAACTGACTCCTTCTGACTCAAATAGTCGAATCTCCTGCTCAAAAGTGGCCCGATGTCTTTGGAAAGTTACCCCTTTTCGTAAAGTATCCCTACCTACTTCCCACCTCTATCGCCGCCTCTGTCACCTTCGCAGGTGTGTCACTATTTGTTTTCGATCTGATTCATGTTACTCACATCATCTCAAGGCGCCATCCTGTCGCTTTTCCTTGGCCCAGACGGCGGCCCGCGCGAGGGCGCTATCCGTTTACCACCCGAGAAAATCACAGAGACGACACATCCAACCATTCCGGAGGAAGAATCTATCCCGTCCACTCCAGTGGCTACACTTCCGCGCAAGGCGAGCTTGTATGAAGGTCTCCGCAAAGCGTCTCGCACATTCTCAGGCACATTCTCAGGCGTCTTTGCCAGCCGCGTGCCAGATGCAGCGTCATCACCACCCGTTCCGCTTCCCCAGTCCTCTTCTGCCAATCGGCCCTTCCCCAGAACCAGTCGTGCGGACGGACATGCATATGGCTACGGCGCAGGTGGAAGAGCACTCAGTTTCCGCTCGCGCTTGGGTAGTAATATGTCTGGCGCGTCGTATCGACGAGGAAGCCAAGGCAACCTTCGCCACCGGGCGAGCAATCTGACTGCTCTCGCCGGTGAAGGTGTGCCGCGAAGCTTTGCAACAGACAGTGAACTTAGCTTCGCACAGCGCCTGGTGTTGGCGAATGAAAATGCGGTTACAAACATCGCGGATTTGTGGGTTGCCGCTGCAATGAATGTCGACAACGAGGAGGTATTCGAACCGGACGACACGGAACTGGAAGGCCCATACGAGAGCGTGTTTGACCCAGATGCCGATGAGCCAACCGATAATCTTCCCGCTGGTGATGGGGACGCGATAACGGAGAGGGGAATGCGTATTGCGGGCGGGTTTGCGCCCACCCCGTCTGTTCCAGGTACACGTCGTAGCTCTCATGCGTCACCTTTCCGCCGACCGTCATCCCCGCGGCATTTGGCGTCCCAGTCTCCACAACGGCGACGCCCTTCCCTACAATATGGCACCCCCGGACAACCATTCGACGTGGCTTCACCGCCGCGTCGATTTTCAAACGCGATCTTTGCTCATCCTGGTGTAAAGACTCCTCCTGCCGTCGCTGAGGCCCAGAGACTTCTTACTGCGCCTGATCCCTCTCGAACACAGGAAGGTATCGACACCGTGCCAATTGTTGAAGGAAAACAGCCGAGTTTGATGAGTCAACTACCGTTGGCGATCATCTTGCAGTACGGATTGCTCGCGCTGCATACGACCACTCACGACATGGTGTTTTTGACTTATGTTGTATCGTGAGTGAAGGCTTTTTATACTCCCAGCGTGGTTTCGAACAGGTTTCACAGAAAGTACGAAGCAGGAGGGCTGAATCTTACCGCCGGAGATTTCTCGCAGCTCAGTGAGCCAGATTTTCTGCCTTGGATTCTCGTTTGCTGATGACGATGCGCAGCTGCACTGATGTGTCTCGCACAGATTGCTTTCCAATTCTATCTCTATCCGTATGTACCCTTCAGTCAATCGAAATCCTCCTCTGACCTTCTATATGCTCGACAGCAATATTGGGTGAGTCGCAACATTCGCGCCTTACTTGATCTAATATCTAACTACGGCGGGGACTAGACCACCTAGAGGACGATTTTCGCACCTGGCCATGTTCCGCTTAGGAACGTTATTATTCATTCCGGGATACACTACCGTAACGCTTTATCGTGTGCTCGCGGGCCCTCAAAGTGGTGCTAGTCTTCTCCTCATGATTCGTTAGTGTTTTTCTTGTTATGTTCGCCGAAGTATCCTGCTTATACGAGACTCCCCCACACAAAGCCTTGACAATCAGCACGTGAGCGATGTCCCTTCACATTGTATCGCCCGTTAATCCGGACCTCTTCGTTGTACAGTGCCATTCGGTATTGCGGCGCGACGTTCACTTTCACGTCTGTGTCGATTCTCCTGAACTACAGTATGCCATCTGAGCCAATTTCGTTACTTGTTGTGGGTGCTCAAGACCACCCATTTTTCAGTGTCTCCCCCGCCAGTTATAGGCATGGCAAATGGTGTGGCGCAGAGCATAGTCTCGCTTGCGCGAGGGTTCGGGCCCCTTCTCGGCGGTTATGTTCGATCAGTCACTCGCGCCTTTCCTTATGTAGCTTTCTAACTTGACTTCCAGGTTTGGTCTGCGTCGGTACAAGGAAATCCGTCAAACTACTACATAGGGTTCTTGATGGTCGGCTCGGCGTGCGCTCTGGCGGTCTGCCATACATTCTTTATCCGCTAGTCATTCCCCCTCTTTTTTCTTCTCGTTTCTTGATGTGGCTACGCCTTGCGATGACACAGTATGGACTAACGCATTACCGATTCTTGCCTCGGGCTGTTCGTGTTTCGTTTCTTTATTCCGAATCTGTGTACATGTAACCTTAGGCCATAGAGTGCGCATCTACTCGATTACTATCCATATGAAGCGATTACAATGGCCATGATGAAGCGAATAAAGAAGAGTGCGAGAGTGCGACGCATGCCAGCTGTCATGCGCGGGTTCCGGATGGCTCTGGAGCGTGAACGCGCTCAACGTTCGGGCTGACTGGCCTTACATAGATGATGCCCAGCTATACACCAGCCGACCAATACATGACATTATAGCTGTGATAGTGAAACTCTCTCTTGACAGTGCCACGGATTCTGCGAAGGGGAGAAGCTACAGTACTTGCAATAAGGATACAAATGCATGGAGTCATGGAAACCACCACAAACGCTGCTACTGTATTTACGAACTACCAACGTCCGTAGTTCTCATCCACTCCATCACCTTGCTTCGGCTAGCCTCCTGGGCCTTCAATTCTTCCTCCTCCATTCGCCTTTCCCTCCTCTTAGCGGCCTCTTCCGGCGTATATTCCTCGCACCAACATTAAAATTAGGTCATCCATCGCTTTCGCCATTTCATCCCCCGTCATTGTGGAAGTCTGATGATGTGGTAGGAGCGTGGTCAGGGACCGACTGAGAGTCATGACAATCGACTAATTACCGAGAACATCGGTGGGGTCGTGAACTTCGTCCTCGTGGTTGTAAGTTGGCGGACTGGGGGAGGTTGCTGGAATATCAGCGTAATGTTCGTTGCGGTGGTTCCCTATCACGCCGTGAACAGCCTTATCGTCACGCTTGCTGTTCCACTGCTTGTAAGCAGCAATACCATACACATAATCGAGGATGACCGCAGGAGGGAGCAAATCTGTGCTCCGGAATAGGGCATCCACGTTTAAACCTAACGCGAAGGCAATGTCAGGGCGCAATTTTCCCGTGCTTTCCAAGATTGCAGCCGTGGTCTGGTCATAACCAGGAGGCTTTTTCAAGCGGTGTAATGTAAAGTGATCCACGGGCACATGACCTTGTCTGTCAGAGGGTTCGACTCTCGGGACGTCGGTGGGATCCAGTCCGTAATTTGGCGTCTAAAATGTTTTACAGTAAACGTGCCTTAACAGGAACTGCGAAAGCGTCATACCTTCAAGAAGGCGACATCTCCTCTACCAAGCTTCCTATGGAGGTCCACGACCAACAACACACCATTCTCGATGGCATCAATACTACGTATCATAGATGTCGTGCCGCCATAAAGGGACGATCGGTCTTCGACAACCCTTTGAATGTACTGGAACAGTCCATCATTGAAGAACCACATTGAATGATCATGCATCACGGTTGTTACTCGTTATTACCTTGTCGGTTTTGCTCCTTGGAATCAGATGTGTCGCATCGCAATCATTTGCATGCTCTCGTGTGACGACGCAGAACTCTTTATCTCGGGCCAGGATTTCCCCTCTGAAATTATCGCAGCGTGGAGTTTGATCAGTAGATGTCACACTGTCATTCAAACCTTCGTGGTCGATGAAGATACAATGCCCTGGAGAAATGGGGGGTGAACTATGACCTCGCGTGCAAAAAGAGACCCTACCCAAGGGCTCATAGAAGTATATAACGTGATCGGCCAACTCGGTGCTGTCATAGTCGACTTCGACTGGAGGGTCACCCAGCCTCGCATAAAGATTACCGCGGGCTCCACAAATACAATATAATACATATCGCAGCCATTTGAAAGGGCGGATCGATAGCCTCTGTACATCATCGAGGGGAATGGAGAGGAAAGAGAATCGAGAACCGTCGACCTTCAGATAGATTTCGACCATGATAATGGCCTGAGATCTTTTGGCGGACCGGACCAAGAAATTATAGTCCGAGCGCTACCAACATTCTATGCATCTTCACGAGCTGCCCGTACTGTATATCCACGGCCCGAGCTCTCAAAACACAAACTTGAACAATGTCCATAGCAGGCACAGAGCCACCCGGAATCCACCGCAATATCGCTACAAAACTACCGAGACGGTTTGTACTATCCTACAAGTAATTCTGTCACAATTCCACCCCACGACGGCCACGTATGTTGATACAAATGGCGCCCTATGATAGTGACATCCGAAAAAGAGATCATAGCATGTGCGCACCACCTACTGCGCGCCGTGCTTCAGTCTTTCCCCTTCTTCGACCTTTTCCCGATTCCCACTAGCCTTCCCAAGGAGCACCTTCATCTCGCCCTTCACACGGTTCATGATGGTCGCCTTCGCCTGGTTACCCGCATCCGAGTCGCTGCTCGACCTCCCCTTCCGCGTCGCAGGGCCTCCCGCAGTCTCAGGTTGTTGCTGCTGCTGCGGCACCGCCGCTGCCTTGTTGGGATCCTCCTCGCCGCCTTTCGGCGGGGCGGGATCTTCCACTGCCGCGGCACGGGACGGCGGCGGTTGGCGCGTTCCTTCGTCGATCGCCCCGCTACTCTTGCCCTCTTTCCTCAGCTCCTCCTTGAACTTCGAATCTGCGGTCCCCTTTATATGCAGAGTTAGTTTTTGTCGACGGGTGAACGTCCACTCAAGGGAAACTCACCTCGGTCTCCACACCCCGCTCTACCGGGACTTGCTCGCCCACAGCACTAGGACCCTGTGGTTCTGTCCTCCGGACTGGACTATCTTGCTCTGTTGCACTCGGTGCTGCATAGCTTGCGGGGGCGGGGGCGACGACATCCTCGCGAGCGTCGTCTCCGGTGTCCGCAGCGGGCTCTTTCGGTCTCGAAGCAGGCTCAGAGGTAGCCCTGCCCTCGCTCACCCGCTCGTCGGGCACCTTGGCGACAGAAGAGCTGGCAGCCTGAGGGACGACGGCCTCATCTCCCTGATTTGTGTCTATAGTGAGCTCTTTCGACCTCGAAGCGGGCGCGGGGGCAGCCTTCCTCTCGCTCGCCCGCTCGTCGGGCAACTTGGCGACGGAGGTCTCGCTGATGGTGCCAGGGAGTGAGCCGACGCCGCCACAATGCTCGCCTGGGTGGGTACCCTCCTTTTCTGTGGATGGGAGAGATATCGGCTGTGGGCGGTCTGAAGCATGGTCAGACAATGGACGCTGTCTTGTAGTGGCTGTATGCTCCCGAGGGAAGGCGCCGGGAATCTCGAGGCCGGGAGTGGAAGGGGATTCATGGTAATTCTGAATGGAAGAGGGGAGTGTCGTGGTCATTGTTTGGTATGTTGGTATTCGTAGTGAAAAGCCCCTATACGTTGGGATCGCTCTATTTCAAGGGAAGCTTTTGGATCCGCGCTTGGGTCTCACTCCACCACTCCAATTTCGTCATACACCCTAAAAGTATGAGTATTTATGATTATTTATGTATTTACATCCGGCACGCCGACAATCCGGACCGATTAATGAAAAGAAAACTCCTGGGGCAGGACACGGTATTGCTCAAACGGGAGAGGCTGCAGCACTGACAATCCGTCTAGGGGTGCAAGATATGCATTGGTCTCCAACGGCGGGCCAGCGTGGTCATTCAACTGTAGCACGTCGTGAAATAGCGCACATTCTTGGGGCTGATCCTCGAACGAAAGCAAGTTCATGTACTGTTCCTAACCAGCAGTTTGTTAGCCGTGCGCATATTTTTCACATTTGAGCTGCTTCCTTACGGTTTCAGCCGGTACCGAACTTGGCCCTTGTAGGCCATCTCCCTGGAAAGACGATTGAATATTGCTCAAGTAGCGCCCTTCCGGTTGGCCCAACTCCGCACGAGTAACTTTGACGGTTCTATTTCGGGACTGCGCCTGCCACATGGCCAAGTTCCTCGTCGAACCTGACACACGGTCGTGCCACTTGAGATGCAAAGCAAGACCGTTCGGAAGTCGAAAGTCTCTCGGACAAAGAGGACATGCATACAACAGCTTTGGTGGTGACGTAGCCAGAAGCGTGGAAGAGGTGGGGTGGGTTTGTATATCCTCCATCGTGACCTGCGTGGGAACGGCCGATGGCAGCGAACTGCATACGCATTCTTCGAACCGTGTCCAGGACTCATCGTTGTCCACGCGAGAAGTGGGCACCAATGAATTCGATACGGGTCCAAACCACGGTGACATTCGAGCATGAAGAGGCGCTGAAGGGAAGGGAAGGTAAGATGGATACATGTGGTGTTCAGAACCCGCCCTCCCTGAGAACGAAGCGTCGTGAGAGTATGGGTACGAGAAGGGGGATGGAAGAGAGAGAGAGAAGGCTGCATCTATGCGGTCCACAGGCAGGCGCATACAGGGATCCTCCGAGCGATAGGCCACCCCAGATCGAGCGGCTAGCAAGTGCTCGCTGCCGTATGGTCCCGACAACGAAGGCCGGTTGCTCCGCCAGTTGTTTTCGACGCACGAGGATTCCATGTTGCAGTACGGGGGGTCAACGTCAACCCTAAATTCGTACGCATACATTTCTTCCGGGCCAGTCGCGGGAAATGGGATGACGGGAAGAGAATGAACGCGGGCACGTTTTGTGCGGCCCTTCCTTCTCGGTTGTGCCGCTTCGCCGGGAGACTTGGAGAGTTTGCGTTTCGTAGTCGGCGCGGCACGGGGTAAACCCCCGTTCGTGCACTGAATGCTGTCGGCGGCAATCGAACTGTCGAGGGTCGTGTTAGTAGCATGTGACAGGTCCATTGCAGTGAACGGGTTGGCTCGGAAGACATCCATCATGTGGCGAGGTACACCAGTGGACCTGCGAAGGTCGTCTAGCTCATTCTCGTCAACGAGGGGAATAGCTGGCTGCTGGGACGAAGGTATGTCGACGACATTCGCTCGAACGTATGAAGACCGCTGATTTAAAGGTCCCGCGCTCGATTTTGAGTGTGTTGTGAGGATTGCGGGGTCGTTATCTGCCAGGTCGGAGAACGCGAAGATCGGCGTTTGCAACTGCTCTGGATCCAGGGATGCGCTTCGCCTCGTTTCAAGAGACGAGATGGTCGGACAGGAGACAGAAGTGGGCGAACGAGACGAGAGAGAATTTGCAGGAGATGGTGGATTGGCCCAATGATACTTCCGCGTCAAAAAATTAAGAGAAGCACGCTCGTTATGGGTTGGGAATTCAGCGCTCTGGCCTGTTGCGGTCGCATCCGGGAAAGCAGATAACATGGTGACTGCGAGAGGGTGTAAAGGCAGGGGGTGGTTTCTATTTGGGAGCAAAGAGCGCACAAGGCTCTCCAAAGAGAGACAGACCACGGCTGTGGATCAGAAGAGGTCAATATTGTACCGCATGGGTTGTGGATTTCGCACCAAGTGGAGGAGAGAAATGTGATCTTCTAGTTGTTTGATCAGCGAGTGTGGTCTTTTATTCCACGAGGACCGAGAACACGGGCATGGCGCGAGATGTGGTTGAATTCCAAGTGGAGAAGTTCCGGAGGAAAGGTACGTGCTAGCACTCGCGGTAAGTTCGGAAGTGTTGAAACAAAACAAAAAAACATCAAATTCCACGCCACCAAACACCCTCCCCCGAGTAGTTCTGCTCAAACGCACTTTCACGCTTCCCACCAAAATCCAATGGAAGGACTCTGGAGGTGCCAATCGACCCAGGACGCTCCGGTGATGCGCCATCGAGCTGTCAGAGTCTATAGAGAAGTTCTCCGTTACGCGTCCACGCCAGGTCACAGCTCCAGCGTCCGACATCACTTGAAAGGAGAAGAACGGCAAACTGCGGCAGGTTTGCGAGGATCGTCATTCAAAGTGGCGGTTCATGAAATTGTCGTAGGAAACATCCGGCTTCTCCCACAAGTCACTGCTAAACTGGTCTATTTGATGGCGTCCCTGGGGCGTCACAGGTCGGGACGACGATAGCAAACTTCTTTGGCGGTATGGAGCCGCTTGACAGGAACCGCGAGTAAAGATACCAGCGACAACAGTAGGGTCCTAGCTGACTTTAGTCCATTTGATTCATGACCACTATTAGTGCGCCGATAGATGGGCGTGAGTTGTGCAGCCATGAAACAGCCCGCCAAGAAGAGTAGAGGCTTCTGTACCGGCGAGATCGAGGTGCACTTTGGCATGTTCTAGAAATAGTCACAGAGGACTCGAAGCTTGGAGTACTCGATCGCTATTAAAACGCTGTCAATCTCCACAGCAAGATCGCCTATGAAAGGGGGATGGCGCAGCTCTAGATTATATATGAGATGGAACTAAATTCAGGGCGCAGATACCAAATACGCTTTTGTCAAATTTCGATGACGATCTGCGATCCTCATGGAGGATCCAACGAGAAGGGATGTTTGCTGGGTACGTTCCACGTGAGAATATGACATAATCCACAAGTTTTTGGTTAAGTGGACCGGACCGGACCGGGACCAGACCGAAAAAATGAAGGCGAACTTCAAGGCAAGGCGCCTTTGAATGCATTCGACGCGCTTCTCATCTCCTCTGTCCAGTTCTCAAATCTATGCGGTACCGTGTATCGGCAGGGAAACATTGTATTTACGCCAGACGGCAATTCCGTGCTCAGTCCTGTGGGTAATAGAGTTTCCGTCTTTGATTTAGTCAAGTGAGTATCCTACAACCCGCCCTCGCAGCCGACTGACCGTCCTCTTGTGCAGCAACAAATCCTTTACCTTCCCTTTCCAAAATCGTAAAAATGTCGCTGCAATCGCTCTTAGCCCTGATGGGAACATTTTGATCAGTGTTGACGAAGGTGTGACCGACGCGTCGTCAGATCGCGTCCCTGTACACTCATGACTCGCAGACGGGAGGGCCCTCCTAGTCAGCTTCCGCAGGCGCATTGTCCTCCCACCATTTTAACTTCAAAAAGTCTGTCAAGGCTGTCGAGTTTTCCCCCAACGGATCTTTCATTGCTGTGACGCACGACTCCCACGTTCAAGTTTGGAAGACACCGAACCATCTTATCCGCGAGTTTGCACCGTTTGTTCTGCACCGAACGTATACGGGCCATCATGACGATGTTCTGAGCATAGAATGGTCACCGGACTCTCAGTACGTGGCAACTTAGATACTAACTTTGCTACCGCAACAACTCTCCGTTCTTAGATGCTTTATCACCACCTCTAAGGACATGACCGCTCGGTTGTACACTTTGAACCCAGTGGAAGGGTTTCCGACCCAAAACATTCGCGGGCCATAAAAATGCCGTGCTCAGCGCTTATTTCACCTCTAATTCAGAATCGGTAAGGTGTTACCCTAGATTCCGTGACACGTTCGCCGATTGTGTCTCCGCCAGGTGTACACTGTCAGTCGCGATGGTGCTGTCTTCGTCTGGAGAGCCAAACCGTCCGACAATACTTCCTCCGACGATGAAGACGAACAGCTTGTTGCGTCAACCTCTCAAGATTCTCTGGTTGCTCGCATTCGTTGGGGGATCCACCAACGCCACTACTTCAACCAACCCAATACGAAGGTCGTTTGCAGTATCTTTCACAGGGCTTCTGGACTGCTCATTGTTGGCTTCTCGTCTGGCGTTTTTTGGGCTCTGGGAGATGCCCGCGTTCACGAACGTGCATACGCTGAGTATCTCCCAAGAAAAAAATATCGTCCGCTGCCATCAATCCTTCTGGCGAGTGGCTAGCCTTTGGCGCCCGCAAGCTAGGGCAGTTGCTGGTATGGGAGTGGCAGTCAGAGTCGTACATTCTTAAACAACAAGGACACTTTTTTCGACGTCAATACGCTCGCATACTCTCCCGACGGGCAGTATATCGCAACGGGAGGCGACGATGGCAAAGTCAAGTTATGGAACACTCGCTCTGGTTTCTGTATCATCACCTTCTCCCAGCATACTGCATCGGTATCCGCCGTCGAATTCGCTTCGCAGGGCCCAGGTATTATTCTCAGCCTCGCTCGATGGGACAGTACGGGCCTTCGACCTGATCCGGTACCGCAACTTTCGGACTTTTACCTCCCCGTCACCCGTACAGTTTTCATGTTTGGGCAGTTGATCCGAGTGGCGAGGTTATCACAGCGGGCTCAACAGACTCTTACGAAGTCTTTCTGTGGTCCGTTCAAACAGGAAAGCTATTAGACGTCCCTCGCAGGGCACGAAGGTCCCGTCAGCTCTCTCGCCTTCTCCCCTACAACAAATGTTCTCGCCAGCGGATCTTGGGACAAGTCCGTGCGAGTGTGGGATGTCTTCGGTCGTTCGCACATCGTGGAGGCCATTTCAACTCAATGCAGACATCCTTTCACTTGCTTTCCGGCCGGACGGCCAGGAGCTCGTCGTGTCGACGCTTGATGGCAACTCACGTTTTTCTCTACTAACCAGTCCAAACAAACAAACGTAATCGAAGGTAGAAAAGACATCTCAGGGGGGTCGCAAAGCCGACGATCGCGTGGCCGCATCAAACAGTGCGTCGAGCAAAGCCTTCACAAGCGTCGCTTGGAGTGCGGATGGATCGTGCGTTCTCGCGGGCGGTAATAGCAAGTATGTCGCGTTGTACGACAGTCGCGAAGGCGTGCTCATACGCCGTTGGCAAATTTCCGAAAACCTGTCACTCGACGGCACCGAGAGTTCCTGGACAGTAGGCGTGTGACAGAAGCGGGAAATGTCGACTTAATAGACAACCGCGGCGAAGAGAGCGACCCCGAGGATCCGTATGGACATCAGTTTACCCGGTGTGCAACGCGGAGACCTTTCCAAGCGGCGCGGTACAAGCCGGAAGCTCGCACGAAGTGTATTCGATTCTCACCGACGGGCCTTGCATGGGCAGCGGCGTCGACAGAAGGACTCCTGATCTACTCGGTCGACGACGGCCTTTCATTTGACCCCTTCGACCTCACCGTCGAGCTGACAACCCCAATCCGTGCTCGCGACGCTCCAGAAGCAATCCTATCTCGAGGCGTGGTGATGGCCTTCCGATTAAACGAGAAGACAGTTATCAATCAGGTCTACGAAGCAATTCCTTACAACGAGATTAGACTGGTCGCACGGCAACTGCCGACTGTGTATGTTCCGCGACTGCTTGGAGTTTCTGCGGAGGTGCTAGAGCGGGGGCCCAGATTGGAATGGGGGCTCCGGTGGATTCGGGAGGTGCTTAACGCTCATGGACGGGTGGTCCGTGAGAGAATGTCGAACTGGCCAGCGTCCTGCGGGAAGTCAAACGTGCGGTGAGCGCCTTCGAGGGCATCGTGGCAAAGTTGTACGTGTACTACAGGTTCCTTGGGGTCGTCGGTCTAACTAGCGCGACCTGCATTTTATAGGTGCGATGAGAATACTGCCACACTCGCATACCTCATTGACCAATCGCGGGCTAAAGAGGTCCGCCGAGAGCCGAAATGGTGGTGTGATACACCTCAGTATGGGTTGACATAGTCCTGACTTCTCGCGACACCGACGTTACCGTTGGCACATTTCCTGTCATTCAAGGCCCATCTGACGCCGGGAGAAAAAAGCTTCTTGAAGAGGCCTCATCTCCGAAGGTAGACACTGGCTGGCCAAGAAAAGGGTACCGTGTCCGCCTTCTTCAGTATTGGAGTCATGCTACAACCCTCATTGGCGGACTATCCCGTTGTATCACTATGATCTATGACCCTGAGACCTTTGTGGAAGGTAGCGGTTAACAGGAATACTGTACCTTCCATGGTAGATTTGTGGACGACACATTCTATTTCTCAAGTGGGCTTGAGCGGCTTGCGGGCTTTAATACTGCATTGCTTGGATGGTGAGATGAAACGGAAAGTTCGGCCCAACGTGTATTATGTAAGCCGCCTATGTGCGCGATGGTTGCGAGGCCTCCTTTTTCTAGGTCATCTAGGGCGTATGCACACACACGACATGACAGCCAAGTGCACATTTGGGCTCGCGAGAAAGGAAGAGGTTCTCCCAAGCTGCGCAAAAATAACGGAGGGACGTTCATGGGGTGGTGAACATTTCCATTTTTTTCCCCCGTCTGAATCTAATCGCCAGCCTGGACCACCGACTAACGCACGCCCTTACAGTATCTTTCTGTGATAGGGTGAAGTTTGAACAGCGCTATGTGCCTAGTAATTTCATGTCCCCCTCAAGAGGACAGCATATAGTACGAGAACCCCACTTTTCAGACTCGCTCTCAGGGCCAGCTTGCGACCCTAATGACCTAAGGATAACGAACGATCAGTCACTGGTCACCACGCAGCCGAAAACTGGTCGCAGAGACGGCAGGGTACCTTATCTGCCGAAGGCCAGCTCCAGTATAGGCACGTGCCAGTTTCGTATTAGAGAAGGAAGAGATAGGAACTGACAGGGACTTGAATAGCTGAGAACCATGCCTTTTAAAAGGGTAATCAGGTACGCAACAACAGTAACTGGACTTCCTAATTGCCGTCGCGATGGGTGCCAAAAGATGCATTTGATGGAACTCTTGGAGTTAGTCCTCATCGGTTCTGTTCAGCGAACAAACATCCGAGAAGTGTTTTATAAATTGGCCGACTGAGCTTCTATCCAATAGTCCCCGGTGCTCGACCCCGTCTCTCTGTCATTCTCTGCTCTCTCACTCATGGTTGACTGGCATGCACCTGCTCAGCTGGCTCGCGACGCTCGTATGTCTGTTTCCCTTCTCCCTGACAACAGACGTTCATCGTCTCGGCAGAGGCTTTCGCCCACCTCAGTCCACGTTCTCTTTGGACTCTATCTGTGAGCGCCTCCTATACTTCCTTCCCTGCGTTCGGCGTGTTCATCTGCAAATTCAATTCAGTTGGGAATTTTGTGTTTCCTTCCAGTTCGATCTCTCCTTCATTTCCGGCCAGCGTAAATTCCGATGGCCCCTGGTGGGGTTTTCTTCTCTTTCTTCGATCTTTGCCCTCTTACGTGTACCGACAGATCTTCTATTTCTGCGGCCGTTACAGCTTATTGGCGGCTTTGATTGGAATGTGAGTCTCATCGTTTCGACATTTCGCGCAGCTCCCTCACTGTAATGGCTTTAGTATCATCGCGCTTAACGCCCAATCGTACGTGCATGTCGTTCACTCTCCATTTATTTTGACTCATGTATGCGCATACAGAGAGCTGAATTGCCAGGCCTTGTATACCTTTAATCAGGTTTTCCCCGCTTCTCTCATACTCGTCTTTGTACGTGCTCATTGCGTTAGTGCATGGGTAACATGGCAATCGGCATGGCTAGCGTCAATCTCTCACTTCGAACGTAAGCGAAGAGTGAAACCGATTGCAATCCGTACACCTCGCTTAGATTCGTTTCCAGAATGGCCGTCTGGGGGCAGAAATGGTACATCGTCTGTACGCTCGTCGCAATCAGCCTCGGCCACTGGTCTTTGCTACTCCACGGTATCTTGTTGACCGCGGTATGGGTTCCCAGTGGGGGATGTGCTATTACATCGACGGATAGCAAGCTCCTCTCCGCCACATTTATTACAGCATGACCTTCGACTTGATCGTCCTCCTTTTGACAGCATCCAAACTTGTTCGTCCTTCTGGTGCCAAGAGTCAACTTGTCAACATGATGTTTGCGGATGGCTTGTATTACTTCATCATTGCGTATGTCCACGAAGCGTTGGTTGATCCCAAATGGTTGTTGATGTCGTTCACCTTACAGTTTCCTCGCCAACTTGATTGCCACTGTATGTAATTCATTTGACTCGGCATACTGAGTTTGAACATTTTCCTTGCATAGGTCTTATGACTCTTGATCTGAATGCGGTCATGTCGATCATAGCGAATGTACCAGCAGCCATCGCTTCCACGGTATGCGGCAACCCGTCGTCCGTTTATATTACTCACTGATCCCTTATTTATTAGATCGCGGCCTCTCGTGTCGTTCGCCGCTTAGCCAATTTCTCAGCAGCAAACGTGGAGACCTTCTCGTTGGTCCATTAACGCACGTCATTGTTGGTCGTCGCTTAACCGAACTGCAGGTCGACGGCCAACGGCTCGTCTGCATTCCGAAGCGGCCAACAAACTGTTACTCCTGGATTTTCTTTTACCAAGCCATACACAGACGTGCATGTTCAGGTCAGCTACTTCCCCGCGCTTTTGACGAAGAGCTGCTAATACGGTGGTACCCTCTTTCAAGATGAATACCCTCTCAGAGCCCACGACGTATGACGCGGAAGGGCGCGTGGTTAAGGCCGGTGACCTAGACCCTGAAGCGCAGCAAATCAGCGACGAGTTCAAACACACGCACTGCGCGAGCTAAAATAATAACACCGCATCCCAATAATTTTGCTTTCTATGTCAATACTTTCGATAACTCCGTGGATTCTTGACCTGTAGTCGGAAAATATGTTAATTCTACATCGTGGATTGCTATCTTCACCGAGCATTTTGAGCACTTAGAAAAGTTGTGCCTGATCCGAACGTTCTGAACAAGTGATTTTAGACTGAGATCGCTTTTTTTTCAGAAGCTCATTGGTACGAACAAGGACAAAAGCCCTCCCACCATATTCTCTACGGGTTCAATGACCTGAATTTACATGATAAAGCGCTGATAATCCTTCCGCATGGCTTTCGTATTCGCTTGGCGGGTATTCCGATCTCGTTTTTTCCACCTACCAACGCGGGCTACATCGTCATTGTTCTAGACTGCCGGGGGCACAGTCGAACCCTCTCCGGTGGGTCCAGACAACGGGCTCACTCGCTTCGGAGAGCACACTATTCCATACCGGATGTTTAACGCATACCCTGGGCTATAACTCCGTGTATGCCGTGGTCGATCTGACATTGGCTCGCCGGTTGCAGGGTTTGCGCCCTCGTGCACTTCGATCTGTTTGAGCGCGTCGTGCTGATGAGCGCCGGACGCGCCATCCTACACCTCGCGCAAGCGGTCGAAACATACCCAGCTTCGCAGAGATCGTCGGCGAAGGATTGGCGGGCTTTTGTCCCCGCACCCCTTCTTGACGACACGAGAAGCGAACGCAGATGTGCACGGGGGGCGATGAAGAGTCGAGATCTTCACGCGCTTCTTCTTTGCGCGCCTAATATCACGCCAACAAGCGCCGGCTGGGAAATCAACGAGCCCCGCTGGCTAGGCCCGGAGCCGGAGTCGGAAACTCCGGGGGGAGGGTTGGTTGGAACAAAGGCATAATCGCCGGCCCTATCATAGGGGCAACGAGCGCAGTCACGGCGCTCGTTGAGGTGTACGTGATGGCCATACGCGCTACCGGCGTCCGCGCCCTTCCACGGGACAGGCCACGGAGAATGGTCGACTCCCGGATCAGGAACTGCTGGTGGTACGTATGATTGATTCTTCGCGCATAGGGTTCAAAATTGTTAGATTGGCACCGGAACATGATGACCGGCGGCGTCGGCGTCGGCGGTGTGGCCGCGTTCGGGTGCCCGTAATCTTCATCGTATTGCAAGCAAGGAAGAAGGACTGGAGGCATTTGTCGTACCACAGGGGGGGCATCGCATCTAGCAGCCCTGAGCAGTGCAGGGTTTTGCGCGTGCCTGGTGGGCCGAGGGGATGGAGGGTGGGGCGTTGGGTTCAGCAACGGTCCTGCGTTATCTCTTGTCGGATTGTTCGCAATGCCGGTGCTAGTGTGAAGAAGCGCAAGTGGGCTGGTCAGGCAGGCAGGGTCTGTCCCCTCGTTTGTCTCGAATCGGCTGAATCTGCTCTACACTGGCATGCGATGCACGATGCACGGCATTTCTATGATGTAGTCGTCGTTACGAGCATTGCCCCTACTTCGGGCAACTCGGTAAGAATAGAATCAATGGATTACGGCTTGCGAGGCTGTGTGCCTTGGACGATTGCGATGACGGCAAATATGTGCAGCCAGCGTTGAAACGCATTCAGCAATCTTCTGATGTCCTCAATTTTTTGGAACTGAGCCTAAATGGGCCGCGGGTAGGACAAGAGAGTTATATAAACCAGTGATCTAGTTGGGTACGATCCTCACTTTGTTTACCCTTATCACTTGATCACCACCCCCGTTTTCTTCATACCCATTCACCATGTGCGGAATCTTCGGCTACTGCAGCTATCTCAGACCCAAGGTATGTCTCTCCACCCCGGTCGTCACGACGCCCTCCACGACACCGATAAGCGACTAATTTCTCTTTCTCCGCCCAGGATCGCAAGGAGGTCTGTGACATCCTTTGCAACGGTCTTGCCCGCCAAGAATATCGTGGTTACGACTCTGCTGGCATCGGCATCGATGGAGACGCTCCTGGGGAGATCTTTTACTACAAGGAAGTCGGTAAAGTCGCTGGTCTCCGCCAGCGGATCGCGGCCGCAAAGGTAGACACGTCTAAAGTCTTCACTCACAAGTTTCCATCGCGCACACTCGCTGGGCAACCCCGGCCCCCCCTCGGTTGTGAACTGCCACCCACTGCGCTCGGACCCAAGCAGCGATTTCCTCGTCGTACACAACGGTATCGTTACCAACGCCGCGGCCCTCCGCCTCGTTCTCCAGAACCGTGGCTTTAAATTTGAGAGCGAAACCGACACCGAGGCCGTCGCCATTCTCACGAAATACGTCTATGACTCCCAACCGGACAAGCGCATCACTTTCACCGAGCTCGTCAAGGCCGTCCTCAAGGAGCTCGAGGGTTCCTTTGCCTTTGTCTTCAAGTCGAAGCACTACCCCGATGAAGTGGTCACTGCCCGCCGTGGTTCGCCTCTCCTGATCGGTGTCAAGACTGACAAGAAACTCAAGGTCGACTTTGTCGACGTCGAATTCGCCGGCCAGGAGGCCGATCAGAAGATTGTCGAGACCCGTGAGCTGTATTTCACTTTGGGACGTAAATCGGCCCACTGACAGAGACCCCAGTTTCTCCCACCACCTCAGGCGGGCTTCTTGCGCCGCCGATCGTGAACCCCAAGATCATGCGTACACAATCTCGGGCGTTCATGTCCGAAGATGGCCTTCCCCAACCCATTGAGTTCTTCGTTGCATCAGATGCCGCGGCTATCGTCGAGCACACCAAACGTGTCCTTTATCTCGAGGACGACGATATTGCCCACATCGCAGAGGGACAGCTACACATCCACCGCCTTCGTCGTGGTGAGGATGGCCAACAAACCCCGTCCACTCGCAGCCTCGAGACTCTCGAGATTGAGATTGCCGAAATCATGAAGGGCAAGTTCAACCACTTCATGCAGAAGGAAATCTACGAGCAGCCGGAATCCGTCGTCAACACAATGCGTGGTCGCGTCAATTTCGATACCAACAAGATCACTCTCGGTGGACTACGCGCATACCTCCCCATCATCAGACGCGGCCGCCGCATTGTCTTCTCGGCTTGTGGCACCAGCTATCATTCATGCATCGCTACCCGAGCCATTTTCGAGGAGCTTACCGAGATTCCCGTCAGCGTTGAGCTGGCATCTGATTTCCTGGATCGCAAGACCCCGATCTTCCGTGATGATGTCTGCGTTTTCGTTTCTCAGAGTGGTGAAACCGCCGATACCATCCTGGCAATGCGGTATTGTCTCGAGCGTGGCGCCTTGTGTGTTGGTGTAGTCAACACCGTCGGCTCTACCATCTCACGCGATTCGCACTGTGGTGTCCACATCAATGCTGGTCCCGAGGTCGGTGTGGCATCTACGAAGGCTTACACTTCGCAGTACATTGCTCTTCTCATGATGGCCCTCCAACTCTCGGAAGATCGCATCTCGCTTACCGAGCGTCGTAACCAAATCATCTCCGGTTTACACGCACTTCCAGGCCAAATCCGCTCTGTGTTGGCAGGAGACACGGCGCTCAAAGAGATGGCCGAAGGTGGTCCTTGCCAAGTCGACCAGCCTTTTACTCATGGGTCGTGGTTACCAGTGCGTATTTGATTGATCTGGTCCGCTAACCGAACTAAATCATTTCCTTGTCCAGGTACGCCACTTGCCTTGAAGGAGCACTAAAGATCAAAGAAATCAGCTACATGCATTCGGAGGGTAAGCGGTCTCCATCGGAAGGTTTCCTACATAACTTACAATTGACTTGTTAGGTATCCTGCTGGGGAGTTGAAACACGGTCCTCTTGCACTTATTGACGAGAACATGCCCGTGATCATTGTTATGACACGTGACTCTCTCTACCCCAAGGTCCAATCTGCGTTCTCCCAGATTACCGCACGCAAAGCCCAACCCATCGTCATATGCAATGAGGGTGATGAGGGTATCTCGAAGGACGTTCAGACTATCCGCGTGCCGCAAACCGTCGACTGCCTTCAGGGCTTACTCAACGTCATCCCCTTGCAATTGCTCAGCTACCACCTCGCTATCAACAAGGGCTTTGACGTCGACTTCCCTCGAAACTTGTGCGTCCCTTTTATATATCCTTTGAGTATTCTCTGACGGTTTCTTGCAGGGCCAAGTCGGTCACAACAGAGTAAATGGTGTGCCTTTGTCATAAAAAAAAATTACTGTATTGTATGGACTTTGATACCGCGCCACTATACTTTTTCTTTCATTTCATTTTTCGCTTTTGTATAGTTGCATGGACTGAGTTTACAATGGACAATACTTGTCAAGAAGCTCCCTTCCGTCGAAGAGCTCGGTTCCATTTCTGTGATCTGCTCTGATAAGACAACTCGCGTCTCTCCACCGTCCCGTCGAGATTGATGGGCTTTAGGTACACTCACGCGAAACGAGCAAACTGTCACAGAGTTATATACGGTCGATGAGCTTGTGCGCGATCCCTCATCGCCTGCTCCCTCCTGCTCATGTCTTTTCCGCCCTGTGTAAGACCCTCGAAGTTGACGCACTGTACAACCACGCGAGTGCCACGCGCAAAAGAAGACGGCGCCTTCGTCGGACAAGCAACAGATGTTGTCCTACTTAACGCTTCTTTCTATTCAGCCTCCCCAACCCACGTCAAGTAAGGCCAGCTTTCCAACTGCACTACATCACAGCCCGTTTCGATCCGCTCCCCTATAGACCTTCACGCAGCGTCTTTGAGCGCCCGAATCGAGGAGCATGGCCGTCTCTGGTACAACACGACCACAGACCAGACGAACCTTGGCGCCTCGCAGCTCAACGACGCCGCGCGCGAGGTGTACTACATCAAGGACGGCATCGATGCATGCAAGTTCTACTAAGTCGCCGAGGACTGTCGACGACGCCGGCGCTCGACGCGAACATGCGCTCCGTAATCGCTGGCGGGGTTGCGCGTGCTCGCGATGGGATCCGGCTACGGCAGCGTCGAGCCAGCCACCTCCAAACATAACTTATCCGTGCTGCCTCGCGCACTGTCTCCCTCCGCCAGCGGCCACATGAGCGGCAGCAGCAGCAATGGGCTCGAATTCGGGGAGAAAGAGAAGTTGGGTTCGTCGTGATGCTCGACCCCCGCGTATGGGCGTCGCAGACGCCGTGGCGCTCCTGCAGAAGTGGGGGGCGTGCATGTCGTGATGATCACGGGCGACGCGGAGGAGACGGAGACGGAGACGGCGCTGTCGGTGACGCGGGAGCGCGTCTGACTGGCTCCGCGCTGGACCAGGGTGAGCGCGGTGCAGCTGCATGAGCGTGTGGGAAACGTGAGCGTGCTTGCGCGCACGAGCCCGAAGCACAAGACGGCGATCGTGGGGGCATTTCAGGCTCGCGGTGCCGTCGTGGCGATGACCGGCGACGGGGGGGTGAGTGCATTTTTTGCTTGTTTGTTTCTTTGTTCTGATGCTTGCCGTGCTGTGGTCAACGAACGCGCCGGCGCCGAAGATGGCGGATGTTGGGGTGTCGCTGGGCAAGAGCGGGACGGACGTCGCGAAAGAAGCCGCGGACGTTATCCTCGTGGACGACAACTTTAGCACTATCCCGCCGGCCGTCGAAGTTGGTACGTTGTATTCATCGCCCGGCTGCATTGTGCTGATCCCCGAGGCGATGTTGCAGGAAAGTCAATATTCCAACATCCAAAACTTCCCGTCCTCTCAACTCAGTACGGCGGTGGCGACGCTCACGCTCGTCATGCTGAGCACGACGTTCTGGCTGGGCATCCGACACAACGCGATGCAGATTCATCGTCGTCGGCACGCTCTTCGTCTACTACTTTGCGCTGTCAGACGACCAGCGCATGTCGCGGCGCGACCAGACGATGGTGCGCCTTTCTCACCCAACTCCCCGCCACACTTTCTCCTGCCTCGTTTTTTCCTTCGGCGGTCCAGAACCGCGTGCTTGGCTGCGGCCTGACGCAGAACTAGGTGCTGGCGATCTCGTTACTGTCGCAGCTACATACCCCTTCATGCGGGCGATCTTCCAGACCTCTGCGCTGCCGCTCGATGACCTGCTCTTGCTCTTCGCACTCGCGGGGTCGTCCTTTGCGCTGCACGAGGGCCGGCGGGGGTCTGAGCGCGCGCTGAACCAGAGCGAGACGTATGCCGCTGCGACGGAGGAGTTGGCATAAAGTAGGTAGTCGTGCGTGGTCGGGGTCAGATCTACTGCATTTTTGGTTTCCCTGATTTTATCGGAAAGGTGCGAAAAGACATCAAGTGTTGGTGTAAGTTACACGAAACAAGCATCACTATTTGAGCTCGCACGATACAGTACTAGAGCAAGGTTCCGGTTGCTCCGAGTCGTTCTTCACTGTTCTTGCTCACCACTCCGAGTCATCGCCCTCAACAGGAGGTCTCTCCACTCCCGACCTTATCACGCTCTGTACCACGCTCACCGTTCCTCTACTTGAGGAAAAAGCCCACTACGTTCGTTGACCCATACAACAGGCACCATCACAACCGCCGCTATTCACCGAGCTCCGTGTTTCATCCACTCCATTACTTTGCCTCGGCTATTTCCAGGGCCGCCTGCTCCTCATCCTCCATTCGTTTTCCCCATCGTTTCGCAAACTCTTCTGGCGTAGTTTTACTCTGCCTGCCCCATTGCTTGTAAGCAGCAACACCGTACATGTAGTCGAGGATGATGTGAGGGGGTAGTGAGTTTCCTGTGCCCTGCTCGCTTGTGCCATTTTCGTTACTCGTGCCCTGAAAGAGTGCGTCCAGGTTTGACCCTACGGCAAACAAGGTAAATGCAGGCACTGGCAGTGTGTTTGCCATGGCCTCTAGAGCCGCAGCTGTGGCCGGGCTATAATCCTCAGACACCTTCAATTGTTGAAGGGTAAAATGGGCTGTGCGCGCTTGACCTAGGTCGACCCTAGGTATGTCAGTGGGGTCCAACCATAGTCTGGCGTCTGAAATTGGTCACATTTTAACGGATGTCTAAATATGAGTCACCAAACTTCATACCCTTAAGAACGCGACGACTCCTTGAGCAAGCATTGAGTGCACAGACTTGGCCAACAATACACCATTTTGAACATCATCAATCCCCGAAATTAGGGGTAGTGACTCGGGGAGATAATTAGAAGAACGGTCTTTGACGACCCTCTGAATGTACTAGAAAGAAAAGAACGACACCAAAGAATCACATAGACCGACTCAGGAAATTACCTCATCACCTCTGTTCCAGGGAACCAGGTGTGCTGCATCACAATACTCTCCAGGATAGCGTGTAACAACGCAGGCTGATCCGTCTCGTGCTATGATCTTATCTCTGAAGTCGTTGGAGCAGTCTGTCAGGAAAGTAGATGTAGCCTGGTCATCTAAGCTTTGATAACATACCGGAGCCATTTAAAGGGATAGATGGATAGCCTCTGCACATCACTGTCAGAAATAGAGAGGAAGAGGAGTGTCGATTTATCAATGTTCAGATAGATATTAACCATGATGGTGGTCGAGGACGATAGTCCAGTCCAGTCCAGTCATCTAGGGGTTACACGTTTCGTCATTCGTCGATCTTGGGATGAGGTGAGCCAGTTCGCCAGAAGTCAGCAACGAGTGGAATTGTTGGACCCAAAAGTTGGCGAAAATCTAGCTGACGAACAGGTATTCCTCCTATTTATACGCGACAGTATACGAAACCTGTATATAGCCAAGAGAATAAGAATTATTGGTTAATAGTACCGAGCGAAGAGGGAACGCGGCAGTGGCGCTCGTGCGGCTATTCGGGCCGGTCAGGATGAACAACCTCCGCCCGACGCAGCCGAGCCGAGGCCACAATCTTTGACGGTCTCAAATCTACGGTTATCAAGCACTGTAGGCTTTCTGTAGTTTTGGTCGCATGCCTCCGTCACTCGAGGACGACGCCACACCCAATACAACTGGCGCTGCTGCCCAGAGCCCAGAGCCTCAACCTCACTCGAACCACCATAGCCCTTCTTCCCCGAACCCGGAAGTCCGCAGCAAGCGTGCTCCTCCCAGGAAAGGCAGCGTCGATAAGGATGCGCAAGACCTAGTAATTTCGTCCCTCCGAACACAAGTTCAAGACCTCGTCTCTCAAGTTACACAACTGAACAACAAACTAGTCAAGTCGTACGACCGAGTTTCAAACCTGGAAGATGACCTTCACGTCACATCTTCCTCGCTCCGTACCTCTTCTGTCAAAATATCCCAGCTGGAGTTAGAGCGCTCCCAACACCTCTCGGCGCTGGACACCGGTCTCCTCGTCGAGAAGTCGCACGTCACTTCCGAACTGACGCGGCTTATGGAGAAAGCGACGGAGGAAGCGGCCAGACGCGGGCAGGCGGAGAGTGCTCAGGCCGCCATCGAGAAGGACCTGGACGACGTTAGCGCAGCACTTTTCAACCAAGCCAACACGATGGTGGCTGAGGCGCGTCTGGAGCGTGCTCGGAGCGAGCGCAAAGCGGAGGACGCAGAACGCTCCTTGCAAGAAGCCGAGGACGCTGTCAGGCTCATGCAACAGCAGTTACAGTCCCTGCAGGGGGAGAAAGAGGCCGCCGAACGCAGTATGGGTATCATGTCAGCTGCCATGGGCAAGGGCAAGTGGATCGAACAAACACCGTCCCCACAAACCAACGAGCATCTTCTGCTCACGTCCCATGTACCATATCACGAATTTCTGTCTTTCATATCCCATCTGCGCGCGTTACGGGCTACATATCCTCAACCACCCAGCATCCACTCTTTGTTAGCCCTGCCGTTTGTAGCCAGGTTGCAGCTGGAGGACACGTAGGTTTCCATACTCGCGGCTACCTCGTACTTTGTTTATGCTTTCGCAGTGATCCCACCGTCCGCCTAGACATGGCCACGGCTCTCAATTGGCTCTCAAGACGTTTAATCATCGCTGCTATCCAAAGTGGGCAGTTAACGATCGAACCAATTTCCACCCAGATTATCTTAGCCTCCGCGGCATCTCCCCAACCGCCTCTTGCTGTTAATGTTGTCCACGGATCGAATGGTTCTAATTTGTTGTCTTGTGGATTATGTGGCCATGGGATTGTACCTCACACTGAACAACTCACACCCACGCGAACCGGATATCTCTCACGACCTAATGGTACCAACTTCAATACCTGGTCATCGTCGATCTTCAGGAAATCCTCGGTCTCGGTACCAGTGTCCCCTTCCGCACCACCTTCTCCTCCCCCTTACCACGATGCGTCATCTCTCCCAGCACATATATATATATTCCGACTCTCAGAGCCAGCACCCGGGTTCCCTTCGGCACTTCCTCTTTGTACCTCTGGGTGGTGTCTTGCTCGACTCCGTTCCACTTGTACCCTGTGGTCTTTCCTTCGTACCAATGTTCTCGAAAAGATTTGGGAAGAGGAAGTCCAACCCCTGCCGGCACCACCGCCTCACAGGGAGGTTGCAAGTGCTAACGTCGATAAACCTCCCGTTCCACCACGGAGAAGAGCAAAGCCCGGTGGCTTCTGGGGCGTCGCGTCGTCTTTCGGCCTGGATCGTGTCCCGGGATGGACCGAGAGTGACAAAGACAAGAAGGTTGAGCCGGAAACTGAGAAACGTCGCTTCGTGGCGCCCCCGCTTCGCGTCGCTTCTCCTCGGCCGATTTCGCTCACTCCGCCTCCTCTGCCAAGCCGAAACCGATCAAGGCCCCGCACCCCGGCAGTCGAAGAAAACGCTGCGGGACGTCGTGCGTCATCCGGGACCACGTCTTCGTCCAGAGATTCGCAGTCCTCTTCCTCGATCCGCCAGGGAACCCCTGACTCAACGAAACCCGAGAAATCGCCGACGCTCTCCAGTCTTCTCGTTTCCTCGCCAGAGGACGACCCTTTGAACGACGGTTTCCTTACTCCCTCCGATGAGCTTGCCCCTGCGACAATCGCGTCCATTTCCTCTGAATCACCCTTGGAATCCTCGGCTCCTCCGGAATCGTCCCATAGCACTCCTGTGACTACATCGGCACCTCTTCCAGACGACGCCAACAAAGCGCAGATCGCGCCACCAGTCGCCGCACACTCTGAGGCACCAGCCGAACCAAAGCCCGCAGAGGCGCCGAATGCTGAGGACGTCGTTGTGCACCATGACCCGTCTCCCGCAAGCGCGGTTCTGTTACCGGGCCCGCCATCACGAACCGGATCACCTGCTCCACCACCTGTCCCTCGTCGTGCTGCTCGAAGGGCCGTGCCTCCGCCACCGCCCGCAGCTCGAACGGCATCACCCGCACCAGCCCCAGAAGTGAGCCCAGTTAAAGTGGCAGAGCCAAATGGCCACGTGAAACGAGAGACGCGTACTGATTCCGACACCAAAGCGAATGCGCCCAATTCTCCTGAGCCAGTTAGTCCACCAAAGGAGGAAAGAAGAGAAGTGGCTGGACCGCCGCCGACTGAAGCAGCGGAATCAACGTCGCCGAAAGCTGAAGCGGAAATGGTAGATGTAGATGCGGAGCCAGACAGCAATAAATCTGAAACCGAGGAGAAACACCAGCCGCAGCCAGGAGAAGACCATTCCCCTGCTGCGCATCGAGACGGCGCCGATCTCGAACGAACGAGCACCCCGCAGTCTCCGTCCGACGAAACGGATCTGGAAATGATTAGGAATGCCGCGGAAGAAAAGGCAGCCGAGAAGGCGCGTCATCCGCCGCCTCCGCCGCCGCGCCACCCTCGTCCCGTGCGACCGACGTCCGCTCAATCCTTTCCTCCGGAGAAGAGCACACACCCGCCCGGCAAGTTCGACAAACCCGAAGAGCCTGCGTTCGCGCCGGACGGTACGCCGTATGTGGGTGACGGGACGTGGGAGGAACGTACGTGGAAGGAACTCACGCGGCTGCGCGAAGACGCGTTTTGGGCGCGTGTTGGCAGGGCACAGTGAGCGTTTCTGGGTTGGATTGGTCGGATTGGTACGTCTCCGTACCCGCCGCCTTTTTGCATTCGAGCGTCGTTTACATACGGCCGTTTTCCTCACAGGTTTAATCTAGGTTATGATCTCGAAATTGCGACTAATGGCGGGAACGCGTTTCCCCGTTAGAGAACGTAAACTCGGGTTGTTTGTCCTTCGTGCAGTCCTTATACCCGCGTTGCATATACGCATATCCTGTGTTGCCAAACGTTTCGTCATTCTTGCGTGTACTGTTTTAATACATTTGGAGGAACTACTACTGTTAATCGGAACGTGCAATTGCCTTTTCTTCTTTGCTATATTGTGGCTTATTTTGCCCGCTCGGCGCGTCCCGCTGCAGCTTCGGCGTCATTGAGAAGAGTAAAGTCAAAGGTAAGTAATTTGAACTTGGTGCCCTTCGAGAATCCGCGCTTCCGTGCCTCTGCTTCGTCATTGATTTCCACGAGTTTCTTGTGGAAGCAAGCGTCAATCAATCAGTTCGCCAGAAAAGCAGGCGGGTGCAGCTTACCACCACCAAAGATTTCTTCACGCCAAAGACGGGGTCACTCGGGAGGTAGACGTCGCCCTCTGGGTACAACGCCGTCGTCAGTTTGCGGAATCCGGGAGCCTCGATCATCATATGCAGGTGGTTCGGACGGAAGTTGTGTCGCCCGAGTGCCAGAAGGAGGTCGCCCACCGGGCCCTAATTGTCACCCAACCAGTGCGCGGAGACGTCGGGTTCAGCACACCCAAAAAGCAAACAAAAAGATGGAACTCACGTCGCCGGGAATGGGATAAGGGACGGGAACGACGGCGCGGTACCCATACTTGCCGTCTTTGTTGGTCACGAGCCGACCACGGCAGTCAGCGACGACGCGATCCGCGTACTGGGTATCGTAGAAGCCTCGACAAAACAGCGCATCAGGGTGGGATAAAGGAGCGGAACGGAACGGAATTCGCTCACCCTTGTCGTCCGTCTCCCACGTCTCGATGACCGCGCCGGGGATAGGCGCGCCGCCGGTTGTGCGCACGTGTCCCTCGACGTACATGTACTCGCCCTTCCCTTCCGACGCGATCGACTCGCCGAGAGGAACTGGTGGATATATGGCGTGTGAAGCGGGCGCGCGCGGGGAAAAGGGAATAAATAAAACACACACCATCTGGCGCGTCCTCGGTGAAGAACGGCCCGAAAACGCTGCTCTCCGTCGCCGCGCCGATCGGCGGGTTGTTGAGCGCGTCGACGAGCGCCGACACGCCGAGCACGTCCGAGAGCATGATGAATTCTTGACGGAGAGGGGTGCACGTCTGCCCGGTGCGAGTCAGAAATTCGATGGCGGTCATCCATTCTTCCGGCGTGACCCTACGGTGTGCAATAAACGTTAGATAGGCATAGTTTCAAAAGTCAGGTCAGGAGGGAAAATGATAAGGCTGGTGGCCACCATCAGCACGTACCGCGTCTCGCTGACGAACGCATGGAGCTTGGTTACGAGATTTTGAAAGATGAACTTGGTTCGGCTGTCGCGGTCTCAAGAAAGATCGGATCACATATAATCGTACAATACGCACGGGTTTGGCGTAAGTTCTGTCAACTTGAGTATGTTGGAGGTAATGGCTTCTGGACTGTCGGGGTACTGGCGAATTGCCAAGTGAATTCCGAGGACGATAGACTAGATCTATTACAGTAGTCTTACCGGAAGATCTAGATTGGGAGGAGGAATGCCATTAGACACTGCAGCGTGCACTTCTGGTGGAGACATTATCGAGGGGAAGATGGTAAATGGTAGACAAGTGTGAAGTTGTTAATAACTAGGAAAGAGCCGAAACCCACGCATAAAGGCGGATCTTCGGATGGCGGAGGGGTCCCACAGCGATAAGACCTCGCTGATGGGGACCACATGGGGTCGGAAAGCCGTCATAAGACTGGTAGGCTCCCTAAAATGGACTCGGAAGTCGCAGCGGTCGGGGTAGCAGTAGCCCCCTGACGTGAACTTTCGCAGGTTCGAAACCGCTACTACTGACTGCCTGGCCTTATCCTCGGAGACGGGTGGCAGACGGATGCACCATGTTGGGTCCGCCCAAGAGCCCCTCAAAGACATTGCCCTTCCTAGCCCGCGCGTGCTCGGATCAAAGAACACACTTGAATACAAGACACTTGTGAAGATAAACGCTCAAAATTGGGGTTCTTTACGAAAAAAAAGAAAAAGAAATTACGATGTCGATGGTCTACTACGCAAATGCCGCCGTCCCACAACATATCGCCTTACAGTCAAGAGAGGTTGACCGACCAACGAGAAGCTTCTGAGTCGACATATCCTTCCTCACCAGAAGAACTCACAAGTGCGTTTGGAACTTGCCGTACGACGGTTAGCAGTCCCACAGCGCGTCGGGAACAACCGGTAGAGGAGTAGCAGCGTCTGTGCCGCTATTGCTGGGAGGTGTGGCAGCCTGGGCAGGCGGAGGTGCGACTAAGACGCCGTGGCTGGAGGAGCAACAGGTTGAGGGGGTGGAGGAGCGGCTGTGACGCCATTTCTGGGGGGGCTTTTCGCGTTCTTAATACTATTCACGATCGACTGGAAAGCAGACTTTGCGCTGCTGGCGAGAGCGCGATCGACAAGAAGCTCGGCATCGATGGCACGAACTGGCAGCGCGTCGGGAATAGTCGGTGGAGGAGTAGCAGCGTCTGTGACGCTCTTGTTGGGAGGAGCAACAGGTTGAGCAGGCGGGGGAGCGGCTGTGACGCCATTGCTGGGAGGAGCAACAGGTTAGACAGGTGGAGGAGGAGTGGCTGTGACACCATTACTAGGGGGACTACTTTTCGCCGACTTAACATCATTCACGATCGACTGGAAAATAGACTTTGCACTGCTGGCGAGACCGCGATCGACAAGAAGCTCAGCATTGAAGGCACGAACTGGCAAAACGTCGGGAGCAGCAGGTTGAGAGGGCGGAACGGCCTGTGGAACGCTATTGCCGGAGGAGCAGCAGGTTGGGCAGGCGGAGGAGTAGCTTTGCTGGGAGGAGCAGCAGGTTGGACAGGAGGAGGAGGCCGTTGCCACTCTTCGCGGACTTGACAATTTTCAGGACCGACTGGAGAAGAGCCTTTGCGCTGCAGGCGAGAGCGCAATCAACAAGGAGCTGAGCGTCGATAGCACGACTTTGCAAGGCGTCGGGAGGAGGCGGAGGAGGCTCTTAAATCCTAACAAAAATTTAACAGGTGGAGTGATGGTGACGTTATCGGCCCGGGGGCTTTTCGCAGCCTTAGTCTCATTCAGCATCGACTGGATAGTAGCCCCGGTGAGAGCGCGGTCAACAAGGGCATTGATAGCATGACTTACTTTGCAAGACATTGCCACATCCTTGACATCACGTGAACCAGGGCTGTGTTCGGTAAGCCCGCTCGAGTTTGCGCAGTTAGGCTGTGCTCAAGCTGAATACTGTACAGCTATGACAAAGACCTGACACCGTGACTGAGACCACTCCCCACGGAGATCGCGCATCTTGAATGTGTCAATGATCAGAAAGTGTAGGTAAGTTACAAGATGCACACTAGCAGATGCACAACAAACCTTGCAACAAACCTCATAGAAACATCACATACTCTCCCTGCTGCTCGCGTCAACGACATAACAGCGACGGAAATTTTCAACGATCACGGCCTCGTTCCCGTTGTTGTTGTCGTCGTTGTCGTCGTTGTCGCTGTCGTTGTGTTCAAATATTGTTCCTTCTTGCACGCTAGTGGTGTTACCGTCCGCCTCGCTTCGTTCGTCCAATAGTCCGTGTGAAGACCCGGCCCCGGCTTCCGAGTCCCGCTCTGCAGCCTCCGATCCTTCTCGCCAAGAGGCGACATTTCTAGCAGACAAGTCCGCCCACCATTGACTCGAGAGCAGTTTGTTGACTTCCTTCCCATTACCCGAGGCGGCGTTGTCGTCGTTGTCGTCGTCATCGTTGCGTTCGAATACTGTCCCTTCTCGACGCATACTAGCAAGCATACTAGTGGTGATACCGGCCCTCCTGCCATGACACTGAACTTCGTGGGCCATCGCTTTTTCGACGGGCATAACGTCGCCCCCTTCGCAAATCTGGCAGTGCAGAGATTACTTCGCCTTTTCTATGGGCATTCAGAGAGACGGCTCACTTTCGGGATGCATGAAGAAGGTCGCCGCCACCTTTGAGGAGTGGCCCTCTGAAACTTCGTGGAACATCGCTTGCTTGCGGGTCATGGTGCGACCTTTGCCGCCGTAGCTACCTACGCAAATGTTGCAGCGCCATTTCAAACGTCCTATATACGTGAAATCTATGCAGAGATCTTGCCTTTGCCACGACTCACGAACATTCAGAGAGATGGCTCACGTTCGCGGTATATGGGGTCCCTCGCTCGCGGCATACTTCATGTGCGTTGATACACCCTCAAGAATCGCGTTGTGTGAGTAGATGTGGTTAGGGGAGGAAAGGTATCTCGCAGCAGATCAATAGCAGAACCCAAGAACCTGAGCGTTATATAGTACCCAGATGGGTATCCGCAGCGCTGCGGCGGGGCTAGACCGGTGACACCACGTACAGCTGGCCAAGAAAGATCCCGTGCGAACTCTAAAGTCATCGAGGCCATCACTGTACTGATAAAAATTATGCATGTTAGATGCAAGCGACAGTTTGCGTCTGCGATAATATTACAGATGTGATAACGATCCAACACCGTGCTCGAGATCATATACCCTCGGTAGCCGGCATCACTACCCACGGAGATCACGAATTACCTCCTGAATTTTTTGGATTTTCTGGTCTGTAGGCATCTTGAACGACGATTAGAAACTGCTGGTATACAGGTGCACAACGAACCTCATAGAAACTTCGCATCATCTCCTTGCGACTCGCGTCAACACCATGGGGAGGAGGCGGAGGAGCTTCTAAACCGTAGCCTGGATCAGTAGCAATTTAAATAGGTGGAAGAGTGACAGTGACGCTATTGGCTCTAATAGGTCGGCATATCAATAGCATGTATTCTCGTATAACAGAGCAAGTCCAAAAGAACTATTCAAGACCGGGGGCAATGGCAGCCTGGGCATTCACGGAAGCTGTGAAAGCGAGAAGGACGGCGCAAGCGATGAAAAACTTGGAGAACATCGTCGATTAGAATTTGAAGATAAGTAGGATCCTTGGTAGGATCAATCTAGCAGAAGAGAGAGGGAGTAATAGAGACAAGAAGATAAAAAACGCGGAGGAGCCAGCCCCCTTGAGGTGCTACAAGCAAGACATGACTGGCCTTTATGCAGCAGGGAACGGGTAGCGCCATCGCTGTGGAACCAAAGTTGATGATCCGAGTCGGCGGCGAAAAACCAAGCGTAGTTACTAAACCATTGGGGCTGCCCGACCAATCAGGGCTCTTTAATTCTTGCCTTGAATGGACTTGCACTGCACTGCAGTGGCTAAGACCTGGTTACCCGAGCTCTAGTGCTGGCCCGGGATTACGCTTTCAGCCGATGTCGTAGTTATGTGAGACGAGTTTGACGGCAGTGGTAGTGACTCGGATGCCTGAGGGCACAGTCACGTGACAGGCGTATTACTTCGGCGACTTGCCCGTGGCCCCTTTACCACGTAATTCACCATTCAAAACTTGAAATAGGCCCCCTGATCGCCAGGGAAATGACCATGAACAGAACCGCCGAAGGCATCGCCTGTTCTGCCGCAATTGTCGCGGCGCACGGACTAGTATCACCCTAATCAGCAACAAGATCGAGAGGTGAGGCGCGTTCCGACTCGCGCTGCTCCCGTTCTCACTTGTGGTCACGACCAAAGGTCGAGGTCCGTGCGACAGGAGAGGCGGTCACAGAGAGTGCACACGCCGGTCTTGCACCATGACCCGAAGCCGCGCAGTGGGGGTCGCAGCCGCAGGCCCAAGCGTTGAAGAACGAGTAACAGAAAGAGGAATCGATCAAGAACAGTGACAAGAGGACCGAGAACGAGTCCCATACGTGGGACGAGATGGTAGAGGACTGGCGAGTGTAAACCTGACCACCAGGTCTTATTCTTCTACGGACTTCGTAGACCGGTGACCGTCTGTATATGAAGGTAATCCTCACGAGCCTACGGGACTTTGGCTCAACAGGAAAGGAATACGCCGGTGATCAAACGCTCAACAGCGCCGATAACCTACTCATGGTAACTTAGTCGGAGGGATCAGAGAATAGCCTCAACGACGGAGCCACAGACAATAGTGGAGATAAACGCTCAACTTATATGTGATGACTAGAGGCACCTTACAAACAATAATAAAAATATGATAGACTATTGACCAACTGAACACTTTCATCGAGGCCCCGTCACGGATCTTTACAGTCAAGAGAGGTGATCCTACTCGCGAGAAGACCCTGGGCGGGTTGATAAATTGTTAGCCACGTCTTCCTCACGGGGCTAGATTCAGACAGAACTCACAATTACGCCTGAAACTTGCGGTACGACGGATTGCTTCCCCAGCTCCAGCGCCAGCCGTGCGATGGTGCCTTTTATCGCTACCAGGAGTCTCAGTCTGGCCATCGGTCTCAGCGGGTTGAACAGCCCGCAGCACTGGTGGGGCTGGGGATGGCTGTTTTCCGCCTTTGGCGGCTGGACTATTGTTTGTGTTCGTGTCTTTGTTCTTGGCCGGGCTAGGAGGATTAGAGGGGGCCCCGGCTTGAGCTTGGGAGACCACGACGCAGTTGCCGAAACCGCCTGTAGTGACAAAGGAGGCGAGGCAAAGATTCTTTCCGGCGCCACCAGTGCATGTTGTACCGCTTGGGAGCTGAACCTTCAGCTGTTGCGTGCTAGTGGACGTAGGATTCTAAGTAGAGTTTTGTGAGCACAAAAAGGGGCATGTATCCGATACGGGTACGTACAGCGTCACCGTTGACGATCATTTTGGCGGCTACGAAGTTCTGTCCGGTGCCAGATGCGTCAACTTGCACGGTCTTGATATCTCGGGATCCGTCACCGCCACTTCGGAGTGAATTAGCCTAGTCGTTCGCAGTCCGAGTGACAACATACTCACGCATTGAAGTCGGTGATAGAAGGCGAAAAGGTCCCATCCGCAGCTAGTGCAACTGTTGTGGAGGTGTCAATCGATTGGGTAATGTCGACATTCCCACAGGGCTTGCTGGTGGAAGGTCTTTGAGCGTCATTGCGTACCCCGTTGCCCTTAACACCAAGAGCGGGGCTAATGAGAGCATGGGCATTGACAGACGTCGTGAAGCAAAGGAGGAAGGCGTAAGCGATGAAAGATTTGGAGACCATCGTGAATATGAAGGTGGGTAGGATCAACCTAATAGAAGAGAAGGAAAGTGGCAGATGAGACGAGAAGAGTGAAAATTCCAAGGATCCAGTCCCCTAAGTGCAGCAAGCAGAGCGGTGGGATAGGATGCAGGACATGACGGGTTTTTATACAAATGGACCGTCGTTGTGGAACTAACGGGGACAAAAGCAAGCGAGTCGCCTTGATGACCAGTCATGGACAAAAGAAACTCGTGGTATGTCGACGGTCCAGGAATAAGTCGAGACAAGGACATTGTGATTCGCTTATACCACAAAAATAGAGCGTTAGCACAATTGCCTGAACAACCGAAGTACAACCGACCACAAAAACGAACCTGCCGTAACCTGTAATGGGGTTCTGGCTTCTCTACACGCTGGTTATTCATCACCCTAGTAACAATTTAGCAGCGATGCCTCAGTTCCAAGTCCCGAGACGTGCCAGACGCGGAATTAGATACTTATCAGGGTTGCCAGTAGACGTGGAAGGCCACGAGCTTTCGCTAATAGCAGTGGTTCTTGGCGACGGTTCGTTCCATAAGGCCTTGGCGTCTGGATTCAGTCCGTACAGCATAACGAATTAATTTTTTACATGACAACAGACAGACGGGTGTGAGAGAGAACCGAGGCCGGCAGGAAGTGACACGGTGCAGCCACGTGACAGGAGTACTCATTGCGTCGGACAACCTTTCACGACTGTTTTTCCCCAACCTCCCCCATGACGAGCAAGGGTCGCGACCTCCCGCCCCACATGACCGCGGGTCATGTACCCTCCAAAAAGTCTCCTGATCACCACGCAAACGACCGTGAGCAGAAACGCCAACGCTCCCGCTCGCCCCGCCGTAATCGTCGCTCCCGTATGGACTCATATCGCCCCACCCCAGCGGCCTCGCGCAGGGCGTATCAGGCTCGTAGAAGCAGAGAACGGAGGCTGAGGGACCGGGACTCGAGATCGAGGTCGAGGTCCCATTCGAGGCCGAGGTCGAGAGACGGTGATCATCATCATGGGCGGCAGTCAAGGTCTCGAACAAGATCGAGATCTGGTGAGCGGGCGCGAGCGCGTTCTGACTCGAGGTCCCGCTCGCGCACCCGTTCCCGCTCCCCTTCTCGTTCAAGGTCTCGCTCCTGGTCACGGTCACGATCGAGGTCGCGCGACAGGAGAGCCAGTCACAGAAAACGCACCCGCCGGTCTCGTACCCGAAGCCGGACCAAGAGTCGTAGCAGAAGTCGCAGCCGGGAACGCAAGCGTCGAAGAAAGAGAGGTGGTAAGAAGAATGTACGTGCTATGTGTCGGTCTATTACCCCCTTCCCTTTATCTCATGCGTGCGTCTGAAGAGAGAGAAGAGAGAACGGCGGAAAAAATGGGACGGCATCGATTGCGGTGGGCAACCAGTGGGGTAAATATGGTATCATTACCGAATCTGAGTATGTTCGATTCCTCTATCGTCGCCAAGGAATGGTCTCTCTAACTTCACGCTGCAGCATCTTTTCAAAAGAAGCAGAATTCCGTACCTGGCTCGTAGAGGAACGCAAGATGAACCCAGAGAAGATCTCCAAAGATCAGAATAAAAAGGAATTCGCCCGTTTTGTCGAGGACTACAATACTGGTGCGCTCAGCCGTTTCTCTTTTTTGCCGGATTTCCAACATTGACATCATTACAGCCACGTTTCCCAACGAAAAGTTCTACAATATAGAGGCCTACGAAAGACGCATGAATGCGATGCGCGCAGGTGAATTTGTGCCACCGCCAGATGAGACGTATGACGCCGAAGCGGACATGAGAGCGCACCAGAGCAGCCTCAAGCGACCTGCGGTGGAGTCAGAAAGCTACCTCGACAAGGACCAATTACAGGAATTGCGGCGTGTACAGCGTGAGCGAGTCGAGGTGCGACAGACTTCACCATTCAGTGGTGTTGTAGCTAATGAACCCTCCGTAGGTTGGCAAGATGAAGCTCCTTGGCATGGACGTTAAGGCAAACATGGGTGTACGGATGGATGGCCCAGTCGTCGACGGTTGATTACCGCGACTGTTGTGAATTCTTTTGCCTTGAATTTATTTAGTCAAACTATGTATCCCCTGGCCCATGTCAATGTCCGTCCGAGCCTCGTCAATTCCACTGTTTATGTAATCACACTCTGCACCGAGCCCAACTCGGAGGTCCGCAGCTGACCCACGCTTTGCTGCCTATTAACATCTCTATAACACACCTAAACGATGGTCGACATTCTAGTCATTGGTGCGACCGGTTTTTGTGGCCGCCACGCTGCGCGCTACGTTCTCGAACACCCGGAGCGCTCGAAATACACCGTCGGACTTGCTGCCCGCTCACGCTCCAAAATCGCCTCCGTCGGCCTACCCATAGATGACTCTGTCCAAATATTCGAACTTGACATCCTCGACAAACAGGCTGTCGAAGCTGTCGTCAAGCAAGCCAAAGTCGTGCTCAACTGCATAGGCCCATTCTGGCATTATGGCACTCCGATCGTACAGTGCGTAATCCCGACCCGACCCCGGCCGTACTTGCCCACTGTCTTTCTGCCCACAGCGCATGCGCAAGGAACGGCGTCCACTACGTCGACATAACCGGAGAGACGCCGTGGATTTTCGACATAATCAACAAGTTTAATCCGCTTTGCCTTTGTCCGCGCAAGCTTCTCTGAGCTCTCATCCAGGTTCGACTACCTCGCCACCCAAACACGCGCCATAATCGTCCCGTCCTGCGCCGTCGACTCCATCCCCGCCGACGCCGGCGTGTACCTCGCCTCACAGACGCTCGGCCACGTGCCGCTCGGCGCCAGCACGACCGCCTCGCGCATGGGCGGCGGTGCGCCAGGCGGCACGATCGCGACCTTCATCGCGACGGCCGAGGACGTCCCGCGACCCCTGCTCGCGCGGTCCGCACGCGACTGGGCCCTCTCCCCCGTCCCCGGCGCGGACTCCCCGCCGCTGCGCCTCGTCTACAGCCTCGGCAGCCGCCGCGGCGCCGTCGCCCCCTTCGGCGCCATCAACCGCGCACTCGTCCAGCGCACCGCTGGCCTGCTCGAGCTCGCGCGCCTCGAGCGCAAGCGTGCGGCCGAGGAGCCGCCGCCGGGCTACGGGCCTGCGTTCACGTACACCGAGTTCATGCAGACTGGAGGCGCCGTCAGCGCGTTCCTCGTCAGTGTCACGATCGCGGCCGTGTTTGTGGGGATCACGTTCGTCACGCCGGTCCGTGTACTCCTCCTCCTCCTCTCTCTCCTTGCCTTGTCGATCCCTCACCTCTCGCCAGTTCCGGTGGCTGGTCAAGCGTTTCGCGACTCAGCCCGGATCGGGGCCCGCAGATGAGTAAGTGCCTTGCTCCGCCCCGCTCTCTTGGCCCCTGAGCTGACGGGTGTGCAGTACGCTTGAGCGTGGCGGGCTGACCTTCGTCAATATCACGGCGTCGGACGAACCGTCGCCCCGGTATGCCAAATCGGTCATCAAGGGCCATGGGGATCCGGGCACGCTGCTCACTGCGGCGATGGTGGGCGAATCCGCCATCGCGCTGCTCTTGGACGAGCTCCCGCCACTCGCAAAGGGAGGTGGCGTGTTGACGCCCGTGACGGCCCTCGGAGATAACATCATTCGGCGAATGAAGGCATGCGACCGGTTCGAGATTACGAGCGGGATAGTGGACGGCCCGGATGGTGACATCGAGGAGAGTAGGAAAACGCGCTAAGAGGGACTTGCCGGTCGGTCTCGATGCCGAGGTCCTCCGTTATCTATTTCTGTTTGTAGCATTGGAAAAAAAAGCTAGCTCGTACAGTACATATGTTCACGACTCGTCCCCTTCCATACGCCGCACGTGTTCGTAATAATATGCTCTCTCCACACCTCAGTCGACGGGCTCTTCGACGAACACCAGCCGGACACAGCCGTCCGTTTCGATCTCGTGCTGTACCGGCCGTTTCCCGACGCCAAAAATGTCCCCATCGAGGGACCGCACGAGCGGCAGAGGGATCCGGGAGTCTTGCACGTCGCACGCACACGTCGACCAGAGTCCGTAGATGGACTGCAGCTGCGGGGGCGATGGCATGCGCAGATCGCGCTCGGCTGCTGCCCCCGAGTCGTCGTCCTCACATGCGGAAGAGGGCAGCGTCGGCGATGGGGGTGGGCTGTCCGTGCCTGAACCCTGGACCAACCTCGTCCCTGGTGCTGATGGCGATTCGCCGCCGGGCTTGGACGACGAGGACGAGGACGACGTTGCCTCAATACCGATCATTCCGGCACATGTGTGAGCATCCCAAACATCCATCCGCGCGGTGTCCTTGGGAAGCTGTCAGGGTCTGTTGCGTCTAGAAGGGGGGAACGACGGGAGTACCCACACGGATATTGAGAGTGTGCACGCCGCTCGCCGTCGATGATGGCATCTTCTCTCTCTGACAGCTCTTGAAGGCCAACCAAACAAAAAAAATTGGACGGAGAGGAAAGCAAGGCTGAGGGACGTGAAGGGACGTAAGCGCAGCGTCGCTCGCTTGGCTTGCAAACACGAACAGGGGGGTAAAGCGGCTTAATATATGCGAGCGGGTTGAGCGGTCGTCCTGGGCGCTGTTTGGTATGACAGCGCGGGCTCGTGACGCAGCACTGATAACCACGGGCAGGGGTGATACTGAATGGGCATGGGGTGACACAGCAGCTGTCCCACAGCCCAATCACGATTCGGAACACGATGCAAACAAACTCCGAAGTGAATTGCGTAAGAATGCGATTCGTCAATCGCTCTCCCAGTGCAGAGCTGTTTCACAGTAAGCTCCAGCCTGACACAGCGCGTGCATCTGACACGTTCTCTCTGTTACACCGGGCTAGCCGAAACACGAAACCATCCAAGGTGGTGCTTATAAAGGGTAACCCATATCTTTGATCGTCACAACAACCTCGTCTGGATGTGAACCGTCCTTCTGGAGGATGTTCTAGGCAGCTCGGACAAACGTGGCCGTCTGCGCACTATTTACGGTAACCATATTTCCCAATCAAGCTTGCAGGCGGCTACTGGCGTGTGTACTGTATGGCTTATCATCCATTCTTTCGGGTATGTCGGGTACCTCGCGATTCCGGGCTCACTGGCGCTGTCGCACACTTTCGTCTTCCAGAGGCGCGTCCTCAGAGCACGCGACGCACCTTCCCGTGCTCCCCGAGTTTTGATGCCAATGCCATTGGTCTGTGACAGCCGGCGGAACGTACAAACACCGTCTCCGCCGATCTCGACAGCCCAGCGAACTGAGGGCTCACTCTTCCGTCCAGTCCATAAAAAGTGACACGTACCTCCTCTGCCAAGCTGACTGACAGTCTGACAACACGACGTCGCGGCGACGGGGTTTCAACAAAGAACACCACGGCTTCAAATTCCATGCCGAGCCGTTCAGCGTGCTCCCTTTTTGGTGCTCCGCTTTGACAGGAAAATCGAGTTGGACGCCATCGCGTTCCATCCTGCAGCTAGTCGAGCGAACCAGACCGGTGGTACTGTGGACCGGAATATTCATGAACGCCATCTACGACTTCTGCGTCATCGTCTGTCGCCAGAAGCGCGTAACCACATGCTCACAACTCGGCACCGTGACCAAAAGCAGCAGACGAGATACCTGTTTCGAGTATGTTCAATCTAATCATATATCGTTCTTGATGTCACCAAAGCCCGCACAAAAGAATCTTCTGCTCTGCGTGTCCCTATAAAACACAGCGGGGATTCCTCTCTCTTGCCCACAACTCTCGCTTCTTCCACTCTCATTGTCACTTGCACACCTTCTCCGACTCTCAGTCATGTTCTCTCTCATCAAGGTCGCTCTCTTTGCCTTTATTTCTTTTGCAACTTTGGCCATCGCCATCCCCGCTCCAGAGCCTCGCCGTGCTGACGCAAAGTCCCTTATCACTGGCACTAATGTTCTCCTTCGGAAGGCTATGCTCCCCATCGGTACGTCTGCTCGCCTCCCGTTCCCCATCACGTTGTTGCATGCTCATTGTCTTCTCGCAGCCCATGTTAACTCGGCCAACGCAACGTCCGAATACGTCACCCCTGTCGTCGCCCAGGTTGTTGAGATCGTCGCTGAACTCGTCGACGCTCTCAAAGGGTCTGGCCTCTCCGGCTGTGGCTGCACCTCGCAAGATATCCTCGAGCTCGTTTCCACTACGCTCCAGGTACTCTTGCCCTCCCTGTCTGTCGTTTTCACACTAACGCTCATGTTTTGTGGTACAGATCATCATCGGAACGCTTGGCCCTGCATGCGGTTCAAACTCTGGTCTACTGCCTCTTATTGGCGGACTTGTGTCAGTAATCTCACGGTTTCTGGTGAAAACACTTCTGATTATTATTATCATTCGTGACAAATACAGTTCCGTTGTCGTCGAACTTGTTCAGGTGGTCCTTGGGCTCGTTGGCGGGCTTGTCACAGAACTACTCGTTCTCCTCATTAACAACGGTTGTGCGGGAGTCGTCCTTAGCCTCAGACTCGATCCTCTTATCGATTGCCTGGGTCTCGGTAGCCTACTCCAAGGCCTTCTCGGCTCTCTTCTGTGATCCCATAGCGTTTTTCAAAAGCATATACCCGCCTCTTTTTTGTTCTTGTTAATTTCGCTTTCGCTCTGGTTCATAATATTCCTACTACTTGGTAGTAACGTTAGATTCAATCGCACTCCTTTGCCAAACGGTTCCACGCGGAACCCGTGACTTGTTTTCGATAGGTGTTGTGCACAACCGCGAGCGACGATCTGCTTATACTTCATTAAGCTTCATTAATCTGTAGATCCTGTTCGAGTGTTCAGCGGCGTTCAGCGATCCTGTCAAAGCATGTACTAATGATCACGTGAAGCACAGCATCAGGATCAACGTTATCTGAAAGCGACCCAGAAGCGAACTCATCCAGCGATGATCAAAGTCAAGATCAAAGTAATGTGTCAGCGTGGTCTCTTGTGTGCAACCCGCGCCGGATAGGCCTTCAAAGTATCCCAGTGTATCGTCGCTGCTATGTAAGTTTGATAGATAAATTCGGCGGACATTTTTCAATCAGCTTACTAACTTATTGGGGACTTACTCTCCGACCCAGCGATAAAACATGGCGACATAAACCGAGATGGATTGTTCTGTGTCATCACACGACGGTCCAAGCGACGTTCTGCAGAGTATTGTGATGCGTCACACCTCAATCCCTGGAGTAAAACTGATGAGGTAGTGTTCGTGATTATTATATGTGATACTCTGATAATGGTCTGTTATGATACTGTAGTACATCATGAGGGTTACGAAGATCGTTCTCCCCTTTATGACCCTTCACCGCCTTGGATAGGTTATCTTCGGAATGGGGGTCCCGCATCAAGTCACACATGCATCATCTGCATCACGTATAACCCCTGACCAACGTCGTCAACTACCATCGTCATCTTGATTGTCATGGTCAATATCTATCTGAATGTTGATAAATCGACATTTCTCTTCCTCTCTATTCCTGACAGTGACGTGCAGAGGTTATCCATCCACCCCTTCAAATGGCTCCGGTTTGTCATGTTTAGTGTCTGTGGAGCTCGTGGTTGTCTTTCAACTACACCGGACGGCCCTCCAATCAATTATGATAGTGCCTCATTGAATGGCATTACAAACTTATACTACACGCCTCTGGGTAAGGTTTTCTTTTTGTATGTGAGATCGTTGCTCTACTGTCCCCTATACCCCTATTTCTCCAGGGAATTGTATCTTCGTAGACTATCAGGGCTCGAATGATCAAGCCACATCTACTGTCCCGACAGACTGCCCCAATGACTTCAGAGATAACGTCATAGCACGAGATGGATCAGCCTGTGTTGTCACACGCGATCTTGCACACAGTATTGTGATGCTGCACACCTGATCCCCTGGTGTAAAGGTGACCAGGTAATTTCCGTAGTCAGTTTAGTTAATGTGATCCTTTGGTGATATTATTATTTTCTAGTACATCCAGAAGGTTTTTGAAGTTCGTTCCTCCTGCTATCACCGCGGGTCACTACCCTCAATTTTGGGGGTAGATGACGTTCGGAATGGAGTGTTGTTGGCCAAAACTGTGCATTCAATGCTTGCTTGTGGAATGGTCGCGTTCTTAAGGGTATGACGTTTCGCAGCTCATCCTTAGAGAGACCATTGAAACCATTTTTAGACGCCGAACTATGGACTGGAACCCACCGACATACCGAGGATTGACTTAGGTCAAGCGCGCACGGATTATTTTTACCCTTCAACATTTGGAGGTGCCTGAGAGTTATAATCCGGCCATAGCCACAACTTTTGAGATCATGGCAAACACATCACTAGTGCCCCCTTTTGCCTCCTTCGCCGCACGGTTAAACGTGGACGCACTCTTTCAGGGCACGAGTAACGAGAATGGCACATGCGAGCAGGGTACGGGAAACTTACTACCCCCTCACATCATTCTCGACTACATGTACGGTGTCGCTGCTTACAAGAAATGGGGCAGTGTCCCAAAATTCCGTAGCACCTTATAATCGATTCGTCTTATGATATCATTGTAAGGACCTTATAATAATATAAGAAAACGTTACATAATCAAATGTGACCGTAATCGAACCGTAAACCCCTATAAAGGTCTATTTATAATGGTACCCAAAATATTATAGAACATTATAAGTCATATTAGCAAGCGTGAACGTTATAAACCATTATAAACCCATTCCCGAATTTTCCGACAAGGCAGGGTAGTAACGCCCACGACGTGATGGTGAATTACCACAAAAGACATTACGAAGATATTCCCCGCGCACCAGGCGACAACAATAACCCAGACAAGCCCCTGCCCGCGTCACAGCGATGTTACACGTCCACAAGGAACGGCGACACAATGGCAGATGCCGTGGACGACCTAAAGTTTGATTTAATGCGTCTCAGTGGAACTACGCCAGAAGAGGCTGCCAAACGAGGGGGAAAACGAATGGAGGAGGACGCGGCCCAGTAAACAGGCCGAGGCAAAGTAATGGAGCGGATGGAAGATATGAACGTCGGTGCTTAATAAATAGCAGTGTTTGTGGTAAGATGCCTGTTGTATGAATTGGGTCACCATCGGCGAGCGTCCGAGGTGGGATAGGCAGTCCCAAGGATCCCGCGAAAGGAGACTTCAAGAAAAAGCCCACTACGTTCTTTGCAGAAACCAGAGAGGGCGCAGCTTCAGACATCAGGGACGCGTTTCTCAAATAGAGGGATAGTGAGCGTGGTACAGAGCGCGATAATATCGGGAGAGTGGAGAGACCTTCTGTTGAGGGCGACGACTCGGGATGGTGAGCAATGGCAGTGAGGAACGAGAGACTCGGAGCAACTGGAACCTAGCTCTAGTACTGTATCGTGCGGGCTCAAAATAACATAAAATAGTAATGTTTGTTTCGTGTACACGAGCGTGCAGACAACGATGACCGACGCGGAAAAGGCGACGCGGGAGAGGATGCGGCGGCTGATGATCGGCTCGTCCTTCTTCCGCGGTGGCTGGCGCATCACGTCGTTATCGATGGGGTCGATGCCTAGCGACTTCGGTGGCCCTGTGGTGCCATGTCAGCACCAGTGTCAGACCAAAGGCACGGAACGCTCACCGTCCATGAGGATGTTGATGAACAGGAGCTGCATCGCGTTGAGTGGGTTGCTCAGCCCAAACTTCGTGCTCAGCGCGATGAGCGTGAGCGCCGCCGCCGCCGTACTGAGCTAGAATGACAGGAAGTTTTGAATGTTAACTTTCCCGCAACACCGTCTCAGAGGCCAGCATATTGGGGCCGAGTGACGACGAACACGATGTACCCTCCTCGACGGCCGGCAGGATGGTGCTAAAGTTGTCGTCCACGAGGATTAACTGCAACATGGCACCCATCAGAGCTATAAAATAATCAAGCAAAAACGCACTCACCTCCGTCGCCGGTCGTCGCCACGACGGCACCGCGAGCCTCGAACGCCCCCACGGTCGCTATCTTGCACTTTGGGCTCGTGCGCGCAAACACGCTCGCACAGCTGCGCCGGGCTCATGCGGTCTAGCGCGGTGCCCGTCAGACACGCCCCCGGGTCCGTGGCGGCGTGGCGCCACGAGGTCAACACGGCCTGCGGCGTGGGACAGTCAGAAGGCTGGCCTTACCAGACGTGGGTCGGGGAAATTGAATAGGAGAGAGTGTTAAGTAGGGCGACATCTGTTGCCTGTCCAATGAAGGCGTCGTCTTCTTTGTGCGTTGCACTCGTATTGCACTCGCGTTGTTGCACGGTGTGCCGACTTTGGGGGTCTTGCGCAGAGCGAGCGAGATACGAGCAGGAAGACCAGGCGATGAGGCCTATGAGAGGTCGACACAAGCTCGTCGACCGTGCACAACTCTGTGACAGTCTGCTCAGCCTCGCTTTGCATGACCCATGAATGTACCTGAAGCCAGTCATGAGGATGGAGAGACATGCTTTAACAAGAGTCACAAGACAGTAATAATCCAGACCAGAAATGGAGTCGAGCGCTTCGACGGAATGGAACCTCATCGCTTTGCGTTTTGCCATGCGCAGAACACCGAGGGCAACCATCACCGTTATCACGATAGGCAGGCCTTCTGGAACGGCTGCAACAGCTACGATCAAGGCTACGATCCAAATAGATAACACAGTGAGCCTCGCAGTTTACTCGATCCGGTTGTCATCTTCACTGAAATACTGGCAGTGCATCATTACCGCCAACTACCGTGCCAACACAGTTCGGTCTGTGTCTGCTTATGGGGATATAATTTGCGTTCTCTGACCGCTGGCACGACCCCTTCGACCTGTTTTCCCTTTCCATACACTGGCAAACAAAGGCCCATCTTTCACGTCTTGTATCACCTGCAGACCGATGGATACCGGTTCGGCAGTGCAGGGACGGCATCCGGCGAGAAGCATACTGTACGACGGAAGACGTGTCTGAACTATACAGTACGACCATAGCCAAGAGTCGTTGGCTCAACCGGGATACTATAGTCAAAATCGTTTCCACCGAATTTCGTGGTCTCATCTTGCGCAGAGATAGGGCTCGAATCCGACGTCACCACTATCAACGACAAACCAAGTCCGACCTCATCATCTATTACCGGGACCGGATCGAAAACGTCGTGCACCGTCACGAGCCTCCGGTCACCTCTCGACCTGTCAAGAACCTGCACGAGGACTGGGAGAGCGAATTCGTCGTGCCGGGCAACATCGTGCGCACGTCACTCGTCGTTCTGCTCCGTTGACCCGACACGCGCCCTAGCCTGTCCACGCGACTGGTCGCTGTACTGTGGCGAGTGCTACTTGTCGCTGCATCCGGACCCGCCCCCGGAGCGCCTCTACATCTTTCCCCACGCGCTGCGATGTACTGCCAGCCTTGGGGTGTTCCGGAATGGGCCGCGGAGGGATAGTAAGTTTGAGGTGATTATGTCATTTTTTGTGTAGGATCAGAAGCCGCCTGAGGGGCTAGCGATATGAATGTGTTAGGGGTGCCCGTTTGCTGTCGTCGTCGATTACCATCGTCATGGTCAATATCTATCTGAACGTTGACAGATCGACATTCCTCTTCCTCTCTATTCTTGACAGTGATGTGCGGAGGTTGTCAATCTAACCGTTCAAATGGCTCCGGTTTGTCATGTTTAGTGTCTGTGGAGCTCGTGGTTGTCTTTCAACTACACCGGACGGCCCTCCAATCAATTATGATAGTGCCTCATTGAATGGCATTACAGACTTATACTATACGCCTTTAGGTAATGTTTCTTTTCGTCGTTGTCTTGATCGTTACTCATCCATATCCTCATTTCTCCAGGAAATTGTATATTTGTAGATTATCAAGGTTTAAGTGATCGAGCCCCCACATCTTCTGTCCCAACGGACTGCCCCAACAACTTCAGAGATAAGATTATAGCCCGAGATGGATTGGCCTGCATTGTCACACGTTATCCTGTGGAGCATTGTGATGCAGCACACCTGATTCCCTGGAGTAAAGGTGACGAGGTACGTTAGCGACTAATGTCTGTGGTCAGCTTATGTGAACCCTTGGTGATGATCTTGTTCTTTTCTAGTACATCCAGAAGGTTTTCGAAGATCGCTCGTCCTGTGATCGTCACATGCCACTACCCCCAATTTCAGGGATTGATGACGTTCGGAATGGAGTGTTGTTGACCAAATCTGTGCATTCAATGCTCGCTCATGGAGAGGTCGCATTCTTAAGGGCATGAAGTTTCGCAGCTCATCCTTAAACACCATTAAAACCATTTTTAGACGCCGAACTATGGACTGGACCCCACTGACATACCTAGGATTGACCTAGGTCAAGCGCGCACGGATCATTTCACCCTTCAACATTTGAAGGTGCCTGAGGATTATGATCCGGCCGTAGCCACAGCTTTAGAGATCATGGCAAACACATCACCAGTGCCCCCCTTTGCCCCCTTCTGCGCAGGGTTAAACCTGGACGCACTCTTTCAGGGCACGAGTAACGACAATGAGGCAAGAAGCCAGCCTGGGGGCACAACCGAGCAGGGCACAGTAAACTCTCTTCCCCCTGCCATCATCTGCGACTACATGTACGGTGTCGCTGCTTACAGCAATGGGGCAGGCAGGGTAGTAACGACGTCCACGTGTGATGGTGAGTTACCACAAAGGACATTACGCAGATATTGATATTCCGGTAATCTTCCCGCGCATCAAGTGACAATAGCGTCAACACTCCTGTCCTGGACAAGCCCCTTCCTGCATCACGGCGACATTACACATCCACAAGGAGGGGCGACACAATGGCGATAGCCGTGGACGACCTAAATTTTGTTTTAATGCGTCTCAGTGGAACTACGCTAGAAGAGGTTGCTAAACGAGGGGAAAAACGAATAGAGGAGGAGCGCGCGGCCCAGTAAACAGGCCGAGGCAAAGTAATGGAGTGTATGGAACTTATGAACGTCAGTGCTTAGTAAATAGCAGTGTTTGTGATAAGATGCCTGTTGTATGGATGTCCGAGGTGGGATTGGCAGTCGCAAGGATCCCGCGAAAGGAAACTTCAAGAAAAAGCCCGCTACGGGTTCTTTGCAGATACCAGAAACTAGAGATGGCGCAGCTTCAGAACATCAGCGACGCGTTTCTCAAATAGAGGGATGGTGAGCGTGGTACAGAGTGCGATAGAGAGCGAAGAGACCTTCTGTTGAGGGCGACGACTCGGGATGGTGAGAAAGGGCAGTGAAGAACGAGAGACTCGGGGCAACCAGAACCTAAGCTCTAGTACTGTATCGTGCGGGCTCAAAATAACATAAAATAGTAATGTTTGTTTCCAACACTTGATGTCTTTTCGCTCCTTGATCAAATCAGGGTAACCAAAAATATAAAAATGCAGTAGATCCGACCCCGACCACGCACGACTAGCTAATAATTTATGCCAACTCCTCCGTCGCCGCGGCGTACGTCTCGCTCTGGTTCAGCGCCCGCTCGTACCGCCGGCGGCCCTCGTGCATCACAAAGGACGACCCCGCGAGCGCGAAGAGCAAGAGCAGGTCGTCGAGCGGCAGCGCCTCGGTCTGGAAGATCGCCTGCATGAAGGGTATATATATGAGTCCGAGCTGCGACAGGAACGAGATCGCCACGGTGACGACGAGCATCCGGTTCTGCGTGAGGCCGCAGCCGAGCCCGCGGTTCTGGATCGCCGAGATGAGGTCTAGGAAGACAAAGCAGGAGAAGGTCTGGCGGGGGGAGTTGAGTGAGCAACATCTGTCATAGAAGAAGAGGCGCACGCACCATCGTCTGGTCGCGCCGCGACATGTGCTGGTCATCTGACAGCGCAAAGTAGTAGACGAAGAGCGTGCCGACGACGATGACCGACGCGGAAAAGGCGACGCGGGAGAGGATGCGGCGGCTGATGATCGGCTCGTCCTTCTTCCGCGGCGGCTTGCGCATCACGTCGTGGTCGATGGGATCGACGCCTAGCGACTGGCTCGGTGGCCCTGTGGCGTCATGTCAGCACCCATGTCAGACCAAAGGCAGGGAACGCTCACCGTCCATGAGGATGTTGATGAACAGGATCTGCATCGCGTTGAGTGGATTGCTCAGCCCGAACATCGTGCTTAGCGTGATGAGCGTGAGCGCCGCCGCCGCCGTGCTCAGCTGGAAGGAAAGGAAGTTTTGGATGTTGTGGAATATTGATTTCCCTGCGACACCGTCTCGGACGTCAACACAATGGGGGCCAGGCGACGACGATCACGACATACCCTCCTCGACGGCCGGCAGAATAGTGCTAAAGTTGTCGTCCACGAGGATGACGTCCGCAGCTTCCTTCGCGACGTCCGTCCCGCTCTTGCCCATCGACACGCCAATATCGGCCATCTTCAGCGCCGGCGCGTCGTTAACTGCAGCATCGGCATGTATCAGAACCATAAAACGATCAAGTAGAAATGCACTCTCACCTCCGTCGCCGGTCATCGCCACGACGGCACCGCGAGCCTGGAACGCCCCCACGATCGCCATCTTATGCTTCGGGCTCGTGCGCGCAAACACGCTCACGTTGCCCACGCGCTCACGCAGCTGCGCCGCACTCATGCGGTCCAGCGCGGCGCCCGTCAGACACGCTCCGGCGCCTGTCGCGCCACGTAGCCCAAGCGAGCGCGCGACCGATAGCGCAGTCTCCTCCGCGTCGCCCGTGATCATCACGACCTGCACGCCCCCACTCTGCAGGAGCGCCACGGCGTCCGCGACGCCCTTCCGCGGCGGGTCGAGCATCGCGGCGAACCCCGCGAATACCAGGTGCGCCTTCTCTTTCTCCCCGAACCCGAGCCCATTGCTGCTGCTGCTACTGCTGCTGCTCATGTGGGCGCTGGCGGAGGGAGACGGTGCGCGGGACGGCACGGAGGAGTTCTGTGTGGGGGTGGCTGGCTCGACGCTGCCGTAGCCGTACGCCATCGCGAGCACGCGTAATCCACGCGCGGCCGCGGCTTGGGCCTTGCCGGCGATTACGGAGCGCATATTCGCGTCAAGCGCGGGCGTCGAGTCCTCGGCGACGTAGTAGAACTTGCACCGCGGGAGGAGCGCGTCGACACTGCCTTTGATATAGTACACCTCGCGCGCGGCATTGTTGAGCTGCGATGCGCCAAGGTTCGTCTGGCCTGTGGTCGTGTGCGTACCAGAGACGGCCATGCTCTTCGATTCTGAACTGAATGGGCGCTCAAAGAACGCGCGTGAAGGTCTATAGGGGAGCGGGTCGACACGAGCTGTGGCGTGGTGCAGTTGGAAAGCTGGCCTTACCAGACGTGGGTCGGGGAGGTTGAATAGAAAGAGAGCGTTAAGTAGGGCGACATCTGTTGCTTGTCCAGCGAAAGCGCCGTCTTCTTTGCGCGCGGCGCTCGCGTTATTGCACAGTGCGCCAACTTCGAGGGTCTTGCGCAGAGCGGGCGAGACACGAGCAGGAGGAGCAGGCGATGAGGGATCGATGCGCACATGCTCGTCGACTGTGTATAACTCTGTGACAGTTTGCTCGTTTCGCGTGAGTGTACCTGAAGTCCGTCAATCTCAACGGGGGGGTGGAGAGACGCGAGGTATTACCTGTCTTGTCAGAGCAGATCACGGAAATGGAGCCGAGCGCTTCGACGGAATGGAGCTTCTTGACAATCGCTTTGCGTTTTTGCCATGCGTAACACGCCGAGGGCAAGCGTCACCGTTGTCACGATAGGCAGGCCTTCTGGAATGGCCGCAACAGCCAACGACACTACGATCGAAGTAGATAAGCCCATCCCCCAGAACCACCAACCGAAGGCGAACCTCCAATCGTGAACATGTCGAGCCATGAGCGGTGTTGGAAGACCCCGATAAGACAAATGATCCCAATGATCCCAAACGAAATAATCGAGAGCTTTTGTGCGAGTTCGTCCATATTGCGCTGTAGCGGGGTGCGTCGCTCCTCGACGTCCTGCATCATGCTAAAGATCACGCCAAACTCGGTTTGCGAGCCGGTAGCGATGACGATGCCGGAGCCGCGGCCTTGGAAATATTATCAGTTGCGTGTGAAAGGGAGCGCGGAAGTACGTGCCGTTCCGCACCAGCGTGCCCATGTAGGCTATGCAGGTCCGCTCGGCCATCTCTGCGCCCTCGGGACACGGCACGACACCCTTTCGGCGCGCTGTGGTCTCTCCCGTCAAACTGCTCTCGTCAATCTCGAGGTCGACAGTAGTAAGTAGGCGTACGTCCGCTGGATGCGGTCGCCGGTGGTGAAGGTAACGAGGTCGCCCGGGACGACCTCATTTGCGAGGAGGTGTATTAGATCTCCATCGCGGATGATGTGGCAGTGGTGAGGGACGAGCTTGTTGAGGGCCTCGAGCGACTTTTCGGAACGCCGTTCCTGTACGAAGCCGACTGAGAGAGGATGAGCTCAATCGACTCGAACGTGCCGCAGGTGAAGGTCACTTACCAGTGAGGACGATGACGACGGCGATGCTGATGCTGACCGCATCATCTACGTTACCCATGATAGCGCTAATGACGGCACTTCCGCAAAGGAGGAGGATAAGGGGACTCTCATAGAACATTTTTGCAAATTTGAGGAGAAGTGGTTCGGGAGATGACACTGAAAACTCATTATAGCCATGAGTCTGGCGAAGGGAGGGAACGACAGCGGCGGTCAAGCCATGGGTCGAAGATGTCCGGAATTGTGAGATGACGTCCTTGGAAAAGATATTTTTTAGGAGAAGAGGGGGTGTCGCAGATGCAAAAAAACAACGCACGTCTACATCATAGCTCGAGTATGTGGCCGACGGGGTCTGCTCGGTCTTAGCAACGGGTATGTACCCATTTTCTTCCGGAGACCCACCACTCTTACCTTTCACCATACTGAGCAACCTGTCCCAGAGGCCAGCTGGACTCTGATCTGTCACGGCATAGCGAATGCTCTCGAGAGCGGGGAAAGCTGCTCCATGAGGGGGTGTAGGAGGGACACTATGTCGCCTGAGAGTGGTGCTGTACGCAAAATGCGCCTGTGCACCGGGGTTGGGTTGCATCTCCATTTGATCGTCTCCAACGGGTGGTGAGAAATATGTGGACGCTGGTGGGGAGCTCGTGCGGGGCGGTTGGTGAAGCAGTCGGCGGGTAGTGTAAGGGGATGAAGAGGATGAGCCGGGGGAGTAGGGAGAGTTTCCCCCGTATGGCGCACGGCGAATCTGGCTCGACATTAGGTACGGGTCCAGTCGCGGTGACGGGCGTGGGACGCGGTGAGGAGAGGACACAACGTAGACAACTAACGGCACAGCCACTCCAGCACCATGACCACCGCGTTGTAGTTATTTATTTTACCCCCTTATAATATTACCGATATATGACTTGTCCTGCATCCTCTTAACACCTCTTCCCGGTCTACAATGCCTTGTTAGTGGTGCCAAATTAGCTCCCGTTGAATTCAATGCTTATCCCACTTAGATATTCGTCGTCTGACCATGGTTGCCGCTGGTGCGACCGCAGGGGTCTTTCTGGCCCCAGTCCTGGCGACCGCGGGCCTTGGCTTGGTCGGATTTAGCGCCGTTGGACCCGTTGCCGGTGAGTCTCTTTGATCACCACTGGAGTCCTCGCCTCCATATGAACGATGTAGGCACTATGGCTGCTGGCATACAAGCTGGAATCGGCAACGTCGTGGCTGGCAGTCTCTTTGCGACCGCCCAAAGCGTGGCTATGGGCGGAGCCATCCCTACAGTGGTCTCAGCTATCGGGGCAGGCGCGGGCGGTGTGTGTGGTGCTGCTGCTGCCAGTGCTCGTGCTGCTGCCAATCGTGCTGCTCGTGCTACTGCCAATCGTGCTGCTCGTGCTGCTGCCAGTGCTCGTGCCGCATAAATTTATTTGTGAATCTATTCAATTTTCGCTATCAAATATATCTTGAGATGTACTTAGGGGGTGAACTTTGAATGTACGTGCACCCGGACTGGTCGACTCTGTCGCCCACAACCAGTATTGTTAACTTTTATTTATCTATTTTACCCCTTATTACCGATATCTATGGTCCCTCACATGACCCAGTTGTGCATCTTCATAAACGCCTCCAACGCATGGCCTTATCGCATACCCTTCCCGTTGACAATGCCTTGTAAGTGGTGCCACATCAGCCCCCGTCGAGAATACCATGTTAATTTCTGTCCCGCCTAGGTTTCCTTTCCATGGTTTTAGGTGCCGCCGCCACTGGCGCGACCGCGGGCATGTTTCTGACACCCTTTGTGGCTCCTGCGATCCTTAGCATGGCTGGATTTGGAGTCGCTGGACCCGTCGCCGGTGAGTCTCGTTGACCACCACTAAAGCTCTCACCTGCTCACACGAACGATGTAGGCACTGTGGCTGCTGGCGTGCAAGCTGGAATCGGCAACGTCGTGGCTGGTAGCCTCTTTGCGACCGCACAAAGCGTGGCTATGGGCGGGGCCGTCCCTGCGGCTGTCACAGCCCTTGGCGCAGGCGTGGGTGCCGTGAGCGGTGCTGCTGCTGGCGCCACGATTGTCGGCACAGGCTTAGGCACAGGCTTAGGTACTGCTGTTGCAAGCGTTGCTGGCAAGGTCGCCGCTGTTGCTGTCGCAGCCCCCCTCTGAGCGTAACTCTTGTCCTGTACTCCATCCTCCTGTATTCCATCCTCTCGCTGTATCTTGCTACTAAGGGATTTAGTGTACAAATTGAGTGGAGTTGAACTGAGCCTTGGACACAATTCGCAAGATTTTAACTTCTTTCTCGGTTTAGACCACCGGGATTACGGCGCTTTATTTAAACTTGGAGGCAAAATCGCGGAGATCGTTCATACGCCCACAAATTCTAGCTCTAAGGCACATTTGCAGATAAGAGAGATGATGAAAATAAGAGTTTCTCGTCGTTTGGTAAAGGGCAGGACCGCGGCCCCCAGAATCATCGCGGTGTTGGGGGGAGCGTAGGCCTCGAGGCGTTGTAGCGGGCAATTGAGTCGTTGAAATGTATTTATTTATGCCACCTTTTTTGATATCTATTGTCCTCACATGACCCAGTAGTCCATGCTTCTAAAACGCCTCTAACGCATGGACTTCTCTCGCACACCCTCCCCAGTTTACCATGCCTGGTCAGTGCCACATTAGCGCCCGTCGAGAATACCCATGCTAATTCCTGTCCTACAAGTGTTCCTCCCTTTGGTCTTGGGTGCCGCGGCCACCGGTGCGACCGCTGGCATTTTCCTAACCCCCCTCGTGGCTCCCGTGGTCCTTAGCATGTTCGGGTTTGGAGTCGCTGGACCCGTCGCCGGTGAGCCTCGTTGACTACTACTAGGGCCGTAACCGCTCACGCAAACGATGTAGGCACTGTGGCCGCCGGTGTACAGGCCGGAATCGGCAATGTAGTAGCAGGTAGTCTCTTTGCGACCGTGCAAAGCGTGGCTATGGGCGGAGCCGTCCCCGTGGTTGTCACGGCTATCGGGGCAAGCGTGGGTGCCGTGAGCGGCGCAGCTGCTGGCGCCACGATTGTTGGCACAGGCTTGGGTCCTGCCGCTGCTGTAGGCGTCGCTGGAAAGGTCGCCGCTGTCACTGTCGCCAGCAAGGTCGCCACCGCTGCCGTCGCTGGCAAGGTTGCCACCGCTGCCGTTGCCGGTAAGGTCGCCACCGCTTCTGTCGCTGGCAAGGTCGCCACCGCTGCTGTTGCCGGCAAGGTCGCCGTTGCTGCTGTCGGCGGAAAAGTCGCCGCTTTTGCTGTTGCCGCCCACATCTGACCGTCATTCGTGTCCTGTACCCCCTTTTCCCGCTGTATTTGGTGTCTAAGAAAATCGAGTGGTGTTGAACTGAAAATTCGCGGTGTTTCGTGATTTTAACTTCTTACTCTGTTTGGAACTCCGCTTTGATTTAAATGCAAATCGCTACAAACGCTTGGTTCAAACTTCAGAACGTTCCAGCTTAGGTCTATGGAATGTAGTCGACCATTCCACATCGGAGGAGAAGTTTCTCGACATTTGGTAAAGGGCAGGATTGACCCACATCATCGGGGTATTAGGGGGCTGCGTAAGCCTCAAGGCGTGCAATCGAGTGTGCGTTCATGTCAAACTGGATGACCTCCTTGCCACGGCCAGTCGATGAACTTCTTTATATTTCACCTTTCTACTATCAATATCTATCGTCTTCACATGACCCAGTCGTGCGTCCTCTTAAAATGCCTCCAACGCACGAACTTCTCTCAAATCCGCAACATACGTCTTCCTGGTTTACAATGCCTTGTGAGTGCTTCAACATTAGTGCATGTTGAGAATACGAATACTTCATGCTCAATGCCTGTCCCATTTAGTCGTCCTCATACTGGTCGTGAGTTCCGCTGGTACGAAATTGTGCGTCGTCGTCGGTGAGCCCCGTTAATTATCAGAGCCCTCATCTACCTACTTACATGAACTGTGTAGGCACTATGGCCGCTGGCGCCACATCTATTGGTGCGAGTGTAGCTTCCGTGGGCATGGGTGCCGCCGTGACCGTCGGCACCGGCGTAGGCACTGTCGCTGCGAGTGTCACGGCATGGGTGCCACCGCTGCCGCCGGCGCCATGTCTGTCGGTGCAGGCATTGCTTCCATGGGCATAGGTGCGGTATCGACCATTGCGGGTATAGGCACTGCTGCTGCAGGTGTCGCCGGCAAGGCCACCGCTGTCGTTGGCGCTGCCGCCCTCGGACTGTAACTCTTGTCCTGTATCCCTTTCTCCCCGCTGTTTTCTTGCTATTGTATCCGCATTGTGGCGTGGGTGGGTGTGGAAGTTGAATTGAGGTATAAATGGATCAAAAAAAAAAAAGAAGTCGAATTGAGTATTGAACATAATTCGCGACGTTTCAATTTTGACATCTTACTAGGTTTAAATACCGGAGTGATTGATTTGAATGCAAAATCATAAGTACGCTGAGGAACTGGTAATTGGTCGTTCCATATCTACGGACAAAAGAGACGGAAAACCTTTGTCATTCAGTAAAGGGTAGGACTGGCTCCCGGAATCATCCGGGGTGGCTGTGATGTAAGCCTCGAGGCGTTGATCGTCCAGGCAGCTCATGGGCAGCTCTGGTCTCCTGTAAGAGGCCAAGAAGTTCGGTGACATGTTTGCTCGGTGAGAAAACGGATCTGGCGTGACGACGCGTCCTTGGTCACTGGTTTTGTGTTTAGCCCTGGGACCTATGTAGAGGGGCCAGGTAGACGACGCGAGTCGGTCATGACTGTGTTGCCGCATGGGTGAGCATGGCCAACAGCATATTGTGCGGGTCAAAAGTGGAAGGAGTAGTCCACTGTGAATGTATGGCGGATCGCCAGTCGCAAAGCGGTGGTGAGTGTGACGAGGGAAGCCGTCCACAAGCTGGGAATGCAGCCGTCTGGGGGATGAATGGACCAGCTATATGCCGAGATGCTTCAAGGGTCTTGTTGCCAAGTGAGAGATCAGGCTGCGTGGGCAGCGCAGCGGCCTGGGTGATGCTCCTCTGATATGCATGGAGCGGGTTGCCGCAGCACGCCTTGAATGCCGGTGTTCCTGCCTTCACGAGCTCTGAGCGCTTGTAGTCACTGGGTGCCCATGTGAAGTCTTCACGTCCGTCCTTGTTCAGGTCCCTAAAGGAGGCCAATATACGTTAGTGAAAAAACACGATCCTTTCGGCTTGCGCCGTTCTGGAGTTAGTGTTTTGGATAGTTTGGACAACCAAAAAATTATTCATAATGTGAATATAGAACGTACATGACGTACTACCTCGTACTGGCCCATTTGGGGGACTTCATGAGGGGAGTCTACAGTCTGAGGTTCAAGCTTTCAAGCACCAGGTCTTGCAGTAGTGTTGCCGTGGCTCAGCTCAGCTCGGCTTGGCTCAGCTAAGCACAGCTCGACCAAAAAAAGACGAGCCGAGCTGAGCCATTCCCAATTGAGCTGGCTCCAGCTGGGCTGAGCCGGCTCGAGCCACTCAAAAGCACGAATAGGGAATCATACCATTTTGGGTAGTCAGACAGCTGAGTCAGCCGAACTGCGAGTCGTGCTCTCGCACGCAGGGTTCAAACGTTCGCTTGAGTCAGCGCTTACATTATCAGCCAGATGCTCCTTCTCCCGTTTCCCCGATAACTTTTTCGTTAAACTTTTCGGCCACCTCCGCTTTGCTTATTACATCTCCCCTCCGCGAACCCTCCATGCGGCGCTCGTTGATCCTATTCACACTGTTCTTTACATTTTGTTCATGACATCTGTATGTGCCATCTTCAAAACCTGGATTGAAGTGTCGGGCTCTGGCCCTTTCCACAGCCGCTCTGTGTCCTTTGCCGCCCTCTGCACTTGCCGCCCTCTCTGGATCTTTGCCCTCCCCAAGGCGACAGCAGCGACGCTGCCGCCATCTGCATTGTCCTCGCTGCTATCTTCTGCCCCCTCGCTGCCGCTCTCTGCCTCCTCGCCGCTGCTCTCTGCTCTCGCCGCCACCGCTCTGCCCCTTCGCCGTCGCCGTCTGTGTTGTCGCCGTCTGCGTCATCGCCGTCTGCGTTGTCGCCGTCTGCGTTGTCGCCATCTGCGTTGTCGCCGTCTGCGTTGTCGCCGTCTACACTGTTGCCACCGCTGTCCGTGTCTCACCGCCGCCGCCGCCTGCACCCTCGCTGCCACAGTCTGCATCGTCATCGTCGTCGCCTGCGTCCTCGCTGCCGTCGTCTGCGTCATCGTCGTCGTTGTTGTTGTCGTTGTTGTCGTCGTCTGCACCCTCGCTGCCGTCGCCTGCGTCCTCGCTGCTGTCGTCTGCGTCATCGTCGTCGTCGTCTGCGCCCTCGCCGCTGCCGTCTGTGTCGTCATCGCTGCAGTCATCTGCACCTCACTGCCGCCGTTTGTGTCGTCACCGTCTACACCGTCGCCGCCGCTGTCCGTGTCTCGCCACTGCCGCCTGCACCCTCGCTGCCGTCGTCTGCATCGTCGTCGTCGTCGTCGTCGTCGTCTGCGCCCTCGCTGCCGCCGTCTGCGTCGTTGTCGCTGCAGTCGTCTACACCTCGCCCTCTCTGCATTGCCTCTGCCCTCTCCGCTGCCCTCTGCGTCGTCGTCGTCGTCGCTGCCGCTGCTGCCTCTGCGCCCTCGCCTCTGTGTCATCGCCGTCGCCGCCGCCTCCTGCCCCAAGTCGCCGCCGCTCTGTCCCCTCGCCCTCGCCCTCTCCCTCTGCATCATCGCCGCCTTCTCTGCGTCGTCGCCACCGCCCTGTCGCCGCCGCCGCCGTTTGTGTCCTCACCCTCGCTGCCTTCTGCGCCCTCGCCACTGCCATGGGCTCTGCTTCACGTCGTTGTCGTTGTTGTTGCCGCTGCCACCGTCTGTGACCTCGCCACCAGTGCCTCTGGCAGTGTGTCGCCATCGTCGTCATCGTTGTCATCGCCACCGCCACCTCTGCGTTGTCATCGTCATTGTCGCCGTCACCTTTGCGTCGTCGTCGCCGCTACCCTTGCCCTTGCTCTCTCTGTGCCCTCGCCCCTCTCTGCGTCCCCGCTGCCTGCGTCTGTGCCCCTCTCCCTCTCCTTCGCCGCCTCGCACGTCTCGCGCATGCTCTCTCGTCCCCCTCAGACTTCCCTCCCCTTGCCGTTTCATCGCCTCTGATCCCTCGGACTGCCATCGCGCCCCCTCGCGCCAACTCGGACTGCCATCGCGCACCCTCGGACTCCCGCCGCACACCGTCGCGCCGCCTCGGACTCCCGCCGCACATCGCCGCGCCGCTTCGGACTCCCGCCGCACATCGCCGCGCTGCTTCGGACTCCCGCCGCACATCACCGCGCCGCTTCGGACTCCCGCCGCACATCGCCGCGCTGCCTCGGACTCCCGCTGCACCGCCTCACCTGCCGCCATACACCGTCGCGCAGCCTCGGACTGCCGTCGCACACCCTTGTACAACCTCCCTCTACCCCTTTCTCTTCCCCTCCCCCTTTTCCCTCTCTGGCCACCCTGGGTGAGTCGCACAGGGTCTCCTATTTGTATGTAGTTCATTCCTAGGTACAAGTACATGTATATAGCCTTGTCGCAAATAGATCCTTATTCATACTGCTCATTGATGCCCTTAAGATAAGCCCTCAAGTCCTCAACTGGTTTGACTGCCTCCACTCCCTCCAGCTCTGCTGTTTCTTCCTTCTCTCCAAGCCCTTCAGTGAAGTTGAGTTCCCTTTTATGCTTTGCCTCAAACTTGAGTATCTGTAAGGCTTCCATGTTGTCTGGTGTAAGGCGGTTCCTCCTGGCTCTAGCTGTCTCCTTGCTTGCTGAGAAGACACGCTCACATGGTACTGAAGTGGCTTGAATAGGGAGTAAGTCCATGGCAAGCTTGAAGAGTGTTGGCCACTTTTTCTGGTGTTCCTACCATTCCAACTCCTGTCAGTACTCCCCAACAAAATGGTTCATTCTACACACCTCCCAGAACTCAAGAAGATTGGCATATTTGGCTGGAGCTGCTAGATAGTCATCAAGTTCATCTTCTAAGGTATCTCCCTGTGGTCTGGTGGTAGGCATTGGGCCAATACCAAGGCTTGCCAAAGTGGCTTGCATGCCAAATGTTTCAGAAGGTGGAGGGGGTACAGCTGATCTAGTAGAGGCTCTAGATGGTGTGTGTAATGGCCTGAGCTACTTAGGATTTTAGTTTTAGAGTAGCATGATAAATTAAAAGCACTCACTGCTTCAAGGAGGGAATGCTTTGCATTCTCAGCAATATGTGTTGGGTACTGTCTCTTGAGAAACTCAAGCTTTAACACAGGGTTAAGGACTGTCCACATGGCATGAGAAAATATACAGCATATTAAAATAGCCACTCACTAATTGAATGCAGATATGCTGGAGTCTCAAAGGCCAGAGTACAATAGGAATCTATCTTGGCTGCACCTTTTGTAAGAATAAGACCAATATCCAGTCCCTCAGAATCCAAGGCATTAGTCAAGGCATTCAGAGACTTTATAAAGCCCTCAAATGCAGCAACTTTGTTACAAAGTGTTGGCGTCTTCTCATAAGAGAGCATTTGCTGATACAAGAAGGGGACCTAATAAATAAATTAATACACAATCAGAGAGAGAAAATATTTGCATACCTGAAGAATTCTCTGAAGTGCTTCAAGGATCTTCCAATCTTCCTTATCTAATGGGTCCATCCCTGGCTGATCCTCCATAAACTTATCAATTGCCTAATGCAAGTTAGCATTAGAATTTTATTAAATACTTTAAATATACCTCTCTTAAAACAAGTGCCCTCTTGATCATCAAATAAGAAGAGGACCACCTTGTCTGCACATCAGAAATTAATTGCAAAGGAGGTACATCTGACTCCTTTGCAATTGTAGAAAACATATCATGCCTTCGTGATGAATTGCGGATCTATTATAAATAAGTTAGAAAAAAAAAAAAAAAACTCGGAAAAAGAAAAGGAAAAAGAAAAAGAAAAGAAAAAGAAAAAGAAAAAGAAAAAGAAAAGAAAAAGAAAAAGAAAAAGAAAAAGAAAAAGAAAAAGAAAAGAAAAAGAAAAAGAAAAAGAAAAAGAAAAAGAAAAAGAAAAAGAAAAAGAAAAAGAAAAAGAAAAAGAAAAAAGAAAAAGAAAAAGAAAAAGAAAAAGAAAAAGAAAAAGAAAAGAAAAGAAAAAGAAAAAGAAAAAGAAAAAGAAAAAGAAAAAGAAAAAGAAAAAGAAAAAGAAAAAGCATGAAAAAAAACAGAAACAAAGGAAAAACTCACATAAACAATAATTTGCTGAAGCTTTTTAACTTGGTCAAAGCCCAATTCAACTGCTCCCTCTAGCATTTCCTTGCATGCAAGATTTACAATATGGGCAAAGCATCTAAGAAGTGTCAATAAAAAAATACATTAAATAATTTGACACTCACCTAATGTGATGCTGCTCTGCAGAAAACTCAGTATTAGGATAAAGCTTCTTCACATGAGTTTCTAATGCCTCCATCATAGAGCTGTTGTTGGATGCATTATCTGTTGTTATCCAACCAATCTGTTTTAAAAAAGAAATTAGCTGAATTTGTTTTATGAGATAAGATGGACATTACCTTCTTTTCAAGCCCCATCCTAGTAATAATAAAATAAAATATCTCAGCTAACCTCTCCCCAGTGTGAGACCCAGGAGCAATGAGAAATCCAATAAGATCAGCTCTAAGGGTTAGCTTTTGCTGGCCATCTTGAGTCTGAGCCTTCTCCAGCCAGTGAGCAGTAACAGCCATGTATGGCTTGAGGTCAGGGTCAGACCACAAGTCTGTGGTAAAAGAGACCTTCCCAAGGCAGCTGTTCTAAATATAAGTTAGCCCTCAAGCACTAAGATATAATAATTTAACATTACCTGAATGTGCTGAGACAAATTTTGAAGTGTCTCTGAACAGTTCTGCACAATGCGCTTCTGCATAGTGGTCCTGTGAGGGATGTCTGCATCACGCAGCTCAGGGCGGAGTAGAAGACACAGGTGGCGGAACTCTGGTCTGTCCACAATCATTATAGCCTTTAAAAAAAAAATTAAATGGGGAAAGAAAAGAAGGAAAAAAAAAAAACCTGATCTGTGGCTGCAATAAATTGCACAAGGCCATCTAAAAAGTTGTCTTGAGTGAAGGGAGTGCGGTGTGCAGCTTGGCGCTCCACAGGAACTCCAGTAACTCTTGCAACAGCCTCTTCCCCCTCTTTACCTCTCAACTCAATTTTGAGCCTTTGACACTCTGCAACCCACTGTTCTGCATGGCGATTGAGCAGATGAGATCGCAGTGGACCTGTTGCAGTAGTGGAGCGATATGAGTGTACTTTGATAGACACATCTTCCTGATGAAGTACCCTATAAAAGTTTTAGAAAAAAAATAAAAATAAAATAAAAATAAAAATAAAAACTCACAAGCAGAACTTGCACTGTTTCTTCCCTTCAACAACTTGAAAAAATCTCAGAGTATCATCACCCATGCTAGTTAGCCTAGAACCAGCTTTTTGAGCCCTCCTTGGGTGACGGGTTGGAGTTGGAGGGTCAGGGCTGCCTCCCTGATGGCCATTAGAACTAGCGCCACCCTCCTGAGACCCCTCTGACACATTTCCAAGGTCAAAAGTCTCAGGCTGAGGTGAGCTAAGGCCTCCCTATATTAAATTCATTAATATATATATATATAAAGTAATAAAATAAATACTCACTTGATTGGAGGCCTGAGCAGGTGAAGAACCTGCAAAGGGGTCCTCTCCCTCCAAATTCTCTTGTGAGGGCCTGAGGGGGCCACCTGAAGCTGCAGAAGTGGTGCCTAGATCAAAGTGCACATGCTGGCTGGCAGTTGATGCCTGAGCAACTGTGGATGGAACTAATCACAGTATGAATGCATGGACACACCATTAAAAAATGGGTACATACCATCAAGCTGAAAAGACATCTCCAGAGCACCACCAGGAAGGTGTTTGGCCCGAGTCTTCTTAGTGGTCTTTTGCCTTTTTGGAGTCTTTTTGGGTGTTGAAGGGGCCCTCTTCCTAGATCCAGCCATAGTAGGTGAAGCCAAGAGTAATACAAGAATACAAGAATGATTTGAGAAGTAGATGAAGCAGATCAATTGAGATCGGGCAGAGATGAGGAGTGATGAGAACGCAGCAGATGCGGCAGAGACGCAGAGATGAGAGCGTGGGAATGCGCGGCGTACGTGTGGTGGCTAGTGGCTGAAAAGATGGTCGTCATTGGCGGCGGGATCATTGGACTGGAGATGGGCAGCGTATGGCCCAAAGGTGACGACGATGCCACCAACCCGGGCCCTCAAGGTGACGACGACAATGCAACCTAAGCCCTCAAGGCGATGCTGACGCAAAGATAGCGATGTCGATGTGGCTTGGAGTCCAGCACCCGGGCAGTAGATAGGTAGACGTGTATATTGTAGTTTGAACCAATATATTTTTGTTTTATCAAATACAACATATGTGACTACAAGGGGTCCATAAAGTCAAAGCTCGGTAGGTCGTTGATACACTGTACGGAGCGACGTCCGTGTGAGTTCGAGGCGGAGAGGACTCCGTGCAGGGGTGTTGGACAGAAGCTAACGAGCCAGGAGGAAGGACCCGAGAGCAAGCGGAAGCGAGACGAGGGAGAGCGAGGCAAGGCGAGAAGAGTGAGTGAGATGTAAGGAGGTTGGAATGGCGGGTGGACTGCTATGACGAAGGCGAGGTCAATGGCGAAAGCGTTGGCGCGGCCGGGCGGTGACTCGGTTGACGAAGACGTTGGCGAAAGCTGGGCGTGATGAGGCGGCAGCAGGCTAGAGGTCCGAGGTCGGCGGCTCGGTTGACGAAGGCGGTGATGGCTATGGCTATGACTGTGGCGGCGACGTGGCTTCTACTTGGCAGGCAAATCCAAGGTTGGTGGCTCGGAGGGCGAAGGCGGCGATGGCGATGGCTAGACGGTGGCAAGACTTCTTGGACTGGTGCGGCGTAGAATGGGACTTAAAGGCAAACGATGAGAGGAAGAGGGAGAACAACGATGCATTAACGAGTCAACGCAGACGATTTATATACATGCGATCCAGTATACGATGCGTTCCAAGTCAAAGTCGAACGTATAGTGAGAGAGCGATGGGTAGAGAGGGATGGGGGAAACGGTACGAGCGTAGGGAAACGAATCGAGAAGTGGCACAGGCACGGACAGACAAAGGGATATGGGCGTGAGCCGCGCGACCAGCACCTTCCCGGATCTAAGTAAAAGGAAGTGAGCATATGAGGATAAACAGACAATGGGGGGGGGGGCGAGACACCATGACGCACGACAATGGGAATCCTTCTCCGAATCCAACGGCGGCGCACTGTCAAGCGCGTGCTCCGACGGCGTCTTGCAGGTGTTTGAAGGCAGCCGAGAAGATGGTGGGTTGCGAGACAAGAGGGTGGAGTGCAGTGAAAGAGTTTGACAGGACGAAAGAGTTTGATAGTGATCGACGTGAGGACGGGCGATGCAATGAAAGCCTGAGCGGGCTCTGCTCCTGAGGCAAGGCCATCGGGTGGCTTTGGCGTAGGCGTCTGGGGGTCGAGGTAGGTCAGCGACGACTATGAGAGCAGATGGAAACGATGACGAGACGGAAAAGGACGAGCACAGAGACGAAGACGACGTAGCGAGAATTGGATTATGGCTGAGTAGTAGCGTATGAGGGACGGTGCATAGGCGAGAGGAGGATGGGACAGGGGAGAGTGATGTGGCGTAGGCGAGGACGGAAGAGCGAGAGGGAAGCGAGAAGGTGACTCACCCGGTGTACAGCGAGCAGCAATTCACAGTGCTCAGTGGACACGCGCAGGCTGCGCAACCCACAATTCTCATTTTCCGTTTTCAGCCGGCTCGTTCCTGGCTGCCAGACAGTGCCAGTTTCCAGCCAGGCTCAACCTGCCTAATCTGGTCATGGCCGTAATCGAGCCTTGGCTCAGCGGCTCAGCCCAGCTCGTGAGCCAAGCTGAGCCAGGTTTGGTCATGAGCCGATTTGTCAGCTTGGCTCAGCTAAAGATGGCTCAGCTCGGCTGGCTCAGCCGTTTTGAGCTGAGCCACGGCAACACTATCTTGCAGGGGCGTCCAAGCATGCGTGATTCGTTCAAATCAAGCAATTTATTGTCGCGTTGTCCCACCTAGATTACTTGGTTAGACCTTGGAAGTTTGGACGTCCTTGTACCTTGGGGTCCGAAAATTTGACCAGGGTCTGAGTCAGACGCCAGGATCATCAACGCTGGTTGCAACTGAACGTGTGTCTACGTCAAACTTGAATGCAGTCGTTGGATTTCATTTATTTTACCATTTAATTCAAGTTCACATGACCCTGCCATCGATCCTATTAAAACGCCTACAACACATGGACTTCTCTCGTAAATCTCTCTTTGTGCTTTTACAATGCCTTGTAAGTGGTGCCACATTAGCGCCCATTGGGAATATCCACGCTCAATCCCTGTCCCCTTAGATTTCATCCCTATACTTTTGGGTGCCACTGGTGCGACTGCGGGTGTTGTTCTGGCCCCAATCGTGGCTACCGCGGCGCTTGGTGTAGTCGGATTTGGCGCTGCTGGACCCGTCGCTGGTGAGTCTCGCTGATCAGGACTAAAGCCCTCACCTCCTCACACGAACGATGTAGGCACCATGGCCGCCGGCATGCAAGCTGGAATCGGCAACGTCGTGGCTGGTAGTCTCTTTGCGACAGCTCAAAGCGTGGCTATGGGTGGAGCTGTCCCCGCGGCCGTCACAGCTGTCGGAGCAGGCATGGGCGCCGTGGGCGGTGCTGCTGCTGGTGCCACGTCTGTCGGTGCGGGCGTTGCTGCTGTGGGCATGAGTGCAGCCTCAGCCGTTGGTACAGGCATAGGTGCTGCTGCTGCAGGTGTTGCTACTAAGGTGGCCGCTTTCGGTATCATTGCCGCCCTCTGACCGCAATTCTTCTTACCGTGTAAATCAAGTGAGTTGGATCTGAGATCTGAGTGTTGGCGTTGAATCTGAGGGCACTCAACACAATTCGCGGCGTTTCAAAAATTTGACTTGGTTTAGAACTTCAAAATGACCGAGCAATTACTGTAGTGCTTTGATTTACAGTAAATGTAAAATTGTAAGAGTGTCAAACATTCCGACATTCGACCCCGGAATTATAGTCTAGTCATACCACATTTGTGGATTAGATAAGAAACGAAAAAAGGGTTCTTCATCTCGTCATTTGGTAAAGGGCGGGACCAGCCCCTGAAATCATCCGGGGTGATGAAGGCTGCGTCGGCCTCGAGGCGTTGAAGCAGGGTTGATCATTCAGGTAAGGCATGGGTGGCTCTGCCAGTGGTCTCCTGTATGAAGCCGAGAAGTTTGGTAACGTATCTCCCCCGTGAGAATGGTTGATCTGGCGTGACAACTTGAATGTGCCCTTCAATTGGCCAATGATTTTGCGTGGGTCGAAAGCAGAGGGTGTAGTCCACTGTGCCGATCGCCAGTGGTGCTGTGATTGCAGAAGCCATCTGGAGATGGCCGGTCTCTGCCAGAGTGACGAAGGAGCTCCGGCAAAGAGCGTAGTCTTTGAGCGAACGGACGAGGTCTTTCGTGCTACCCTCCGTCCTCTCAAGCTCTCGACTGGTTCAAGGAACCAGAACACTTTTATTTCACCCGCCCGCCACGCCCAGTAATTGCCAAGGGATCAGTGATGAGGCTCCCGTTTTCCGACCCTCATCTGCTCGCTCCGGGCCCACCTGCCCGTCGCGACCTCGCCTCGGAAACGAGAACCCCTCATCCCCGATCGAGAAGCACTCCGTGCTTCAGCCCAGTCTCTGTGCAGTCCGCCAGCTTAGTTGCTTCCTTGCCACTGCCTCACATGTGCCGGCTTCCTTCCCTCCCGGCACCATACTGAACCTAAACGGAAAGCAAGGCAGTGATGGTGAATGACCCAGCTGTTTGCCAGAGATGCTTTGAGGGCCACCGAGAGACTGGACAACGTAGACGGCGGCAGCATGGGCGATGCTCTCGGAGCTCTCCTTATATGCAATTGGAGCGGATACTAGTATCGGGCACGCCATCTGGTGCAACATATCCTTCTTTCCGCTTTCACGAATCACGTACTATAGCGCCTGTAATTGTCTTTGGGTACCCATGTGAAAAATACCTTCACATTCTAGAGAAGGCCAAGATAGAAGACATGATGCATGATCCGTGATAGTGAAAACACGAGACCTTGCATAGGCTAGTAGTTGGACCTTGGGGCCCTTGGGGCAACCTTCAAGTTGGGGTCCGAAGAATCTGACTAGGGTCAGACGCTGGGGACCATCAACGTGCATCAACACCGGGGTCAGAACGATGCCCAGCACCGCACCAGCGGCAGTCAGACGCCAGGGACCATCAACACCGGTTGCAACTGAGCGTGTGTCCACGTCAAATGACTTTCTCGCCATAGTCATGACCCCACCATGCATCCTATTAAAATGCCTCCAACACACGGTCTCGTAAATCTCTCTTTTTCCTTTACAATACGTTGTAAGTGGTGCCACACTAGCGCCCGTCAGGAATACCTCACACTCAATACCTATTCCCTTAGAAATGATCCCTCTGGTTCCCGTTGTTGCGGCTACAGTTGTTGGTGCGACCACGTGTGTTGTTCTGACCCCAATTGTGGCTCCCGCAGCCCTTGGCGTCGTTGGATTTGGCGCTGCTGGACCCGTCGCTGGTGAGTCTCGCTGATCACCACTGAAGCCCTCACCTCCTCACACGAACAATGTAGGCACTATGGCCGCCGGCGTGCAAGCTGGAATCGGCAACGTCGTGGCTGGTAGTCTCTTTGCGACAGCTCAAAGCGTGGCTATGGGCGGAGCCGTCCCCGCGGTCGTCACAGCTGTCGGAGCAGGCATGGGCGCCGTGGGCGGTGCTGCTGTCGGTGCCACGTCTGTCGGTGCGGCTGCTTGTGCGGGCGCTGCTTCCATGGGCATAAGTGCGGCCTCAGTCATAAGTGCTGCTGCTGCAGGTGTTGCTACTAATGTGGCCGCTTACGGTGTCTTTGCCGCCCTCTGACCGCAATTCTTGCACTGTACTGTACCCTTATCGTGTAAATAAGAACTGGGTTTGGATCTGAGATCTGACTTGGAGCTGAATCTGAGCGTTGGAGTTGAATTTGAGAGTACTCGACACAATTCGCGGCGTTTTAAAAATTTGACTTATTATTTGGTTTACTGAGCAGAACTTCAGAATAACCGAGTAATCCGTGCTTTGATCTACAGTAAATGTAAAATCGCGAGAACGTTCGAACATTCCGACATCCGAGCTTGGAATTATAGAGAGACTATTCCATAATTGTGGATTAGATAAGAAACTAAAAAGGCTCTTTATCCCTGTCTTCATCTCGTCATTTGGTTGGTAAAGGGCACCTGGAATCATCCGGGGTGATGAAGGCTGCATCGGCCTCGTGGCGTTGAAGTAGGATTAATCATTCAGGTGGGTTATGGGCGGCTCTGGTCTCTTTGTATAAAGCCGAGAAATTTGGTAGCGTGTCGATCTGGCGTGGCAAGTCACAAGTGGCGTGGCAATGTGCCCTTCGATTGGCTAATGATTTTGCGTGGGTCGGAAGCAGAGGGTGTAGTCCACTGTGAATACCGATCGCCAGTCACGAGGCGGTGGTATAATTAGTAGGAAGTCCACAAGTCGTCTGGGGACGATGAATGACCCAGTCGTTTGCCTGAGACGCTTCATGGGTCTGAGAGACTAGACAACGTAGGCTGCAGCATGGGCTCGATGCTCTCCTGATACGCAATTGCCAGTGAAGCGGATATCGGGTACGCCACCTTGGCTGGTGCAACAACATGCACTTCTTTCCGCTTTCACGAATCACGCACCCTAAGCGCCTGTAGCAGTCCTTGGGTGCCCATGTGAAGAATAGCTTCACATTCTAGAAAAGGCCAAAATAGAAGACACGGTAGTGAAAACACGATTCCTTGCATTCACCCGTTCTGGAGTTAGGGCCCGTTAGGTTCTTAAAAACTTGAACGCCTTCGCCGAGAATTAATAGGAACATACGTGACGTGCCCCCGTTACTGTAAACAAGTGTATGTCGACCAGTGTCAACGGTGGTAGTCGCTACAATTGAGTGTGCGTCAACGTCAAACTGGGTGAATCCTTCGTCCGCCGCAACCAGTGTCAGGGGGTATTAGTAATTCGATATCTATTGTCCACATGACCCAGTCGTGCGTACTCTTAAAACACCTCCGGTGCATGGGTTTCTCTCGCAAGACACTCTTACCGCTTTACAATGGCTCCTGGTGAGTGGTGCCACATTAGCGCCCATCGACAGTCCTTCGTGCTGAACGTCTGCCCCCAACCCGTCCCACTTAGATCCCGATCCCCGCAATCTGTTCATGGCTGCCGCTGGTGCGGTGCTGGGTGTCGTTCTGGCCCCGATTGTAGCTCCCGTGTTCCTTGGCATTGTCGGATTTGGCGCGGCTGGGCCCATCGCCGGTGAGTCGAGTCTCGTCAATCACCACTAGAGTCCTCACTTGTTTACATGGATAATATAGGCACTGCCGCCGCCGCCATACAAGCCGGAATCGGGAATGTTGCCGCCGGCAGTCTCTTTGCGACCGCACAAAGCGTGGCCATGGGCGGATCCATCCCCGCAGTCATCACAGCCATCGGGGCAGGCGTAGGTGCCGCTATTGGGGCCGGTGCGGGTGATGCGGACGATCCGCCGGACAATGAAGACAAGGATGACAAGGAGGACAATGCAGACGGCGCGGACGATGGTGCCACTGAGTAATGTCTGTCGGTGCGAGCGCAATTCGCATGGGCATAAGTGCAGCCCACCGCTTGCGAGAGGTACTGCTGCCGCAAGTGTCGCTGGCGTGAGTGCCGCCGCTAATCGAAGAAAAAAAAACAAGAAAGAAAAGGAAGTGTGGCAACCGGGCCGCCGTTGCCGTCACCGTAATAGTACCGTAATCTCGACTTGATCTTGACCGTAATTCTTGTCCTGTTTCTACTGTGAGATTTGGCATGTAACTATTTGCGATCATTGGACAATCCTCAGTGTTTCAGGTTATCAACGTATATATCAATTGGTTTGAACTTGAGAATGACGCTTAATGCAGCTTAATGACGGAGCAATTGGTCAAGCAATTGGTGCTTCTATTCAAAGGCAAAATCGCAGAACGCCGTGACTCCACACGCCAATCGAGATGACATCCAAGCGCGTCGAGCACTGTACAACTTGCCCACCTGAGCTTAATCGCGGCTCAAGCTCAAGGCGTGTTGTAATTTTACGGTAATCAAATTCTCCGAATCACTACTGAGTGTACTGCAGTAGCGCTTCACCCGACGTCCCGTAAGTGTAAAACAGTCGAGGTAGATATTGTGACTCGATCGTCGGTATTCAAGTGCATATTCACACCGTATACTTAGGGATGAAGATGGACTCGGATCCCCCTCTCCAGTCCGCAACATAGTACCTACTTCCTGTTCTCAATGTCACTCCCCTGTGAGTAAAGATGCGGTACAGTACTGCGTGCTCAATCTCAATATAGCGCCTAATGCTTGCCCACTAGCCGCGCTCAAGGTCATTGACGTTGCCGCCGTTGGTGCAACCGCTGCGTGCATTCTGGTGTCATTCGCGGCAACTGCGGCGCTCGGCGCTGTCGGATTTAGCGCTGCTGGGCCCGTCACCGGTCACCTCGTCTACCTCTCACGGAGAAAACCTACTCACACGGACACATATAGGCTCTATTGCTGCTGGCATCCAAGCCGGAATTGGAAACGTTGCAGCTGGCAGCCTTTTTGCGACCGCACAGAGTGTAGCGATGCGCGGGGCCCTCTCTGGAGTCATCACGGCCGTCGGCACAGCCATCGGTGGTATATGCGCCGCGGCGGGGCGGTCCTCTGAGTTCAACCGATTATCGTCCTGTGCTTTTCCCGCTATCAAGGCTGTGATCGTCCAAATTGAAATTGTGTAAAGTTACTTGACGGGGTATATCAATCGCTTCCGCCTTGTAAAATAGAATCGCAGTCAGATCCGAATCAGTACTGTATAGCTGTATCAGTCGCAGATCTCTCCAAGTTGCACAGAGTGGCGGAGACGGGAGAAGCAGCCGTGACCAAGACAGTGACCGCTCCTTGAGGCAACTGGATAACTTTGTCTGACAGACCACATACAGTATGCAAAAATATTTATTACTGTAATTAATCCATTTCTGCTCATGTACGCCACAAACTAGTACGCCACAAACTACAAGTTGGGTCCCAGAATGTTGGTACCCGCCACCCAAACACTCTTAAATGCAGCGAGGAGATGGATCAATCAAACAGTTCCTCCTCTCTCTGAACATACATTTCTGCAATGGCCCGTGAGTGATCTAGTGATACGCCGCTAACAGTACTTCCTACTCAATCCTGCCCCACCCAGTTGTACTCGCAGCTGGGGCACTCGCCGGCCTCTTTCTGTTGCCACTCGCCGCCAAAATAGTCCTCGGCTTAATTGGCTTCAGCGCTATCGGGCCCGTCGCCGGTGAGTTTTATAGACCCCTCACAGGCTCCTCACACAACTTCACGCCGCATGGAGCCCCGCGTACTCACACGCCGAATATAATATTCAGGTTCTATCGCGGCTGGCAGCCAAGCTGCAATCGGCAACGTCGTAGCGGGTAGCCTTTTCGCAACACTTCAAAGCATAGCTATGGGTGGGGCCTTCCATGGTGTCCTCGCGGCCATAGGCGGGTTTATTGGCGGAATCATGGGGGCTCTTTTTAATTAACTGAATCCTGCACCTCTCACACTTTGCCGTGTCGTCGCTCTGTGTAAACCGTTCGTCTCTGGGAGATACCAATGCAAATGAATCGCACATCCTGGTGTTTCAAATTGTTGAGCTTCTCGCTCAGTTTTGAACGCGTGTGAGGTTCAAACGGAGAAGCTGCTCCTTGGAGATACTTTTTTGAGCTGATTCATTTCTGTGTTGGTCCGTTCAAGATCGCTTCTCCGTTGTTTCATGTCGTCGATCTCAGGCTTTCACTGCAACGTCATCTTGCCAGCACAGTTGTCCGTGCCGTCCGCCGAAGTTCTAATTCGTTTTTCTTTCCGGGATCCTCGTTACTGCTAGGGGATCTGGGTAGAATCCGATCTTGAGCCTGCCTTCCGGTAATCCACCAGCAGGACTTTTCTCCCAATAGAACAACGCGAGCCATTTATGGCCGCCCCTCGTGGCAATGTGCGCTACAACTTAGGCAAGGGCTCTAACCTCTTCCCTATTCCCTCGTCACTTCTGCCTCTAACGACCGTACAAGGCCATATCTAGCATGAATGTGCCCTCCCCCTTGTGTCCAGTACTATTTTTTTCCTCCTTCGGATCAGGGAGAACTCAGCGAACTACGATCGTATCAAATTGCTAGTAAGTTATACCCTAAGTGGCGCCCATCCGCCGCTGTTGCTATCGCATAGTGACATTGCCCTGCGGGAACAGTTCCCCATTCGGGATTATTGAGCCCCCCCCACTCCCGCACGGAGGGAGATCGCGAGTTGTGCTGGGTGCCCGCGGACAACAGATAGACAACAGCTCGGTGTAAGCACCTGATCGGGTTATCGTGCATAGCCAACAACGTGTTGGAGCCTGGGCGTTCCGACAGTCGGAGTGCTGCCGTACATTCTGATGTGTCGCGTTCTCTTGTCGTCACAATCCCGCTGCATTTACAACGGGATTCGCGACCTTGCTTCGACTCGAGGCCTGAAGCAAGGCCTAAAGCCTGAAGTTGCGCGAATGGAGAGTAGGTATGGGCATATTTTTGAAAAGACAGACAGACACGAGCTCCGACTCTCGTCGCACTTTCCTTTCCCCGTGCACGCGTCAAGGCTTCGATATCAACAAGGCGTTACTTCAGGTCATGGGTCGTGAGTTTATCCCGGCCCCTGCGCCACTCATCGTAATTTGAATTTCAAACCCTGCCATTTGCATCAACACTGGCTGGCATCGCATCGAGCGCCCGACCGACAAAGCAGGTACGGTTGCCGGCGCGATCTCATGCCGAGCGCGGCACTCACTACTCTGCAGTCGGGGCTTTCTTTGATGCAATTGGCCGTGGGTACTGTAATCATACCATAGAAGTTCGTAGTAGATTCCAGAATCACTTTTGCTTGTTCCCCGTCCGCGTGCAAACCTATGTGGACTAATTCATTTCTCCAGTTCTCTGGCTGCAGGCTTGGCCACAGGTTTGTAGACCGAAATTGGAAATGTGCCAAGGGGAACCGCCTTCGCGGTTGCTCGGAGCACTGCGATGGGTCGGTGCCTTGACACCAAAGCCGTTGGAACTTGGAACCGCAATTTGGGGGCCCAAGAAATAAAGTGAAAATATTGTACTGCTGGCCCATCTCTGGAGTCTGGACGCGACTCGACTCAATGTCGTTAATGCTGAGAAAGCCTCGCCCGGGCTTTGACTTGTGGAGCCTCGCATCTTGTCTCACACGTGGTATGCCTTTCTTCACGGAATGTACAACGTTATGCCATGTTGTCCAGAATGAGCAGAACATGCCGTTGAAACAACAGAGGAGATATGAAACGTGAGAGAACGAAGTTACGTCGGCGAAAAACAAGACGACCCCAAAAAGACCAAACGACGCCGGTAGGACCGTAGCATAGAAAGACTCAAGGTTGCGAGCTTATTGATGTCATTTAGCAAAGTCCTGGTCCATGGTACGTGCTGTACTGTACTTGTACTAGTACCTGCTCGCCGAGTCGATGACGCAATGACATTCCGTAACCGCGTTACAACGAATCCATCTTTACGTATGATTTTCAAGTCGCTTTGCATTTGGGATCGCGTAGACCGCGGGCTCTCGGTGGGGGTCCCTTGCACGGAGCGCCCAATCACGCCAACACGGTTCCAACCCCTCGAGCAGTCCAGATTCGCCGAATCAAGCAAGAGAACAATGTACCTTTTCTCGCAGCTTCTATGCCCGATATCAGACCTATACACCTTTTCGGGGCACCGCAAAATCAAACGAGGCGAACGTTGACGGTTCCCTTTGCAGCGTTGAAACGCCACTGGTTGATAACTTGCACCCTTTCCCCTAAAGTCGTCCACTCACTTACGTCTATCCCCAGCGCTTTCGTTGGGTGTCCATGTCTTGGGTGCTGGTGTCAGTTGACGGTTGACGTGCGTTTATTAAGACGTATTGTATCCGACTTTTGGGACAGTCTATGTGACTCGAGCCATTACGGGAATATGCTCCAGTTGGTCTAGACCGCTCTGTCGGCACTTGCGGTAATACTATAAGAGAGAGAAATGCTCCACTCAGTTTTTCACTTTCAGGCTCAGGCTCGAGAGCTGCACACCCATGGAAGACGCCCCTAAAGCGAAGACTGTGCCTACTCTACCCACCCTCGATCAGGCCCACTTTGAGGAACTCTCGGCGAGTATCCGAGGTGATGTTTTTCGACGCGGTGATCAACGGTGAGCTCCAGCAGCACGCACGCACGCGCGACGTTCCATTCATCCTGCATTACTCAGTTTTCACGAGCATACTCGCTTGTTCAATGGAAACGTTGTGAACACATCAAGGGCCGTCGCACTTCCCCTTGACGCACGGGATGTCTCGCAGTATGCGCCGTCGTTTTCCCTCCAATGTTTTTCCCCACTCACGTATTTATAGGATCATTATCTTTTGCAATAAACACGCGCTGTCTCCATCGGTCAAGGCCGGGGGGTACGGCACAGGTGGCTGGGCGATTAATGGTGACATTGTCATCGACCTGTCTAGGATACAAGACATAGATATCGAGCCCCCACAGTCAGGTGGCGATGGCTACACCAGCCTGCGCGACACCGCCCAGTCTGCCGACAAGGGAAAGGCGCGCGTGGGAGAGCCCGTTCTAGATCTTTCTGGCCCGGCAACGAGGAAGCGCGTTTTCGAAGCCGAGGCTGAGCATGCCCCCAGCTCTGATATCCCGCCCGCGGCATGGGTGAACAGCACCGCCTCTGCCGCAGTAGCAAGCTTCTTGCATGGCCCCGCGTTGCCGCCCGACGATTCTGGTGAGGAGCCTCGGCATCCGGCAACCAATCGCCGGAGGCTTGGCATTGACGGAAGCGCGCTTACCGTCTTCACCCATTCTCTTGTCGCCGAGACACTCACAGCGCGCTCTGACCCCATCTCCAGCAGCAGCGGCACCCACTCTTCCGGCCGCTCCGCCAGATCGGGGACGAGTCCGTCGACCCACGCCACGACGCCGGCGTCGTCCCGCTCCCCGCACTCCGACTCGGCCATGTCCTCTGCACCGCCCGCACCGTTCACGTTCGCCGAGCCCTTCGACATGGCCCCCTCGCGCCCCGACCCGTTCGCGTACATCGACAACATCGATCCCCCTACGTTTGGCCCCTCTCCGCCGACCCCGCTTGCGTCGAGTGCGGCGGCATGGGGCGCGGATGCGGCCTTGTTGGCCCATCCGCTGTTCGCGGGAGATGATTTCCAGTCTCATCTGACACGGCCAGCACCCCCGCATACTCACGCGTACGTTTCCTTCGGCGCCGGTGCCAGACAGAAGGACGTAGACCTGTTTACGGCGGCTCACCCCCTTGATGGCGGCGCTGTGCCATATCACGTCCCCTTGTACGTGTGTGTATTGTCGCACGACAGCTAACTCTTATTTGTCTCTGCCACGGATAGTTCGGCTCACCCAGTCGGCGCGTCCGTGATGCTGCTCGGCGGTTTCGGATTTCTGAGCAGGCTGCATGGTCTGAGCGTCGATAATTTGGTGGAAGCAGAGGCGGTCTTGGCTGATGGACGGATTGTCATCGTAAACGAGAAGGAGCATCAAGGTGGGCTTCCTGTCCCATCCGCCGTCTCACAGGCATGTGCTTACGAGGAAAATCGAGACCTGTGGTGGGGTTTACGCGGCAGCGGTCCGGCGCTCTGCATTGCGACTCGCTACAAGGCGCGAGCGTATCCCGTCCCCGTCGTCTTCGCTGGTAATCTGATATAGTGAGTCTTCCTCACCTTCGCACCACCGTTGTCCTGGTGTATCTCTGACGGCTGATCCCCGTGACAAGCCGCTTCCACCGCGCGACAGCACCTTCTCTTCTGCGCCACTTTCGTGATTGCATCAAGGGTGCACCGCGGGAGCTTTACGCCAACGTGCTTCTCACCGCCGGGCCTGCGGACAAGGATTCGCTTGTCGTAATCCAGATGTGCTACGTCGGGCCGAAGGAACAGGGTCTCGAATACCTCCAGGCACTCAGCTCGTGGTCCGGCGAGCGGTGTCTTCTCAATGAGGTGCACGAGAAGACGTTCCTGAGTCAGCAGGACAGCGTTGCACAGGTTCTGCGGGGAAAGCGGGGCAACCAATGGTTTATCCGCTCCGCGCTCATCAGTTCCCTCCCGGACGAGGTGATCAATAAGACTGTGCTTGAGTTTGCCGATACGCCCGTGGGATGCAGTGAGTACCCTCTTTCTCGTTCCTTCAATTTTTTTTTGTTTCCTAGACTATCGCTGAGTGCGATATTTCTCTGTGTCCCATTAGCTTGGCTCTTTGAACTTGCGGGTGGGGCGATCACTGACTATGAAGAGACCTGTATCCACAAGGCACAACGCGAGGCCAAGTTCACGATCGCGGCGTTACATCAGTGGGAAATGGGCGTTGATGACCCTCGTTGCGTTTCTAGCGCCGAAGACGTGATTTTTTTTTTTTTCCGTCTTGCCTTTGTATCTTGCTGACTCGGTGTGCTCCCCCTCCCTTTTCTTCTCCCTTCACAGTGGCTCCGAGACACAATCAAGCCCGTGGCGGCTGGCGGCTCTTTCCCTTCGGTGGGCCTTCTCACACTAGCGGTGTCATGGGTATTGACGATGCACAGTTCCTCGGCCGTAGCGAACCGCCCGCGCGCGTCGCGGCCTCTTTCGGCGAGAACTGGGAGCGCCTCGTCGCGCTCAAGAAGAAGTATGACCCGAGGGGTTTGTTCAGGAATACTTTCTGGCCGCTCGACAAGGAGGGCGTCGAGATTGACCCGAGCGAGCATGAGCCACCGGAACCGGAGTTTTGAGCGTGGATGACGACGTGTAATCAATTGTCTGAGTTCTCCCTTTGGGTTGTGTATGCATACACGAATACACTTACACCCTGACGGGCTGAATCAATACAATATAGACAAGTGTTATATGGAAAGCCAGCAGTAACTTTCTGACAAAAAAGAAAAAAGATAACATCCCTGTAGTTTGCGCAGCACAATTGCGCATACTGGCTGGGGCCCTGTGTCAGAAAAAATAGGAACACATTATAATTATTATAAGTGAACACAAATGTTATAAGGTGATTATAATGTATATACAATACATTTATAAATACATTATAAGGTGATATAATCACCTTATAACATTTGTGTTCATTATAATGTGTTCCCATTTTTTCTGACATGGTAGATAGAAATGGAGCGGCCAAGAAGATGCATCCTTGCTCCAACCTCCCGTACTACATTTCCGATGATTTTGCGACAAAGTTATGACGAGACACTAGCATTTTGGAAGGGCCTAAGTGGACGAAAGGGTGCTACGATCGACCTTCATATAACTTAACAGACGGTCTATAGATCTATGATCGACCCCAATTTATTTGCACAAGGTGCGATAGCACGTGCACGACAGTACTGTATTCTCCCACGACGAAACACTTGCTGCAGGCTATGGACGAGACGACAAGGAATGACGCTTATGACGAAGTATCGATGCCTTGGCTTGGAATACATAACTGCAGTATATCAAGTGGTTTACGGTATGACAACAATCACAACGACCCCCAACTCTCTCCCATCCCCAGTTCTTAGGAGCTATGGCTGCGACTCCTCTGCCTCTTCCTTTTCTTCCTCCTCTTCCTCCTCCACCTCTGTCACCTCCACCTCCTCGGATCATCGTCAACGCTTCGTTCCCCCGGAAGGTGGTACGAGGTGCTAACCTCGACCTTCGACCCTCCAATTGGAATTGGGTACAATGCCTCACCCTTCCACTCGAAACGCTCCAAACACAGCAGTTCTCGCACCGGCCATACAAATGGATTCGGTACGCCATCAGAGTCGTCATTGGAGCATCTGGGAACCTTTATACCACTCCCGATTTGTCTGGTATTGTTGTGGACGACAACGCCGACTAAGGCTCCAACCATTTAGGTTTAAACCAGTTTTTAAACTATTTACATGGTTTACTTTTACCATATATTTACTGGCATGGTGGTATGAAGTAAATAAACTAAATAGTAAACAGTAAATAGTTACCCCAAGCCTGAGACCCTTTAGACTCAAGAAGAACTGTTATCCACATTTGGCCTCAGATCAGAAGTTAAGTGTGCTAATTAATATGTTCAACCAAGTGTTCAACACTTTTTTAACACTGTTGAATACTTTGAACTTGGCCCTGAACACACTGGATGGAAATTACCATCTTTAAGATGGTAATTTCCATATGCTGACAAAATTTTAACACTTCTGTAATAAGAGGCAACACCTTTTCCTTGGTCAAAAATGTGAATTTGATATTTATATACTATTAAGCCAGATTCATGTTGAAAAATGATATCAAAATGGTATTTATATAACATAAGAATTTCACAATTTATAGAGTGGAAAAATATAAGATTATTTAGGGATTTCATCTAGATGTAGCTTTAAAAATGAGAGCCAAACCTGTGGCCAACATAATTTACACTTGAAATAAAGAAGTGTCATTTGCATTTTTCTAACCTATTTCTATGTAAAACATTGTAACCAAAGAGATTGTAACAAAGTTATATCAGGTAATTTTTTATTCACAATTTTTCATATATAAAATGTTGATAAGATAATTAAATATTGACAATGCAATTTCAAGGCATAATATGTAGACAATATAGATTTTATTTTCCACAATATTGTTAGAATATTATTGAGGTGATATTATGTTGTTAAAATATTTCACATGGTAATATTTTGATCAAATGCATCAGTGGTTCAGTTTAGAGGGTTCAGGCAAGGTTCAGGGTTCAACCACAAAAACCTTTTATCAAGATATCACCATGTGAAATATTTCAACAAGATACATAATATAACCTCTATAATATCCTGACAATATTATGGAAAAGGAAAATTATATTGTCTACATATTGCACATTGAAAATGCATTGACAATATTTAGTTACCTTATCAACATTTTACATATGAAAAATTGTGGATAAAAAATACCTTTTGTTATAGGATATGCCTAGATTTTGTCAATGGCAAAAGCATATTTTCCATCCAGTGCATTGGGGAACTTGAACACCATTCTACCACCACTTTGAGGGTAGAACATGTTGGTAAGTTCACAAATTTCCATACATAAAATTTTGATAAGGTAATTCAATATTGACAATGCAATTTCAAGGCATAATATTTATATGCAGTATAGATTTTACTTTCCACAATATTGTCAGAATGTTATAGAGGTTATATTATGTATCTTATTAAAATACTTCACATGGTATCTTAATAAAATACAACAGTGGTTCAGTACATTTGGAATCTCAGGAAATAAAATAGATAAAACTCTGAGAATATTTGTGGAGTCATATCACATTAGATGCTAGAGGGTCCTCTGTCAACTCTAAGTAATCCAATCAGCTGTTCCTAAGTTATTTGACTGCAGCTATTTGCAAGCCAAGCTCATTGTTCAGCAAGTAAAATAATTTTTCCTATTTTATTTCCTACTTGTAGGATCCCAAAAATGTTGGCTCAAGCTGCAACTAAGGCTATAACACAACATAGGGTTAGTTTTAATTTTCAAGTTACTATTTTCATCATATTTCATATATTTGCTACTTAGTGGGCCCATTTTTAAGAAAACTTTTAGGGTATCAATGTAAATTGTTTTATAAATGATATTTACTGTCTATAAACCATTTATAATGGTTTACTGTCTATTTACTGGCTGTTGAGTAAACATAAACTAAATGGTTGGAGCCTTAACGCCGACCTACCAGCTGATTCAATTGTTTTATACTATCACACTGGCGAGGACGAGAAGTGAAGAATGTTCCCTATCGATCCCGATATCCTGCGCACAAAAATCACTACTAGTGTATCCACCCGTCGGAAGAGCACATTCCCTGTTGAGGTTTCACAGCGGGACGGATCGAAATGTGTCTGGACAGGGGCGAGCGCGAAGTACTGCAAAGCCATGCACCTTCTGGCCCACAGCAAGGCCAATGAAGTACGCTACTTTTTGACTCTCAATCTGTCCCACTCACCATCGCAATCGCGATAGTATATCTCAACTCTTACTCGTCGCTGCGGACGAGACAACGAAGCCGACGTCATCGAAGACATCGACAGTGTCCGAAATGGAATCTTTTTATGCCATAACGGTCACGTGATATTGGGATCTCAACTTGGCTTCTTAGTGGTGCGTCATGCGTGTTGTTTGACCTAATCGGAGGTTGACGTTTTGTCCGTAGACTCCTAATTTTTGCCATGGATACGGCCAACGTCGATGACATTGCACCACCAGAACAGAAGAGGTACACGGCACATATTATGCAGAATGGTGATACTGTTCCTTCTGATTGTGTTCTGGGTTCTTCATTCCAGATCGCTGAGAATGTTCATGCTCAGTTCCCCCCTTGTAACGCCACCACAGGGGCGTTAGGTACGACGTGTACCACGTTAAGTCAACGGGATCGGAAGAGCGCGAGTCGATTAAGACTCAGTCTGATGATGCACAAGTATCGCTCGGCTTCCCTGGAACCGAGGATAATAGAGGAAAGGCAGGGCTCAAGCGCAATGGCGAGCGAAGGTGTGAACTCAAGCGCAAAGGCGAGTCGAGGATCGTTCGTGAGGCAAAGACGATGTGGTATTACACAAGAAGTCAAGTCTACCGTACAAGCTAGGTAGGGCGCGACTTATATACTGTTACAGGATGTTTGCGACGAGCAAACATATGGCGCGAGCATGAGTCGAAAGTCCCGAAGCGTAAACAAGGGGAATAGTCATAAGTAGTACAAGGGAATCTTGTGGGGTCACGCGCGCCTCAGAAATAGTCAGCGGACGAAAAGAAGCGTGAATCGACCAATCCTATCGCCGAGGCGCAAAGTGCGAGATGAGAGTCATGAGACGCGAGGCATCGGATCGTATCGTAATCGTACATCCAAGTCAGCAGGTGAAAATCGTAACACCCCTGACATTCTCTTCGACGCTGTCTATGCTAGCTTTATAGTTCACCAATTCGGCACAGAGGCAATGAAGGACTCCGCCAGGAAGTGGGAGGACACCTTCTACTCCAAAGGGCCCATGACGCAGAGAGAGGCGGCTCACAGGGCAATTTTGGATGAATGCGCCTCCGCCAAGGAAAAGACAAAGAAACAAGCGCTGGATCGTGATGAACGTCGGGAGAATCGCAAACGTCTTAAAAGTGGCCAAGCCCGTGACCTCATCGACATGCTCTTGGCTATTCCGTATATCCTGGTGTTGCCAGATGAGCATCTGGAAATGATGAGACAAGCCAGAGAGGAACTGGAAGCTGTGGAGCAGAGGTGTGTGCAGAAGAAGGTTGAGGAGTGGATGAGGCATGTTGATGCCGCGTAATACTCCGATTCGGTGCACCAAATAGAAGGACAGTGAATACATGTTTCCAGACCGAGAGAGAGAACAAGAACAACTGAACGGGTACCAACCGAAGCGGAGGACGAGCTTGGTGCTTGTTAGTAGTGTGTAGCAAGGGTTTGTGAACCCGCGCGGGTACAGCCCAAGGGTTTGAAACCCGTACCCTTGACACAGGGTGATTCACACTCTCGCTCACGCTTTTTCGCGCGGCCGCCCCTCGACTTGTCCCGTCCCAAATCCTATCCTTTCCTGACTCGGACTCGAGCCACCCTCCGCCGTCGAGCATCCTGTCCCGTCCCGGCACGCCCTGCCCACGCACGCTCCCCGTCAGCCCGAACCCCCCGCACCAGTGAACGTCCGGTGCTGTGTGGCTGTATTTATTCGACACATTATATTCAGATTACGAGCACGGCCTTGTGCCATTAATAGTACTATACATCCATTTTTCGTATGTGACACACACCATGTGAGTTCGAGGCGGAGCGGATTCCGCAAGGCTTAGTTACAGAGGTGAGGGAGAGCCGAGTTCAAAGCATTCGCAATGGAAAGGGCCGGTGCGATTGCAAACGGACGAGGCCAAGAACGGGAGCGAGAGCGGAGAGCGGGGAAGACGAAACGAAATGAGACGAGGCCGTTCGAGGCGGCGAGACGAGGCGAGACGACGACGACGACGACGAGCGATCTGAGTAGGAGTGCCCGAGCAAAGGGCCTGAGTCGAACCGAGATCTCACACAGACAGGTAGAGGGGAAACCAGATGATCCATTAACGAGCCCGAGACGTCAAGTCAAATACAAACGGTCAGTATCTAACAGTTTTCACGACCAAGTGGAAGGTAGTAGAGAGTGCGAGCGTAGGGGACGGTGAAACGGAAGTGGCATGGGTACGAACGGAGACAATGGAGTGCGGGCGCGGGCACGAGGGGGGCGGTGTCGGGTATCTAAGTGAATGGAAGTGAAGGCAGGGCATACGAGGACAAAGGAAATTGAGACACGATGGTGCACGACAATACGAATCCTTCTTCCGAATCCAACGCTGAGCGCGACGACCCGCGCGACCTCTGACGGTGTCTTGAGGGTGGTTAGAGACAGCCGAATGGTAAAAGGGGGCCGTGGCGATCGACGAAGTGCGGGCGAAGCGATGTCCACGGCGATGAGAGGCGAGGATGAGCGAGGGGATGAGAGTGCCGATGCCTTTGCTCTTAGGGACAAGGGCCAACCTGCAGAAGGTGGTTATAAAGGAAGCAACGCGACTGCAAAGGCTTGAAAAGGAGGAGCAACGTGTGCGCATGGCCATCGAAGAGAACGAGAAGCGGGAGCGAGAAGAGGATAAGGAAAAGGTGGACCTCGACAAGACACCCCCTGCCGCAGGGCTCGAAGATGCAGCAGAGGAGCTCGCCACTTCTGCCGTGGCTCAAGAAACAAAATGCAAACGTTGTTGGGACGGGACAAGACAGGACGCTCGAGGGCCGAAGGTGGCTCGGGCAGGAAACAGGAAAGGAAAGGACAGGATTCGGACCGGACAACTTCACACAACTTGGACTGAGACCTAGCAGTTATGGCCGCGACTCCTCTTCCTCTTCCTCAGATTATTGTCAACGCTTCGTTCCCTCGGAAGGTGGCACAAGGTGCCGATCTCGACCTTCGACCCTCCAATTGGAATTGGGTACAATGCCTCACCCTTCCACTCGAGACGCTCCGAACACAGCAGTTCTCGCACCGGCCATACAAATGGATTCGGTACGCCATCGGAGTCGTCATTGGAGCATCCAGGAACCTTTATACCACTCCCGATTTGTCTGGTATTGTTGTGGACGACAACGCCGACCTACCAGCTGGTTCAATTGTTTTATACTATCACACTGATGAGGACGAGAAGCGAAGAATGTTCCCTATCGATCCCGACATCTTCCGCACACAACTCACATCCAGTGAGTCCACCCTTCAGAGGGGTACATTCCGTGATGAGGTTGCACATCGGGATGGATCGAAATGTGTCTGGACAGGGGCGAGCGCGAAGTTCTGCGAAGCCGTGCACCTTCTGGCCCACAGCAAGGCCAATGAAGTATGCTACTTTTTGACTCTCGATCTGTCCCACTCACCATCGCAATCGCGATAGTATATCTCAACTCTTACTCGTCGCCGCGGACGAGACAACAAAGCCGACGTCATCGAAGACATCGACAGTGTCCGAAATGGAATCTTTTTATGCTATAACGGTCACGTGATATTGGGATCTCAACTTGGCTTCTTAGTGGTGCGTCATGTTGTTTGACCTAATCGGGGGTTGACATTTTGTCCGTAGACTCCTAATTTTGCCATGGATACGGCCGACGTCGATGACACTGCACCACCAGAACAGAAGAGGTACACGGCACATATTATGCAGAATGGTGATACTGTTCCTTCTGATTGTGTTCCGGGTTCTTCATTCCGGATCACTGAGAATGCTCAGTTCCCTCCTGACATTCTCTTTGACGCCGTCTATGCTGGCTTTGTACTTCTCCACTTCGGCACAGAGTCAATGAAGGACTCCGCCAGGAAATGGAAGGACACCTACTCTATGCAGAGAGAGGCGGCTTACGGGGCAATCACCGATGAACGCACCACCGCCACGGAAAGGTCACCGAAACAAGCGCTGGATCGTATTGAACATCATGAACGTCGTAGAAGAGGCCAGGCCGATGACCTTATCAGCATGGTCATGGCTATTCCGTATATCCTGGTGTCGCCGGATGAGCATCTGGAAACGATGAGACAAGCCAGAGAGGAGGCGGAAGCTGCAGAGCAGAGGCGTGTGCATGAGAAGGTTGAGGAGTGGATAGGACATGTTGATGCCACGTAATACTCCGATTCTGCAACAAATTGAAGGACAATGAATTGAGAAAAGAGATGTTGCTAAAGGCCACAGATCGAGAGACAGAGAGAGAAGTCAGCGCGAATGTTTTCGCTTTGACTCGTTTTCGGTCAACTTGAATCACCTTGGGGCTCAAAAGAAAAGACGAGTCATTGCTGGTCACGAAACCATTGTCCTAGGAGGCCTTCACACTCATGGTCCACGTCGGCACAACCATACCGCCTTCCGAAACAACAACATTCAACTTCATCGTGCCAGGTCCACTCACCCTCGCAGAGCTACCTGAGACCTTCATGTTCACCGAGCTAGCACGAAGAGCAGGTAAATACTGAATCGAGGGCCTGTGTGCGATTCAACGCACGGGTGCAAGTGGGTCTGCAAGAAGAATGTGGTCGACCTCGTCGCGTGGTACAGCGTCAAAATCGAGGAGCTCTTCCGGCGCACATATCCCGCCGTAAAGTGCCACTCCCAAGTTGGCGAACGGAAACAGAATATGCGTTGTCGTTATGGACACAGCACCGTCGGGGTCCTACTCTGCCAGTTGGAGGCTCGAAACGAGTCGACGCACACCACTGGATAATCTGAAGGAGAGCCCATCCCCAATACCTCAGTCACCTCTCTAGTGAAATTTCTTACCTCTCGAACGTCCAACAGCCCAGAATCTGGACGATTGTTCTCATCTCGCTCCATTGTCGCTCGTCTGCGCCTTGTATTTCGGGAACTTCCTGGTATATCAAGGGAGCGAGAAAATGGTAACAGCTTGTGTCTAGACTGGGGAATGGATAAGTGGATGTTGAGGGTGAGCCAAAAGCGATGCGTATCGCCACAGGAGGAGCCTCAGCTACTATGGTTCTTTGTCCGATTAGAGCTACGGAGGGCAAAGGCGCAGACAAAAGAGGCCAGCACCCCTCTGTTAAGAGGCTGCTGAAAGAAGCGTGGCGCGGTCGTGTCGTGGTGCCCTCACCGCGTGCGCCGTTGGCATGCCCGAGTCGAACAGCCCCTTGTGATGTCTCTTCTAACTTCCACGTCCAGTCGCCGACGGCGGTCAACGCTGTGATAGGTGGTAGTACAGTAGGCGCCTGGTCCGAGTCGACGCAATAGCCGCGGTGGCGGCGGCGGCGATGCGTTCCGATCGCCGAAGAGAGAGAAAAACAGTGGAGGACAGCGGCCGCCGCTACTTCTTTACTGTGGCAGGAGAAGGGCGCTTCTGCTTCTGGAAGCGGCTCGTCGCCGCCGGCATTTACTTAAAAAAACTCGAACGGCCTTCGAGCTTCGAGGCCGCTCATTGACAGCTGTACAGTACCGTACCGTTGTTTGGGAGGGCCACCCGATCAACACTCCGCGGCGGCCGTGCCTGCTCTCGAACGGCGGTTCTCGTGAGGGACAGAGGCGGCGCTGCTCTCGCCGTTCTTGGCGTACTGTAGCTGCCTAAGGAGGAAATAAAGGTGCCTATTCCAGCTAGGTTCGCGCCTATCAGTCTAACATCGGAAACGCACGACGCTCAGGTTCGTCAGCTGGTTCGGAACTGGCAGCTGGCGAACCTCTCAACCTCACATCTCATTGGCAGATCCGTCCATCGTTCACTAAGCTCCACCGGCCAGGAGACGAAGCGGGAGACCGCAGCTCCTGCACCTCGAGCGTGAGCGGCATCCAGTTCGCTGGGGCTCCTGAGAGTGTGACAATCGTCCGTCTATACAATCTTGGTGTTCGATAATCAGGCTTCTGAGTCTGAAGTCGTGAATGCCTCCGGCCGCGACGAACTTGAAGGACTGCGTAAGCGTTTCTCCCGTCCATTGTTCATGGGACTGTTCCGTGTATGCACAGCAAGTGAGAAAACTATCTTTTATACAATCGTACAACTATGCTCAGGATCTCCGCACCATCTCTCTCTCGCTTTCCTCGAACCTCGGCCATGCACTTTGAGTCGGAAGTGTTGCTCTCCGCGCTTAGGAAGTATGCTCTGACGCACGGGCAGTCTTCTCACTTTTATGGTCCCCGATGGTGTCGGGGTCGCCATCCTCAGATGATGTTTTCTCAACGAATTCTCCTGTCGGGACCTCCTGCTTCCATGAATTCCAGATGGCCACCACCTTTGCGAGATCGTCTTTTCTCGTTTCACGCGCCCGCCACTGGAGTAAGCCTGACTCATCCAGTTTGGACCCACTATTGCATATAATGAAGCGAGGATGGGCATGTGATCCAATGGTGGGGAAGTCATGATAAGGATGGGAGTAAAAGGTGAAATCATCAGCACGGATCGGCTGATGTGTGATGTCCTTCCGTCGGTGTATTGGTCTCCCACGCATGTTCTCGTGTGCAATGAGAGTGTATTGGTAAACCTTGGCCTATCGTTGGGGTAGGATTAGCAAGACTCTACAGAATAATTGAAGAGATTACATACGTCAATGTTAGGGAGCTTGCGGGTGTTTATGGCATTGTAGTACGCATCAATGATATCTGTTTCGGGGAGAAATAGCCACAAGTTCATGACAAATAACTTGCGAAAGTCGGGACACACTAGGTAGACATCAGCATACATGAAGGTAAGAAATAGAGGGAGAAACACACAACGAAGAACGTTGTAACGAGTGTCAACATTTAAAGTGAATGGTTTCATGTTCCAGGCGAACTCGATACTGTCAAGCTAATATCAAGGATTATTCTTGGATGTCAGACTGGGAAATGGGAAAGAGCTTGCTAGGTGATCTTCCGTCGACCTTTTCAAACAATGAACATGCTCTAGGATATGAGACGAGTTTTCGATCAGACAGTGATCTCCAATGGCTCTATTGATACGCCTCTTAGATGCCTCCGACATGATTCTTTGGGTGAGCGTTTCCGCATTGGGAGCTTCGTCGCTGTCATCATAATCGCAACGCATAGTTTGAGGGTGACGGAAACGACTCGGATAATACCGAAGAGAAATTATTGTTCTTGTAATTTCTAATCTTATTTATTTATAAGTTAAGCTGGTAATTTATGAACCACTCCGGAAATTTTGCGACAATTTTCTGCGCTGTTAGGCGTCCGAGTCGTCTTCTTCATCTGCTGCGATATTGGTATTGGAACCGGGCCCGCCGTCTGTTGTGAGGTGTCGCTCAGCTCTTCCACGAGAAGTCGCCAGTTTGACCCGTTGACCCCCCATGACATCAGAGCATTTTGCCAGGCCACAAGCGCAGTGCTGAATCTTCCCCGAGAGACTTAAACGTGTGAGGACACAAGGTCGTGTATTCTGGCCGAGGTATGTTATGTACGTCGAGGCGACATTGCTCTCGCAGAATGATCATGAGTTTTGGCAAGTATGTTGATATACACACGGAGGAGGAACTAGTACAAGCAATGAGTGATATACGCGCAGCCATCTAGATGAGACAGCAGAAGAAGAAAGATAGGTTTCCAGGAGAGAGATGATATGTGCAGGGAGTAAGGGTTGTTAGTATCACACAAAGAACCAATGAGCGTACACAGGGGACACCGAAAAAAAAAAAAAAAAAAAAAAAGGAAAGAAAGAAAAAAGAGGGAAATGCAAAGTCCACATTAGTCCACAGGAAACAAGAAACTCGCAAGCAGCCATCCCAGCTCGCCAGTGCCGTCACGCGCGAGCAGCAAGCAGTCCTCGCCCTCGTCCACGAGCAGCGGCAAGTCGCGATGCCGCGACGGGTGTCCGGCCTCCTTGAGCACGTGATAAACGTCGTCGAGCGAGAGCGTGAAGAACGGGAGGCCGTAGTACTGCACGCCCACGGGGGGCTCGCACTCGTGGATCACGCGGCACGAGTACAGCGCCTGTGCGCGGTACCACCGCGAGCTGACCGTCAGCTGCGGCGCGGGCGGCACGGGCGGGTGTGGATGCCGCTGGTGGGCTTCGGATGGGCGCATGCGTCGCGAGCCCGACGTGCGCCGCGGCAGCGAAGGGAGCAGTGAGTCGACGATGTTCTGCGCCGTCCCGCGCCCGCGCTCGTCCTCGCGCTCCTTCTCCCTGCCCTTCTCCCGCCCCGGGCGTGCGGTCCACTCGAGCAGCCGGCCCTGCGACGACGACCTGCGCAGGGGCGTGGGCATGCTCTGCCGGCGCGGCATGGAAGGGTATGGCAGAGGGTACAGCACGGGCTCGGGCACTACTATTGCCGCTTCGCCGTAAAGCCCGTGACCGGACGAAGAGCGGGTAGAGCGGACCGAGTGCAGGCTTTCCGTCGATGGTTGGCGCCCGATCCGGCGCGCGGTGGCGCTCGCATTCGAGCCGCGTTTCCTGCGCGCAGAGGATATCGAGTCTGGGAAGGTCGTCGTGTCTGCCGGAGCGGTGCGTGCTGCCTCGAGTGAATTCGCGATCGCATTGACGGCACCGCGCACGGTCGTTGGTGATGATGGGTTCGTGGTAGCGACGGTGGCGGCGGTGGAGGAAGAGGCTGCACGCGCTTGCTTCGAGCGGGGCGTGATCTTCTCAGGGCTGATGATGCTGAGCGCACGCAGGTCGCGTGCGGCCTCGTCCCAGCGTGCTCGCCAGACGCGTTCTGTCTCCTCTCTTCCCGCATTCATCTCCCCCTCGACACGCAAAGCGTCCCACAGCTCGCTCCACCGTGCACGCACGTCGCGCCACAGGCGTGCCTGCCACTTTGCCAACTGACCAACACATAGCGTCACACCGGAATTCAGGAGCTTCAGGTAGGCAGGCAGCTCCGCACAAAGCTGTGCACGTAGCGCGACGTACGCCGTCGAGGCCTCGTTCAGTGCGGATGGTGGACGGCCCTTGGCAGAATTGTGTTGGAGGGATGCAAAGTGGTGAGGCTCGAGCGCGTGGAGCGTATCGAGAAGCAGTGTCGGGCGCTTAATTGTATCGAGGAGCATGCGCAACTGTGGCACAAGCTGTTCGTGCATGACACCTTCGAGTTCCGTGCAGATCGAAGAGAGTTGCTTGTCGACAACGACCAAAAAAGCGTCGAAAGCTTCCGAGGTCACGTCAGGGCCGAGACCAATGACCCGTCCAAAGCCCTCAGCCCAGATGCGCAAAGCAGACATGAGCGCCTGCACAGATTTGACCCATTCGACAGACTCTTTGGCGAATTGCTGAATGAACGCATCCGCGCGGGAGATGTCCCGCTCCATCTGGGCGACCTGCACTGCTTCTTCACTGTCGGCCCGAGAGATGCTCCTCGGCGCGCTAACGCCGACACCGCCGCGTACCCGGCCCACGATTCCAAGACCCTTCTTTTTGAGGACTTCAGCGGGCTTCCCGGCAGCGAAAACCTCTTTGACGATCTCACGGCGCCGCTGACCCTCGTTTATGGCATGTGAGACGTCCTCACACATAGCCTTGGCACGGCGAAGATTCTCCTTGTCACCGTGGGAATCAGGGGTCTCCTCAATGATGGCGTGCAGTAAAAGTGCGTATTTGAGTAAACGTTGAACGGGTTTGATGAGGAGGGATGGAAGGTCCCAGGCGTGTGAGAGTTGTTGGGCAAGGGTGCGAGTTGTGGCGTGATACGCGGCAAGCGCGGGGGTTTGGGGTAGAGAACCAAGATGTGCGAGAGCGGCTGGATGATGAGTGATATAAAGCATATACTGTGGCTCCATAAGGGGGATCTTGGAAGTGTCAGTCGAATGGCGAAATGGTCATGAGGAAGATAAAGGTGATCGTACCGTGTCGATGAAGAGGTTACCAACGCAGTCCTCACCCTCTCCATTAGGGAGAACACTACCCAACGCAGATTCTAAGCGAGTGACGAAGTCGTCGGCGAACTCGGCGAGTTCAGAAATATTGCCGAAAATGATCCGCGCGTCTTCGCGCGTCATAGGCGGACCAAGTGATGTAGAGGACGAGGAGCCTGAGGCGGTGGAGAGTGTGCGGGTGGACGAAGATGATGATTGAGGAGGTGTTGGAATTGGGGGTTCATGGCCTAAGACGCGGGGTGTTGGCTAGCGTGCCATGTGAAGAAAAGGAATATATGACACATACCGAGGGCAACAGGGAGGTGAATGTCACGAATTAACGCAAGATCAGAGGCATAAGCGCGCTCGGACTCGATGAGCTCGAGGAGAGCGTGGGTGCGCTTGGTGAGTCCGGTAGAAAGGACCTTGGGGGGGAAGGTGGCAGAGGGAGGCGGTGTGTCTATTAGGGTCCCGGGTGAAGCGCTGTCAGGAGAGTGGCCGACGTCTGTTAAGGTCGGGGAAGAAGAGGAAGAGGAGGGGGTGATTGGGAGGGGTTTGTCGGGAGAAGGGGTTCGGGGTACGGCCAGGAGCGGAGGGACCCTTGGTTTCTCTGTGAGGAAGGCTCCATCGATGACGACGTCGGTGGGGAAAGAGTCGACGAGGGTGTTGACGGAAAAAGAGGAGGAGGGCCCCATTCGCAACATGGGCGAAGGCATCGGGTGGACCTTTGGGGAAGTTTGGGAGCGAGGTGGTGGTCGGAGCGGGGAGCGAGGGGGAAGAGGAGGCGACTTTGAGGGCGTTTCTAGTGGCCCACGAGTTGCAAACCGAGGGGGTGAAAGGTCGAGTGAAGTAGCCCTGTCCACGAGGGGTGAACGAGGCCCAGTGCAAGGGTCGCCTAGGCCTCTCGCTGACCCCATCCCGGCGCTCCGCCTTGCCATGGGCACGAATTGTCTTCAACTAATTCATGATTTCATTCATTATAATTCTGTTCTTGCCCCGGATAACGAATCTCACTTACCAAGGTCTCCGTGGCTGGGCGAGGGCGTTTTTTTTTTCCTTACGACACGTGAAATTGGCGTGAAATCGTCGTCGTCGGTGTCTGACCTCTCTCAAGACCCAGGAGGAGGAAGTCACTCTAGTCCTTTCCCTCGCCTCGAAAAGCTCCCGCTACGAGCGCCCACACACATGTCATTTCATCTTTTTTCACACCTCAAGTCCTCCGCCAACCAGATCTCATGAAATTCTCTTATAACACGTCAGGCCGAAAAGAAGACCCGCCGGATACCCCGGAGAAGGCAAGTAGAGGAGATAGAGCGACGCCTGATGAGACTCATTCTGTTCATCCACGTCACCGTCACACCAGATAAGTTCATCACGACTGTAAGCGCAGAAGTGAAAGACCGTATCTTGTTCATTTGGCTTCAGAAGCAAGACCCCATGGGCTTAGCGGGCTCTTCTTTCCTTCCCCGGAAAATAGTAGTTGACTTGCGCACCTCCTCTCTTTGTGACGGCACTTGGGCCCTCGCTATCATCGACCCGTTCACAACCATCAATTTTTCCTGGTCCTGTCTTTTTTTTCTTCCTTTTTGTTGCTGTGCTCCCCGTGGAGCTCTGTCTAGACCCTCCGGCATGAGCGCTCATCATTTATAGCCACATGCAGATCTGCCTTGAGTTCGTGGTCAGCCGACGTCGCACACCGCCTCTGAGCTTACTCTATGGAGTGCTTCTTGAGTCGCACGCGCTATCCGCATGAATCCAGTCCGCTACCGGTCTTCTTTTGTGCACCTCAGGTCGTGATCGATCTCGGTACTAGTTGCCAACTGCGGGAAAATAGGCCGATCGAGCATCGTATGGCCTGGGGCTGTTATCAGATGGGCGCCCGTCTTCGCCCATGAGGATGCCACGTGCCACGTGCCAATCCGAACCAGCTTAACGCTTAACGTTTTAACCATCGTTGTGACTGGACACTTTGGATCTGGCTGTCACCAGTAATAATTTCCGCTTTTGCGGCATATTGGTCGTGTCACTTGCTGCCTCCGCCCTTTCTTCTTTCCTTCGAAAATGGGAGCACCCCGGTTTTTGGCCCCTTTCACTACTCCTTCTCTATCACCTACCCACCTACCCGCAACAGAGACGCGCGAGCTCTGTAGGGAATTCATTGTTCTCAACACGTCTGATTATTGCGCGCCGTAGTGGTGCGGGTACAGCGCTGGGACTCGGAGCGCCCGCTTGCCACGTCGGTTCGCGCTCGCTTGGTACCCCAATTGACGCCTACATAAGTGCAGTGCTCCACAAATGGTACGTGTGAGTGAGAATGTACGTGCTGCTTCTACGAGGTTTTCGTTGAACAATAACCTACACACCCACTTGCGCGCGTTCTACACCCTCTGCGATTCACCTGCTCTATCCCAGCATTGTTACACGTTGGTGCATCTACATCACCACGCAGCTCCCTCTCGTCTTTGGCTCTGTGATAGTGGTGCACGGTGGTCAGACCGTGTTTTCTTCTTCTCCCCTCCCCCAATTGTCCCTAGACTCCTCACCAGCTTGACTGCTATATGTTGCGACTCAATCCCCCTCCTCTCCGCGGTCCTTAGAACACATTTTTCTAAGACGACCTCAACTTGTCGAACACAACTACGAGACGTCCGAGCTCTCTTACTTCTCTTGCGGGTAACTTCTGTGGAACTTTTACTCACTTGGACGAGCTGAATTTCCAATCCCCTGCTCGCTGGGCACAACGCAAGCATTTCGCAAGTGCCGAGAGCCCCCAGCGCTCTATTACCTCCGATTACTCCATACCACTTCTCGCCTTCATATGTTCGTGACTCACTCTCTTTCGCTTCTCGTTGCTCACATCTCTTACTTTCCATGGCAACAATGGGATCTCATGGTACCGCAGAGCGAGATGGTTAGCACCCCGTATCCATTCATGTGGTCACGGTGTTGCCCTCTAACTTCACGTGCTCGTGGCGCTCGGTCACGGCTGTTGTTCACGTGGGCTTTAGCGGACGCCGCTTCATCTGTACGCCCCGGTACGGAACAGAAACACCTGTGATCCTTATCGACATCGAAGATTGTCCAATCATACACGAAGAAATGTCATGTCCATCATCCCGGGGCAATCCCTCCGGTCCGACGGTCCGTTATGCCCCAGAAGTGGATATAAGAAGCGCCCTCCAAAAAGCAAAGAACTAACGTCGTTCTCACTTCCCCGACATGTCGTTTCGCAAAACACTCCAGCTCAACAACGGCAAGATTATCCCGCAGATCGGGCTCGGGACGTGGCTCTCAGGGCCACATGAGGTTGAAAATGCGGTATGTCAATGTATGCGCATACATCCACTCATGCCGAAGAGTTGATCTTCTGCGGGGTGGGCATACAGGTGGTGTGGGCAGTAGAAGCCGGATATCGCCACCTCGACTGCGCGTATGTCTACGGCAACCAAGATGAGGTGCGTTTGCGACACGTGCCCCTGTCCCTTGCTAGCGATTGATAAAGCCATCATGTGGCACAGGTCGGTGCGGCTCTGAAGAGGGTCGTGCCATCCGTGGTGCAGCGCGAGGAGCTCTTTATCACTTCGAAACTTTGGAACGACGCGCATCGTCCGTCAGAAGTGGAGAAGCAGCTCGACGTTACACTGTCGCAGCTGGGCACCCCTTACCTCGACCTCTATCTCATCCACTGGCCCATCCCTTTCGTCCCAGGGCGTGGACTGCTTCCCGAGCGCGCAGATAAGCCAGCTCATGTTGAAATTGACACCGAGACATCGCTCGTGGATACGTGGAAAGCGATGCTCGCTCTACGGAGCACAGGTAAAGTCCGGGCACTCGGCGTGAGCAACTTCACAGTCCAACACCTCGAGGCGATCATCAAGGCGACAGGAGAGCGGCCGGCTGTGAACCAGATCGAGGCGCACCCACTGTTGCCCCAAGATGACCTGGTGGAGTATTGTAAGAAGGAAGGGATTCATCTAACTGCTTATTCCCCTCTAGGGAACAATCGTGAGTACGGCACGTATAAGGAAACTAGACGCTGATAACAAGGACAGTGCATGGCAAGACGAAGCTGGTGGACTATCCCGAAGTGAAGGAGGTAGCTGACAGGCTTGGCGCAACCACTGCGCAAGTGCTGGTTGCTTGGGGAGTGTATCGAGGCTATTCCGTGATTCCGAAATCTGTACAGAAAGGTGAGCGGGGGGTGGCCCAAGTCAAGTTGGTTAACCTACTGACTGGCGGTCAGATCGCATCGTCTCAAACTTTGAGCAGATCGCGCTGAGCAAGGAAGACTATGAAAAGATCAGCGATATCGGGAAAAACAATCACGTCCGGTTCGGTATTCCGGTGTCGTTTACGCCCAAGTGGTCCATCAATCTATTCGACGAGAAAATTGAGACGGAGGGTCAGGCTGATTATCTTGTCAAGCTCGAGTGAAGGAAGCTTCTATAAAAGGAGTAGATAGTGTAATAAGGAACCGCATGTCGTGACAGCTTCGATTCCAAAGTTTGCCCCTCTCCTCGGACCTCAGTTCATATACACATAGTAACGCCCAGTTGAGCTCAACATACCTGATGAGCAACGGTTCTCCAACTGCTTTTCTCTCTTGGGTGATCCTGTCTTCCCTCGTACGTGTTTCTCCCTTTAACACGGTTCTTGCGAGATTGACGCTTCGGGGAACTAGTTCCTTGCGTTCCTCTTGTATCATCTCTGGAGCTACGACCGTTTACAATGTCTCAGATGGAATGCGGGACGACAGCCCGGCGCATTCAGGCGTCTTATGACGGTAGCGTCATTCCTCGTCTGTCGTTCTGTCTCATCATACACAATCACAGTATTCGTATCTGAGTTCGACACCGCTGTTCATCTTGTTCAGCACCGGGATGGCCACGCTCAAGTTCAAAGAAGGTGGGTTTTCCGGGTCTGATCGGGGAATCCAAATGACAGAAAGGTCACGCTACAGGGTTCGTCGTGGTTCTTCCCCAAAATGAAGGTGCGTGAATTGGCCTGCATTCCCAGATCTGATGCAGATGCGCGATTCAGTGCTCCCCAAGCCGCCCGATCTGTGGCCCAAGAACCAGCAACATGTGCTTCTCGCGCTGTTCTTCGTGTTTAGCGTCGCGTGGGCACTCGAACAGTGAGTCATCTAACTCGACCTTGCTTGTTGTCTGACCATGTTCGGTCAAGAGTCACCCATTTCGAGGGTTCGTGTACATCCTTTCTGCACCCAGACTCGTTGACACGTCTACTCGGACACAGAACTCGCCTTTTGGCTTTTTCTCCTCGACCAGGGCCCCGAGAAACGCGACTGGTTCACTAGTTGGGAATACAGAGTATGGTCAATCAGTCCGTCCAACTCCACTCGTCGTATACTTTGGCTTGTTCTCAACCTTCTAACAGGCTGTGCCGCCGTGATACTCGGTATGCCACTCACGACCATGATTGCACGTCATAACATTCTCACAGTCCGCATCTATCTTCTCGCCCCCCATCCCTTTCTGACCGGAAGTACGCAGATTGATGCGTGGATATTTCTCGTTGGCACCCTGAGCTCCTCGACAACCAATGTCATCTTCATCTACGTCCTCGTTCGCTTTCCGGTGTTCCTCCGCCATGTCAAAGCAGAGGGCGCGGCTCCTGACGTTGTCGTCCGCCTCGCTACGTTTTACGAGCTCAATGTCGGTTTCCATTCCAATTTGCTTCTGTTTGATACTGATACTGGGTGAAACAAGCTCATCCGGATTGTATTTCGATTCCTCGCCTCCATACCGCTACTTATTCTCGCAGTGGATGGTATTCGCGGAGCACATAGGGTCAACCGCAGCTTGTGAGTCCTACTGGCGTTGGCCCATCGACTCACTGAGATAACCCCCCTCGCAGATTCTGGTCGGATATATTATTGATGATTTCCGCGATCGGACAAGTCATATCTTCTCTTATCACTGTGATGGTATGTCTCGTCATATTTTCGCCGTGTTCACCTGGGCGCTGATACACTCTCAAAGATATTCTTCCCTCGCTCTGTAACGAGAGAAAATGGATACCACCCCCGCGTTGCTTCCAATGCGGCCCCCATTGAGACGCAACCCGACGCTTTCTTGTCTCCGGAGCTAGCGCAGGCACCACATCTTACCTCGTTACCTGGGACTCCAAAATCGGTGTCACGAGAGGGCACACCGTCGCCGCCACCACCATTCTTAAGGCACGCCTACACTCTATCCAGCTCAGACATTCCAATCGAATTGGAAAGACCGCCAGCGTCGTCAAGGAGAACGACGTTGCCAGAGTCTGTCCTGCATCACTTCGTACGTCCCTCGCTTTGACCAGCCGTTTTATGCTGTTACTGACGTTGAGAGTAAAGGTCACCACGTATACGTCACCAATTGGTGAGTGATAAGGAGAGGTTTTTTTTTTCCGAGTAAAACGCTGATTATTTGCGATGCGTAGACTTGATTGACATACCACCGGACGACGCGCCATGAGGCGAGGAATTTTTACGTGCACGTTTTCTTCATCCGATCTATTGGCATCAGTGATCTTTGTATCTCTTTCATACCCCACTGTACTCATAGTCGTTTTGTTATTACTACCCATCACTATCCGTCTGTCGATCGGTCATGTACATGTGATCTCCCCTGCGAGAGTCGTATGTCACCGTGCGTTCACATGCGCCACCTCCAGGATCTGGTACTCGGACGTCGGCTTTAGCGCGTTGTTATTCGAGTATGTGAACCACAGTTACGTGATGTTACGGCCTTGCACATAAAGATCATGCGTGTAAAAGATCGTCCTCCCCGCATGGGGCCGTATGTCCCATAAGCGCGGTATCACCGGAACTCTCGGCCAAAGGTTGGGCCGAACCCTTTGCTCTTGCTCTCGATCGATCAAGTTGGACTGGTCACCACACAACTATCTCTGTCCGCCAGGAAAAGGAGGAAGAACGATCCGCCTGACGAACTGATTTCTCTGATGGAGCTCAAGGGACTCGGGAGGAGGGCATGTGCGGGCAGGGCCATACTCGCGGCTCGCTTGGCAGCGCGTATCGTGGGCGAGTCGCAGGTTGTGAGTTTCATCGATGATAACCACCGCATCTTCGTATCCTGGATTCGATCACCGGTCTTGGCAGGACTACACCATCCCCGACACAACTGCCAAGCACGGGTCTCCCGTTATCTGGTGTGCGCGTCCTCGAACTCGGGCAGCTCATAGCTGGGCCGTTTGCGGGGCAGCTGCTTGGGTGCGTCACATGCGAGATATGGTGGGACGTGGCATTTCGGTGCAGAAATCATCAAGGTCGAACCGCCGAATGCTGGCGATCCGTTGCGTGGTTGGCGCGAACTCGACGTCGATGGCACTAGCCCGGAGTCTCGCACGCAACAAGAAGAGCGTATCGATTGACATGCGCAAGGAGGAGGGTCGCGCGTGCGTTTCTTTTCCCCATGCGACTCAAAAAAAAACAATACGACACCTCAAACAGACTCGTACGTCGACTTGCGGAGCGCTCCGATGTCGTACTCGAGAATTTCACGCCTGGAAGTACGTGCACCCCGCCCGAACCCTTCTCCCTACGTTGCTAATCTTAATATCGCTACGCGTCAGCACTGGAGAGATGGGGTCTCGGTCCCGACAAGCTACGTCCGACTAATCCAGGACTCATATTCACACGCGTCTCCGGGTATGGCCAAACAGGTCCTTGGTCTTCGCGCCCCGGCTACGCTAGCGTCTGCGAGGCCGAGGCCGGCTTTCGTTTCATAAATGGATTCCCAGACGGGAAGACGGGTGAGCTCAGTGGACCACCAGTCAGACCGAACATCAGCCTCGGCGACTCGGTAGCTGGATTGACAGCGGCTTTTGGGACGGTGTTAGCTCTGCTTGCACGACGTGCCAAGGAAGATCGCGGCGCCAGCGAAGGAACGACAGTGGATGTGAGCATCATGGAAAGGTAAGAGGACAAAAAAGAAACGCTTCCGCATATCGCCGTGTAACCAAGTCGTTGACATTGAGAATAGCATGCTCAATTTGATGGGGGGTGTCATCCCGGAATTTGATCGCAAGGGCGTCGTACGCAGCCCATCCGGCTCGTCTGTCACGGGGATTGTGCCAACCGGCGCATACCCCTGCACTCCCGCACCCGGCTCACCCCCGGACTACGTAATCATTGGCGCAAATGCAGATTCGATGTACGAGCGGCCGATGCACACGATCGGCCGTGCCGACCTGACGGGTCCAGCGTTCGCGAAGAACCACCACCGCGTCGCGCGGCGAGTCGAGATCGAGGACGCGATAGTGGCCTGGACGAGCGCGCGCACCCGGGACGACGTGCTGCGCACGCTGGACCAGATAGGGGTGCCTGCAGGGCGCGTCGCGAGCGTGCGCGACATCGTCACGAACGAGCAGGTACGGGAGCGTGGCGCGGTGGAGCCTGTCTGGGTTCCTGGACAGGCACATGGTACCGCGGACGATAACGGATGGACGGTGAAGATGCCCGGTGTTGCACCGAGGCTGGAGGGGCGTTGCATGCTCGTACGCGGTGGGCAGGACCGGATCTCGGTGCTCACAACGAGGAGATCTTGTGCGGAGAGCTTGGACTGTCTGCGGAAGAGCTGGATGCGCTCGTGGACAGGGGAGTCGTCGGCGGCGTTGGCGTTGGCCCTGGTGTGGCAGGAATGATTTGATTCACGTGCGCATCAGCTTTTTACCACGCGTTTTGATATTCGTTCGCGACGCGTTCGGTTAACGTTGGCAGCGAGCGACCCGCTGAGTCTGAAAAGACGGATGAGGCAAAGTACTCTTAATTGATGAGTGTGACCTCCTCGGCTAGTGTCCCTCCAAGTACTTGCTGTCTTCTGGTCCACATACAGGTCTCCGTTTCTCTCTCATCTTCTCCATGTCCACGCTCCCCAAGGATTCCGAGTCGCGCTCATCAAAAGCTCTCTCTACTCCCCGCACCATAACATCGTTCCATCTACCACCACCTCTTTTGTTGGACAGACGCACCGACTGGCGTGCGCTTCCCCCAGATGCCTCCCCATCGCCACGCTCACACATCCCGTCGGACGAGGAGATCATCGAGGCGATCGCATTCGTGTGGTGCATCCACTGGAATTCATTCAGCACGATGGATGCAGCGGGCCTTCGTGCACGCATCCTCGCCAAGCGTCCGTCTTGGCATCTACTCGAGAAACGCGTCGCCAATGTCCGGAGCCGCGCCGTTGCTGACGGTCGTCTGCGCCGGCCAGCGTTCGAGGTCGGCCTTCGCATGCAGCCCAGCATGGACGAAGTTCGCCTGCGAGAACATGCTTACGACTTCGATCCGCACTGGCGGAGCGCGAGACGCGCGCATGTTTGCAAGCTGTTAAAGTCGTTTGAAATCACGAGCGGTACGTCATCCGTCATGAACGCGTCTTTTCGCGTTACCCCGCGTGTCCTGGTTACCATATCTCTCTGACGTGTACGTGCATACAGGCGAGGTCGTTTGGGGCCAGCTGGCTGCGTTTGTCTCAGGGATGAAGTCTGCCGTCCGGGATCAGGGCAATACCGCCTCCTCCTCGTCTCCATGGCGTTTTCGAACGGCAGCACGGCCCGGCACATGGCACGTACGCAAACTGCCCACTTCCCTCCGCCCATCCCTGTCCTGCTTGACGTTGACGGCTGTCACCGCTACAGATCGCGCGTGTAAACGCGGCTCCAACACCCTTCTCCCAGTCACAGCCGACCGGCTTCCTCCTGCACCACGAAAAAGTCGACCCGACGTCCGTCCTCGTCCGCGCGCGTTGTGGCGACGCGGGTTGCCCCCTGCGTCGCCCGCATCAGCGACGGCGGCTGGGCGCCGAGGACCACGGCGACATGATCCGCACGATCGTCGACGCCGACCCGGAAGAATGGAGCGCCCTGTGGGCGCGCAGATGGCAGATGTACCTCGATGGCATATGGCCGGACAAGCACGACGACGACGCGGAGCGTTGGGCGCGTCTCGACGCGCTGCGTACGCAGGCCGCGTTCTTCATAGACGGCGCGCACGCCCCCGAGGTGCTACGCCTTATCGCGCGGTAAAAAAAAAATCTTTTTTTTTGTGTGTATTGCTCGCACTTTGCAGTTCGACTCACATCCAAATTAACAGGCCCTCGGTACTCGACGAACGCACGAAGCGAAATGAGTCGTCCTCGCTCTGTGCCGCTGCCGTGGATCGCCGGTCAGATACGGGAAGCGGCTGCCGCCCTTTTGGGTGCCACCTCTCCCTCCCGCGGCCCGAAGGGGACGAACTCGCGAGGCTGGTGTTTTCTGGCTCCAGATCGGCGATCTTTCCCGACAGCGATGAGCTGATCGCGTTCTGGTACGACAGCCGTCACGCAGAATACGACGACGTTGACCTAGCCAGCGTGCCCGTCGTGGAGCACATTCGCGCCTAGGTCTTGTATCCCATCTGAGCTGGGGGTCGGAGGACTCCGCTTTGTCCATTCGTTTCGATCTCCTTTATATTGGCATTATAATTAGACAACATCCCACTCGCCTACACACAAACCATAGTTAGATCTACCGTAGACCTGTAACGCTGTATCCTACATGCAAAATCTTGGAATCTTCAGCTTATACCCACCGCAGTAGCATCGACAAGTCGCGTGCGCCACGACTCGGGCGTGCGCAGCTCCGGCTTGGCGATCGCTTTGACGGCGCGCTCGCGTTCCTTCTCTCTCTCTGCCATCCGCGCCCGCCCAGCTATCCGAGGCGGGCTCCGCAGCCGTCTCCGTATCCTCGATCGGCGCCGGCCCACGCCTCATCGAACGCCTCGGCGATCTCGCGCGAGAAAGCGGCCACTTCATTCTGCAACTCGCTCGCGGCAGTCCGATGTACGGGGGTGAACCGCAGCAGATGGGGCACGAGCGCCGCGGCCTCGTCTGGCATACGCATGCGTAATATGTTTTAAATGGGTGGGGTGGGGGGGGGGGGGGGACGACGACGCACCTTGCGCTTCAGAGAGCTTGCCCGCGAGCTTGGTGAGCGACTTGAGCAGGTATTCCTCTTCGTCGACGGTGCCCTTGCGCCCCCGAGCCGACCTTGCGCTCCATCTTGCGCTTTTGAGCGCGAGCTGCGTTTCGTCGTCGCGCGTGAGGGGGCCGACGAGGTTGGCGCGACGGTGTAGCGCGTGAACGCGGTGAACGCGGGACGCGTCAGTCATCACGTCCACGTTGTGCACCGCGAGGTCTTCCGTGCCATAGAACTCCTCTGCGAGGGATGAGATTGGGGGCAAAAAGCAAAGAATGCTTGGGCGTTCACCTGGCTCTTCGAGTTTTTTGATGCGCAGCTCTCGCAGACGCGCGACTTGCTTCTGTAGTTGCTCGCGCATCTCGGTGAGATCTTCCGTGATTTGGGCACGCGCTTCGAGGACCTGCCGGGTCGATGATCTCCTCGAGGAGCTCTGGTAGCCCGTGCAGAGCTATCTAGAAACGCATACTGCGTGATAGTTGAATAAGAAATGAGACGTGTAACTCACAATACGGCGCGCTTCAGAGAACTGATTCCCCTGAACGAGGGCAATGACGGCTTCGCGGACGTCTTCGGCGTAACAGAGAAGAATTTGGCTGGCTTCAGTGTAGCGCTTCTTCGAGGTCAAATCCTCTGTAAGGTCACAATAAAATACACAAGCCCATTTCTTGGGGAGAGGTACGCACCAGCAACACGGTATGCCATCGCGACGATGTCCTCGGGCTCGATCTTCTGAAGTTGAGCAAACTCAAATAGTTTCTCGCCATGAATGCGCCTTCTCATACGCGGCCAAGACCTTTTGTGGCTGTTCCGCGTCCAAGAAGACTACGTCTTGTTAGTTAGCCAAGCTCCGGACACAGGACACCACACGTTACCCAGAGCAGATTGGCCGAACTCTCGGCGTTCGAAGAGCCAATCTCCGTATATGTCCAGAATGTCCTTGGGTCCACCGTTAATAATATGTCTGATCCAGATGAACCCCACGCACTCGAAGTTGGTCTGATTCGCCAAAAATCTCCAGAGCCATATCGTACAGCTGGTGCTTCTCTACGTACGCCTTGACCTCAGAAAAGCGTTCAGATCCTGGGGATGCTCGTCGTAAGCTACCATATGAGGGAAATCTAAAATTCGACAAACCGGCAAGACTGAGGTTTCGCAGGGCGCTTTTATATCGTTTAAGATGGTCGTCGATCCGGAAGCGCTGATAGTACTTTTCTAAAGCACGGAGCTCGCGTAAGAACGGGAGGTATTCTCGAGGGTCCTGAACGATGTCAGCATAGTGACGAGGCGATAAAATAATCAAGAGGCGGTACCTTCTGTGCGTGCTGTGCCACCAAGAGCACTAACGAAAAGTCATACATCCCAAGAGCAACGTCGAACAAGGTGTCTGCATCGACCAGAAAGATAATGTACTTTACAGCGTCCTCAACAGCTGATGGTACGCGTTCTGGTCGACAATGAACCATCAGGAGGAAGCGCCGAAGATTTTGGAGCGACGTCACTGTACCTCGAAGTTGCAAAAGAACACGAAGTCCGGCCTCCAGATCCGGGGGGCGTTTGACAATGTATGCGGTTAATATTGAGTTGATATATTTTTCCATGTCTCGCGACTCGAGTTCTTTTCTCACAGAGTCACAGAGCTCAGAGATCACCTCTGCTGGTTGCGAACCTTGCCTACGAACTTTGATAAATGCCAGCCAGAACCTTCAGAGAGGATTACGAACGCGAGGTTGGTCAGGAAGAGGTTGATGTAGTCTACATCGCCGACTTGTTCAACGAAGAATGGCAGCCGCTCTCTGAACAATTTGGGGTCCCGGTCCACGATGACGTTAAGATCGATACGATGTTTCCTGCACGCCAAAAACGCCTTGCGGTAATTACCTCTTTCCGTACACTGTCATCACAATTACCCGTATCACGAAGGGAGGGGACACTCACGCGTCGACGTCCGCCTGGATGGCAGCCATGACCATCGGACGGGGGTTTATGGTTTCAAGGTTCCCGCGTGGCATCTGTAGCACCAAACTCATTGCACTCGGGACGGATGTGACAATTCGAGAGCCTCGCTCTACACGACGCCGTTCGCTTTCCACGCCGGTATTGGCGTCTGTGGTGGCAAGAAGCGAGGCGGGAATAAAATGTGCTTCGTGTGATAAAGTAGTATATACCACGAGGTCGCCAGAAATCGTAAAGGAGTTTGCATTCTGCGCAAGTGTACGCGGGGAAGATGGTGCAGCCGAAAAAAGGGTGCCAGAGCGCGTGAGGCCAAGAAACAGGGAGGTCGATGCCAAGGACGAAGAAGGCCGCGAGATGTCGATAACTCTTACGACATCACAGGGTAATCCAAACTCGACACGGAGATTAAGCTGACTAGAATCACTGTCATCTGTAAGGGTTGTCAGGACAGGAATATCGGCATGAGGGGCTATTTACGCACATTCGTATACCTTGCCGTTACGATGGACTACGACCGCCCCTTCTGTGATAGCCAAGCGCCACCCCAAAGACTCAAGGAGTGGAGTCTTCAGAGTATCAGTGCTTTCCTGTCGGATGTCAAGAACCTGCAGCACGTCGGTTCCGCCATTCTCTGCGCCAACGGCCGCTATGCGTGCAGTAGCACCTCCAGGAACGTTTGTCCACGCGCAGATCTCTCGAAATCGTGCGCCATGGAGAGCTCCGCTCCAAACGAGCTCAGGTGTCATCACGGGTCCCCGCCCAAATTCGAGTTGTGTGCACAGGTTCCACAGCTCGACGTACCCCGTTTCCCACAGGACTGCTAGAATATCTTCTGAGGACGAAAACGAAAGATGAGAGGGAGTTGACAAGGTTCTCTGCGGTGCTGATGGCGAAGGACGGAGGATGAGGCTGTGAGAAGACATGGGGGGCGGGACATTTTGCATTCTGAAGGGTGTGAGGAGGACGGAAGCTACGATAGAGGTCACGAATGTAAGCTGAATGGAAAAGAGACTGGCCCACATCCGTCTACGACGGCAACTGTCCCAGTGTCATTGGGGGCTCTTGCCGTGGCGGCGCAGGTCTCCCAACGATAAGAGTGCGAGATAATCTCCGCTAGAAGTAAAAATTATGAGCGAAATGGTTACTTGAGAGGGAGATACGCCAACGGACTCTTCGTCGTGAACAGTATCTGCAGGGCATTCTCGGGGTGCCAAGTAACTGATGTGAACCTCCCGCTTTCTGAAGTGGGCGGTGCTGCAATTTCTTGCTTGAGATACCTGCTTTGACATCAATGTGCTGGTCAGTTTATCCAATGTTTCACACGGTACCAGTGGTAGTTTCCGGTTGTCCAGAGTTGGACTAAGCGCGTAAGGATCGTTTGTGGTGTACAATAATAGGACTCACCAATATCGACGGCATCTTCTATCCAGACCAGAAGCACATTCGAATCGGCGCTCCAGCAAACCTCCTTCACCTTGTAGCCCCACTTCCTATCTTTCACGTCAGCTTTGCCAGCGCCAGGTGTCTCGTGTCGCAGTCCAAACTCTCCATGTCTCAAGCCATTTTTCTCAAAGAACACGACGTCATGTCTACCCTCACGGCCTTTTCCTCCACCGGGGAAGGTTCCGAATCGCTGCGTGCTCACAATGAGGTTGCCGGATGGGCGCCACGACAGTGGGTGCTCAAGCCCTGGGACCGCTTCCGCTGTGGTCTGTAGCACGCCGTCGCGATTGTATACCCGGAGCACGCGCCGGCGAAGTGCGGCGCCAGCGGATGATGATGAAACAGCCGAGACGACGAACAGCGCGCCATCACCCCTCCAGGATATGCGAGTGAGGAGGTCGTCGTCAGGCGAGACGCCAACAGAAGACGAGGGAGCGGCTGGGGCCTGAGCTGCGGTTTTGCCAAGCGAACCGTGGAACTGGGTTTGCTTGGAGCCCCATCCGACGTTTATGGGTGCATCTAAGTGAAACTTTGGTACGGGAATCGACGAGCGACGAGAAGGTCTCTTTACCTTCACCGAACTCGTCGGTGTGTAGAACTGATTCGTGAAGAACATCGAAAGTGGGAGTCATAACAATCAACTTTCCCTCTCCTGAATAAGGTACGGGGTTGAGTCTTCCCAATTGAAGGAAACGGCGTCTGGACGTACCCGTGACAAGGATGAGTAATGAATCGTCTGGGCTCCACGCAGCTGCTTGGATCCCGTCTTCGAAAGAGCCTATTATTTCGAACTAGCGGCAAAGGTAATCAAGGCGCCAGCATACAGGTAGTCTCGGTCTCGCCTGCGACTCCGGATTATCCAGCTTCATCGATGCGATATCTCCACCACGCGTGACGATGACGAGCAACTCCTCCCCCGGAATGCTCTTCAGAGAAGTCACTTGTGAAAAGGACTCCGGAATAACATGGCTCGTGGATGATATGAATTTTGCTAAGAGTTCAGCGGGTGCTATCTATTGTCAACGATGAATCTCTGATATGTCTTCGTGGGACCGATCCCTCGCCTGGCTGGAGAAGCCAGGGACTGTAGAGCGAATAGTACACTCACATCTTGTAATTCGTCTGAACCGCTCGGAAATGCTCGTTTGTAAACATCTATCTCGGTGTCTGCATCAGCGTTCAGTCGCTCCGATGCGATCCATAGGCACGCATTGTCGACGTCGACAGCAACGGTGGTGATGTTGACATCCGGGATCACAGAGCGCCAGATAGCCGAGAGGGAGAGATTCTTCATGATGAATCAATTGAATATAAACGCCCGGCACAGTATCACGGTCGCGCAAGTCGCGATTACAAGTTTTGTGGTGCCAAGTCAAGTGTGGTGCGGACAAGATTTGGATCGGGCATCGCCATCACGGGACGGCCAACTCTGATTACATAATATTTCAAGGCTTGCAATCACTTCAGTTCGTTGGCGATGGCCCCAATTCACTCCAAAGACTTGAAAAATGAGGAGGTTTCAACGGCGAATCAAACCAAATCGCGAAAGCACAAGAGGATGCAGAATGAAGATGCACCACTTGGCGTTTCAAAGATCAAGTCCGCGCTCAGGCAGACTCGACGCCTCCTCGCGAAGGTACGGGCGGGGGATCGCGAAATATGTTTCGTATCGAACGCATGCTGACATGTACTAGGAGGGCCTCGCAGCTGACGTCCGAGTCGAGTCGGAGCGAAAACTAAAGGCTCTTGAGACAGACCTTTTAGCCGCGGAAAGAGCTAACAAGGAGCGTGCTCTAGCCACGCGGTACCACAAGGCCAAGTTTTTCGGTGCGTGTCCTTGGGTCATGGAAAACCTGGCACTCGTACGATCAGGGTCTTAGATCGTCAGAAACTCGTTCGTAAAATAAAGCAAACTAAGAAGCGGCTGGAGGAAGATGGGGTATCCTCCAAAGTGCGGAAGGCCCTCGGGGCGGAACTGTTCGAATTAAGGGTAGATCTAAATTACGTTCTGGTACGTCTCTCAGAATATCTATGTGTCGGATGCTGACGGTGCTATCGAGCGCCTCCGCAGAATTACCCAAGACTGGAAAAATACATCTCGCTTTTCCCTCCCGATGTGCGGCAGACGGAGGGTGCCGCAGCTCCCGTTCATTCGGTGGGAAGCTCGAGTGCTACGGACGACAAGCGCGAAGCTCTCCGGGAATGGGTACGCGGGCAGATGCGTGCGGGCGAGATGACCAGCGAGCCTGAGACCCTGGAGCGCAAGCAATCTGCCCAACAGAGCCCCACTGAATTGTGGCAGAGTGTCATTGGTAAGAAAACAAAGAACCTCGGGACGAAAGGAAAAGAGAAGGCACGGCAAGACTTGGAGATGCTGGATGACTTTTTCGAGGGAGAGGGGGATAGCGGCGGAAACGAGGGTACTGACGAGGAAGTGGAGGAGCGGGGAAACGTGTCTGTGCCAGCGGAAGTGCCCGCAAATCGACGACGGAACGACCCCACGACTCGGCTTGACAAGTACTCCGGAACATCTGAGAAGCATCCAAAAAAAGCTAAACACAAGAAGCACCGAGGACAAGTTACAACAGCTACGCCCATCGTCCAGGATGGCTTCTTTGGTGATGACAGGAGCGAGTAATATCTCTATCAGTGAGTCAGGCATCGGTCTTTCTTGGCTCACTCTCACTGAGTGTTCAGTGACTGAACACTATTTTGGCTGCCTCATGGACTCTAGGGTGACATCGTGGAGAGCCATCTTATCATTTTTTGTTCCGTTGTGATTCCATCCAACCCATCGGATTTATGAACCCCCCCCTCCCCGAGTACAGTGATATTCAGCATTCATGTGGCGAATACAAACGGTAATATGTGCCAGACATTCAGCATACAACACAGCTATTGTCCACGACAGGTCCCATAAGTATACTGTAGCTTCGATGCCAGATGTATCCAAGCAACGAACAACTACGAAGCTGTGAGCAGGGACAGCTGCCAGAACCCTGCAAATGAACCTGGTGCGCCCCAATCGTGCTCTTATCCCAGACGATACTGACCTCGTCTCGTCCAACTGTCCAGGATCCGACTCCCTCATTCTGCACTTGAGCGGGGTTAAACACCACTGTTTTTGGTTAGCGCGAATGGTTATTGAAAACAAGCTGTGCGTCGACCCTGGTTGGCGAATCGTGCTTGCCGAGGCCGAATGTCACCCTCCACGCCTTGATAGGGCCTGATAGATCTGGCCCACCGAGGGCTGAATGTCACCCCCGCGTCTTGATATGGCCTGACAGATCTGGCCCACCGAAAGTTACGTGCTCCGAGTCTAACACCAGTCACCACCATCGAAAGGCGGAAACAGCGGAAGGAAGATAGACCTGTTTGGACATGCGCGTGCGTGCGCAAGTTGGATGTGCGCTTCGACGTGCCCCCTTCGACCGCGACTGGAAAGAACCCGTCTAGCAGCAACATTTCACATGTGTACTCCAAAAATAGTGCAAACCCCGCCCCTGGCTGTCCGACGCCAACGTGCCCACATCACGCCCGTTGCGCCGGCGAGGAGAAGCAGGGTCGAGCGAGATGCCCACGGGAGCAGCACGTCTCGGCGGCGTCTTTAAATTGTTCCGGCACGACGGCGGAACGAAGCAAAAAAAAAAAGTTGACGTCTTCGCGCAGCTGCTTTGCTCTCCCCGAGGCGCGGTCGTTCTCGACGGAAGGCCCAGAGCAGCAAGCGCGTCGCCGCAGTCACGCACTGCCCCCCTCCATTTTCTTCCTGTGCAATGGTTTCTCCCGATCGTGCTAAGTTAAGTTCTGCGACTTGCCGCGCAGCCTAGCCCCCACAGCCTCGTTCGCGGCATTTCGAGTTGCTCTAGCTAGATAGCCCGAATGCAGTAGTGGTGAGTCATATCAGACCAAGCGGTGATGCACGAGCGGCCAGGGCACGGGGAGGTGGTGGCGGCGCCAAATAAGTACGTGACAATTGGGGGGAGGAGGAACATGAGGAGAAACGCTTCGGTCCGACCTTGAGAGGCTCCTAGGAAATCGAAGCAACTGGCGAGACTGGCGGTCCGGTCCGCGAAAGCTACAGACGAGATAGTAAAGAATGACGTTGGGAAGATGAGTTGACGAGAACGATAGAAGAACGTAGGTGGTAGGGTCATCTCTGGTTCCATTCATGCAAGAAACTCGTGCCTGGGTAGACAGTAACTTACTGTGTATACAACCACCCGAACAATTACCAATCCAATTAAGGCTGTCATACGATACATATCTCACTTACAGTGGACGTACAGTACAGTCAGGAACGGCTATATTTACGTACGTACTTGGACCCTGATCGGTATGCATTGGCTAAGCGCCGGTCCCCATATACGCCATAGCGTGCTGCAGCCTTAATGTTCGCTTGAATGTTCGCGCCAGGGACCTTGGACCCGCGCACGTCAGGACCAATAAAAGGGATAACCAACGACGGAGGAACTGATACAGTAACGTGGATACTGTATTGGTAGAGCAGCCACTGACCGAGCGCCAAAACTGCCAGGCACGAATACATTGATAACGCAGATAACCAAGTTTGGGAATAAATGACTCTGGGGGGCCAAAAACCAGGTCCGAGAATACTCTCATGGGACCCGAACGTGGCAGAACCATTCGTATCGCCCGACTCAGATAATTCCGCCGGGACTGACTTGATGACTTGGACGATCCTCGTGTTTGATGGATAGCAGTGCGACGAAAGGCCAGAACAGTCAATTCGTCAAAAACCAACGATCCGGCTACCCGAGACGCCACTGGACGGCTACGCGCCCTCGATCGTCGCGAGGACGCCAGGGGAATAATGAAATATGACGCCGCGAGCTCGCAGGGATACACCTCCGGAACTTGGAGACAAATGCACCATATTTGCTGTCATGCGAACTACCCCTTGACCTGAGAAAATTGAATGCCCCACGGATTGAAGCACGAACGCCTCATTTGGAAAAAAAGGCAGATAACAAACTGGTCCAAGTTAACCTCGGATGGAACTGTCCACGAAACTAACGAAACAACCCACGGTCTAGCCCTACAGTTTTGAAGAAATCGGGGTCACCTTCTTCGATCTACCGGCCGCCTCTCCGCAACGACGTATAGACTTTCGGATCTTTGGGTCGCTTCTTCGCCTTCTTGGATTGACCGATGAAGATGAAGGGTACGAAATCTCAGAGAAGGGCGTTTCTAGTGATCGTGGTGGAGATATTGTACTCGACGTATCCTCCACCAACGCGGGAAGCGCCGGTCGAGCCAGTCTCGCATTGAGCTGCGCGCACAACGTCCCATTTGAATCAACGAGGACTGGACGACCTACGCGTAAAAATCGGTCAGTCGAATGACACAAAGAAGCAAGCACCGTGACGTACTCATTGACTAAATGGGGACCCATTGGTCCGTCGTCCAGTCGGACGGTGATTCCGTTATCGCGTCCTGGCCACAGCTCGGTGGTGGTGGAACCAAATGAGACGCAGAGAAGAGGGTCCTCGAAGTCACGACTATCCAAGGGCTGCAAAGTGGACCCTTCGATGAAAAGGTCCGCGTCGACAGCTACTACTTGCGATTGCTCTCCCAATTCGAGCGACAGGAGCCACTTGGTCTCAGTTCGACCGTCCATCAAGGTCTCGACAACCACAGTAAATCGGAGGGCCCAAATCCTCTCTGCATAAAAAGTGAGTATGGGGATACCCCCTTACGAGTACACGAGAGGTACGCACCTGACGCGACAAACTCGACGACAACGCACTTGGATACACGCATACGTAGTCGGAACCTCAGAATTCTGATATGTGCAATAAATGTTCCGGTGCCGTCACGGGTCTCCATGACTTCCACAAGGTCAGTTTCGTTCAGGGGAGCCAACAGCATCGCGTCGCTCGGCGATAAGGTGAGAGTTCCGGGACGTGCCGGAACAGGCGCTGGAGGAGTGTGTTGTCGGACGCCGTCGTGCATGCGAGGCGGACAGCAGCGTAGGTCGACAAGCTGAGAGGCTGGGAGGCCCCCAGCAAAGCGAATACAAACGAGTCGTAAGCTGCTTTGTCAGTTCCATACGCCGTGGGCCGATTGAGGATGGCCCAATAGATCGGCGGGTGCTCCTCGATCAATGGTTCCTGCAATACTGCGGCGAATTCCAGGCCGACCACCTTGCAAGCCTCGGCGCATGTCAAGAAAGCGGTACTGAGCTCCTCGTCGGATGGGGGGTCACTTGAGAGAAATGACTGCAGGTATGATTGGACGTGGGCTTTTGCCTCATCTTGCGCCATGGCTAGGCGCATCGCTCTCTCCTCCTCGATCTTGGCAGCTTCTTCCGCAGCTCGCCTAGCAGCCTCCGCCGCAGCCTCGCGTTGCCTGGCAAGCTCGGCCTCGTATCTCGCGTGTTCCGCCGCTTGCCGCGCTGCATGCTCTGCGATCTGGGCGGTCGCTCGTCGGGTCGCTCCGGACAACCGGAGTGCAGAAAGCGGGTTAATCTTGAGCCGGCGTTTGATGGCCTGGCCTTTTGAGGGAGATGATGGATATGGCAATGGCGGGGAATGTGCATGCGTCGAAGACGAAGGGGAAGTCACAGATGGAGACGTCAGGGAAGGGGAGGAGGATGAATGGGGGGACGTGGACCGCTGGGGCTGGAGTGGGATCTCAGAATGGGGAGTGAGAGCGCCGGAACGCGCGGGGCCCACGTCAGGCCCGGGTCGAATTTCTGATAGCGGGCTAAGATTTACCACGCGAAGAGGCATGGGAGGCATTGGGCGGGGTCGGGGCGCAGTTGACGACTGTGTCTGCGAAGTACTCTGTTGTTGCTCCATTGCATCGTAAGACCGTTCGTTGGGGGGGCCGCCCGTGTAGGGAGGTGGGGCGTATGAGGGCATCCGGGAGACGGACATCATGGGGAATAGAAAGAATTGCGGTCTTGTAGGGAAAGAGTGGTCGTAATGGTCCATGATATATATGTGGAGTCGGGGTGGTACCTTGTGTCAGCAATTGAGCACGAGGTATAGTAAGCATGGTTCCTTTCCTACAGCTGTCGTAGATAAGTCTGCACCGATGGACCCAGGGCCACTGCCATCTCAAATGCGCTCACAAACCTTGTTTCCCAAAATAGGGACACCGCATCAGCGCTGCGATTGATTGAGCCGCCCAGAACTGCCTTGGACTAAATTGTCGACCGCTTGACCTCGATAGTTCTGTATGTGTCTCATTCGATCCGGTGTATATGTAGCGAACATCCAGATGAGGGAGACAGTACGGGCGAACTCCGTTTTAGGTTAGCGCGGGAAGAGGTCCGTGTGAATCCGTTATCCGTTGCACTGGCTACGCAAATACCTTTGTATGGTAGGTTCCCTCCATGAGAAATCGAAGTCGACTGGACCATGTACTTTACATCAACAAGTTTACACTGCCCAGTACTGCAGTGAGTAGACCGAAGGAATGATGGGATCGCTGTATTTGGAATAAGAAGTGCCCGATTAAACAGATACCTTGTCAAGCTGCGGCGGCCATTGGGTTTTTCCTATATCACTTGGCCTCAACTAACCCGGTGATAGTGCGCAAGTAGGGAACCTACATCGATTTTTCCCTTCGGCGAATGTGTGATACTATGTGCGCGCATGTAAAATCTGCCTATTTACCGTACTCAGGTGGGCAAGGATCTCGATAACGTATTGGGTCCAATCGAGGAGCGAGAGTTACTAAGCACTCGGATATGCATTTCCGTGAGTCACTACCCAACGGGTCTTCGAGTCGAAGGACCTAGAAAAGCCCACTTACGTCGTGGGAGGCAAGAAGTTCTCTCTTGCAGGCACAGAAGCGTCATGGACGTGCGAAATTTGCGGGGATATGGTAATTTCATTCCAGACGAATGAAGTCCCCGAAGGATGTGCGACACATTCACACTTGTTGCGGGTGCGGCTGCAACCGAACCTCACCGGGAGCAATAGTACAAAGCGCTTTCTGCGTGACTTACCGAACGGCACAATGCCAGATGAGCAACCTCGACAAACGTGGTAGTGGCTCCCACGTCTATTTTTTTTTTGGCAAAAACCAACACGGCAGCCTTCCATCACGGTCCAAAATCTTGGTCAAAATGATCCAAGGAGTGGTCCCCCTTCGAGGTCTCCTTACGAGTTACGACATTTGAGGTGGCCACTATTTTTAGTCCGAGAAGTGGGCCTGAGGTACAGGGTCTCATCATATTGTCCTATGGTGTATGAATAACTTGCAGGGATGCCAAGAGGGATTCCCAAGGGGATGCCCGTCCAAGTGTCCGTCCCCAACTCCGCTCAAGCCCACGTGCCGGTCCATGCGGACCGTTCAGGAAAGTCGTCATCGTCATCACCCAGGGATTGCACCATAACTGATTCGTATTGCCCGTATCGCTTGATTATTGCCTCGGTACCCTCATCGATCACTTTTTTTTTTTCTGTTTATACATCCACGGAGCAAGCGCGAGTGCGCGGTGTCCGATGGCATAGGAAGATGCACTTGTACTATTGACTGACTGTACATGTGTTTACGATTGACGCTTCCCTCCTTGCTTCCCTTTCGGCACCGTTTCTTTTTTTTTTGTTTATGCCTTACTTCCTAGATAACGAGTAGTCCACCATGCGCTTGTGCGCACGTTCATAAATGGGTTTGAACTTCCTCATTTTCCTCGGACCAATATTTATTTACAAATAGTACTGCTAGTAGCAATAAATTTCACCTTTGACGTCAGGCTCATCGTCCACTTGTTCTCGAAGTCCTCCGTGTACCTTGTGCGCTCGAACGCTCACACTTTGGCCTCTCCAAACTCAGCTCGTGTTCCCACGTGGGTCTTCGCGTGGATTCCGACTTCACTCGCTTGTTCACCTCGCATCTACGAGGCCTCTCTCAAGTTGTCACTGCAAGGGTTTACGTTTACGCGCTTTGCTCTTCCACGGCGTTGTTGTAAAGCACCAGGTGAGAGGAATCGATCCGGATGTTAATTTGGTGTCCGAGTCGGGCCGTGGTCCACCTTTGGTGTCAGACGAATGACGCACATCCGCGCGTGGGAATCATGGCCCGATTCGCGGGCCGGGAGCTGAGGCGTGTCGATATCACATGGATTATACTCAAGATTGCTCGACGATGATCCTCACTGAAATAACGCTATTTTGACCGTCCTTGCTTGCGTGCACACATTCCTTACTCATCTAGTTACTTCATGTTCTAACTGCTGAACTCCGTATTTTCTTGATACCAAGAGCGATACTACTTGCGGTGTTTGGCGGATGCAAATGATTGCAAATCCTCTTCTCGTGGTCCTTTCTTCCCAAAAAGTACATCAGGCATCATATGATATGAGATCATAAAAATAAAAATTCATTGAGAATTTCAACTACAGTGCGACAAGGAGATGCAAGAGGAGATGGGATGGGAGTCATGAAAAGTAAAACCCCAACGGTCTTGATAATGCCATACAGATTCATTGGAATAGAGTGTTAGAATAGACTACTAAGAGTACTCATGGTAAATTTGAGGTAATGTCGTCCATGCGATAGAGTTGTAGAAGGTAATTGCAGGGGTGGCTACCATGACTAATTTCCATCAGGGTGCGAAGTCGGTCGCACCCTAGGGGCCAAAACAAAAAATAAGGACAAATAACCATTGAATAGGATATCAATTCTTCTATCGGTATCTACAATATGAAGGAGCTGCCATGTGTTGTTGAAGCTACAGAAAATGGAAAGTTGATTTTTGCAGAGGTTGTCTGATGATGTAATTAGTTCGCGATTTCCCGTTTAAGTATTTGTTATATCACAGTCTCACAGATTCTAACGGTAAAATCAGACCTGTAGAACTCTGTTCAGGCAGGAGCGCTTTGCTTCTTACAATTTACCCGACTTTGTAGCTGCGTAAAATATAGATCCCCTTGGCGAAAGTAAGCGGGGTCTTGAGATGACGAGACTCATATTCCTTCACGGTAAATAAAAAACAAGGCCCCAACAAAAAAAGGCAATTAGACGTTGTTCTGATCTCATCAAACTAGTCTTCATTCTCTGGCGACTCACTCCAAGGACTCCATCAACTGGTGGTGACTATGAGACTGCGTCAAGTGCGCATCAAGTCCGGGAGTTTTCGGAGTCCAAAACAAACAAACCTGGTCGAGTTTGTTGATCGTCGTTCCATCCAGCGCTGCAGATCCGGCCGATCCTATCTCTATTTGCATTTTCCCCAGTTTCCGGAGATACTGTGACGCCTACGCCAAGATTCCGACCGGCGTTGTGCCTCTCCAGCTTATCGTACTCGCGCTCGCAAGGCTATTTTCGTACTTACTTGCAGCTGGGTCTTTGTGCGCCCGTAGGATGTCATGCTTCGGGTGGCGTATGGAAACACCGCACATCTCTACGGGAATCATTGTAAACTCGATCGGCTATCCAGCTCGATGGCGACGACGTGCAACCCCTGTACTCGTGTACGTCCATTTTCGAGGCGTGCCCGATCAGGGTTTATTGCGGCGCGAGGGCTAATAAGGTGTGTCGATTTTGAGTTAGGTTTCTGGGTTCCTGTCCCCCGGGCTATGCAGGGGGCGTCCGCCTTATCACCGGCGTATTTTCTTCAGCACAGCTCGACAGAACGCGATTCCCCCGCTTTCGTCGTAGCACCGATGATGGGATTGGGTATTATTTTTGGACTTAAAAAGCTACGGAATACTAAGTGAATCAATGTCAACCGATGGTATAATTAATACAGTACATTTATGAGGATTGGCGCACAAGCAAATGGGGGTGGGAGTGGGGGGGGCAATCTGTCACCGTCGCGACCTTGGACCGGGGCTATCATAAGGTATGCAGATCTGTTGGCTGAGTGTGCTCGCTTGCACAATTGGAATGTAGACAGACCGATCAAAAAACTACTGGTTACTGGGGTAGTGTCCGTGTAGTTATAGGAGGCGTTCCGCCAGCTGAGTCTCCAAGACGACAACCGTGAAAAATCACGGGGATCCAAGTATACGAGTCTAGCGGCCGCCCCTGCGTAAAGTTGCATAAACTGGCTCTGCACCGTCCCGAGCTCGCCTCTGCTTTCGGATGCTACTGATCGGAGAGCGTGGTGGCTCTGACCGTGAGCTCGTCGTTGTCGTCATGGCGTCTAGCGCTGAAGACGTTTGACTCGCCGTATCAGAAAAATCGATGCTGCTGGGAGACAGGAATGAGCGTGACGGTCGTGTTAGCCTGGCAGTGAACTGGGCGTGGAGTGTTCCATCGGAATCAACCAGTGCCTGCGACCTTTGGAATGAGGTATCAACGTCAGTAAAAAAAAATTAAAAAAAAATGAACGTATATCAACGCACTCATTGAGTAAATGAGGTCGCAAGGGCCCGTCGTCTAATCGAATCCTGATCGCACTTTCAGGCCCCGGTTTGAGCTCGCACACATTACAACATAAAGGGATGGTAAATGTGGGTTCACGGTCATCGGCTTCGTTGGTAGGCGGCGGGCTTCCCGAGACGACAAGGTCCGCGTCCACCCAGGCAGGTATAGAGTGATCGGCCAGCCCAAGGGACAGTAACCACCTGCTCTCGGACCGACCTTCTGCGACGTTTTCTGGGCGTACGGAGAATGTGATCGTCCAAATACGATCTGAGTCGAGTAAATTCAGATGCTGCTCGAGCGAAAGCGTGGGTGGGGGAGCCTACCAGATGTGACGAACTCGACTCTGATAAGCTTGGACACGCGCATGCGCAGCCGGAATCGCCGAACTTGGATCCGTGCGACGAATGTTCCCGAGCCGTCTTGCTTCTCGTCCACGTCTGCGACGTCCCCTCCGCCTGCGGAGCTTAAGAGAATGGCGTCACCCGGGGTGAGTGGAGAGAGAGCTGAGAAGCGCCGGAACAAATGTTGCAAGAGGACATTGTTCGACGTCAACATGCATGCAAGGCGGACAGAAGTAATGGTAGTTTCTTTGAGAGATTGGCAGGCACCCAAAAGGGCAACGACGAGGGTATCAAACGCCGCGTCACTGCCCTGCAAGGACGTCGAGGGTCCGTTGAGGATGGCCCAATACACGGGGGGCTTCCCGTCAATGAGTGGCTCCTGTAAGACGTCGGAGAGGTTGAGACCACCGCTTTCGCAGATTTCGGCGCAGTTTTTGAAGATAGGATCGTAGTCCTCGTCAGAGGAGAGATGACGCAACAGCAAGGACCGTACGTTCGATCTGATCGCCTCTTTCGCATTCGATTGCGTCGCGGCCAGGCGAGCGTGTTCTTCCGTAGCGGCTCTCTTAACCGCCTCCAACTCCGCGGTACGTTTAGCTTCTTCGGCTTGGAGCCTCGCATCGGATCGCTGGAGCCTGGGTTTCACGTTCCGTGATCTGCTTCGTGGGAAAACGCTGTCGGGATGGCCGAAGAAGGGAGAACAGGGGAAGCAATGAACGGTGTCTGGGAGGGCGGGTACTTGAAGATGAGGAGGGGACTGGCGGTGAGACGGGAGTGACCAGGGGAGGCGAGGACGGTAGGGGGGCTGAGGAAGAAGAGGGTCTGAGTAAGGAAGACGACGACGAAGTTGAAACCCGAAGTGATGGTCGAGACACGCTCGCAAGGGGCAGATTCGCGACTGATTTGGTGGCCTCAGGCCTGAGCTCTGGTAGGGGTGGCAGTGGCCGACGTGGCGATTTTGAGGGACCTGGCACCCGAGGGTGGACTACTGTGGCAAAGTGAAGAGGCGAGGACGGTCGATGTGACTCGGCGTGGGCGCCAGGAACCGTTGGGAGACGTCGGGGGATAAGTGTAGGGAGGCGGGGCAGAGGGTGGTCGATGGGGCATGCCCGGGGGGAGCTCTTGTTCATGATGACGGCCTTGCATCGACGTTCGTTCCAAGGGCCGTCGTGTTGCAACTTGTTAATTGAGAAGAATCGGAGATCCATCCAGCGGCCTCTGGTCGTGGGTTTATATCTCGCCAAGGGGGGAGTGTCTAGACTTGGATTTAGGCGCCACAGCACGACGCCCAAGTCAGAATCGAGGCGATGAGCGTCCCCTTGCCGCTGCCACGGAACGTTCAGAGTGTGAACAAGCCTCGTTCGAGGCAAACACATCGCTTCATCGAAAGTCAAATTACCGGTGGGCTCGCACGATGATACTAGAGTGGAAATAGAGCTGCTTCTCTTCGCGAGCGGAGCCAATTGTTATCCGGGTCCTTGCCTCCACCAACCGCGGGAACTCCGACGGCTGTCCCAGGGGCCAAAATTTCTCGATCATCCTCTGCTCGTCTCTTTCGCTTGCCTTTGGACGCCACAAAATGCACTACCTGTCTTGAAGACTGTTGGCGACGTAACTCCCGCTGGCGGGAGGTGTTTCGCACACCAGCTGCGCATTAACACCGAAATGGTTGTGTCACGAGCTGTGCTGTTGTCTGCTCAGCACGCGGGACCAATGCTTATCACCCTCTATATTTGGACGTAGAGCATGGCAGGTAGAGAATCGAATTCTCTACGATGGGTAAAGCTTATGATTACTGACACCGACCACGGGACCGAAGTGACTGTATGGATACATTGTTCCTAATCAAGACTCTGATCTCGGTCTCTTGATGATTCCTACTTGACCAGCATCTCCACACCCCAGCGAAACGAACCATCGGGCATGGGGTTGCTTATATGGACGTGGTACATCCACCTATATTGCCTGGCATTACAGATATCAGTTCCAGATGCATGAAGAGGATGCCATACTCCGTGCCCTGTCCCTTCGTTCAAGGTGTCATACCAATGATGGTGTTCATCTATAGTCTTTCCATCTGTGTCTTAAGGGTGAATTCGAAGCCCAGAAGTGCTTAGCTCGACTGCTAATCCTTCTGCTACGCAATGGTACTGAAATGTGGAAGTCCAGTTAGTGGGGCGCTCACTACCAATAGGCGATACCTACATAGCGCCATCACCAACAGATAATTTCCGCATTCACGGCGCAAATACCCCCTTGTCTCTTCCCATATATGTCTCCTTCTGTATCTCAGAAGATGCACGCAGATCACTGTACGCCGCACATTCTCCCACATTATCACAAACGGCTAGTCATTGTGCCTTGCACACCGTCGCTCATTGAACATAAAATCGCTCCTATCGAGGCTCTTCGGCCAAGGATGGTACTACGTCGTAAATTCGATACTTGAGCTCTACTAGGCACCAGACCATACCCCTGTTCGCTTGTCTGATGGAGTGTAGGCAAGTAATACACGTGATGAATTGACGCGGGAAGCCAAAGTCGAAATTAAAGGCTCTGCGCCTCGATACACTCTGGACCTGTTCGGAGGAAAGGGTGGGGTCTAGCGCCCAGACGTCCTGCAACCCGCATCTATTTGGGCTGTGGGCGCACGGTTGACAGTAACCAACCATACTATCGGCCTCACATCCAGTGCGCCAACAAAGAACCAAGGTAACGAAAGTAGTACTCCTATCTGGAGCGCAAGACCCAGACACTTATTTCTTCCTCACTTCCATCATGTGCTCTCAATACGGACCCAAGAGTCGTTTTTTCTTTTTTGCCCCGCGCTAGCACGCTTCCTCAACGTCCGAACTGGTTTTATCACCGGCAAGGACGTGCCAAGGCGAAAGCGTGAGTCCTTCAGTGTGTACCGTGATCAATCACGTACGCTCCATCCTCCCAAGAAGGGTGTCCTCCTGCTCGGCCCTAGCCATGTCATTGATTTTCCAAATCCCGTCGTTCGCGGTTCCGGCTCTTCGAGCGCTTACCATACAACACGTGCTCAAGCGTCTATCACACGAGGAAGGGCCAGCGATGATCCACGTACCCTGTTGCGCGCTCATTGGGCGTGCTGATCGCTGCCAATTCAGGGACAGCGCATCCAAGAGCGAGCGAGCGCCACTTCAACTCGTCCCGCGGGCTGTTTACAACGCAAGTGGGCCACCACGTACCTTGAAGGACGAACGGAAGACCGCGCACCGAGAAGGTACCTTAGTGCCGCGTTTGCCGGTTCCAGCGCCGCTAAGTTTCACTCTCAATGACCACCGATCGCCCTGCGGTGCTAATGGTTACGTGCGGGACATCTAGCACATGATTTTGCACGCGCTCCTACGCCGTGTGTCGCTCTGCTAGGGTGTAAGCGCGCCGTCGTACATATTGATCAGGGAATGCTGTCTCACATTCTATCGTCCTGTCAGAGAAGGGCTGAGCGGCTGTGTGGTCGTACGCACTGTCTAGGAACCTGGACGCAAAAACGTCTATCGATGGATCTGTGAAGTCAAGGACCATGTGCAGCTGAGATTCGTTGAAGGGATCGTCAAATAACCAAGCCCCTGCGCTCGCATTGTCAAAAGTGCTCGTGGCTCTTTCTTATGGTCCGAGTTTCCTCGCACGCCTTCCTTTTCTCTCCAAGAGGGCATCGGAGTCCGCCGCCGGGTCATACAGGAGGAACCTCGCACAAAATGGAGACGGTCACCCAAAGTGCGTGCAGATTTCAACACCCCCCCGAAGTTGGCAGCGCAGTGTAGAGTGTTCGACCTGCAGAAGACAAAAGCGAGCGTCGAGTGAAGTGCGCGCACAACCGTCGCTCTCGGTTGGCGGAACAAAAAGTCAAATTCGATCAAAGGAACGACATCATGGGGGTCAAGAGGACCAGGGGCTAGGGCCGTTATGCATCGCGACAAATTCCGATCGCACCTTTGGTATTCCCCACGTTCACATAGGTAAAAGATCGTGACGGAGCCATAACTCTGACTAAGTTATGTCAAACCTCTGGTATTATGTGTAGCGGGTCGCGGACTGACCCGAGCTCTAAGAGCGCGCGGACTTCGGTGTGGGGTCGCGGAGAGGAGTGCGCGCGCGGGAGGTTGGACTTAGCTTTGAGGAAGCTGTCAGCTAGCGAGGCAAGTGGGAGGTTCGACAGCAGAGTTGAGTTGACACATATCATGATAAATTTGAGGGGAGCCCACATATCCCATTCCATCCTCATCCTCCCAAGGGTGCATCGGCCCAGAATCCGGATGAGCGGACGACTTGGTGAGTCAATCTCGACCTCTATTACCATTTTCCAACGTCCTGTATGGTGTTTGTGAGGCCTTGTACGATACGTATATGGAATGCGGTGTTGCGCGGGCATGGGGCGTCACTGGGCACCAGTGTTGAGGCCTTTGAGGTCTTGAGAGGTGGTAGTCTGAATGCTGGGGAAGGAGGCTGGAATAGCGCGTGCTCGTGGTCGACACCAGGAACTGTACGGCGTGCTGCTGTTCGTGCAGAAGATGATGAGGGCTGCAAACAAAACCGGCAGAAAGTCAACCTTGCTCCATATCGCTGACGCGTAGCGGAATGTACCTCACCTTCCTCGCCCCTTTCTCGACCGCGCAGCCAGCACGGAGCTGCATCCTCGGGCTCTCGACCACAACCTGTCAAGCCCTTCGATCCTTCTGATTCAAGCCTGCCGTCGGAGTCACCGACAGCGTGTCCAAGTGTCATGAGCATGCGATGTCCCGCAACCTGTCCCGCAGTGGAGGCATTTGCTGGCGTTGAGTCTCCTAGGCAGCTGCATGAGCGTATAAGATCCGTCTACTCGGGTAAAAGACGGTCCAATGGTACAATTTGGACAGAGGGGGGGGGGGGCTAGAGCTTGAAGAACAGAGAAGCTGTCGCTATCTCGGGATCGAGGACGACGCGTCAGCGCATATACGAGGGATCGGTCGAGGAAGTACTGTAGGGGAAGAGAGAGGGGGGCCTTTGTCGCAATACCGCTCGAGTACTTATGATAGGCGTGCCCGATGCGAACGGGGTCCAGACACTTCACGCTTTTGGCGTCCAAGTAGTTAGCCATGTCGGGACCGACCGTATGCTCCGTACCCTCCTTCGCCCGTCGAGTCGCTGTCCTTGGTGCTGACATGACTACAGGGGCAGAGATAACGTGGTCGTTCTAGACCGGGGGAAAAGAACGAGAAACTCACTGGGTGAAGACTTACTGTAAAACGCGGTGCAGAGAGTCGAACTGGCCTTCCTCAATCCCAGTGTTGTCGAGGATTGGAGCGACCAAGTGGAACCTCGACGCTTGTCAACTTGAAGGAACACTAACTCAAACCAGGACATAATCGATAACCGAATGTATTCTGTGAAAGGGGATATCTCTATGATATCGGAAAGGGAAAGCAGTTCTATGGGCATCTTATATACGGCTGAGCGAGGGTACTGTAGCTGTGTGAGTACAGTATTCACATTTCGTTGGCGGCGAGTCACGCTCGATTCAGTCGATTCAGTAGCTCGTCCTTCGCTCGCCGTTCGTTTCGCGGGTTCGACTCGGACAATGTCCTCTTCGTCACCTCCGATGGCCGTCATATTCCGTTCCCTCAATGTCGGCGTCTCTCTCCCTCCGGAGAGCCCTGGACCTCGGTGCATCCCTTCCTATGTCATGGGATAACCACCGTCCGACCCAGCCGGCGTCCCTCTCCATTTAGGGATGGCCCAGAGAGTCTGCCGGCTCGCCACCACTACTGCCTTGGACCTCCGTGTTTACCTTCGTCCGAAGTTTCAACCTCTTTTCTTGTTCCCGGACCGCAACCGGACCGAGTCCCTCACGCGCATGCCACTTGCATGCCTCCCTGTAAGGTGTCGGCGGGAGTTTCCTCCCTCGCCTCGCCCACCCTCCACCGCTCTGACTAGGTTGGACGGGATCGTCACTCACACTTTCCATTGTACCTGCCCTTGTATGGACAGTATTGCCGTCCCTTCGTCACTCATGCCTCGGCCGGCCCCGCGGCCCCAGACACTGGCACGGCAACAGGGATCGACAAACCATGGTGGTGATGGGTGCTGGGGTCCGAGGTTCGTGCGGGCGTCGCGCGAGTACGCAGATCATGTAGGAAGAAGCTTGTCGGCTGTCGTGCTGTCGAGCTTCCCGTACATCTCGAGGGTCTTGCGTGCAGCCGCGGGCAGTTCACAGTAGTCTGAGTTCTTACCAGGCCTTGTCTTATCAAACGATCAAACGATCAAACCGTTGTGCTTTTCGTCTTAGTGTCGGGAAAATGCCGTTCTCACCTACATTAGCGTGAAGGTGTGGGGAAGATACATACTATACTCGGCATTCAACATGATCTACGCCTCCGAGTCGCCGTGCGAGCTCCCGCAAGCTGTGACGACCGCGTCTCGCGCCGCTCCTCCCCGCTCCACGCTCTTCGTCTTTTCGTCCGGCTCCACCGTCAAGTTCTCCGAATCGTCCTTCTTCTGCTTCAACCTTTGCTTGAATGTGCTTACCTCTCCCGAGTTCGTCGATGCCTTGCAAGCTGGCAATGGAGCCCTCAAACTTGACCAAGTCTTTCTCTGCTTTAGCCATCGCCACCTCTGCTTTGGTGATGCCTTCATTTGTGATGTCGATGTGTAGCTTCAGGCCGTCGACCTCTGCGCAAGCAACTGGGAACCGCCGATATTGAGAATCCTCCTCTCGAGGGCCTTGATCGCTTCTTCGCTTGTATCTAAAGGTGACTGCAACCTTTCGAGCTCGTTCTGGGCGGTGGCAATTTCACGTTCTAAGATTGTAAATACCGCTTTGGTTGGAGTACTTGTATTAACACCTAGATAGAATATTGTGACGATATACTTGTGTTTACAAAGTCCGAGACTGAACAATTTCGCCTTCAAAAGTTGGGCTAGGGACTGAGTACTGAATAGCAGGGATGAACCCGAGCCGGAAGTGCATACTGTATGATGCGCAGCAGTCCACAACCAAATCAAATATACACTGAACGTTCATAGGATCTGAACGCGTCCGATTCAGATCCCCCATGTTCCAACTTGAACCATGCCAGCACAGCCGTGCGGTCGGCAGCCACTGGTAAATACCCCTTCTACATGCGCCGTTCTCACCGGCACCTGCGTACTCCGAGTCCGCCGCCGTGTGCTGTACTACGAGGTATTGTTGCCAGCGGACTCAGCGAACAGACAAAGGAACGGATACCTTGTCTAAAGAGATAGGAGCCCACGCTCTACACCCATGCGTCCCCGAGTCGACAACGACGCTTGCAAGGCCCATGGCCAATGCCCATCAGACATTGCTGTACAAAACATTAGGTCATGGCAGTATACGGAATAAAACTCCTAGGTAGGCTCAAAAAAACCTAGGCATATCCAACGTGGCTCTCCGGTCTGTGCTTGCACAGTGAAATTTAAGTGATATTGCAACACATCTCCGGCCTTGGCGAAAACCTTGCCCGTTTGGTCTGACGGTGAGTCCCCTACAGTGCGACTCGCTTGGCGATCCGGGGTGAGATGTCGCATCTGACCCAGGGTCTGACATGACCCTGACCCAGGAAGCTATTCATAGGATCCAAAGGACGTAATGCGGACGAGGCCCGCATTGAAGCAACGACGCGCAGGCACACTTTGATTCTTGCTTTCGTCGATTGGCAAATATGATATACTTCACGTAATCGCTCGCGAGGCGCTACCGTGACCGTAACTGGAAGTAGCTCCTTCATGGAATAGCTCATAGCTTGTGCGTGCGATTTGTTTCGCAAGCTACTTCTGTACTGTATGGGCGACCACCATGGTTCCTTCTGAGACAGCAAGTCCATTTCTATAGACTGAGCACTAGCCGAACACTTAACTTCAGCCTAGGCATCCGTCCTTCTTCTTCTCTGCACCTTTCCTTTTGACAATTATTCATATGATGGAGCCAAGGTGGTATGAGTGCGAATAGATATGGCATCGAGAGACGTCCAACTGTGGTCTTGTACGGCAAGGATGAGGACCAGATCGCATGGCCTGATGGCAACAAGAGCACATGGTATAGTTGGTTTATCATGTTCAAGATCATGTTCGCTTCGCACTTCATGGTTTTGCGAAAGGTGTCTGGTTCAATTCCGCGTGTGTCCAGAGCACAGGTTCCTCTCTTTGTGCAACCTTCCGCGACACATGCACCTTGACCGTGGATCAGTTTTAGTCACCACTAGTGGTCACTGTTACACTTTCTAACCCGCTTGTCTCCGTGTCTCCGGCGCCCCACAAGTGCCAGTGGACATGTTTGCAACGTAGTACAACACACCTCTCTCAACCATTGCGAGACTCGACCGGCTTAAATTATCGGTGTCCACGCCTCTGGGAGATCTCCACATTTCAATCCACTTTGAAGGCCTATACCGCGCTTTGCTCAGTCAGCTTATTACATGGTCTTGCCGCATCTTTCCCTTACTTATAACTACAGGCTCTGCTGTGGGGTCGCCGTACCGTCGCCGCACCCGGAGAGAGGGCTCGAGGTGCGCTCACGTCATCGCCGTGGCGCTGCGAGCGCGTCGATCAGTGGTAATGGAGCAAAAATGTGAGCGGCGCTCGGCTGCCCTGCAAGCATGGCTGCCCAACCAGGTGTTAACGGTCAAGCCACTCGTGGGAATCCGATAGAGAAGTTCGGGGCACAGCTTCGCGGTGGAGGGTTTTGAGTACGAGTGGGCACTCCTGGTTGTCAATAATCGAGCACCTAAGTGTGCATGATCGTAAGACTCGCTCTTAGGCGATGTGCGCTCGCGTATTTTCGAGAACCACCTCGCGTCTTCCGAATCCGTGATCAGATGGTGAGCGGCGGCGCGTTATTGTTGAGCGCAAATACAGGTTCATATGCTACCAGTGCACGGACGACGTCACACAGCAAACTAGAAGAGATGATCGACTCAAATCACGGCCACATTTCGTTGCGGTGGAGCAAGAGCAAAACGAACAAGTCCTACTAATCGAAGCCCAATCTCTCGTGTTATTTCCAGCGCTTGTGAGGAATAGCCGCGGATAGCACCTCGCCTTTACAGCCGTCTGACCGGATGGCCTTCGACTCAACTCCCGCACTTGTCGTCACTCAACGGTCATAGACGAGCGAATCTAATCATGATATTAGCAAGTGTCTGATACGAGAAGGGTTTGGCGACCATAGCTCCACCCGTACCGTGCAGCGCGGCCCGTAGGAGTGCTCTTGTCGTGAATATGCCCTGGTCACGGTTACTCATGGTCAAACCAATGCCTCTCTGGCAACATGATAGAGCCGAGGCGTTCCAGCTGTACGCAGAGGATCGAGGTGCGATGATGACATTGGGGCTTAGAGTAGGCTGGGTAACAAGTCCGGTGGTGACAAGGAAAGCGTAGCAAGATGATGATGAGTTGCGTGAGTATTGTCAATACTCTCGGGGCCGACAGGAGAACGCCGTAGTGCCCCATACCCGTGCATTTCCTCGGAATCCGCGGAATCCAAGACGCGATCCGGCTGAGTATGGTCGTTTAAGCAAATGAGATAGAGAAACACCGATCAATACAGGCCACTGAAATGGTGCCTTTGTTACAATGTAGTGGAACGCACTAAGATAACAGCCATCAAATCACAAAATTAAGCCCTGCTGTCTAGCGGCCGCCCCTACGTAGACTTGTATAAACTTTCTTTTCGCCGTCTGGAACCTTACGATTCCGCTTGTCCCGAGATTTAAATATTAGAGAACGCGGTTTTGATTGTTGTGTCCTTATTGAGCTGGTGTCCCGCACCGTAGTTATCAGACTTGCGCCGTCAGAAAAACTAAAGCTGGAAGGGGGTAGAGTCGAAAACTGAGTTGGAACAAGCCTGACATTAAATTGGGCATGCAGTGTTCCATCGCGGTCAACAAGTGCCTGTGACCTGCGAGGAGTCAGCAGGTAGAAAAGGTAGGACAAATGCGTCTCAACGCACTCATTCAGTAAATGAGGTCCGAGGGGCCCGTCATCTAAGCGCATCTTGATCGCACTTTCGGGCCCAGGTTGGAGCTGGCAGGGATTATAGCCAAAAGGGAGGGAGAAGATACGTTCGTAGGCATCACCGCTTTCGACAGATGATGGCAAGGGTCTCAAGACGAGAAAGTCTCCGTCCACCCAGGTAGACGTAGAGTGATCGCCTAGCCCAAACGAGAGCAACCATCGGCTTTCGGACCGAATCGCCGCGTTTTGGGAACTGACGGAAAATGTAACCGTCCAGATCCGATCTACGTCAAGTAAACTTAGGCGCTACTCGAACGAAAGTTTCGACGGGCCTACCAGACGTGACGAACTCGACTTTGACGAGCTTGGACACGCGCATGCGCAGCCGGAATCGCCGAATTTGGATCCGTGCGACGAATGTTCCTGTGCCGTCTTGCGTCTCGTCCACGTCCACGACGTCCCCTCCGCCCGTGGAGCTTAAGAGCATGGCGTCACTTCGGGAGAGTGGGGAGAGCGCTGGAAAGTGCCAGAACAAATGCTGCAGGAGGGTATTGTTCGACGTCACCATGCACGCAAGGCGAATCGAAGTGATGGTAGTCTCTTTGAGAGGTTGACCAGTGCCCAAAAGTGAGAGAACGAGGGCATGCAAAGCCGCGTCACTGTTCCGCGAGGTCGTTACGTGTCTATTGAGGATGGCCCAATAAACCGGAGGTCTTCCGTCGATGAGTGGTTCCTGTAAGACGACGGAGAGGTCTAGACCTCCATTCGCGCAAATTTGGTCACACTCCTTAAGGACAGTGTCGTACTCATCGTCAGGAAAATCGTGCGAGAGTAACAATTGTATGCGCGATTTGACCGCTTCGCTGGCTCTTGCTCGTATTACGGCTATGCGGGGATCTTCTTCTGTCCTTATCTTTGTGGCCATCGGGACGGCCTCCAATTCAGCAGCTCGTTGTTTCTTTTTATTGTCCCATATATTGATTCGGCGGAGCCTTTCCGGGCCGCGTGCTCTGCAAACCATGCCGTGGCACTACGGGTCGCTTTGGATATCTTGGACGCGGAAAACGGGAACCCAGAACGAGACTTGGAGACGCTGAGGTTTAGAGACGGAGCGCGAGTCGGCGATGAGAAAGTGGAGACTGAAGGTGGCGGAGGTAGCGGAGGTGGCGGGAATGGGGGGATATAAAGGGAATGGGCGGAAGACGAGGCCTGGGCGAAGGAATGGGACGGGGAATGGGACGGGGAAAGAGAACCAGTAAACTGAGACGGGATTTGAGACCTACTCGCAGGAACTTGAGCTTCAATGGTGTCTACCCATGGTTCTGGCTGCTGAGCTGAGTGTAACCAATAGGGCATATCTGAGGGGTAGTCTACCAGCTGATGGGGCGCTAAGGCGGCAGAAGGACAAGTCAAGGGCGAGGGATGGAATAGAGAGGGGAAACCTGGACCTTTGGATGAGGGCCAGAGTGGTGGTGGTAAACGGGGTGGTGGAAGGGGCACCCTTTTGGAATAGAGCAAAAGGAATAGAGCATGGGAATGCGAGTGAGGAGAGTTTGCTCTTGAGATGTTTGTACCACTTCTCTAAGGACTTCGGTAGCTCCTTTTGGTCGCTATTTCAGTAGCTGAGAGGAATCGGAGATCTCGCCCCACTGCCTCGAGTTTATCATCCGCAGAGCGCCTGGAAATTACACTTTGACGCCATATTCTTCTGCTCGTTGTCAGAATTGCGGTGATGTCCCCGTGTACGAATCTTATGTTAGGGCGTAAACGTGTCTTTATCTGTGAAACTAGCACGATAATACCAGACAGAGAGAGTGGGTATTCAGAGACTTGTTCAAGTGTTCGCTGGCGGGTTCGAGCAAGGGTCCGGGCGTTCCTGGTATCCTGAACGCCACCGTGGGAACGGACCTCATTCTTGTTGAAATTTTTCTGTGGCTACATATATTTTACGACACGTTCCCGACGCAACTCCCACCGGCAGGGTTTACACATATACATGTCGTCCATTTATGGGACGGTATTACCCAACTATTGACCAATGTTCACAAGTTACGCCTTATCTTTCGTAGCTCTTGTCCCCGTCTGTCCTAGGATTTGGGGTTACAGTAACGGTATCCGACACTATTCCTAAACAAGACCCCTGCAAAAGTGCTGCACTCAGTCCCCCCTGTCAGATCCTGATCCCCCTACATGCCTGACGTCCACGTACCTTCTAGGACAGTCCTGTCGGCACGGCGTCATTACAGTAATACACGTCACGACACGCTACGTCTACAACTAGTAATCTGTCTGCCCTTTATGGCAAGCAGGAGCGAGCAGGCCCAATTTTCAGTTTTCAAAATCCGAATTCGAAACTCCGCGTCGCAGTTCCGATTCCCGGTATCGCCACTAGGCTAAAATTCATTTGGATTATGTAATTACATAATCATTCCCAAATTATCATATTCCTGGGACTCTGGCAAATCTTTTTCATCCCCTATCGTGACTCGGTCACATCACTGCACTTCCAATTGTAGCGAGGGTCTGTGCGTCGTTTGAACTCAGGGTAGCCCCTCCCTTTTTTCCCGTGGCCCGCCCCATACTAAAACTGCCCGGAATTTTTTTGTCCAAGTTCCACATGATCTAAGTTGGATCCGTCACTGATATCTTGCAATACCCAGTACATTTTTGTGTCATGGACACACCAATGTACTTTTTAATTACCTTTCTCGTCGCCATTCCCTGCAGGCTTTACCCCGTACACCCCCGACACTTATAATCCGTGCTGCACTGTAAGGATCCCTTGGGCTCTGGCCCCAAAATTGTCTGTTTTCGGCCATTTTAGCCTCGGTCTGGCCCTCGCGTAGCGTTGCTACCATATCGGTCACATCGTCTCGACTTCCCAAGCCTCGCGCCTCGCAATCGATCTCTACACTTGTCCTCTCTCCTCGCTCGCCATCTCCTTCGCCTTCGCTCGCCCTTACCTCTTGTCGCCATGGACCGCCATTGACACTGACCCCTTCGCAAGACGCTCTCCAGCCACCCATAGACAGGCCGCGCGTCCCCGCGCCTCGTGTCATCTTCGTCCCTCAACACCCCGGGCTCGTCGCATTGCCCATCTCCCTTATTCCTTTCAAGATGTCAAGATCGCCGTCCATCCGTCCTCACTGCCCCTGAAGCCACCTTAGTGATTGTCACGGGTTCCGGTAACCTGCACGGGTCACGGGTTGGGTAGTTCCGGGTACGGGTACGGGTAAGCATTTTTCAACCGAGGCAAACCCGTGGTTTGGTTGAGTCAAATCAATCAATTTCTATGCCGTGACGAGGCTACAACTCGAATCTTGCCCTCGGGCACCATCGCCACATCCTCGCCATCACCACATCACCTCCGTGCCTCACGCCTCACCCGCCTCTGCACCTACTCAAACCACCCCGCATTCTACCACCTCTGCCCTTCCCTACGCACAAGTCCACCATCACTACCACCCCAATAGGTGCACAAGACCGCCCCGGCGCACTCCACGTCGTCTTCGTTTTCGATCCCGTAAATGTACCTTTCGTATTAGACTTTGATGGCGACGACGGCGCCAGCGCCAGGCACTCTGCTTTGGCAGAGCCGGAGTCCCATCTGCTGCAATCACGGCGACGAAGATGAACAACAAGGGACACGCCGCCGACGCAGACTCAAGGTACGTGAGCCACCAACCACGATAGCGGCACCCCACTGACTGAACTATTATACCTTCTCCGAGCCGTACCCAATCCCTACCATGGCGGTGGGTGGTCGGTCATTCAACTCCAAGCTGCGTGCGCCGCTAACCATATGATGTTGTGCGCATGCTGTTCACAACAGCACATCCGTCCTCGCTCCTCGGCCCACCCACGCTGACCCTTCCCAGTCGCGAACGTCTGGTCGAGCCGCACCCCTCATCAAGGATGACCACATAATTCGCCATGGTATCAAAACTACCTAGTAAGTCCCGCCCTCTCGCCCCTTGTACCTCCACTAACTTCTATTACCCTTTTACAAACCAGCGTCTGGCACTTGTTCACAAGAGGCCGTCAGCAGTGCCACCCCACAAAACCCAAAAAGATGAGTATCTGTCCATTCAAGTTTACTCGCTGACATTTGTCGTCGACGAAGACGATCACAGCGGTAGCAACAACGCGAAGATGATCAAGAGCCATGGCGGCGATGATGACGAAGACAATCAAGACGACCACGGCGGCGGCGAAGACGATCACGATGGCGACGACGACAGCAAAGACGATCAAGATGGCGGTGGGGACGCAAAGACGATCAGGAACCGCGGCGACGACGACGCAAAGACGACCACGGCGACGACAATCAAGACGGTGGCGGCGACGCAAAGACAACTACAGCAGCAGCGACGCAAAGACGACGCAAAGACGATCACGGTGGCGACGGGACTGCATGCCCTTCTCAACCCTGAAAAAGACACATCTCCATAGTTGACCCACTTTGCCGGATTATTCCCATCTGAAAGTTACTCTTACACTAGCTACTCTTTAGTTACAAGCAAATGAACTAACTCAGAATTGGATGTATATAACACACAAGAATAATGGGAGAAGATGGGCCGTAAGGACATTAAGGGGTCCAAGCGAGTGTGCTTGCTGGCCACCTGTGTGCTGCAACAGAATTTATTTCCAAGCACACAGATCATGACGCGTTGTACGGAGTCATGGTTAGACAGGATGGCGAGGCCAATGAGGTGAATGGTGGCACGCAGACTTAGTGATTGGCTCAGGTCACCCCCGAGTATTTTTGGAGCAACCTGTACCCAACCCAGACAAAACCCGTACCCGTGACGAGGGGTAGGGTTTTTCTCGGCTTCGGGTGTGGGTTTAGACGGGTCACACAGGTACGAAAACCCGTGCGGGTTTTCGGGTCACACGTGTACAGGTGCACATATCATCAAGTGTATTGATATTATATACACTAATACTACACTACTACAGCACCATCATCATCGTCGTCCTTCGTGTCACCGCTGCTGTAGCCTCCGCGTCACCGTCGCCGTAGCCTCCGCGTCACCATCACCGTAGCCTCCGCTGGTGAGTGGCAATGATGCCAGCGTCGAGGTAGTGGTAGGGGCTGTGTTGAGATGGCGCCAGTGCAGGTTGAGGTGCGCGGTGCTGGTGGGTTGAGGTAGCAGGAGGGCCATGTCGAGGTGGCGGCGGCGTGACGGGGTCGAGGTCGTGGTCGGGTCGGTATGGTCGAGGGGTGTCGCAGCTGCATCGAGGTGGCGGGGTCAGGGTTGAGGGGCAGTGCGTGCACATGCGGGTGCGGTGGTGTTGAAGTTGCAGCGAAGTTGTTACGCTCGCAGAAGCAGGAGGTCCTGCACGATCAAAATGAATAAGAAAAAAACAAAAAGTGAAAAAAGAAACTCCTCATCTGAGTCGGGCCAAGTGCAGCAAGACGGCGACAACGGGGTGACCTGCAGTCACATATGTGAGTGGCAGGCTGAGGGGTGGAAGCGGTAGGTCAGGCAGGTAGGGTACTCGCACGTCGCGAGGTGTGAAGGCGGTGGGAGGAGGCCTTTGCGAAGGCGATGATGAGGCCGCCACTGTCCTGCAGCCTACACCAGTTAGAGATGAACAGGAAAAAATAAATAAAATAAAAAAAGCCTTGTTGTAATGCCACCAGCGGGGCGACGTCCAGGGTTCAAGGCACCCGCGGCAGGCTTAGCGGAAGACGACTTTGGCATTGTCGACAACAATGACAATGGAGACTGAGATTGGTCAAAGGCACACGCTCGAAGAGGCGAGGCGAGAACAGTGATGCACAAGATAAGCGGAAAGGAGCTTAGAGCGAGGCAGAGCAAGGTTCCCAAGATACTAGCTGGTATTGCTAAGTAACTCAAGTCTGGGGACTTGAGGACGAAACAGTACAGGTATATATACAAGCTGGTACATAAGGTTTGTACCCAGCTAAGTCCGCTCTCTCGGGTTCTGTGGTCCGTGCGCAGACGCGGAACCTTCTAGAAAGGTCACGCGGTCGATTGCGCCATCTATCGTCATCAGTCCAGGTCGGCCTAGTCCTCAGTCACGTGATCGGTGACGTCAGACTCCAGGGCCTTCCAGAACTTCTCCCTAGCACGCCTCAGGGTGCCACTGCCGGCATCCTCCGAGCTCTCCGGGCCCTGCGCCAGGTCCCCGGCAGTCGGCGTGGTCGGAGATCGTAACACTCGTACTATTTGCGTCTTCACAAGGATGTGCGTCAGGTGTCTAGCAACCGTTTGCGAGGTCTTTGGCGTCGGTGATCTGGGTTTGACAGAGGAGGGGTGAGTCAGGGAGAGGGGGGGGAGAGCAGAGAGAGGAGGTGATGGGAGGTGATGGGAGCGGGAAAGCGGTGTTGATGGCGTACGAGTGTTGGCGCAACAATGCACATAACCCGTGCGAACCCGTGTACGGGTACGGGTTTGCCTCGGGTTTGAAGTTGGCGACCCGTACCCGTACCCCGGCAATACCCGACCCAATACCCGGGCCAATCACTATGCAGACTGAGACAAAATATTTAGTAAGATAGAACAATAGGAAGTCCTGCTCCCTTACCAGAGATAAAGAGGCGGCGTGGCCGAGGTGATCGACGAGGGCGAAGCGTCAAAGGGATGGGTATTGAGGACAATACTGCGAGCGTTGCGATGAAGACGGGATGGTGGTGAACAAAGGCGGCACAGGTGCAGGGACACGTGGTGTCTTTGAGTGGCCAATGGGCCAGCCAGTTGCAAGTGCGAGTACCTGTCATCATTGGGGCCCAATTGACAGGCAGCTGAGAGTATGAGAATGATGAGAAGGTGGTATGCGACCAGTGGGCCACTGGCGTGTGCATGGCACAAAAATGTACTGGGTATTGCAAGTATCAGTGATGGATCCAGCTTAGATCTGCAGAACATTGAGCAACTTGGACAAGAAATGTCCAGGTTGGGAAATGGAGAGCTGGCGTCTGTCCCATGGGGGGGAAAAAGGGAGGCCAACCCTGCCTGAGTTCAAACGACACACGGACCCTCGCTACAGTTGGAAGTGTGATGTGACCAAGTCATGATAGGGGACGAAAAAGATTCGCCAGAGTCCCGGGAATATGATAATTTGGGAATGATTATGTAATTACATAATCCAATGAATTTTAGCCTAGTGGCAATACCGGGAATCGGAACTGCGACGCGGAGTTTCGAATTCAGATTTTGAAAATTGAAAATTGGACCTGCTCGCTCCTGCTTGCCATAGCCCTTTGAGCCCCTCACCCCCCGATTTCATAATTCATGGTTTTGTGTACCAGTTCAGTTACCGTCGGCGGTGATTAGGTTATATGTGTTCGCCCCATCCATGATCCACCCTCTTCTATATTGGGTACAGGTCGCGACCCGAATGGCCCCGAACGGCCTGAAGGCCTGAACCCCCAGATAAGATGATAGTCCTTTTGTCCTCGTCTAGTAGCTTCGCTTTTCTTTCTTAGGATTTCTAGATCCCTCGCGTTCATATCTTGTTCCGCGTCCCTGTGCTTGACCTGATTGTTTCCATGGCTTTGATCAGAGCTGGCTTCTACGGCCAGTAACTCTACACGCTCGTTGCATACTGTGTCATTGACCTTAGAAAGTGACTCCACAGAGCGATAATGTGCGAGTCCTCGCAGGGAAGGTGCAGCCAGTGCAGTAGGGTACTGTATTATTTATTTATTTATTGCCGATCCAAGGAAGCACTTACCCGGTCCAGGAGAGTGAACCCACGTGTAACGTATGATGACACAGTTGCTCGTTGCCTCCTGGTGAGAAAGTTATATGGGCACGCCATCATCAAATGCGCCATCCGAGTCGCTGCTGGAGCGGGAGGGCAAGTAATGATACTCTTATTCTGACCGGACCTTACCTTATAGTACTGTATTTGAGTTCCGTGTCATTCGGTCTAGGCCAGGCGGGTCGGTATTGAAACCGGAACAACCACGTAATAGGAAGAGCACTTTTCCTCGCACGATGAAGCCATGGAGCACGTCCATGATTTGCTCAACGGTGTACCAATTCCGCTAGACGGATAAATTTTTGCGTGACGCCTAGAGTGGTCACGCGGTCACGTTCCGACCGCCTTCCACTGGCATGCTTGAAGTTAACCTTACAGTAGTTGCGTGTGGAGACTGGTCGTGTGTGACGTAGCTTGCTTCGAAAATCTGCTGGTCCTCAAAGTAGCCTCAAGCCTTCCTCACCTCACCCACCTCTGGATCATTCAGGGGATACGTCCTGATCAGTTCTCAATTCGCAAGATTCAGTAGGAGGCACAAAGACAACCTTGGCGCGGACGGTAGCATGTGAAACTTGCGAAGCGCGGTACGGCGGGGGACCGGTGACCTCTATCATGTGGTCTCAGCCAATAAATAGATGCATGTGACGACGAAGAATCACCAGTAGATTGACTGGTCTGGTTAGTTTTCTACCCTGTTTCCCTTGGAACTATAGTTTGTTCTGAATAGAGCGTACGCTGTTACTATCTCGGAGTCCTCAAGTATTATTCCTGGGCAATCACCGGCATACAGTAACATACGAATTAACTGGGTCTAGGCTCGGGTTCAAGCTCAAGCTCGGGTTGTCGATCATCAGGTATGCTCTCAGTTGGCGGCACTGATACCTGCGAGTCGGCTTGATATCACCCCAAAATTACACATGGAATATAACAACTTGTTCTCCTCATTGATCCACTCGGAGTGCACATTCATCAGCGAGCCTGCACCTCGTCTTTGGGCCTCGGGTAACGCATCATAGATTTTGCACTTGTGATATGAGCTCCTGTGCGTGTGCGATCGGTTTCCAGGTAACTGCTGTACATCCTGCGAAATAATTGCACCTGATGTGGATATTTATGATAGAGCACCAAGTGTGCCGGGTGATGTACAAATTCTAGGCTGCAACTAATCATGCTTCTTCGGCATTATTTATGCAACATTTTCGGGAATCACCTCGCGTTCCCTGGGTCGGTGGTCGGTGGGTGCCGGTGAGTATTGGCGCATCCAGAAGGTGCCACGAGGAAGCTGCGGTGGCATCGTTGATCCACGTCATTGACGCATTCTAAAGCGGCATGCTGTTTTGGACACGTGGTTAACAATTCGCCCGCTGGTAGTAGCCGGCGCTACCGTCCCCCAAATCGGTGCGATCAGACCGGTCTTGTCTCCACCCTGCGTTCACAATTTATCACGGATGAGTGTAACCGAATAAGCGGAGACCACGTGTAGGCGTCCCGAAGCATCGCTGTTTTACGCAGAACATCACAAGCCCGTGGTCAAATGACCAGAGCATAAGCGCCTGGCTGCTCACGCGCTCATGGAGGAACGATCGATCAACCCGCGAAGCTGATATTGAATTTGAAGCAGACCAGATGGAGTACGATAGCGCCAAAATCGATGGGTTGTGTGTGCTGAGTTGGGCGGAGAGGCGACTCAGCAAAGACAGTTCTGCCACCCTCCTAGACTACAGTAGGTGTGTCCCTTCGGGGGCTAGAGTACGATCCAAAGTATGACCCAGGTCATCCAGGCCGAAACGGTGAACCAATCTAGCGACGACGTGAGAGTGCCAGCGTTACTGTGTCGAACCTCGTCATCACAATGGGTGACCGGTCCATCGCGATTCCGAGTCATCACTAAAGGGCTCAGATTCGTATTGCCCCCAACTGAATGACTGAATGTACGTTGCCACAGGTAATTAACACTCAGCGCTAGACTTGTGCTACCGTCTGCTGTCGATTTACCCGATTGAACAATCTTTATCCGTGGTGGCAAAGTCAAAGTTGTCAAAGTTGCTATTGATTGCCGGGCCGTCGAAAAAGACTTCCCACGTCAGAATATTTTATGTATAATAAGGGTTATTTTTCAGTCTTTTGTCTCCTGTCCCCAAAGCCCCATTATCAAGCCCATTATATTAGATTCCGTTTGTACGACATCGAATACATTGTAGCTGCCAGATGGAGTCCCCGTTATCATCTGATGCATCATGTAAGTTATGCATGGAAGAAATGGAAGGCAATTCAGCCCAAGACTCAGCCAGCTCTCTTGTTCGGATCTCATGACACGCTAGAAGACTTTGACAGTGACCTTACCATTCAGGTGAGCCGACATTCAAGCTATTCAAGTTCGGGCATCTAGTAGTCCCGTCGCAGCTTGGCAATTGGATGAGGTGCGTCGCCGCTCTCTACTATATCTGAAATGACCAATCAGTTCGATGGCGGCCCTGTCCAGGAGCATTTCTTCTCCGACCCGAACAATAGTCTACAAGATTATCTACTCACCGAGACGCTTGCTAGGACGCGTAGCTCGACTATAAAATGAACTTGAAATGAACGGGATGACTGCCTGGTAGATTTCCCCAGTAAGGCATTCGCACGCATACAACTTTACAATTATGCATGCCAGTGCCTTTCCAGTGATCCTTACCTCTTTCTTGCTCGGCGCACAACTATCCCTTGCTTCACCGACTTTCCCGAGACACTTGGATTTCTCTAGCTATTGCAATGCACCACACGTGAATGTGTCTCATTACGAACCCCCAGAGAAGGGGGTAGAACTTCTTCATCTCAGTGTCATGATGCGGCACCATAAGGTCGGGACAAATGCGCTAATACAATTTACTGCCTGATTTTCTGAATCACTTCTAGCGCGCTCCCGTCGTCCTGGTTCCAAAAGAGCGCGAGATCAACATTGGGGTGCCGTGGGACTGCTCCGGCATCGAGCAGTTCACGTATGGCGGCAGCGGCGGGCGCCTCAAAAACTCGGTGACCATACCGCCTGGACATCCATTCAGGGAACAGATATGGGCCGGGAATTGTGAGGAGGGCCAGCTCACAGCCGGCGGTTTTCACGACTCGAAGACTCACGGGAAGGTGAGAATGGCCCCCGGGTGTCCCTGCCAGTGGCAGCTGGTTTTGACCTGTACTGACTTTCGACAAGGACCTTTGGGACGTATACCACGCGCACTTGGGCTTTTTACAAGCAGTCCAGCCCAGCGAAATCAGCGTACGGACGACGTACGTTGATCGCACGAAATACGTTACGAGTGGTGTACTCGCAGGCATGGATCCTTCGTCTGCCAAACGCAAATGGCCCGCCCATGCACAGCCCCAAAGAGAAAGTAACTTTGTCTCTGTTGAAAGTGGGTCCTGACCATGGGCTCAGATAGATTCCCTCGGACCGACCTACAAGTGTCCTCGAGCGGATTCGCTGCTCTCTGCCGCGCAGGCTGCTCCCGTCTGGCAGGACGTTCTGAAGAAGACTTCGGCCCTGAAAGAGCGTCTTGATACTGTGCTTGGAACGGAACATTCTCCACCCTCTTGTAAGCGCCCAAAATGACAGCACCGCCAACTCCTAATTACCAGAGCGCAGTCCTGTTCTATCAAGATATTCTGACGGCCCGCGTTTGTAACGATCATCCACTACCCTGCAATGCCGCTGGAGACTGTGTTTCTGAAGAAGACGCCGCAGAAATATTCGAGCTCGGAAACCTTGAGGGAGAGTACGTGCTAATGCAGTTGCATCTGTTCCGAGTCTTACATCTGATCGACCCACAGCTATCTATGGCATCGAGCAGAAACTGCAACCGAATACAATCAGCTGACTTTCGGTCAGCCTTTTCGTTACTAGTACTTTGACATTTACTGATGTCCGGAGAAACAGGAGTGCTTTTTTCTGAGCTTGCAGATGCTCTTGAAGCACCGAAGCATAAGCTTGCGTTGTACGTCGCCCACGACACCTCCATCGTACGTCTGGCTGCTGGACTCGAAATATTCCCATTACGCTGGCCAAGGCTTGGGTCTGAGATAGTTATCGAGGTGTGTAGTCACACTTCCTTTAAATATAGCAGCCGTCAGTTGATACCTGGGCTCTGTTGTCCAGATTTGGAGAGATAGGAAGAACATGAGATTCGTCCGAGTACTGTACGATGGAGAAGTCATGGAATCCCTCAAGTGGACACCTCTTTACGATTTCCTCGGTGTCCTAAGGAGTCAAGTTCCCGACCACATATTCGAACGATGTGCTTCGGTTTCCGGAAAGGCGGAGGGGCCTCAGGAACTTTTTACTTTGCAGTAGTTTGGGTCGGCCCACCAGAATACCGCTCTTACTGTAAGCTTTCATGAAGTTGGCTCGTGCGAACTCCGCGCCAAGTTAAAGAGCTTTCCCTACACGAACCTGAAACAGACCCCATTTCGTCTCAGTACACGCGTTTGAATAGTATTATAGTGTGGGAAGATTCACTTTATACTAGTTAAGTGCTGTATGCCTGATTGTATGGCATGGTAGATACGTTACAAACGTATGATATGATATCTACATGACCAATTTGAAGAGCAAGGCTACAACAAGGGCTACTCGAAGTGTAGGCACCCAATTCTTCCGTGAAAGACACTTGGAAAACAATGAGCCACACAATATGGCCTCTGCGGCCCCTATTCGACTGATAGGAGAGTCTGAGGCTGCGAGCGCGATGCCATGCATGATGATCATGAAAAGTGAGCCATGATGCATGATCGTTGATTACTCTAATTAGCTAATGTATAAGTAGTCCAGAGCCAATGGCAACGTCCGGCAACTGCCTGGGCCGTGGGAAGGACGCAATGGGGTTACAGTACTTATCTCTTCATCCCTGCCACGTCGACTAAACTCCTTTCTCGGCGCGCGATCCCAACCCTACTGGATGTCTTCTGAATAGGAAAAGTCAAAATCTATTGTTACTGTGTCCCGGGCTCTCATTTCCTGCCAACCATGGTGCCGTGGTACTCTCCGAGTCCGCGGTTGAGCAAGTACGTCCCTAAACTTATGACCAAAGTTAGTCTAACTGGTTTTGCACCTTTTGGATACCGCCGGTCCCCCCTTCCTCCGGTGGTGTGCTATTTATTGTCTGGTCGGGCGTCGACCCAGCAACTGCTTGCTACTGAAATGTCGTTCTCGTACTAAGTACAAAATTCTGTGCATGTCAAATTGGGGCACCACGTAAATCATGCATGTGACGCGTGTGTATTGGCATCTCATTTTTTGGTTCCGTTCTTGTCGTGAGCCGCCGTCGTGTGTTCTTGGCTTCCATTCGCCTGGCGAAGGGATCGGATGGCCTGGAGAATCCCCGGAGGAGAGTCTGGTTTTCGGGGTTGTCGCCTGGCCAAGTCGATCTTCTGAGCCAGCGCTGCGACTACTTTTCTACAATAGAACGCATTTGTCCTGCGTGGAGACCTGTGAGTAATCGCGCTGGAGTACTTTTATTTTGAATATGACAGCATGACGTTCGAAGCTCCGGCATCAAACTCTGGGGAGTTAAGAAGGTGGATGGTAGACAAGCCAGTTGAGAGACCTCCGATGGCCAGACTGGGTAGTCTAACGGATTTTCCGAAAGCAGGGACTTGGAAAGGGATAGGTCGAAATATTGCAAATATTTTGCATTTGGTCTATGCCGACGGCCAGCGCACCACCCGTGGTGCGCTCTCGCAAAATGTAAAAGTCAAAAGGAAAGACTGAGATTCGGATAGGGCTGGCTGACAATTTTGCGCATCTTTCGCTAGCCGGTTTCCTCCATAATCCGTGGACCGCATCATGGACGTCGGGGTCTGGGGCCATCGGCGTTTCGTACCAACACATATTTTTCGTCCGATTGCGCGGTGAGAAGTTTCTTGTTATTGGGCACGTCCCGACCGCCTACATAGCCCCCCTACTTCTCTAGACCGTCGACATCTATGGGAGGCCCCTGCGGGATGTTGCGGAGATTATCCGAGGGCACTTGTTATAAAGAGCCCACGTCGTCTTCACTAACTGCTTCATCGGCCCCCACTCTCCTCCGACCATTTCTTTTTCTTGTTTTCTTTTTGTAAAGATATCGGTCTGCGTCTGCTGGCTATGGCAACTCGCAACAACTCGATGGAAAGGGGTGCTCGATCAAGCACCGAATTTGTAGAGACGAAGTCCGAATCGATGCAAGACTACTATACCCGCTTTCCTAATCGCTGGGCTTATATTCGGTACGATGCGGTCACGCAACTGATCGTCTGGCTGACTATCCTTTGTTGTGCTAGGGATCATATCCGCGAGCCCGCAGCCGAGATGCTTGGAACGATGATCCTAATCATGTTCGGAACTGGGGCCATCTGTCAGGTCGTCCTTGGCGGTAGCACAAAGGTGGTCTCCGCTCCCAAAGGTGACTGGTTGTCGCTCGCCTCTGGTTGGGCAGCTGGTGGGTCACATCCTCCCCCAGCTGTGCCAGTGGTCGTAGTTGACACAGGGGCTGTTTGTTGCAGGCGCTGCACTCGGTGTGTGGATATCAGGCGGCATATCTGGTGGACACCTCAACCCTGTCGTGCGTGGTTTGCCTCGATTACGCTTTCCTACGGGAGCGACGTCTTTGGTCCAATCTTGCTCATTCTTTCCCCGACGAAATCCTGCAGGTGACCATCTGTGCGGCCGTTTTCCGGAAGTTCCCATGGAAGAAAGTACCTCTGTATATCTTCGGCCAACTCTTCGGCGCCTTCTTTGGTAGCCTGTTCGTTTATGCCAATTATTCCCACGCGATCGACTTGTTCGAGGGTGGGAAAGGCATACGCACAGTTCCCGGCTCTGCGTCACTTTTCACCTCTTATGCAGTAAGTTCCAGACCAGAAGAGCTGATGAAGCCGATTCTGATGATTGCATTCGCTTGCCCCGTTTAGGCACCATACATGCCTGCTGCGAACTGCTTCTTCGACGAGGTGAGCCCTACAGAAAGGGTGCCCTCTGAGTCCTAATTCGTCTCTTGTTCTCTCTGCAGTTCTTCGCCACGTTCCTCCTTTTGATAGTCGTCTGGGCGGTCACAGATCCGCGCAACGGCCCTCCGCCCCCAGGGATGATCCCACTCGTTATTTTCTTTGCTGTATTGGGAATTGGTACGACATTCGGAATGCAGACAGGTCATTTGAAGTCTCTCGCAGCTTGTGTTTAACCACGATTGACAATCAAGTGCAGGCTTCGCTATCAATCCAGCCCGCGACCTCGGCCCGCGGCTGATGACTTTTATGGTGGGTTACGGCGGTGAAGGTGCGGACGCGGCCAAGTCGAGAAAGAGAACTGGCTGATGGGACTTCGTCCTGCAGTTTTCAAGTACCGTAACCAATACTGGTTCTGGTGCACGACACTCGGCCCTCTTTTTGGGGGCTTATTCGCATGCTTCCTCTATGACTCACTCCTCTACGTCGGACACGACAGTCCCTTCAACGCGCCGTAAGTACCTGGTATCTCTGTCCTTATCATTCACCGATGATCGCCACTTTCAGGAGCGCAGCTGCACGCGAGTATCTCACCACCACCGTGACTCCTCCGAAGCATGGAAGTGATAGCATGGCCACAGTTTTGGATGCAGTCTAATCCATTAGCTACCGATTTTCGTTCTATCTCTGTATAAGTACCTCTTTTCCTTTCCCTTCTGGAGACTATGAGCGGTCAGAAGGGTGAAACTTGCCACGATGTTTGTTTGCGTATCGTGATTTGTGTTTCGTATATCGCGGCCTGCCGAATAAATAATCTTGTTCATGATCCAGTTCGAGTGTAGGGTAAGTCATGTCGAGTTAGCTGTGAGTCTCTTACCCGCGTTTATCGCTCTGTGTGGAAGCAAGTAACTGTAGCAGAATTGTAGTCCCCACGAAGGGTAGCATCAGTTAAATATTTATTTTATTTTATCATCTACAATACTAAAGCAAAATGTTTGTCTTCGGAGTGAGCGGAGAATGAACGTTACCTGACATGTTCCTGCGTGTTTTTTTTTGTAGTAATATTTTCTGTTCAAACGCTGGCGGGGGTTAGACGACAGTTGGTGTGCGTGTGCGTTTGAGTTTCCCGTGTAGCGAAACCGTTCTCTTTGTTTTGGAGCGCATTTGTTAAACACGTTTTTGCCATATCGGACTTGGTGCTTGGATCATTCTTTTAAATGTCCCCGTGATCTAAGTGGGGATAAGTTCGTGTCAGGTGATGGGTGATGGGTTCCACATGATTAGATGTTTCTGCTCTTTGGGATTGAGTGCGTGGACAGGGGTCTCTCCTATGTAAAAGGTTCGTGTCATCATCGTTCTATGTTCTTGCCATGCCAGTGGTTCGTCCAAGGGTTCACTTGCCAGTGCGTTTGTGAATGACTTAGTGTTCTTCTATGCTCGCACATGCTATCGAGCCGAGGTGGCGGTGAGGGTGAGTACGGCGTCGGCGTACGCGTGACTATGTCTTTCATTATACTTTGATGCCTTTGGTATGAGAAACTGCTCAGCTTTTGCGTATACAGCGTGAGCGAGAACAAGGGGTGAGCTTTTTTTTGGTTGGCGGTTCTTTGTGGACCTTACGACAGCCCAGGGGCATCATTCACGATTTTCTGATACTCAAATCCGGTGCGCACATGGCATGATGGCATTCAGAGTAGGTTGATGCTTGGGTTGATGTCGCACTGGGCTGCACCACATCACAACGCCGACACGCGCACGCTCATCGTGCAATCCAGGCCACCCACCAGCATGAGCGACGGCGGACAATGACCGGCCATACACGACACTCATTAGCTGCAGCTGCAGTGCGTGAATCCTCAAGCTCGGCCTCCTGTCATCGTGTTGTGGGCCTTGGACGTGCCGTCGAACGTGGGCATTAGCGCCTCAGCGCTGCCCACACCGGATATTGGGCTGAGCAGGCCGTCGCTCAGTGGAATCGAGCGCTATGACGTGGACGAAATTGGACTCGTCGATGCAAGAGTTATTTTCGTGAAGGTGGCAAACCGTTCACGTAGGCACAACGCAGCAATCTCTGCCACCGGGCAAGTTGTGCCTCCAGTTGAACACATGTCGACTCCGTGCTTTATTGACTGTACGTCCATTCCTCGGTACTTCCACAACGCGTAAAGGCTTGCAGGGTACATCATCGGTGCACTTAGAATCGAGGAAGGCCCTTGCGGGCAGCGGTGCTGTCTTTGTCGCATCGGGCGTCGACACCAGCTTTACCACCACCCAAGGCGTCAGCGCCTGTCAACCTCACCACGCAGGGAATGATCGTACTGTGGCTCAGCCCCTGCGTTGTGGCGTTGTCGATTAACTCTTCCAGTGGCAGCGGTAACGGCGCAACGGGCACCAGGGAAAGTATGGTTGGTGCCGCGGTGCTCACACCATAATGACCGAATTGTATGTGAAAACACGAGGCTGCCAAAAATTCCATTTTCTCTTCACTCAGTGTCGTTGACTACTGTAAACGTCGAGATGCGACTATAGAAACGAGGAGGGCCCTTCGGGCCCTCCGAATTTCTAGTTTATAATAACTATATATATTTAGCTTTATCCCATCACGGCGGGCAGGAGCAAGTAAGCGGAATTCGCTTATAGTCAGCTCAGGGATCAATTAATGTCCAATATATTGACCACTTAGTTGACTTGACTGTTATCGTGAACTATATTAAGACAATTAAATAATTTGTAGACCTCTCTCTATGTGTCAGACAATTATAAATAAAAATACTCGAACAATTAGATATTTGTCGCTTGCTCAAGAGCGCTCTGATTATTTCCAAGTGTATTTAAACTTAATTGTCAGGCACCAGCCAACATGAACAATAGAGTGTAAATATGCTCAGAAATAATTAGGGCACTCTTAAGCAATAGACTAATATCTAATTGTTTGAGTATTTTTATTTATACTTTTCTGACACATAAAGAGGGGTCTACAACTTATTCCATTATCTTAATATAATTCGCAATAACAATCAAGTCAACTTAGTAGTCCATATATTGGACATTAGTCGATCCCTTATTCGTCCTCCACTTATCTGCTCCTGCCCGCCGTGCATGTAGGACCGTGGGTCGCTGGTGCAGTGAGTGAGCGGGCGAAGCGGCACGTGCTCATTCCTCCCTTGCGGCGTGCCGCCACCTGCCCGCCCTGCTTGTCAACCGGTCTGAAAAACCGGGATTACTTTCGTTTTAACCTGCCCACCGCACCCTTTTACAAATGGATCGATGATGAGGCCCTTTGTGCACACAGACGCTCATCCAGTCGCTCCGGGAGGGCACCCTCTCGTCGCGACCTCGCCCCGGCCACAAGTACTCTCATTTTCGGTCGGGAAGCGCTTCGCGCTTTCGCCCAATTTCTCCTGTTTTCTCCTTTTCGTACCGCATGAACTGTCATACTCACTCGTAACTTCCTCTCCTTTGTTCTGAGAAATATAACCTATCAAAGTATCGCCGTCCCGCCGGCAGCCCCATCCACCCGTGCTGCGCCTCCCCAACTTCCCACACCCTCTATCCAGCGCGGATCGGAGTTCCATTCGTAAGAGCTAAGAAATCGACTCACAAAGATGTCAAAAACAGAAGTCCTCGGGCGTCAGACGCCAAAATAAGTCAGACAAGACAACCGGAGAAGCGAAAGGCATCGCGTGTTTGTATCCGGCGAAGCGGAAGCGAGCAATCACTATTCGGCACTTCTCATGGTGCAGTTGTTCCAGTCTACAGAATGATTCAATGATTACTGTAGGACAGCGAGTTGTCGGAATTGACACAGAGTGTGTGGACTTGAACGTGACTGTTCATTTGCGGTACAGTAGTCGGACCCCTTCGATGCGATGGTCCCCTGACATCGAGCGCTGAGCGCTTCCAGTTAAGGTTATCTCCCGTGGCATGACTTCTCTATTCGCCTCATTGTCGTATATAAACAGTACAGTAGGTGGCAGGCAGTAGACTTTGCGCACTGTGACTACGACTCGGGCCCTTATGCCAGTGCCCGTCATTGAGCTTTTTGTCCTTTTGTCCTCACTTGTCGCTCTTCGCGCCTTCTGGGACCATCGCAAGCGCAGAGGGACCCCTTATCCTCCTGGCCCGCGGCCTCTTCCTTTCATCGGAAATGCTCTCGATATCCCGAAAGACCACTCCTGGCTTGCATACACTGACTTTTCCAAGAAATACGGCATGACAATTATTTCCCTGGGCGTATTTCAGTTTGAAAACGACTGTCGCAGGTGATATACAGTCCTTCCACGTTTTCGGACAGGTCATCGTCGTTTTGAGCTCGACCAAGGCCACCAAGGATTTGCTTGAGAAACGTGGAGATATCTACTCTGACAGACCCGAGATTCCGTTCTTCAAAATGTACGTGAATCACTTGGTTGCTTCTGCATTTCTTCTGATGTGGCACAGGATGGAGTATGAGTGGGTGTTGGCGCTCGCGAGATATACCGAAAAATGGCGTCTAGGACGAAAGCTCCTCGACCGTGGTCTGGGCACTGGGGCAGCTTCGGCATACCGACCTCTTCAGCAGCTGAAGGCACGCTTACTACTCACCCGGCTGCTCGAAAGCCCACATGAATGGGAAGCTCACGTCGAGCTGTCAGCGTTTTTTTTAAATTCCGATTCGTCTAGGGTTATTGATCGCGGCCATTAACTAACCAATATTTAGCCTCCAAGGCGAGCTGACACTCGACATGGCGTACGGGTACAAGGTTGAAGGACGTGATGACAGGATGGTCGAAGCCTCCAGAAGAGTATCACAGATGGGGAGTGAAACTGCGCTTCCAAGTGATCTGCTTGTAAATGGACTCCCATTTCGTTTGTATCTCCTGTCACATACAATGTTTTGACCACTCATGGGTATTCCCTTCAGTACGTCATATTCCTGAATGGCTGCCGTGGTTTAGCTACAAGCCGCTTGCCCGCATTGGCCGCGATGTTGGGCATGAGGTTGTGCACGAACCAATTCGGTTCGTCAAGGAAAGCATGGTAAGCGAGGACACAATCAATACCCGACATGTTGTAGAAGTTTAGCCCGCCTTGACAAGCTCAACGGCACGGCGCGGCCGTCACTTGCCCTTAAGAATTTGCAAGAAGCGGAACGGCTAGGAGGGTCCGAAAGAGTAAAGGTAGAGCAAACGATCCAGGAGGCATTAGCCACATTGTATACAGGTCAGTAAGGTCCACACTGGCGGCGCTCACAGCGCCAATATCTGAATTCGTTCTATAGCTGCGGCAGACACCGTGCGTTCGCAATTAATACCCAGAAACATACAAACCTATTTTGAACCTTCTATAGACCGTGTCCGCTATCTTGACGGCTTTCCTCGCAATCCTGCTTCACCCCGACCTGCATATCAAGGCACAGGCAGAGCTTGACGCCGTTACAGGTCGAGAGCGACTTCCTACTTTTGAAGATCGTCCGAGATTGCCCTTCGTCGATGCAATGTGCAAGGAAGTCCTGAGGTGGAGGCCTGCGACCCCGTTAGGTGCGCTATTAACTAGCGACAAACACTATGGGTATCCATTCATCTTGCCTAAAGCCCTTCCTCATGCTGCCACCGAAGACAATATTTATGAGGGCTTCTTTATACCAAAAGGTGAGTCATTTTTCTGGGTGGAGTTGTGCAATTACTGACTCGACAATTAGGTGCGGTGGTCTTTGGAAACACGTGGTGAGCTATCTTTTCTGCGCTCAGGCCTGGGCTAGACTGGTCCCAACTAACTTACGTGAAGGGCAATTTTACATGATCCGATCGTGTACCCGGAACCTGATGCCTTCAAGCCTGAGCGATTCCTTAATCAGGACGGGACACTGCGGGATGATCCAGTGCTGATGTCAGCCTTTGGATATGGAAAACGCATATGTCCTGGGAAGCACTTCGCTGATGCCACATTATTTATTGTTGTCGCATCTGTGCTCTCGGTTTTCAATGTCAGGCGGCCAGATCCTGAGGGTAGCTCCTTCAGCTACTCATATACAGGTTCTATCGTAAGGTACCGCCGAATGCTCACTATTTCACCTCAGTAGAAAGCTGACCTACGCCTAAAGCCGTCCAAATCCATTCCCATGCCTCGTCACCCCTAGGGACAAGATTTCGGAGGAGCTTATATTCGCAGAAAGCATGGCACGTTAATTGATTCGGGCGCTTCTCTCACTTTTATACTATACGCACGTCGGGAACACGGTTCTGGGGCACGAATATCCGCATCCGCATCCCATTTCCACTTTCCTATCTCGTATGACTCGTCGTCTTTGAACCTAAATGTTGTGCTCTGGCTTGAGTAGTATCCATTGGAAGCATACAACGCCGCCATTAGCAGTAAAGGTGTTGTCGCTCACAGAAGACCATGAGTCAATCATTTTTCTCACGCTGTGCGGACCGCGAAATCTCGAGAAGCGTCGGGGCCTCTAGTCTTGGCAACTTGAACATACAGTACAGCAATGAATCCTGACGACGATGTTGTCAACCAGCAGTCTGGGTCGTCCGCTAACCCCCAACCCTCACCCAGCAGCCCTTCTCCCTCCTCATCCAGACATAAAATTAGCGACGTGGCGGTAGGGCCGACCGTGCTGCCCTTCAGCCTCTCGCTAACCCTGCAAAACACTGGCTCCGTTGCGCGCGACCACCTCGCTTCCGAACGCACTTTCTTGGCCTACGTCCGTACGAGTCTCTCGTTTGCATCCGCTGGTGTGGGTGCGTCTCCCACCAATTCTAGGTGCCGTCGCGTTTGAGCTTAACACACGCTCAGCACTTATACAGCTATTCCGTATCTCCGTGAGCACAAGTGTGACCGGTTCTCTGAACAACCGGGTGTCGGCCGCTCAGTATGCACGACCTTTGGGAGCCACTCTGATAGGGCTCGGCATCGCCGTGCTTGGCTTGGGTGAGCGGATCGTCCTTCACTACTCCGATTTCTGGAGCCCCGCGTAGTTGCTCACGATGTCGTGGGTGGTTGTTCTTCCCCGTGCGTACACAGGTACACAGCGATACTTTGCTGTCCAGCGCGCGTTGCCCCAAGGGTTCTTCCCCGCCGCTCGCCTGAGTGTATTCGTCCAGGCGGTTTCCCTCACGGCGCTCATCGGAGTGGTGTTCGGCGTCCTCGTCACGGTGCACTGAGACAATGATGGGATAGCGCAGTGATTTTGCATATGTGCGGGCTCTCACACTATAGAGCCGAGAGTTCGTCTCGCCCCTTGCTGAGTCATCCCTTCCTTCAAGCAAACTTAGCTCAGTACCGCGAGGATCCCTTACTCTTGCGTCGTCTGGAGGACTCGATTGAGGTTTTGAGGGATTCTTTGGGTAGGTTCGGCAGACAGACAACAGTGCGTTGCTCCTTGTACGATAAAAGAATAAGGAAGCAACGTTACTTTCATGTCGCTCCTACAGTATAACGTAAGAAAGGTGAAGGCCCGGTTGGTGTGACAGGTCAGCTATCCGTATGCGTGCCCTGGAGAATGCAAGGTAACGTTTCGTCATGTCTCAACCAGCCGAGCAAATGCTGGTGGTGGTACCGAATCCGTATATTCTGCAGGCAAGACTTAAGGGCACCCTGTTTCTCGAAATAATGCGGGTGTATCATAGCTGAAATGCCTCTGGTGCGATACTTCTCGAGGTCATAACGCACAGAGGCCGCAGGATTCTGGATGAGTACCTGTCGGCGAATCACGGACCTGCAATCTTCGAAGCTGGTGCCTTGTGTTTCGTCGTGTGCGGAAGCAGCTCCAAGTATTTCGATAGCCAATGACACAACTCGGTACGAGTTGAGACATGGTTTTGTAGAGACCAAACGTGCCAATTACTCCAAGGCTGCCAGCGGGCCATTCTCAGATATGAACAGGCTGACGGAGTTGAATTAGTTGGGGAACTTTCAGTGGTGACAACACTCAGCGCAGAGAGGATTTTCATCAATTCGCCTCTTGACACGCCTTTCAACATGCATCTTCTTTCAGTTCAACCGCCTTATAAAAATTACATCACCGGGGCACCGCCAAAGATTAATGTGTCAGGAACGAGCCTAGTTGAGTCTGTTATCTGCTGGCGCATCGTCCGCTGATATGGGCTCTTCGAGGAGCTTTCCTTCATCCCACAAGTCTCTGTGGCCAGGCTGTCTCGGAAAACTTGAAGAGAAAAGAGGTGTTGCCTCCTCATCCGTACGCCATGATGCACTGCACGTTGGTGTGGTGACTTCTCGATCGAGCTCCTCCTCACCTTGCACCCTGCTGCCTACAACCCCATCCAAAAGTCCTTCTGGATCCTTATCTGGAGGCATTTCCACTAGGTATGACCCCTCCGCATCACAGTCCCACATGGTCTCCCAGGACCCCGCCAGGAAAGAACTTCGACATGGTTCTGGGGCTTGGGTGGTAGAATGCCTGCGCTTTGGTGGGAGAATCCAAAGCTTCAAAGGTATTCCTTTAAGCACGGTCAGACTCGGGCTATCGTGCTGGGTAAGCGTGGGTGTTGCTCTCACCGAAGCGCCCCACTGCACGAGGGGGTGCACGCATGCCGAATTCTTCTTCCATCATTGAGATTGTTGTTGAGCGCCGGCGAATGGGCTTTGCGTCAGCTTCTTCTGGAGTCCGGGAGATATTGTGAGAGACGAATAGCGGCATGAAGAAGCTGGGTTTGAGTCGATGTAGAACAGAGTGCCTTGACACAGACGCACCTCATATGTATATATACCAAGATTGGAAGGGCCTCGCAAGGACACATTAGATGAGCGTTTCCTGCAGACTCATTGGAGTGAGATCGAATACAATAGCCCAGATCGCCATGGAAATTCTGGCAGCGTGGCGTATTGCGCTTGAGCCATCAATTTCTTCGCGCTACAAAAACTGTGACAAATACCTTTCTTGTTCCAGAGCTCAAGTACAGTAAGTGCCACATCTCAGCGGGCGTCAGGAAATAATTCGGACATCGGTTGGCTGCGAGACAGAGCGCCAAGTGACATTGTTCTCTTGATTGTTCTGAAGGGTGTCGTCGACTGTTGTTTTCTAGATCCGAGTTTGTATTCTGCAGGAGTATGCAACAAGGTCCAAGGATCGGTTGAGTTTATAGGTGCCGTAATACAATTCACAAAGAAACAGGCCCTCCCGTACACGTGCACACTTGCTCGTGGAGACAGTTGCGTCTTTTTCGCAGACTTCCCACGCGCCGGTCCGTTTTCCCGTCGGAGTTAAATTAAGTCTCCGCTTCAACACATTGTTTTCTTGATTACACAATCGAAGTAAAGTCGAATAGTTAATAAATGTGATTACAAAAAAGGAATTACATTAACTAATCAAAACAAGTACGCGTTTTTTTTTACAAGTCGACATTCTAGTGTGTAATCTACTGTGTGCTTGGGTAGTAAGGTTGGGAGGGGGGGAAGTGGCCATAATGCCAGTACATTGGGTATGTCGTGTGATATGGAACCTGAGGATACACGCCAGAGGGGTAAGCAGCATTCGTGGTACCCCACGCGAACGGAGCTGATGGCCCTGGCACTGGCGCAGAAGAGGGGGGCAGGGGTGGGGTGCTAGCGCGTTTGCGACGCCGTTTGGTGGGCTGGGAGGGAGGCGCCTCCGTGGCATCGGTCGTGGTAGAGACGCAGGCACGTGCATCCGCGTTCTGAGCAGCAGTCTGCGCGTCTGGGGCAGCGTCCTTGCCAGACCGAAGCCCTCCGCTGTAGGGATCAGTGTTCTTCATGCGGGGTTGCTTCCCAATTCGTTCAGCTGCTGGGGCGCTGGGCAATGAGTTCTTGGTGGGATGCAACCTCTTCTGTCGCTTTGCCCCCATTCGCTCAGCGGTCTCGGTCCAGGTATGTTGATTAGGTGGGAGGTCTTCCCTATCCGGGAGTGGACTCTGGGAGGCGCGCGAGTTCTGAATTACCGCCGTGAGACGCGACTCCACCAGCCGAAGACTCCGGACGGTCCCTGGTGATGAAGGCGGGCCATCGCTTAGGTATTCCCTAGACACTGTAATCAAATTTTCCAAAATTGCCGCACTTGCATTGGAGGGTGGGCTCGCGTCGCTCTGTGTGTCTTGGGGACTCTCATAGACCTCAGGTTCAGCCTTATCAGGCTCTGGTGCTGCGCATGTGATCTGAATGGTACCATCCGAAGAGAAATGTGTGATGGCGGCGATGTGCTTGCATAGTCGGGCTCTGGGCCAGTCTGGACAGTCGCACTTGTCCTTGCTGTGTTCAATCATGTAATCTTCTGACAGGTCCGATGAAGTGTCCTTGCCAAGATCGACCAGATACATCTTTGACAGGTCCGATAGTGATCGCACATAGAAGCGCTCGTTACCAAGACACTGGATGGAGTCGGCGTCCATTTCCGGTGCTCGCACAAAAATTTCCTTGCGCCACTTCTTGGCTAGATCCGTGCCTTCAAATTGTTTTTTCTGCTGAAGAGCGCGGATCTTGTATTGAGGGAGCATATCGACCACTAGTGTGTGGACCAGGTGGTCGGCACGCCGATTTCTTTTCCCATCCAGCCAGTGTGATTTCAGCACATGGTGATAGCTAGATAAAAAAGATAATGAGCGATCTTGCTGATCTCTGGTGCGATGAGATCACTTACGATTCAATAAGCATATTGGTGTCCCCCTCTTGATAGATCATCCTTTGCTGTCTTAGTGTTCCTGACCAAAGCGGCACGATGTTCATCCAGTTTGTCTTCAGATAATCTACCAGGCTCTGTGGGACCGAGGAATCGGTCTGAAGCCACTCCCAGATGGAATCAAACTCTGACTGATCCGAGGTCTTCACCCATTCCCGGACGCGTTCCCAAACTTTGGGGAATTCTTCTGTGCGGAAGTGCATCCGGATTGCGCGCAGCACATGCCACCAACACAGTAGCAATTTTGATTCCGGGTATATGGTATTGATTGTGTTCATCTGTGCCTTGTCGCGATCGCTCATGATAATCGCCGGCGTTACGTCGGGACTACATGTCTTTACAAATTCAAGAAAAAATTCTACCGTCGCTTCTGTGCCACTCGATGACAGCATCCAGGCGACAGGGACGCCTGTCAAATGGAATTAGCGAATTTCATAAGCAGAAGCGACGCAACGCGTACCATGTCCCCAGCAATCCCTGGCCACCAGACTGTATAGCTGCAGCCCAACATATTGTGTAGTGTTATGGGTCGCATCAATAGAGATAAAATTATTTCCGATTTCTCTGAATTGAGACTTCTGGAACTCAGTTTGTATGCACATGATAAAGGTTTCTGGAGATAGCCTAGATCCAGCGGGGGGCGCATCGATCTTATCCTTCAAGACTACCTCAGCACCAGCTTGTTGAAGCCGGGTGGCCCAGACTTTGATTGAGACTGCGTCGTTCTCATCAAGACGGATGTCCTCATTCTCGACGATCTGGCGGATGCGATTGATGTCCCGTGTCGTAATGTAATGATCACGATCTGTACGCTTACTAGACTCGCGCACGCGCTTCAGCTAGTGGGTAGTGGGTAGTCAACTAACGGGCGGGATTGGGATAGGTGGCGCATTACTCACGATTGCCTTGGTATCTACCCCAATGTGAACTAACTGCATGACCAGGTCTCTGGACTTGTCTGACAGCCGAGTGAATCGCAGATTTTCGTCGCCGAGTGGGTGATTGTGCTCGTTCTCGTACTTCCCAAGAATGGTCTCAGTGTGCCGATAAAGTTTGATGGTTAGCCGACACCGGCAACCAGTCTTCTTTGATGGGATCTTCCTTTCCCGCCCCTCGGATACAGTGGCACCAGATTTGCTCTGGCCACCCGTCCATTCCCACGAGCACTTCAGGATATGTCGTGCACGCCAGAGAGGTGAATCGGAATGCGCGACATGACTCACAATGAGCTCAATAGTCTGATCCGACTCTTCAGCTGCAAGCCAAGCGAGGAACTCCTCCTCATTCGCCCACTCTAGTGTCATCTTCCCGCGCTTCCGGTCATGCATAATGCTCCCGTACCGGTGTGACGTAGCGGGGTCTTCGGTTAGCCGCCTGTCGGATCCAGGAGTCCAGAACGTGCGAAGGTTTTCGGTAATAGAGGGACCAACGGGGATTTCGAAAGTGGCGGGCATGTCAAATTGGGAGGAGGAGGAGGATGTGTCCCCCCTCCCTCGCGTTCCCCTCGCATTCCACAATTCCACAACGAAACGCGTTGTTTACGCGTTATTTACTACAGTACGTTACATAATAGAAAAGACACAAAACGATATTTAAAAGTAGAGATTTCGGAGGTTGAAGTTGAGTTGTGGTAGAGCCAAGGGGTGCGCGGGATTTTTAGCGCTCATATGGACATAGGGAGGGAGGGTGGGCTCAAAGGGGCCTTAGTAGATTCTCGCAAACCGGCGCTAATTGCCAGAGCACTAAGCAGCGTGTTTTGTAGCTGAGACTCTCAACAAGATTGCTGGCCTTGGCACGCACGAATGCTCTCTGCCAGTGTGTCCTCATCAGGTCCACCTGGACACACCCAATGGGCAGTGTGTTGATACCCTAAACCACCCCTGATCGCTAGGGAACGCGTCTAAGATGTGCAGGAATTGGGGGTGCAAAGCGGCGCAAGGTGTTGTGCAGCCTGCGGTCCATGCCTCCGCGGGGCGCGAGATGTAGTAGGCGGGTCCACGGCGATTGCAGACGTGTCGGTGTTGAAGGGCTAAGGTCGCGCGCGAGTGCGGCAAGGTCGGGAGAGGCTACACGGAGCCTGAGAGTCGGGTGGTGGCAACACATAATGATCTGCCATCAATTCCATCATTGATGAGCCACCCGATGGGCAGAACCCCTCATGACTCATGGGCTAACCGACGTCGGCCGATGCCCCATATTTTTCCGGAATTGATGGGCCACCCGACATCGGTTCGGAGTATTTTGTTCCAGAGCAATATTAAAAAGGAGGACTTATCAAAGGGCTTCACATGTATGTTGGAATGTACATAGAAACATGTACAGATAAAGTATCCTGATGTAACTTCACCTGGATGAAGTACATTTACTTTGAGACTGCTTTATCTGGACACAACAGAAGAGACAACATCAATTCCTGCCATAAACACGGAATAATGGACATCTGTGTATCTATACAGTGGACATGGAGATGTACCTTCCTTGTAGTGGCAAACATGGAAGATGTACCTTCCATGTAGTGGCTAACATGGAAGACTCACATTCCATGTAGTGCTTCCGCATTGGACACTACACGGAAGATATACCTTCCACATAATGGACAACACGGAAACTATACCTTCCATGTAGTGGCCAACATGGACGATTCACCTTCCATGAAGTAGCCAACATGGAAGACTCACCTTCCGTGTAGTTGTACACGCTTCATTCAACAATCGCTCATTCTGGTCGTGTAGTGCCTCCGCGTTAGATGCTACATGGAAGACTCATCTTCCGTGTAGTGGCCAACACGGACGATTCACCTTCCGTGTAGTGTCTAACATGGAAGACTCACCTCCCGTGTAGTGCGTCTGCGTTGGACACCACACGGACGATATGCCTTCCGTATAGCGGTCAGCACGGACGATTCAGTTTCCGTGCAGTAGCCAACACGGAAGACTCACCTTCCGTGTAGTGGCCAACACAGACGATTCACCTTCCGTGTAGTGCGTCTGAGCTGGACACTACACGGAAGATATACCTTCCGTGAAATGGCCAACACGGAAGATATGCCTTCCGTGTAGCGGCCACACTCTTAGCGAGCGCTGCAGGTAAGGTATCGAACCCGCTGAGGTTAGGAATTCTATCAATCTTCCCCTTGAGAATACTTGTATAGATTGCCTGTCCAATAGAGATCCCAACAGCGCCACCCAAAGTCCGAATTACAAAGTCGGCGACGGATGCAACGATGCGCACATGGTCTGCGTACCTCACGTTCCGTGCAGTGGCCAAAACGGATGCCTCAACATCCGTCAAGACGGACACAAGCAGCATCCGTCAAGACGGACGCCAGTAACATCCGTTAAGACAGGCACAAACAACATCCATCTTGACGGACACAAGAAACACCCGTCAAGACGGACATACGCAGCATCCGTCAAGACGGACGCGATAACATCCGTCAAGACGGACATGATAACATCCGTCAAGACGGACGCGACAACATCCGTCAAGACGGGCACAAACAACATCAGTAAAGACGGACGCCACAGCATCCGCTAAGACGGAGACGACAGCAGATGGATGGAAGTCCATTTCCAACGGAAGAATAAGCATCCATCTTATACAGAAGACTGAGCGTCCCATAAAATGACAATTGGCAACTTTCATTCAAGACATATAGAGGCTGAATGATATCATTGATCTACAGGTTATGGCACTCGATCGGAACTAGGACATATTCTTACATGATCTATCAATGTTTTAATGAAGCAGATGTGATTGGTATGAGTGCCTTGATGGAACTCTTGGATAGCTCCTCCCATGCATGTGCTTGACGAGATGCGTATGCCTCGTGCCCAGGAAGCAGTGCCTGTGCTGCCATATCCATCCAGGCCTTCCAACACTCTGCCTTGGAATGAAAGTAAGCTGGAATCCAGATGGCTTCATTATAAATACTGTGCTGCTCTTCTTTCCATCGCTCAAACTGAGCTTTTGCGCGAAGCCAATGGACTCGGTTGACTATTCAATCTGTAAGTATTCATGATATTATCCATTGTGCAATTGACCTACACTCATCCATCCACGTTCCATCCTGCCTTTCAGAGGTCCCGAAGCTCCATATCCATGGAAGCTGTTTATTGCATTGTCCGACCTGTGCCGCTCCAAGGATGGCTGTACTGACACGAAGATCTGTGAGGCGGAGTGGTGGCAATTCCGGGAATGACCCGGACGCTTCCTGAACTTTGAGATATGCATCCCGTGCCACGCTGTAGTTTCGGGCGTGCTCATGAACTGTGCTATCGACACTGTGAACAGCAGTCCATGCACGGGTCTTCGTCTTTTGTGTCCGGGCATCTCGCACTTGTGTTCGGAAGAGTGCAGACTTGAACCCTAAGGCAAGGCGAATCCTGTGGATGGAATCGCTTGCCTGAGCATAGCGTAGCTTAGCCTCTTTCATTGCAAGAGTCTTAACACTGTGGCTTGCGCACCACTCCCATCCAAGTGATGATGGGAGTAGGAGGGGAATGTCCTCGGCATTGAGGCTTTCTATTCCAGAGTCAGTAGAGGTATGAGGTCTGTGATAGCGACCAGATGAGGCGGGGCCAGGATTGCCGGAGTCATCTATATCATCCACATTGTCATACTCGGCATAGTCCCCCAAGGACCAAACCGGAGCATCATCTATTGCCCGAAGATGGGGGAGGAATGCATCTGCTTGGTGCTCAAACATATCAATAAGCTTCTGTATGCGATTGCGTTTGTTCTCAAGAATGTGTGCATCTTCCATAGTGAGCTTGGATCCCTGAGTCCGGAGCTGATAGCGGATTGCAAGTCTGGATATCTCATTATTTAGTGGACTAGAAAGGAAGACTGTGGACGTACTGCAACTCCTGTATCTTCAGGCCACATGAAATCCAAGATGTCTCGCCATGGATGGAATGGTCTCCACTTTCCTCTTCAATAAGCTGTTGCTGAATGGTAGCACGGGATGGAGCTTGCAACAGTTGTCAGCCATGGGTGAATGATGACTAGTATATTCCACACACCCTTCTCCTTCACAGTATCATAAATATCCATGGATGATGGGGATATCTGCCTGTCTTGCTGAGCACACTCGTCATCCTTAAGCCATTGTTCAGACTTGTGTTTGAAGTGCTGATTGAGAGCCTCATATGCGTTTGAACTAGCATCCAAGCCGGATTTCAGTCGCTTCCACCGCTTCAGTAGGGATGGCACTTTCATACAGGTGATATAAGCGGTGTATTAATTGAGGGGATGGAGGATGCATACCAATCCGAACCAGCTTCTTCCAGTTGGAGTGATTGATGTGCGCATCCAATACCTCCTGCCTGTGGTCCAATGACATCCCTCTGAGGCTACGAGAGATATTGTTCAGGGGTGCCCACAGTGTCTCAATTATTTCCCCATCGACTTGCTTGGCTCCTTGAATGTAGCTGGGAGAATACCTGGGCAAGCAGGAGTCCTGATGGCCATGTATATGGAACAGGCCAATCCCCATCTGGAGCTGTAGCGAGCTGGGGAGTGAGAGTTTGGGACTGTTTTTGACCCACTCCTGAAAGTGGACTCTATATTGACACATGATGTCATACATGACAAGTGCCACGGGAATGTCTTCCATGTTATATGAGAGAGCTTTGCATATGCTGTAGTCCATATTGATTTGCCTAGAGTCGACAATACATCAGACTCAGATATGCGGATTCTATGAGAGTGTACAATGTACATACCTTTCACCTTTCTGGAAATCTACCACAGAGGTTGGAACAAAGAACCCGTGGCAGCAGGCAGTCGCACCAATCCCTGTGACATCAAGGTGAGCCCTACTGGAGTTTGCCTGTTCAATGGCTCTGTAGGTGTTACATGTGCTGGGCTATAAGGCCATTAGCTAGAGTCCGAGTATGTAAGACACCACATACTTGGGCAACTTCCTTTCCACTCTGAAGATGAGCGCTGTAGGAATCAGGATTGGCCATGAATGCCATTCCTGCTGATAGTGCGACATCCTTCTCCCCAGATTTATGACGCATGTGCTCTGCGGAAAAGTTTCCATCCATAATAAATGTCCGGATAAGTTGATCTCTGCAATGCGGAATGTTAATATGTGAGTGTTACAGTTCATAAGGGACATACGGAGGGTATAGAGTTTTCCAGTCTGTGGGAAGGTTGATTCCAGGCTGTGGGCATGCAGGGCAGAATACGGCCATGGCTCCGTCCGGAGGACTCTCTGTTTCCGGCTGATGCCCAAGACCACTTTCCATCCATCCTCCCTCTCCATCTCCACTCCGTAGAAATGAGATTGAACAGATATCTATTGCTGGTGAGCAGTTTATCCATTTCTCATATGTTTATACACCCATTCACGGGATCTTATAGACATTGGTGAATCATCACGTCCTCCTCCATCAAGTATATCAAGACCCGAAAGTTTCCAAGCACATCATGAGATTCAAAGAGGAACTCCAATTGACCCTGCGACATACAACAGCTCAGATGTTCCAGAGTTTGGGCAAGAACAAGTTAAGCGATTGGTCAAGATGACACACAAAGCCAAGTAAGCAATTACAGTAAGCACATACATTGTGATCTGACAATTGTATAGGAATGTAGACATCGCTAGGGGATCAGGTGGACTTGAGCCTACATACCTTCAGAGGGATCACTAGGGTTATGCTCATAGAAATATTAGAATATGTTTAATGTGAAGGGATCTGTTTCTCCCATTCTGGATAACTCACGGGGTTTCCTCGTCAATTCCAGGAAGACTCATGTAAGATCAATCATCTGTTTCTGGAAAGTTCACGGAAGGTCAATATTCCGTTTCAGTAGACTACACGGACACCTTGCTTTCCATTTGTGTAGAAGTAATGGATAGTGAATCTTCTATGGTAGCAAGAATACCAAACGCAAATCTTCTGTGTTGATAACTACATGGAAGGCATATTTTCCGTGTTCAAGTTGGCCATTACACAGAAGATATATCTTCCATGTCGTGTCCAACGCAGAAGCACTACACGGAGAGTGAATTGTCCATGTTAGCCACTTCACGGAAGGTGAGTGTTCCGTGTTGGCCACTACACGGAAGGTGAATCATCCATGTTAGCCACCACACAGAAGGTGAATCATCCGTGTTGGCCACTACACGGGAGGTGAATCATCCGTGTTGTCCACTTGACGGATGCTGCTTGCGTCCGTCTTGACGGATGCTGCTTGCGCCCGTCTTGACGGATGCTGTGTGTGCCCGTCTTGATGGATACACCTGGAGTCCATCTTGACGGATACTGCTTGCGACCGTCTTGACGGATTCTGCTTGCGTCCGTCTTGACGGATTCTGCTTGCATCCGTCTTGACGGATACTGCTTGCGTCCGTCTTGACGGATTCTGCTTGCATCCGTCTTGACGGATACTGCTTGCGTCCGTCTTGACGGATGTTAGTTGCGTCCGTCTTGACGGATGTTGTTTGCGCCCGTCTTGACGGATGCTGTTTGCGCCCGTCTTGACGGATACACCTGGCGTCCATCTTGACGGGTACTGTTTGCGCCCGTCTTGACGGATGCTGTTTGCGCCCGTCTTGACGGATACACCTGGCGTCCGTCTTGATGGATACTGCTGGCGTCCGTCTTTACGGATACTGCTTGTGTCCGTCTTGACGGATGCTGCTTGCGTCCGTTAACACGGATGTTGATTGCGTCCGTCAAGATGGATGTTGTTTGCGCCTGTCTTGACGGATGCTGTTTGCGCCCGTCTTGACGGATACACCTGGCGTCCGTATTGACGGATACTGCTGGCGTCCGTCTTGGCAGATACTGCTGGCGTCCGTCTTGGCGGATACTGCTGGCGTCCGTCTTGACGGATGCTGCTTGTGTCCATCTTGACGAATGTTGTTTGCGTCCGTCTTGACGGATGTTGCTTGCATCCGTCTTGATGGCTGTTGTTTGCCTCCGTCTTGATGGGTGCTGCTTACGTCCATCTTGACGGATACTGCTGGTGTCCGTCTTGACGGGTGCTGCTTGCGTCCGTCTTGACGGATGTCATGGAATAGTCCATGGATATTCCTATTCGCGTCGAATGTCTTACGGGATGCCTTTCAGGGTACGTCGGGGGATCCGGACGTCTATCGATTCCGAGAATTGCAAACAGGATAGCATCAGAGTGAGACAAATTGGATACTATCAGATGTGCGTCATCGTATCCAGCATATTACAATTCAGGAAAGCTGTTAATTGAGATGCCTCTCATTACTATCGTTACCACATTGCTCCATGTCAAGGAAACACATTCAAAAGGAAGCTGAGAGAACACTGGCACCCGTAGCCTAATTGTCATCTTCGGAAGCATAGTCCCTGTTGTACAATATCCTTGCAAGAGTATATATGTTCTCAAAGCCGGCGTAAAGGCTACGCGTCTCTGCCATCACATTCTCAAACTGTGCCACACATGAGATGTCTGAATGTCCTGAGTGAGCAAGATGATGCACCTTGCGCAAGGAACGCTCAAGTTCCGGTGATTCTTCATTTGTTTCCAGACTATCGCATATGACGTCGTCTCTATAATCCGATGCATACATGTCATCTTCGTCGAATGACTCCAGATCAGACGATGCGTCGTCATATGGGTCAGAAGGTCCAGTACGAATATTGCGGACATCTGGGATGTGGACAATGGTGTCCATCCGTTTAGCAATAGTCTTGATATCGGACATGCGAGGTGCCATGTGGAGTGAGGTAGTCGGTGTAGTGTCCGGACTATCGCATATGACGTCGTCTCCGTAATCCGATGCATACATATCATCTTCGTCGAATGACTCCAGATCAGATGATGCGTCATCGTCTGGGTCAGAACGAGTATCGCGGACATCCGGGATGCGGACAATAATATCCTTCCGTTCAGATATGTTCTTGATGTCGGACATGCGAGGTTCCATGTGGTGTGAGGTAGTCGGCGTATCTGGGTGTCATGCAGTACATGCAGTACTTTTGTACGGATACCCAATGTATTGAGATATCACAAAGCAACTCAGCTGCCTCTGAGATGGAAACAGTAAAAGATTCCGTTCACATCACATCGTGCTTCATATGCCATAATCCCATGCTAGACACGTTATACACGTCTACTCACAAGTGTCACATATGAAGCAGATACGGATCGTGTTTCACATTGTCCGAACCCCGTACAAGTACTGTTCTGGCCTGGTCTGTGTATGAGTCAGCACCCGCTCGCTTGGGCCTTACCCAATCACTAGTAAATGTACGGAGATGCGTCCCAATTCGCGTCGTGTATTCGGGGACACTACATAGCGTAATATACATGGAGCCACATGACACGATAGTACAAAAGATGATTAGTATATTAAAATGTGTCATTTGTGGCCCCGGGATGATTGTCGTGACCCGGCCCTCGACGGAACCTTGCTGGATGTCCCGCTGCGTGACGCGCGGCGACGAAGACCCGCGCGGACAGCTACAATGACAACAGAAACACATTATGCATTCGATATGCGTTCCAGAACTGAAGCAGACTTACGATCGATTTCCTCATACTCGGGTGCAGGTTCGGAAGGGCCAGCAACGCCCGCATTTTCGATCATCATGCGACTAACCCCCAAACTCGAGACTGACAATGGGGCACCACTGGCCCCACTGGCCCCGCTGGCCCCGCTGGCCACAGAAGATGCACCAGGCGTAGAAGGCTCTGCGTCGGCAAAGAGTGGAACTGCAGGTAGGCGGAGGCCGAGGGATGCCAGATTGACTTTGCCTGGACCGTGGGTGCACAGAGCGCGTAGGACTGTGTCCGTGTTGAACATAAAGTCACGGACGGCTGTTACGTTTCGGCCCGGAAGTGGACACTGACGCTCGGGGATGACACCACGTCAGCGATATATCGTCATGGACTTATTGGATCAGTCAGCCGGGTAAGCTCCGGCACATGTGATTGTGTACGATAACAGATCGGATCATGACTCGATGTGACTCATTCCTAGGATAGCTGTACTAGGGTTTACTCTACTTACGCTATTGGCTAGGATAGTTTGGAGCGGCGCTTGAAAGCCCGCGAGTACCTGTATAAGTAGCAGTCGTTGAAGACCAGGATCACCATCTTGGTCTTCTTCAATACCACCATCGTTCTCGTCTTCTCATCTCTGAGACTCCTCTCCCCGTGAAGTGAGTCGCCTCCGGCATATCCCCTTAGACCAGGGATCCCCGTGAGCTTATCCCGAGTTCCCTTCGTGGGCAGTGGACGAATATCCCATCGGATCGCAATATCACCAAGTGTTTCTCTATCACAACGAACGAGTCGCCAAGCCTTACGGGTACATCTATATCGTCGATCACCCTTCTTGGAGGACCATTGTCCCAGTCGAAGACCCTCCGGCCAACGTTCCTCAAGCAGAGGACTTGCACGCCTTCATCGCATTGAACGGGGATCTAGCCCCTCATCCAGCTGAGTACCCAGACGCCATTTCCAACCGCCTATTCTATCGACCGCTTAGGATCGCCGCAACCAACGAGGCCTAAGTCAGGCAAACGTCAGTGGTAGACGTTACATTAAGACCAAGATACACCGTGGCCAATCCTAAAACCAAAGACCTCTGGGTGCCATTCCGCCCCTACTACATCGACCGACGAGGAGAACGTAACGTTCCCAAAAGATACCTTCACTCAGCCTTCTGGAAAGACGACGCTGAAATCCCTGGATACGTCGCCTACTACATTGACCCACAAGACCGACAACATACCATCCCAGTCGAGTTCAACTTCGACTTCACTTGTTGGACCGAGATCCGTTGGAGCGACGCCAACAACAAATTCCAAGTTACAAAACCCGCATCATCCGCACTCAACCTCGACATCCGCCAAAGCGAAGTAGTGACCCGTGACCAGTGGGGACTCATCGACGGAGAAACAGAAGAACCAGCTCGATCCCCAACTCCCAAAACACCAGCACCTTCTCCATCACTCGCAAGTAACCCCGAAGAAATCCACATCAAAGACGAACAAGAAGAAGAAGCCTTGGAGCTTATCGCTAAGTCCATCCCAGTCATGAGCCAAACACAGACAGTAACGCACGAAGAAATGCGCCTAGGCACTGCCCTCTTCGACACCAAGTACCCGCGTCACGCCGACCCGCCTCCAGGAGGAGACCCCGGAGATGACAAAAACAACCACGGCGGAGACGGAGGCGGAGGCGACGGTCCTGAAGGAAACCCAACAGGACTCCCAGACATACCAGCACTCCCCCAACTCACCGACCGATTCGTCGGAAAGGAACCACCCATATTCAAAGGAGAACGGGACAAGGCAGAAGCATTCCTAGCCCAATGGAATCGATTCGTGGGGGTCAACAAATTCAATCGCAACATCAACTTCCCCTACACCAAAGCAATGATGTTCCTCACCTATCTTCAAGGGGATCTCGTTGACGAATGGGCCACCAAAACCCAAGAGTGGCTCGACAAACAACCAGACCAAGCCGACCCATGGCTCTGGAGTGGCGTTGAAATCGCCTTCAAGAAGCAATTCCGCGACAACCTAGAGCAAGAAAACGCTCGACTAGAACTTGACAAAGGATTCCGCATGACGGGATCAGACATCGACAGCTACGTGACTAAATTTGAGAAAACCGTCCGCCTAGCTGGCTACCGCCTAGATGACCAACTGGTCCTCGACAAATTCACGAGAGGACTACCCATGGACCTCTACCGCAACGCCTACCAGTTCCATGACCCCAAGAACTACTCGCAGTGGAAGACTGCCGTAATCGAGCAGCAGAAGAAGTACCTTCACATGAAGGTTAGGCAAGACGGGTTCGGACGATTATCCGCACCACAGCGACCCAAGCAGCAACAAATGCGCTTCCAAGCGCCACAGAGACCAAATCAACCAACATGGCGACAATACCAGAACCACCCCGATGCAATGGACACCACCCCGGGAAGAATCAGAGCCCGAGTGGCCGAAGTGGGCGACCCAAACCGCCCGGAAATCAATCATCGCGACAATCGTCCTCCATTCACACCAAGAGGGGGGTTCATACAACGCGGACGCGGAGGACGCGGCGTCTTCGATGCTAAGGACGTCTCCTGCTACAACTGTGGGCGCAAAGGTCACTTCTCACGAGATTGCTTCCAGCCTCGCCAACCACGACAAACCGGGCCTCCCCAAGGGCGGAGCGCCTACATCGAAGAAGTTCCTACCGCACCACCGAGTGTAGCGGAGGAACCACTCATCAACCTAGATGAGCCAACCACAACACCCCAAGAAACCGAAACGCCGATGACCCTGATGATGGGCAAAATGGCAGAGCTTCACAACCAGATGGGGGAGTGGATGAGGAAGGATTTTCCCGACGCCTGAACCCATCGGCCTGGGTGAGGGCTTCTCAATGTAACTCGCAGTTCATAACGCGCTATCGATCTATGCATGTTTCAGTTTCGATCCGCACGAGTAACTCAATGGCCGACAAACAAGCACTAGTGGACTCAGGAGCCACTAACAACTTCATGCATCCCAACTTCGCCAAGCAAATGGGCATTGGGATTAAAGAACTAGAACGACCCCGTAACATTTGGAACATCGACGGGACGCACAACAAAGGCGGGAAGATCACCCATTACACCGACCTAAACGTACAAACAGATGGGAAGGTCAAGACAATCCCATTCTTCATCACAGACGTAGGAGGAGAAGACGTCATACTCGGATATCCCTGGCTGGCCACTTTCCAACCCAGAATTCACTGGGCTACCGCAACCCTGGACACAAAGCAATACCCCATCATTATACGTACGACCAACCCACTCAGGCCCTTTACGGCACGATCAGCAGTGGAACAACTACGGCAAACCCTCGAGCAATGTATGGACCAACACAAAGAGCACATCCTTGCAGAACTAGAAGAGGACTCACTACCCATCCATCTACGAACCACGGCAACGGAATTAGCAATCACGGCACAACAGTACACGGAGAAGAAGGAAATCCCGGACGAATACAAACGACACGCAAAGGTCTTCAGCGAAGAGGAATCACACCGCCTCCCACCTTCCAGACCATGGGACCACGCTATCGAATTCAAACCTGACGCTCCTGATCACATCGATTGCAAAATCTACCCGATGAACCAAGCGGAAGACAAAGCACTTAAAGAATGGCTCGACGCAGAACTGGCAAAAGGATATATCAGGCCCTCCAAATCCCCGTACGCATCCCCCTTCTTCTTCATCAAAAAGAAGGACGGAAAACTACGACCAGTACAGGACTACCGAGTAATCAACAAGTGGACCATACGCAACCAATACCCGCTCCCTCTGATACCAGAGCTCATCGCAGACCTAAGCGGCAGAGTCATCTTTTCCAAATTCGACGTACGATGGGGATACAACAACATACTTGTCAAAGACGGTGACCAGGAAAAAGCGGCGTTCAAGACGAAATACGGGCTATACGAACCATTGGTCATGTACTTCGGGCAAACAAACTCACCGGCCACCTTCCAAGCCATGATGAACTATATCATCGCACCGCTCATCGAATACTTCGAACGCAAAGGGACTATCATACGGGCATACATGGACGACATTGGCATTGCAACAACGACCACGGAACAAGACCACACAGAAGCCGTACACGCAGTTCTGGACCTCCTAGAAGAACACGACCTCTACCTGAAACTGGAGAAATGCACCTTCCACTCTTCCTCCCTCGATTACCTGGGGGTAATCATTGAAAAGGGGGTGATTCGCATGGACCCCATCAAAATTTCGGGCATACGGGAATGGCCTACCCCAAAAACCGTCAAACAGGTGCGATCATTCTTGGGCTTCTGCAACTTTTACCGTGCTTTCATTCGAAATTTTGCCACACACGCACGACCCCTCAATAAACTCACCCGCAAAGACACGGAATGGGCATGGGGAACGGAACAGCAACAGGCATTCGACAAACTCAAAGAGCTAGTAACGCAAGAACCGGTACTCAAACACCCAGAACTGGATAAACCATTCGAGCTAGAAGTCGACGCGTCAGGATACGCTGTGGGAGCAGTACTACTCCAGCGAGGCGAAGATAACAAGCGCCATCCCATCGCATACTACTCAAACACCCTCAACGCAGCCGAACGAAACTACGACATCTACGATTTAGAACTACTCGCCATAGTCAAAGCCTTACGCAACTGGAGACAATACCTCGCAGGATCACCGCACAAAATCAAAGTATTCTCGGACCATATGAATCTGCAATACTGGAGATCCCCTCAAAAGATATCGAGACGTGTAGCCCGGGAAGTGCTCGAACTCTCCGAATACGACATAGAGATTCACCACATCAAAGGCACAGCCAACGGGCGAGCAGACGCGCTATCCAGACGACCGGACTACGATCAAGGAGACCACGACAACGAACAAGTCACGGTACTACCCGACCACATCTTCGTCAGAGCAGCAGAGATCGACACCACGGAAGACCCAATACGACTCGGAAATACAGTAACCGTCGCAGAAATGCAACCCACAAACCCAGTGTACACCCAAGACGAAGAAATCATCCGACGATGGGTCGACCCTCACAAACTCAAGAAAATTGAAGGCACGTGGTACAAGGACGGACGACGCGCAGTCACGGGAGACCATGTCGAACGAAGACACATCATTCAAGTGCATCACGACCCACCGATACATGGACACCCGGGAATTAGCCGAACGATCAAAATGGTAGAGCGATACTACTGGTGGCCAGGGACTACGACAAGAAGGTACAAGACTACGTCAAGGGTTGCGCCGACTGTCAAGAGGAATTCAAAGTCAACAAACTGCCCCACACACGCACCACTGCAACCCATATTCCTGAAACCAGGAAGCCACGCCATTCGAAACCATAGCTCTTGGACTTCATCACGAAGTTACCCCAAGCAGGACGGATGCGATACGATACTGACAGTAAACGACCACGACTGTTCGAAAAGCGGCCTATATTCATCCCGTGCCTAGAAGAGATAAGCGCAGAAGGAACCGCAGCCCTGTACTGTAAAACACGTCTTCCTCCCGATTCAGGACTACCGGCGCTGCTATCATCAGTGATCGAGACCCGCGATTCGCATCCAAATTCACACGCGAACTGTGCAAGATACTCGGGAATCGAACAAACATTTCCACGGCCTATCACCCCAGAACGGACGGGACAGTCGGAGACGCACCAACCAATTGGCTGAGAACAATACCTACGCTTCTTGGGTTACGAGCGACAGGACGACTTGGATCCACTATCTCCCAATGGCGGAATTCACTCACAATAACTGGCCCAACGAATCTACTAAGGAGTCCCCCTTCAACATCCTCATGGGGTATAACCCACGCGCCGACTGGATCGATCGGCCTTCCCCCATTCCCCAAGGTAGCACTTCGCGTCAAACAGTTCAAAGAGGCTAGAATGCGCGCCCAGGAACTGATGAGAAAAGCGCAGCAGGGGTGGATCAAACACAAAGATACGCCCAAGTACCAAATTGGGGACCTGGTCTGGCTCGAAGGACGCCACCTACGTACCAATCAACCAACCACAAAGCTTGCGCCCAGGAGACACGGCCCCTTTAAGGTTACTTCAGGTGATGTCCGCAGTCAACTATCGATTAGGAACTTCCCACGCAGTGGAGCATCCACCCAGTGTTCCACACAGACCTCCTGACTCCTTATCGTGAAACTCCCACACATGGCCCCAATTATCAGCGCCCACCACCGGATTTGGTCGACGGCGAAGAAGAATACGAGGTCGAGAAGATTCTAGACTCTCGGCGCTTCGGCAGAACAAGGAAACTGCAGTATTTGGTTAAATGGCGCGGATACCCGGACTCCGATAATCAATGGGTGTTGCGCAGCAATACACGCAGTGTACAGGTTGACCCTTACCTGTGTAGAGAGCTTAGACGAGGCTTAGAGTGAAGCAGAGGAAGCTCAAGGTGGGGTGGAGAGAGATGTGTATAGGTACTCGCTCCTACAGTAGGATTTATATACTCTATGGTCACCCATGTCCGTTTGGGGATAAGTGATGAGTAGAGGCGTCCACAATATCGCGTTTTTAGTGTCGCCTAATGTCTAATCACCGGTGGACTCGGAATAATCCCATAAGGGGATTCTGTACGTGTATCGTATGACTAAATACTCCGAATTACGTGTATAGCGTAACTAATCGTACTCCGATTCCTACGTAATGAGCCTTATAGTAAGTATTACGGCTCAACACTCCCCCTTGCTAAGTGCAGCTACTGAGCGCTCTGAGCAAGTGTATAAGGCGAGTTAATACTCAAGCCATGATTAGAAGGGAGTCTTTCCCGGAACTGCAAGAGAGGTTTCGAGACTGAGTCTTCTTCGCCATCCCATTTCAGCTTTATGAACCTTTTGAGTTCATTGGGCCGATTTTTCGGTACAACGACCGGAAATGTTTCGATTCTCTAGAAAGAATCTATGTATGCGGAAGACAAGCGAAGGCATCGCTCGATATACCTTCCATAGTATCCTTAAACAAGGAACTGTGATGGCTCGAAAAGTCTATGAAGACTTTATTTTGGTTCCATGTAGAATTTTCAGGCTTGTTTCGAGACCAAGTCTACAGTCTTGAAACTCAGTTGGACGAGTAAAACTCAAGTCCTAACTGACTTCTGAACTTCTCGAACTTAATACGCCCAAGGTTCTTGGTAAACATGTCTGCGGGATTATCTGAACCATCTATAAAGAATAGTTCTATTTTCTTGTCCTTTACTACCTCTCTTATGTAGTGGTAGCGTATATCAATATGCTTGATACGCTTTTCTTGGACAGGATTAGAGGCCATAAAGATGGACCCTTGATTATCACCGCAGAGTGGTATAGGGCTTAGTTTGATGCCAAGCTCAGTAAAGAGCGACTTAATCCAAACTAGTTGTCTGCTAGTGTCTGACAGCGACATATATTCAGCCTCAGTAGAAGACAGCGCGACTGTTTTCTGCGCTCTAGAGTTCCAACTGAATATCCCATTAGCCAGTTTAACCATGTAACCTGTAGTAGATCGCCTATTATCTGGGTTTGAAGCCCAGTCAGAGTCTGCATAGGCAATTAAGCCTCCATTTGATTTTCCATCATACACCAAAGAGTATGAGGAAGTCCCAAGTAAATAGCGGCAGATATACAGCGCTCTGTTCAAATGGTCCTCAGAGGGGTTTGCAGCGAACTGTGACAGTTTAACAACTGCATAGGCGATGTCAGGGCGAGTCCCAAGCATTATGTATAGGAGTGAACCTATAACTTGCTGGTATTTGCTCCTGACGCTTGGGTTGACTGGTGCGTCATTAGGTACTGGCTGGTACCCTTCAGGAAGTGGAGTCGTAGTTGCTTTCGCATCTGTGAGTCCAAAGCGTTGCAGCACCTTTTCTAAGTAAGCGGTTTGATCTAAAAAGATCTTTCCATGTTTCCGCTGAATGCGCATACGCAAGAATTCCTTTGCGTCGCCTAAGTCACGACATTCCCAAGCCTTCATGAACCTATTCTTAAGCTCATTTAAAAGGGCTTTGTCCGATCCCATAAAGATCACATCATCAACATAGACAATGATCACTACAAGGGCGCCACTCTTACCTCTATGGGTAAAGAGTCCTGAGTCAGATAGTAGCCTTTTACAGCCCATCGCAGCCATGGACTTATCCAGCGCTTTCCACCATGCTAAAGCAGCTTGTTTAAGCCCATAAATGGCGCGTTTAAGTCGCAGTACTTTATTTTCCTGCCCTTTGGCTTTGAAGCCCTCAGGTTGTTCCATGTATAGCTCTTCATCGAGCTCTCCATATAGGAAGGCAGTTTTGACGTCTAGTCCAGTGATGTGCCAATCCTCTAGCGCTGCAAGCGCGAGCATCATCCGGACAGTTTCAAAGCGCACTACTGGTGAGAAGATTTCATCATAGTCAACGCCTTCAACCTGAGAAAAGCCTTTGGCAACAAGCCGGGCTTTCTTGCGACCATCAGTCTTTTGATCAAAGACCCATCTGTTTTTTATGATCTTCCTCCCTTTAGGAGGGTTCACAAGCTCAAAGACATTACGTCTGCGAAGTGCCTCAAGTTCCTCGCGACAAGCAGTCTTCCATTCCTTTTGTTGCGCTGCAGGCATGCGCATTATATCCTTATAGGTCCACTCCCGTATATTGGAAGTGTCTAGTGGTTCCAGATCATTAGATGGAACTGCTTTGGCAAGCAGATGATCTAGGAATTTTACTCCCCCTTCCTGAGCAAGGCGTGACAATAAATCATCTACTTCATCCTCTGAGGGTTCTGGCGGAGCTTCACTCTCAGCAGGTGGAGGGTCAGGGTTTGTCTCAGGAAATCCTCCTGGAATCTGCCTTTGCCCTGGCGTACTATCAGTCCTGGAGCGACCAGGCTGTGTTCCAACCATTTCTTTCCACTTGCTACTCCGCTCAACGTCTTTTGTTATTTGTGAGGGGTGCCTGTCTTCCCCATAGACGTTGTCAGGACGAGTAGGTACTTTCCTCAAGCGCGCAGACCGTCGTGGTAGTGCTGGTTCTGGCGCAGGAGGCGGAGGTGGTTGCGCTTCTGGCTCCTCTGGTGCCACTGAACCGCCGTCGCGGTCTGGCGCATCCTCCCTATTCTGCCTCTGTTTAGGGGGACGATGAGTAGGCATATCATCGTCAAAACCACTTGGAATGGGCTGTGTAGGTGACTGGTCATCCTCCATAGGAGGTTGATCGTCTACTGGCTCATTGACGCGGGTTGTACCCCGCACCCTTTGCGTCTCACACTTAGGGTAAACAGTCTCATCAAATAAAGCAGTAGTGCTGGTGAACACCGTGTTATTGCTGATCCGCATGAATCTATATGCCTTTATGCCCTCAGTATGACCAATATAGATCATTTGTTCACTCTTTGGGTCAAGTTTGTTTGATCTGCGATCTTCTGGTATGTGCACATATGCGCCACATCCAAACACTCGTAAGTGCGAAATACTAGGTGCTTCACCATGCAAGCTCATATAGGGTGTCTGCCAATTAAGGCGACTTATTGGAGTCCTATTGTAGCAATGTACTGCATGTAGGACCGCGAATTCCCACCAGGATTGAGGGAGACAGGCTTCAAGGCGCATAGCCTGAGCCTTATCCATACAAGTACGCATAAAGCGTTCAGCGCGACCATTCTGTTGGGGGGTATGCGGTGCACTTTGTAGGATAGTAATACCCATATCTTTCAGTACCCTAGTAAACTCATCAGACTTGTATTCTCCTCCAGCGTCAGACATCCACTGTTTAATAGTGGTGTTGTGCTGATTTTTGACCATGGCAACAAACTGCCTTAATGCATTAATGGCCTGCGCTTTAGTGCGTAGAAGCACGACCCACGCATAGGAGGAAAAGTCATCAAAGAAACTAATAAAGTATTTGTATTTGTGGTACGAGTCAACTGGGAAGCTCTTAAGATCGGAATGAATCTTTTCAAAGGGCTTCTTTGCACGCGTATCAGAGGGTTTATGCGATGAAGCAGGCATTTTCCCTTGAGCGCAACCAGGACATATGGGTGTCTCTGAAGGATATTTAAGGTCCTTAGGGAATCCCTTAGTGTGATCCTTGGCACGACGTAGTACTTCCTTCGAAGGGTGTCCTAAACGTCTATGCCAGATGTCATAGTCAGCAGTATAGATAGGTACTATGGGCTACATGTACATCTTTAACATGCGTGACTTCAGCATCAAGCCAGTAGAGTGTGTGACCGTCTGCTAGGGGTTTTGTTTGTATTATAGGCGTAGTACTGCCTCTAGAAAATAGAGATATATGCTGCGAATCCCCTTGAACGCGCAATCCCTGTTGAAGGAACTCCCCCATAGACAATAGCTTAGTTGTCATCTGTGGTATGTGAAGAACGGGGTATATGCGTGTAATACGCTCTGTTTTAACACCCTTATGTTCTACAGTATGCTTCAGTAAGACTGAGCCTTGGCCTTGTACATAAAGAGCATGGGCTGCAGTCTTTACCATAGGCTTTTGCGATAGGGGGGTATAACTTATAAAGTCCAGTTTATTGTTGGTAAAATGTGCCGACGCACCAGAGTCAAGTAACCAAATAGGTTCCTGCTCTGTTTGACTTCGCTTTCCCTTACATTTCGAGCAAAAAACATAATCCAGACCATGAGCGCATTGATTCGCGCTATTGACAACTTTATTTACAAGCGCACTGTAACTACAATTTCTAGAAGCGCCAATCGGCACCTTCTCCAGTAGCGCTGTAGAGTGGTCAGATTTGCCAATAGGAGGAGGGAAAGTTACTAACCCATCCTCATAGGGAGTGAAGTCATCTTGTCCAACTGCGCTAGCGAGGTCATTATAATCGTCCTCATCTGCGCTACCCCAATCCAGAGAAATGTCCGGAGAGGGGGCACGGATTTTCTCCTTTTGATGGAAGCCTTCCCACATTTTGGTTATTTCAACCGCAGTAGGACTGTCTGGGCATTCCTCAATAGGCTCAACCGTGCGGATGGGCTCCTTGCCCTTGTCTTTACGTGCCTCTTGCTCAGAAGGCGAGACTAAAGGGGGTCAAGGTTAGTTCAGGAGTGTCTGGAGGCGAATTAAAGGGCGCACTGCAGCCTGTAGGGAGGTCCTCATCCTCGTCTGACATTTCCCAATCTTCCGCGAAGGTGTTTGGGTTCTTGGTCCACGGGGAATCCGCGACCATTTGTCCAAGACGCTGCTCAAGCGTCTTCACTGTCTGTACTGTACCAGGAGTTTCTAAGGCCTGGGTAACGTCCAGAGCCTTGTTAAAGGACTTATAGTGTCCTGGTACACGCTTCTTCGCAGGAGGGGCGGAGGAAATGCGCTGCTCGAGCCCAGAAGGCGAGATATGCGCGATAGTAGTAGAGGTAGGCGCTGGGAGCGCTGCAACATCGGCAATGTGAGTATGTCCTTGCGTGTGTTGCTTTTTGAACTTCTTGCCGGCGCGTTTACTACGCTGGCGGTGGTTCCCTCCCTGTTGCTGTTGCTGCTGCTGCTGCGGTTGATTACCGCGCTGCCTGTTCTGCTGGCCTGAAGAGCCTTGCTGCTGCTGCTGGAAGTCGGGGTCGTTACGCTTGCGCTTGACCGCCGACAACTTGTTGGCCGACTCCCTATTGGAAGGTTGGCCTTTGGAACGCTCGATTTCCCACTGGTTGACCGCCGCAGTACGGATGTCGGTCAGAGTAAGATGCTTTGCCGAAGTGCCCGACATAAGGATAGGGACAAGGGATGACTCCCATTTGGCTGGTAGTTTCGAAAGAAGCATCATGGCCTGAAGGCCGTCGGGTACTTTCGCAGAATTAGCGGCAAGGTGATCGTAAATGGTAGCCAGTTCATCGATCTGGGGGCCAGGGTGCTTGGCGTATTCCAGACGGAAAGTCATGGCACGCTTGAAGTCCTGGTAGACGTTAGCAGCACTAACGCCCCCGTACTGGGACTTGAGATGTTCCCAAACAGTGCGAGCAGTAGCATATTTTTCAACCTGGCGTTGAATAGCCGGTGAAAGGCGCAGCACGATCGAACCCAAGGCACGATCATCATCAGTAGCCCAAGCATTGTACGCCTCAATCTCCGCAGGAGAGGGAGCGTCTTTATCCTTGTAAGCGGGATAGGTGCGTCTCCCAGACACTATATCCCACAGCGCAGAAGACTTCAAGAAAGCCTCCATTTGCTTAGCCCAAATCTGATAGTTGTTACCGTCAAGGACGGGGACAAGAGTAGTAAGAGTCGACATTGTTGATAGGTTTCTGTGTAGAGAATAGTCAGCACCGTATGCGACTAATAACAGAAAAATAAACCGGCATAGTCTCCCCCTACAAGGAGACTAATGTCTGCCATTAAAGGCGACATACTAGCATAGTCTCCCCATAGTAGGAGAGACTAGTGTCTGCCAATGAAGGCGACAACCCCACTACAGGTACCAAAAGGTAACCCGCCGTCGTTGCAGCCAATGAAGGCGCAAAGCGACTTATGGCAGGGCCCATAACCTGTTGCGCAGCAATACACGCAGTGTACAGGTTGACCCTTACCTGTGTAGAGAGCTTAGACGAGGCTTAGAGTGAAGCAGAGGAAGCTCAAGGTGGGGTGGAGAGAGATGTGTATAGGTACTCGCTCCTACAGTAGGATTTATATACTCTATGGTCCACCCATGTCCGTTTGGGGATAAGTGATGAGTAGAGGCGTCCACAATATCGCGTTTTTAGTGTCGCCTAATGTCTAATCACCGGTGGACTCGGAATAATCCCATAAGGGGATTCTGTACGTGTATCGTATGACTAAATACTCCGAATTACGTGTATAGCGTAACTAATCGTACTCCGATTCCTACGTAATGAGCCTTATAGTAAGTATTACGGCTCAACAATGGGTCTCGAAGGATGACGTCTTCGCCGATGAAGCGATAAGGGAGTTCAAACGTTTAAACCCCGCTCGAGAAACACATATAAGCGCAGGACTTTTCCAAGAGACGTCCCCATCTCCCTCTCTTCCACTCCCATCTACTCATGTCCCAATCCCCAGTTCAAGTCCACTATGTCCTCGACGACCTACTCCCCATCTCAGTCCAGCCCACTGTTATCGTTCAGAACGCCCCGCCATCACCATCCCTGTCGCCTGCCCAGTCCGTTCAACCCAGCCCCAGTCGTCCAACTACCCCCATACCATCCCTCCTTCCTTCGCCAACACCTACAGCAGCGGGCACACGAAGCCCGTCTCCGCAAGGCTATGTTCCCACGAGACCTCCGTCCCGTCAAAACGAGACTCAGGTACAAGAAGATCGAGCATACGACCGGTACCTGTCGCAGGAGCATTGCCCCCTCAATCAACATCTCACGTATGGGACTCACCTCACGGAAACTCACGACGAAACCCCGCCGCTATGCAGCACGGACGGGGAACCACTCACTCTCCCCCCATCGGAAAGACCCGAGATGCGCCGCCTCTACCGTCCGGAGGAACACAGTCCAATTTCCCGATCTCGCGTGGAAACTCCGCCACCACGCGGGTTCCACCACAACAGGGGAGTCCATTTTATCCCCTTCCAGATTCGCGACGCTCAGGGCTGGCTGCACCCAGCTCGGTATACGCAGCTCGTCTTTACGGCGGACCCCTTCGTCCTCGCCTACAGACGAGGCAGCGACCAGCAGTACGGCAAGTCGGTGCACGCCGCCCCCAACTACGACGAACCAACGCCCACCTACAACGACGACGACCTGGTCTTTCTAGATCAGGACAGCACTTACCGCGAGTCGGTCGACATGGCCTGTATGGCTATGAACGACCTGACTGTCACGGCGGAGGTCCACCGATACCGCTGCCTCCAAGCGGGTTACACGGCAAAGGAGGAGGAGCTCAAGAGGAAGATCGACAAGCTCGACAAGATCGGACGCATGCGCCGGGAGTGCGTGCTCCGTCTCCAACGCGCCAATGCCATCAAGCGCATCGAGGACGAGCGGGATTCATACCGCCCAGGAGTCGAGGAGGGAGCCCGGATTGCGCGACTCCGAGAAGAGATCTGCCGCGGTCGGTCTGGTGCCCGATCCTGAAAAGGGGGTGATGTTACGTTTCGGCCCGGAAGTGGACACTGACGCTCGGGGATGACACCACGTCAGCGATATATCGTCATGGACTTATTGGATCAGTCAGCCAGGTAAGCTCCGGCACATGTGATTGTGTACGATAACAGATCGGATCATGACTCGATGTGACTCATTCCTAGGATAGCTGTACTAGGGTTTACTCTACTTACGCTATTGGCTAGGATAGTTTGGAGCGGCGCTTGAAAGCCCGCGAGTACCTGTATAAGTAGCAGTCATTGAAGACCAGGATCACCATCTTGGTCTTCTTCAATACCACCATCGTTCTCGTCTTCTCATCTCTGAGACTCCTCTCCCCGTGAAGTGAGTCGCCTCCGGCATATCCCCTTAGACCAGGGATCCCCGTGAGCTTATCCCGAGTTCCCTTCGTGGGCAGTGGACGAATATCCCATCGGATCGCAATATCACCAAGTGTTTCTCTATCACAACGAACGAGTCGCCAAGCCTTACGGGTACATCTATATCGTCGATCACCCTTCTTGGAGGACCATTGTCCCAGTCGAAGACCCTCCGGCCAACGTTCCTCAAGCAGAGGACTTGCACGCCTTCATCGCATTGAACGGGGATCTAGCCCCTCATCCAGCTGAGTACCCAGACGCCATTTCCAACCGCCTATTCTATCGACCGCTTAGGATCGCCGCAACCAACGAGGCCTAAGTCAGGCAAACGTCAGTGGTAGACGTTACAACGGCCGTGTTGACCATCTCCTGTGCTCTGGACGTGCTGTCGAGTCTTTCGAGGACATCTTCTGCCGGACCGTTAGCACAGTGAGTAGAATCGCCACAGAGGTGAGTACGCACCGAGTGTATGCTTCTTCTTGCGCGAGTTAACTATCGCCTGCGACACCGCAGAGAGCGGGTCACACTTCGCCTTCCGCTTTATGCACAGCCTGCATGCGAGGCCCTTCGTCCTGACCTGAGGCTTGCACTTGTGGTGGGACATCTTGCAAGGGCCACATGCTCCCTATAAGACGCTGTGAGAGACATAGTCATCAAATTAATGGCGTACGACTTACCGGGTCAGTGAGGCCAGTTTCCTTTTCAGATGCCGACTCATCGACAAAAACGCTTTCACGCCGCTTACGCTTTCTGCGCGCCCCGGGCGCCTTCACCTCATCTCCAGAGCTCTCAGCTGCGGGTTCCGCGGGCACACGGGAAGTCGGTGGACGAACAGTGGGTGCCGGTCTTGCAGGCATGCGTCCCCCTGACTCAGATTCAGGCGAAGACACAGCAATCGGATCCCCAGAATCAGCCTTGCGTCGGCGACTCGAAACCCGGCGCACTGGTGTGGGCGATTGTACTTCCGGATGTTTTCCCGCCTTCCTTGGAGTTTCGCCCCCGTCGTCGTCTTCCATCTCAACATCTTCGTTCACAGTGGTGGTGTCGCGAACGGAAGTGGACACGGGTTCCGTGTTGAGACCAGCGACGGCAGATGCTACATAGGCGAATGGGCCATTTAGAGTGCGAGCGCGCATCAGAAGAAACTACGGACCTGCGACATTGCCCGACGGTTTAGCGGGAAGCCACCACCGATCCCCCTCCTTCTGAAGCCCAACGAGTGCATCAAGATTCTTCATGTGGAGCTGGGCGTTCCACGATAGGTGTTTGGTGGCTACGTCATCGCACAACGCGGCGACGTCTGCGAGATCGAGGTTCGTGATGTCTGGTTCCCTCTTCTCTTCCGTAGCCTTTAGCCACTCCTCGCCCACATATGTGATTATTGGGTGGATCCGGAGCTTGCGTGCGTCCTCATACTCAGGCTTCTCGAAGAATGGGCTCAAATCGTCCTGTACAATGTACGGGCTGGTTAGTATCCATCGCGATGTACATTGACCTGCATGTACCAACTCAGAGGTGATGCATTCCACGTACCATTCGTCCTCTGTGGTAATTTTATTCTTTTCCCTATACCGCAGCGCAGAGAATATGCGAATTGCAGCACCCATAAACACCTTCTCATCTTCTGTCAGTAAGTCCACCAGAGTCCTGCGTTGTGGGGGCATAGTGGGATCGATAAGGGTCGGCGAACCTGCAAACGGTGTTTTGACGGGTTGCACCATTTCTGTGGGAACGGGCTGACATACGTCCGTTTCCCGATGTCAAAATAGAACATGATGGAACCCCATGGAAGCATTTGATGCAGCTGACCGATGACCACACAGCCCGTCCGTCATCGAGTGTGTTAATCGTCATGCGGACGGTCACCAGCAGGTCCGTGACCTGGATTGTAGAGTCAAGACGCAAGGAATATGCGTCATATTATATTTTTGCACGGGAAGTGTAGTAAATATAACCCTTTGCTACACAGAGTTCGCATGCCACCTGGAAAATCGTCGATAACTGGGATGTCGCAATCAGGTCTGTCCCTTTTGGTAGGCCATTCCCAGATTATTGTGATGAAAGGGGGGGTTTACAGGCCATTGATATGCCAGAAAGATGCCTCCACGTCGCCCTCCTGCAGCTCATCAAATGCCCCCACCTCCGGTGCCTATGCGTGCATCACCTTCGCTGCCTTCCCCAGTGGTAAGGCCTGTCGTCTATTCCCTTATATATGTTACTAATCAATAACAGGACACTGTGGGTGTATCGGCTCCCTCAATAGCTAGTGCGGCCGGCGATGTAGCACTTCATCCCCCACTGCCTCTTGAAGCTCGTCGCACGGCATTCCTCCGTAGACTTAGAGCTACTCCTCGACTGGATGAGCCTGCGCAGACGCCCAATGTAGCAGCTGTTCCCACTGAGTCGCGGGGTGCCACTAGCTCTGAGATGGCATCCGCGTCCGGCGAGGAACGAGTTCCTGACACATCTTTAACAGATTTCGAGGCAGCACCCGTTCATGGCGCATCTGAGGCATCCCTACCATGTGCGTCAATCATTCCCGACGGGTTGCAGGACCCTGCAGCTACGGCACCGTCACGCGTCCTCACCGAGAGGCAGGAAGCTGCAGTTCCTGAGCCGTCTCTCGTCCTCAGCGCATCACGGGACGGTGTGGCTCCGGAGCCATCTCTCGTTCTTGGTGCATTGCAGGAAGCCACAGTCCCCGAGCCCTCTCACCTCCTCAGTGCGTCACGGGAAGCTGTCTCTCCAGAGTCATCTCATGTTCCCGATGCGTCACGGGACGCTGTAGCTCCCGAGCTATCTCACATTCCCGATGCGTTACAGGTCGCTGCAGCTCCCGAGCCATCTCATATTCCTGATGCGTCACGGGTCGCTGCAGCCCCCGAGCCATCTCACCTTCCCGATACGTCACACCTCCCTGATGTGTCGCGGGTTGCTGCTGCTCCCGAGCCATCTCACCTTTCTGATGCGCCATGGGTCACCGCAGCTCCAGAGCCATCTCACCTTCCTGATGCGTCACGGGTCACTGCAGCTCCCGAGCCATCTCACCTTCCCGATGCGTCACGGGTCCCTGCAGCACCCGAGCCATCTCGTGTTCCCGGTGTGTTGCAGCACTTCACAGTTTCAGGACCATCGCACGATCCCGAGCCGTCTCATGAGTCACAGGACGCCGCACGCATCGAGCAGGCACACGTTCTCGACGCACCTCAGGCAGCGGATGGCTCTGACAGCGAGAAACAGATGAACACGGATTCCATCCAGCAAGATGAGGACATTGGGAGTGACGCTGGGAGCGGTGATCTCCCAGTCATGCATGTGAGTGGTTTCCGTCCGTACTGCCTTAGTAAAGGCGGAATGATGACGCCAATGCTCCTCACTAGGTGGCTAGGGCACAATATCCAGACCTACATTTGGGTCATCACTTCACCGCCGCCTACCAGGGGCTGCTCGCGCTCGACCCATCCGACCACATGGGGGACCTCATAGAGCGATGCACGATCCTTATGGGCATTGTTCTCGACTTCCATGCTGATCTTGCATATATTAAGGACGGACTTTCCAAGCATAGGGAATCAGACGAGCGAAAGAAGGAGTCTTAAATATCTGTGTACCGATACTAGTACTCGAAATAGCGACGGTGATGTTCTGTGTGACTGTAGATGTGTTAGGTGGTAGATGCGTGAATTGGCCCACCACCGTCGATCAAGTTATTTCTTTCCTATGATCGCGAAGTCGTAATCGCGATGCCCTACCATGAGAACCACCATGTTTTCCAGGGGAACCAAGTCAGGGATTCACACACGCATACATATCATCCGAAGATATGTTGTATTACGCGGATGGGTATTGCCTTGACGGATGCTGCTTGTGTCCGTCTTGACGGATGTTGTCGCGTCCATCTTGACGGATTCTGTGGCGTCCGTCTTGACGGATGCCGTCGTCTCCGTCCTGATGGATTCTGTTGCGTCCGTCCTGACGGACTTTGTTGTGTCCGTCTTGACGGAGGCAACAGCTTCCGTCAAGACGGCTGCTGTCACGTCCATCAAGACGGCTGCTATCACGTCCGTCAAGGCGGATGCCGCCTTGTCCGTCATGGCAGATGCTGTCATGTCCGCCTTAACGGATCCTGTTGCATCCATCTTGATGGATTCTATGGCGTCCGTCAAGGCAGATGCTGTCGTGTCCGTGTTGGATGCTGTCGCATCCGTTAAATGGATTCTACTGTGTCCGTTAACACGGATGCTGTAGCGTCCATTATGCTGTGATGGATTTATATTCTGCTATTAACTGGGATGTAATGTTCCATCCCCTTCCCAATCTTCGGGTCTTTACCTCTCCACTTGTTTTCCAAGGACATAAACTCGTGTTTTACCTCTCTCCACATATTTTTTATGGACAGATATTGCTCTGGAACAAGTATACTCCGAACCGACGTCGGGTGGCCCATAAATTCCGGAAAAATCTGGGACATCGGCCGACGTCGGTTGGCCCATGAGTCATGAGGGGTTCTGCCCGTCGGGTGGCCCATCAATGATGAAATTCATGGCAGAACATTGGCTGGTGGCAAGTGATCAGAAATGGTCGCGCAAGCTTCTGCGCGGCGTGAAACTTTGCAGAGGTGGCCATCGGAGTCGGGAACGCGTCAGGTTCGAGTCGCTAAGGCTGCGCATTAGTGCGGCGCGCTGGAGAACGCAAGGGATGGGCCTCACTGGGCCTCAAAGTCCGAAATCTAGAGAGGGGAAGTCTATACTATTCTCTGAGGTGTAAAGGTGGTAATTACATGGGTTATATACCAGGGAAAGTGATCTAAGGAAAAGGGTGCATTAGATAACAGGGGAACAAGGTAGTGCTAAAGTGCAAAGGGAAGAGTCCGGAATGAGTGGTAGGCCGAGCGCACACAGAGTGCGGAAAAGCGGGAAAGCGCGGGAAAGCAGGGCTTAGAAAGCGTACAGAAGACGGCCAAGAGTGGCCAAGCGTGGGTGAGTGTAGAAGGTGTAGAGAGAATGTAACAAAGATAGAACATGGTCGAGATTGTTGCAAATAGTGTCAGCGTGAACAAGATTGCAGGGGCGAACAAAGACGTACATCATTACATGGTAGACCTCTAAGTCCTCTCAACCCCAAATTCCTCCTCCAACTGAATTCCTCTAGTCAATGACACGAACATTTGGGTATCGCCAACTGCACTTGGAGGCGCTACCCCGATGGACAGTGCCACTGCCGATGCGCCTGTTGAAGCGCAAATTGGGACCATAGAGGATGGTGGCCAGCTCCTTCAAGCACGAGTGTCATCATTCAGGCAGAAACAGAAAATCCGGAAGATGGCTGAAATATCCACCACTGGCAGCACCGAGGGTCGCCGAGGGTGGATGCCAGAAGTGTTAGATACCAATGATCACGATGATGTATTTCCATATTTAAATAGACGCTCGCTTATGTACCCCCCCCGGCTCACCTTTGGCCTTAGCGTATTTTTGTACTTCATATGTCAGATAAAATTTCCGCGCACCCCTTGGGTAGAGCGGTCCATTCTCGCCGGCGCGTGAGAAGTCTGGGATTAGTCAATCGCTCGTGGAGACCCACCTCAAAAAGCTGAACTCTTTTACCTCATCCACATCCAACTGATCCGCGGTCGCGGACAGTGCCATCATGGTGGTGCCAAGTTAATCTGAGAGAGACAAGTTTTTTTTGAACAGTACTTATCTTGGGGATGCGCACCTTGGAGAGGCATCACCGAGAAAGATTGGGAAAGGCTCGGAATAAGACCAGATAAAGTTATGGCTACAGCTGTGCCAGGAGGAGCAATCAAATAAGAGAAATCTGTCCGAAGCTATCAAGTTAGATGCTTGAGACCAGAGGTAGTGGTCTTGGTGGTAGTCCGAGTCACGGTCAGGATGTGTACAGTGGCCATTTTTCCGCGCATTAATCACGAACTCACGGCAGTCACAAATTTGGTTTGCGATTCTCGTTGTCTCAATGAACAAAACTGTTCTCTCCGCTGCCCATTTTTTGCCTTTATAGGTCATAGAGACGAGATTTCTGTCCGCGGTGCAGTCTTGGCGCTTCGATACGGCTCACTAGCTCCAATCGGCCTGTACCTTCAAGTTCATGTTCCAGTATTCTCACACTCGACCCTGGCAGTCGTTGGGCGCTAGCCCTGGCGACATACCCCTGATATCTGCGCTTTTCAAAGTACATAAAAGCAAACATCGTACCGCACTTGATTCGAGTTACACTGTTCTCTCGTTATGCCCACTCCCATCCAGCTCGATGTTCTCCTTCCAGTCGCGGCCTTCCTTCTTGCTGCCGTCTCGTACACTATACGCCGTGTGCTTTCAAGTTATAGAGGATTACCCTATCCTCCAGGGCCCAAGCGCATTCCGATAATCGGCAACCTACTCGACATGCCCTCCCACGAAGAATGGGTGACATACAAAAAGTGGTCAGACCAATATGGTACAGCACCTCAACCGTTTCGACTTCTTTCTTTAAGCGCGTCATACGACCTTAATCGTCTCAGGTTCAGACGTTGTACACGTCGACGTCCTTGGCACGCATATGGTCATCGTCAATTCTGCAAAGGCTGCGAATGAGCTTTTTTACAAGCGCTCGTCGATATACTCCGATAGGTATTTGCAGTAAACGCACTGCGTAGCGATATCTGATGGCTCTCAGGCCATCTCTGGTAGCGTTGAACACCATGTGAGTCGGCTAACCCCTTATGTTCGTTTTTGAACCCTGTCAAACACGTCATCCAATGGCAGCCTGGGAATGGACTGGGCAGTCGGCTTCATCCCGTACGGTGCTCGCTGGCGCAGCCTCCGTCGTGGGCTCCACGCGCACTTCCACCCGGTCGCGGCAAAGGCGTACCGTCCGCTCGAGCAGCACGCAGTGCATCGCCTCCTTCGCAACTTACTTCAGGCACCCGAAAGCTTTTCCCAGCACCTGCGGCAGTGAGTTGCACCTGGTTGACTTGGCCGGCCTTGCCACGTTCTGAGCGACTGTGACATATAACCTAGTATGGCCGGACAAGTCATCCTAGCGATCGCATATGGTATCGACGTCCGTCCTCAGGGAGATCCATATGTCGCCCTTGCGGAAAAGGCGCTACACGCCGTCTCGCTTGCGTCGAGCATGGGCGGCGGACTGTTTGACCTGGTCCCTTGGCGTAGGTTTCCCAGGCTCCATTCTCGGGGATACCTTCCGTCAACCTCCGAAATATAGTGATTCACATGCCTCATTGGTTCCCTGGTGCTTCCTTCAAGCGTGAAGGTCGAAACTGGCAGCCCCACGTAACTGCCATGATAGATGAGCCCTATGCTCTCGTACAGGCCGCTCTGGTGCGCTCACTAGTTATTTTCTTACACGGCATCTGCCAGAAGCGCGACATCTCTTTTGCTTCGCGTTTAGGTGGACGGAACGGCCAATAGTTCTGTTGCTGCGACTCTGGCAACGCAGTTGAATGATAAATCCACCACAGAAGACATTCGCCTTGCCAAAATCCTCCCTGGAAACATGTATCTTGGCGGTGCTGATACTGTGCGTTTTGTGAACCTAGAGCTTCCCTTGGCCCGCTGACCACGCCGAAGACGGTCGCTGCTCTGCAGACATTTTTTCTCGCGATGGCACTCTACCCAGAAGTGCAACGCGCTGCGCACGCAGAGATAGACGCCGTGCTCGGGGACTCCCGTCTTCCAGATTTTTCTGATAAGGACAAGCTTCCATACGTCAGCGCGGTCCTAAAGGAGGTTCTCCGATGGCACCCTGTCGCCCCACTTGGTGGGTGAACATGACAGTCCCAATATCATATGTAGTTTACCGGCATGTGCATCAGGCATTCCGCACCGTGTCACGAAGGGTGATATGTACGAGGGCTACTTCATCCCTGCAGGTTCCATCGTGATTGGGAACGCATGGTACGCCTCGCCCCTCCCTCTTTTCTGAGGGATCGATATCGACCTCAATTTCTGTTGTTATTATCAGGGCGATTATGCATGACCCCGCCACATTCCCTGAGCACAGTCGATTCCAGCCAGAGCGCTGGCTCGCACCTGGCGCCCCTGCCTTCCCAGATGTCGCATTCGGTTTCGGGCGGCGCGAGTGCCCGGGCCGCTTCATGGCCCGAGACAGCGTGTGGGCTGCTATCGTGGGCGTACTGGCGGCGTTCGAGATTTCGCCGGTGGAGGACGATCCGCCGAAAGAGTTGTTCGCGACTGGAATCGTTGCGTGCGTTATTTTTGCCTTGGAATGTTTGCTCTGCGGGTTTTAAGTGGCGAGTTTCCTCTAGCTACCCTGAACCGTTTAAGTGCCTGGTACATCCTCGCTCGGAGGCATTTGCGGCCCTTGTGCGCGCAACGACGAATGAGTCTTAAGGAATTATGGCCCAATGGAAGTCAGAAGAGTGGAACAGTCGTGTTTGGTCTTTGGAGGCCGAATACATACGTATCGCAACAACCCTGCGTACCAGGTTTCTGTGTAGGGAAAAAGGAGAGGGCACTGGCGCCCTAAGGTCCAGTGCCCAATACCAGCATTGTCTAGTTAGTTCTGGGTGTATCAACGAACTCAGTCAACGCGCTTCCAGCTCCGCGGGCCATCAAGCGACCATTTCCAAACAAGGGCCAACTTGAACTGTCCTTCTGAGACAGTGTTCTTTTAAATTGGCGTAAAGTACAATACCACTTAGGTACTGTATCCTTGTCCGAGTCAAGGTGGTTGTCAAGGTGTCGTTGTAGATCAGAATCTACCTATTTCCCTTTTGATCCTGACCCGAGATGGTCGGCCCTTTTGTGTCTCTGAATCCTATCCCAAATCGTAATCGCCGAAACCAAAAACATAATAAGAGATATTAGTCACTGTGCCTTGCGCTGTGCGCCGACTTACGAATGGCGGTTTTTTTTGGATCCACGAACGGCGGTTTCCGCCAATCTTACAAACGCGGAAAAGAACAGCCCCTAAAAATATCTCTGAAAGTTCTGTTTTGTTCTTTGCTTCCGTGTTTCCGTTCCTTGCTCTTCGGGCCAAGAAGAGTCTGCAGCTGGTTCGAGAAGCGTAACAACGCCCCATCACGACCGTGACGTCGGTTTTGGTATTTGAAATTCATAGTTCATAAGTTCATACCCCACGGGACCGCTCCAGAAATTATCAACACCAACGTGTCCCAAGACGTGTCCTGTATGAAAACGGGAATTCCGTAACAGAGCGTGAGAGGACGGTGTCTTCGTTTTTTTTTTCCCTTAAAGATCGGATCAGGACCACGCACCGTGACTCGGAACCTCCAACTCATCATCGCAAGCATCATCGACCCTGGCCGCTCCCAGACAGACGACTCCTCTGGGCCACAGCTGTCGGTTTAAGCCGACGCGGAACACGAAAATGGTTTCGGGTCGAATTCCGGAACAGCTTTAATATAATGCGGACCGGAAATAAGTACTTTTCAGGGTAATGCATCATTACACCGCTCGCAGTTGGCAATTGAAGACCGCAGGGTTCTTTTCCTGTACGGACACCCTACCCCGCGGCGCCCGCACACGAAGTGATACAGAGAAAAAAATGAGTACAGTCATACCGCCTAGCCGCGGACAACTCGAAATAATCCGTTTCGTTTGCAGCTTCTGGAGTAAAAATTTGACCTAGACAGATGATGCGCCCGCATACTCGCCGCATTGACACTTAGATGTATATGTCAACTTTGCCGCCTCACACGCCACTGCGGGCTGTGTTGGCCTTGGTGTCGGTTGATACGTTGACCTGTGGCACACAGGAGTGCTGCGCATTGCAACATGGCTCATGTGCGCGCTGATTGATGGTCACTCAGACACGAATCATGATATGAACGAAGGGAGGTGTAAAACTAGCTTGCTTTTACACGACGGGGAGAATAAATATATATACAGGGTAAGTTTACAAGATATTACAACAAGCGGTGTGTGGTGACCTCGATATCGTGTGTTCCTCCAAAACCAGATTCACATCGGAAAGACTCCCATCCATCGCAGATCAAAACGCCTTTCCCACGGCTCTCTCTGAGTCGACCTCATCATCGATGATCCCAACAGCCGAAGGCCCCACCCCGGAAGAATGGATTGCCCATTGATCCTTGAGCGCCCTGAGAACCCAGCACCGCACTCGCCAAACATCGGCCCAACAACTCGCTAACCCGAAGCTGATCCGTACTACACCTAGTTCTCTTCCGGCGGCTTCTTCAAGCGCTTGTAGAGTCGGGGGGTGATTCGAGCCGCTATTACCGAGCACGGACATTAAGCTGCTAAGGGAGAGCATTGCCGCTGCGCCGCCTGGGTTGCACATGCACCCTGTGCGCAACGCAATACCGTTTGCAGCCGCGTGGGCTGCCACCCGCGAGAGTGGGACGGGGTCGCCATTTTCCTGCATCACGTTATATTAGCTCTGCGGATCAATTGGGGGAGGACATACGTCAAGCATCAGGCAGGAGACCACGCCACCTGCTCCCTGAGCTGTATCGCCCGGTTCGGGTGGCGCACCCGGAACGCGCGAGAGCACCCGCACAGCGGGGGAGCCACTCCGTGGCCAGCGGATATCTTCAAGGGTGCGCGTACATGATGCAGAAAGTGCGGCAATGCGTGTGGGTAACGCAGGAAGATATGCGCCGAGAAGGCGCAGGCCTGTTGTCACCGCGGGAAGGAGGGTGTAGTTGAGTGTACCATCCTAATTTTTGTTTAAGACACTACCCTGGCGCTAATACAGAGGGGCCACACTGACCTCGAATGCCTCGTCAATTGCTGCGGTGCGACCGACGGCGAGCCCCGGGACCTGTACCACATCTACCGTGCCGCCTGCGAACCATGGTCGTTTTTCTCTGAGCCAAGCGCCAACCCCCGGAGCGAGGACGAGTGCCCCGATACCGGTCGGAAAGCCGAACATTTTGTAAAAACTGACCGCGACCGCGTCGACTGGTGTATTCGTGAGATCGATCGGAGTAGTTGGAGCCAGCGCCGCAGCATCAAGGAGTGTGGTGAAACCACGCATCGAGGCGTGCGCGAGAACTGCGAGTGGTGGCTTTGAGTTGGTGATGTTAGATTGACCTGTGTATGCAAAGAGCGCAGGGGTGCCTGAAGAGGGCCGATGTTCATCAATAAGTGCCTGGATGGCGCATATATGCTTGTCAGCATGGACTATATGCGGCATACAAACAGCCGAGACGCACAAATGCTTCTCTGACTCGAACGCCACCACGTGGAGGGGACGGAAGATAAACAATAGGTGCGCCCTTTGATCTAGCAAATTCGCGAATACCATGCACAGAGTTGTGTGCATCTTCTGGGAGGAGGAAAGCAGAACCAGTAGTGAAGGGAAAGGCTTCCCCGACGAGCTTGAGTGCCGCACTAGCATTAGCTGTGAAGACTACCGTTGATCCCGGAGGAGCATTGAAGAATGAGAGAACGGCTGCCCGCGCGGTGGCTGCCAGCGCCGCAGATAGCTTTGAGCTTCGAATACGAATGAGTAAGCCTGACCCTGAGGGCAGTGCAGCCTAGGAAGATGAAACAAACCTGGGACTTTCTGAGTGGGTATTCCCAAGGACAGCGCTTTGCAAGAATTCGGCATGAACCGAAATAAGACTGGTGGGATAGATAGCGCCGCCCATATAGTCCACATAAGTCTCATCTGGACCAAGACGACTGTACTCGGAGCGCCTGAGGGCATCAACATGCCAACTAGATGCGTATTGGGGATAGTCATGAAGGAAGCGAGCATAAGCTGCGTCGTAGTCGGGAACTAATCCTCTTGATGGAGCCGGGGAAAGAAAGCCCGCCGCGGGCGAGGGGAGGAGGATGTGCGGACTGTACGCCGGAACGGGTGGAGGGTGGACAGATGTGGCGCGGGAGGGGGGAGATAAGCGCGCAGGTGAGCCGGTGATTCTATTAGGACGCCGACTCTCTCTTTCCCTTTCGATGTCTTTTTCTGAGAAGCTGTTTAACGACGAAGACGAGCTTATAGAAATTGGAGGAGAATCGCGAGTGCGTGAAGGTCTGAGTGAAAGGGGAGACGATTTGTAGTGTTTGAGCAGGCGAGGGCGGTGCACCTCGGTAGCGGCAGGCTGGGAGTGACTATGACTGTTGCCCATGGCTGGAGTGACTCGGAGCAGAGGAGAACGATGTGTTTGGAGCGTTCGCAGGGAGGATATTTATACGGCTGGTGGCAGGGGGAACCACTGGCAGTATCCAATGCATTCCTAGATTGAGCAACGCACGTATGTGTGTATGCGATGCGTGCAATTGATAGAACTCCATTAAGTCGGTCTCTCGGTCTCTCTCGGTCAATCTGACGCGCCAACTCGAAACGCGTTTCTATCCTAATTTCAAATTCATTTCACTCGACAAACCTTTTTTCGGCGCTCACCTTACCGATTTCGTCTCCTTTCTTTCGTGCTTGTCCACAACAAGCGATTCGCTCCTCCTCCACAACCATCACGCCATCCCCACGGTCCCACTACCTCCGTACTTCTTCGCTGCTTCCTGTCACCCGTCCTGTCCAAGGTTCGACTTACTGAACATAATAATGCCCACACGTACTGCTTTATCCAAACCGATCATCACTTTATCAATATTTCTCAAGTCCCTTTATCCTCATTCTCCAAAAAAGTCGCCGAGACACTCCACCGTTGACTTTTCCTCATTTTCGGTATTATCTTTTCCAGGTGACTGTCTCATGGGCTATCCATCCTTGTCTTAGGTTACTCTCCTCGGCTCCTGCACAGGGAAAGGTTGAAGTGGATCCTAGAAATGCTAATGTTCCGGCTTCCGTGACGGATGGCTGTACTCGTGATCCTCATCTTTCTCCGTTTGTTCCTTGCTGGTCATCCTCTGGTAAATTGACTGGTCCCCGGTTTTCGATGGAGATGCTGGTCTGACAGACGCACTCTGCCTCATCGCATCTCCCCGTACCTCTCCCACCGTTTTGTGACGCCATGGTAGAGAATCGGCTTCTCTCCCAATCCTAGAACAATACACACCACCTTCACTCCTATCTTGTGCTGTATACCGGATATCAAGATACCACATGATCCACGCCTAGTCGGGTCTGCTCATGGGACGCGCCGTGGGCTGCCGCAAGGCGGTTAACGCAAAGTCCGGAGCGCATGGCCCGATTCGTCAATGCCCCATCAAAGCATGCGTCCCTAATCTACACCACTGTGAATTGAAGGGGTTAGAGGGGGGAGGCTAGGAATGGAAGTGTTGGACGTTTCGCATGGGTGCTTGGCCCTGTGTACATGTGAGTTCAATGGTGGCATACGTACCCTGCCAAATAGGCTTCAAAGACAAGGTCTCTTCGCCATAGCTGTGGTCTTTCTGCCCTATTTTACGTCCCATCTGATGTCTGACTTGAGTCTACGCCGCTTTCTGATCTGTCAGTTTGTCGGCAGTACTATTTTAGAAGTCCTTGACTTCGTATGCGTTTGGATCCGTCATCTGTGGCATGGCGCTATGATGGAACATCGCCAACTCCAGTCGATGTCATCCGGATCCCGGTACTGACTAACGTCGTGACCATCGCACGTATTGCTTATCCTTCTCATGAAAGTCATCGGGTACCTCTAAGTGACGTTTCTCCGATATGTTTCTCTTTCCAATCTGTGCTAGTTCACCTCAAATGTCCTTTGAGCAGACCAAATTCTCATCGGCTCGTCATCTGCGTCCCACACCCATCACATGTCGCCTCACGTTGACTTACGCCCGCATTGGCTCCATCCGTCTTTCTCTCACTGCAAGCTTCGGCATCTCAATTGCAACTATGGAACTATTGTCCATCTGAATATAGCCACTCGTAGCACGAGGCCCGTTGACGCTCAATTCCCACAACGCCAGCGTTCCTTACCAGCCGGTCTCTCGGTGTTTGGCTTTCATTATAGGGGTTTCGACACGGTTGGACCTGCCATACTTGCCATAACTTACCAGTTGACAGTGTGGCTTATACACTGCAAGGCAGACCCCGGATGTCAGTCAGCCTGTCACCCGCATGCTATCTACTTTATCAATGCCCTGAAGCCTAGACACCTGACCTAGCCAATAAAGTCAAGTACAGCAATCCTTGGGCGATTAGGGACACCGGTAGGCCATTCCGTATCGTTTGTTGTTCTTCTCCACAAAAGCGGATATACTAGCACTCTTCCCTGATATGGAGCCCGCAAGCACACCTTTCTCCGACCGACAAATACGTCAAGTACAATGCTCTGCGCGCAGCCAACCTTTTAAGGACAGAGACCCACATGGTGCGATGTTGGGATCTGGCTTCCCAGCATGCATGATCCACTCGAGGTCTGTTATGAAACTTTACTTCTCGGTTATTTGTCCTGGCGCACTGAAAAGGATACGCCTTACAGGGTGCTCTCGGCGACCACTTCCGATCTTGCAGAGCATCCCTAATGATGCCGTGGAGGATGAAATTAGTCTCCAGAGTAAGTGTCATGCCGGACAATCTGCCAGTGATTTCCGATTAACCAAGGCTCTAAACCTTCTCCGTAAGTCGCTCCGCCTCGCCTCCTCCATTAGGGCCCCAGGCCTCTCGTTACATGACATTATTTCGTGATCCCTTCATCTTACCTTTTGATTTATGTCTGTCACGGCCAGGTTAAGAGTTGCTGCCTTCACACGGGTAACTCCGTGACTCCTTCCATGGTGCTATGCGCGCTTCCAGCTTCGGGGAACTACCCCCGCCGCTTGAATAAAACGGGAAATGGGACCCCCCGATTGGGACCTCGTTTCTCGTTTGGGCGGATACGTGCCCCTTGTGGAATTAGCCGGGGATCTCGTTCGGGCTGTACAGGCGGTGCATTCCAATCGACATCGACATCGACACCGACATCGGTTCGCCCAGCCCTCTGGCGCCCGCTTCTGTTCGGACAATAAAGCCCAGGGCTTCGCTTCGAATCCCAGCACTTGCTGGCATCCCGGCAATTGGGGGGCGTCGTCGCTGCTGTATTCGTTTGGACTTGCCCTTTTGCCTCATGGAGATATGTTCTTTTGTCTTCGCTTTTCTTATTTCTTTATTTCTTTATTTCTCCTGATTTCGTTCGTGTCATTACGCCAAGGGAGCAATTAATTAAGTCAGTGTCGGGTGGCGATGATGTTGTCATTTATTGTTGCACTTAGATCTCGATCATCAATCAGTTCCTTAGCGCCAGACGCTCGGGAAAGCGGCGGGACGGCGGCGCGGCGGCTTATGGTGAACTTATGGCGAGAGTGCACCCGTCCGCGGCAGCTGAGAATGATGGTGGGAGAGTCGAGCTTTTGTTCTCACGAAGTTCCCGTCCGGTAAATGATCGACCATAGCTATTGTTTGGCCCCCCCGACAATCCCCTCCGGGTTCTTTGCCTCATTTCGGTATTTTCGCGCTAGTAGTTTGGTGCATAACTCGGTGGTGCTTCTAGCGAGTGACCCACACCCGAGTGCACATGGTCACTTTTGCATCAGCATCTTCGCGCACTTGCACTGATGCGACTACGTATGGCTAATGCGCTTTGTCGGAGTTCGCGGGCTGGTCCGGAACGCCCTTTCCGAAGCCGAAAGGGGTCTCAACGACCCAGGACGCGGACCACCACTACACTAGTCCCATGGTGTCTGCACATCAATGAAATCATTGAATTCTCTCTGTCTTGTTCTTCGGCTCGACGAATGTTGGATGTATTAAGGCCGAGAGAGTATATAGTGTCACGGGCGACTGCTGTCACTCATGCACGGAAAATGATATATATGGACCGTGCGAGCTACGTTCCATGATTCTTTCATACAACCACAGTGCGTTTCGAGCTGAATGCCATTATATGATGACTGACACAGGGATAAAAAAAATAATCTGACAGATGAAGGCGTTGGAACCTAAAGTTCCTATTAACACTATTCAACCTTGAGTACCCTGCTTCATCTTGCTAGACACCACCCCCGCACGTAGCCGCCCTCCTGCTTCTGCTATCAAGAGCTCGTGACGTACTTTATTGTTCTGTGGTACGATGACAACGTAGCAGCGCGCTACCGCCGTGGCGCAATTACGTACCAAGTTAGCAAGTGCCGCCCAGTCGACGAGTCTCCGGGCTTGCTGGTGGTCTGCGAGCGCGCCGCGCTGTCTCCACCACAGATTTCTTGCTCGATGGGCTCGGTGGCATTAAAATCAGATCCGTTTTGTGGTCATTGCCAAATTGAAAAGTGAGGGAGGTTTCGAGTTCATCAGCGGCTGAGTGAGCGCGACATGTACAATACACGGTCAGTACGGTCCGTGGATTCACTTGTACCATACCTCAAATCAGGAAGGGCCTTTCATTAGTGATATCTTTTATTGTGATCTGCAAGCACGTCTTTGGGTCAACCGGGAGACTGAAAGCAGCGCAACGGCCGGCTATACACTTCGAAGGGCGCCGCGTTCAGCGACTATTTGAGTCCATTCAAAAGGCAATGTCTTCGCCCTTCTTTTTTTTCTTCTTTGGATCCATTTTATTACTGGGATGCATGTTCGAGACACAGACCAGTCGTAGCTACGTATGTCTTCGCCCTTCCCAAGAACAGGGGCAGATATCCTGAATGAAATGAGCTGCGGGCAGCTACTAGTATCCAAGCTTGTCGAGGTCCGACTGGGAGAGGGACTTGAGGTGGACGAGACTGTCCTTCAGCTGCAGAGAATAACGAACAGGTATGTTACTGCTACGGTGAGTTTGAACTGATAAGGATCTGGGGTAGCAGAACGCCCCTCAAATTATACGTGGGGATTCTGGATGGCTCAGGTGCATTTTCCAGCGTCGCAACTGGCAAGCTAGAACGAGCAGTGTCATTTTTCGACTCTAGTATCTCTCTTATCAGCTGGTGATAGTACTGTTCTCTAGGCAGTCCAGATCTGTTGCGACATCATGGCGTTAAGGTTCGTTCTCTGAGGCCCTGGCGGTACTCGCTCGTATATAAAAGTACGGGGGCAGACTTTGAGTCCACTCTCCTGTGTAATCATACAACCGTCTTCTTGTTCCTCGCGCGAACTGGGGCCGTCTTTCATGAACCACGAGACAGGTCTATGGAAAAGTTTCCAACACTGCGAACTCGTGAGCACTACCTACGAAGAGCCACCGAGTTCGAAGATCCGAGTCGGAATCGAGCCAAGTTTCCGTAGGGGTCTCTGTCCACGTAGTAATAGTCTCGCCCGCGCCTTCGTTATTTCTGTCGTGCCTGGCTAGACTAGCTACGGCTCGGAGCCGTAGCTAGTCACCGGTCACCGGGCATCATTTCGCGGCCAATTGTCGGAGTCTCTTAGTAGCTACTCTGCGCGTTGAAGAAATCACAGGAGATAAAAAAGGGAGAGCAATACCACGGGAGACTCGGACCGTTGGTGTCTGGGACTCGGGTCCCTGAGTGCACTGGGACACGAAGAATGGGACTCTTATGACAATATTCTGTCCCACGAGCATGCTAGTACCCTTGCCTTTTTCAGTCTTACGGCGGATTCAAAATGCGCAGTAGTAGGCCGCTTTATCTGGTGGTTGAAGTTCAGCCTGTGGATGATAGAGTCGATCGACCCAGCTAAATGGTTGGCCGCTCTGCCTCCCCTCTCCGTTCATTGATTTCCAATGGGGAATATTAACTTACGAGCGCTCCGTGCCTGAACAATCATTACAGTAATATCATGGACAGATTTGAGACGGGTCGGGTACCTGCGCCACTGAAAGTACGGAAACGCGCATGAGGGGAGGCATTGCCAAGGTTTCCCAGAACTCATCATGAGTTCTTGTCGATTATTCACCTTCAAGCGGCACGAACTTGGGACTATCAAACGGGCAACGTTCGACATTACCCTCTTGTATAGTCTGATAAATTCCATCTAAGGTGTTGGACTTGCGGAGGACTTAAGGGGAGGGAGAACGTGGAAGATAAGATTCAATTAAGCCGGTCACGAGATTCACCACGTCACCGGACATCCGGAACGAGGTCGATTATCGTCATTTCGCTGAATGCTGCAATGAGAGTGTACGAGACTTTCATTAGAATATTTCTGGCACACACCGGGCTGAAATTGGAAATATACTGTATGAGTTAAACCAGACGTGTCCACGGTATCTTGATTGATGGCTGCCTGACGGTCCCCGGGCGCAGGGATTGCTGCGCTTGGGCGTTACAGTAACTTAGTAGTAGTGGCGCGCTGGACTAATACCGATCGGTAATATGTAGTGGCTGGTAGCCCTTTGGGGAACAGAGCTGTTGATGCCAACGTTGATACAGCTGTACAGACCAGCGATTCTGTACTGGTGGTCGGGAGACATTCGGCCCCGCGTTAACGCCGTCGTGTCAAATATTTGGTGTTTGTATCACCTCAGTTGACCATCCGGACTAGGATCGTTCTGGTACAGCCTCGCTCTTCGCTCCATGAAAATGAAATATACAGAATACATACCTCTGTACTGATTGGTTCGTATTGCACTCAGGTTGACACTTTGTATCACTGACCAGGTTTGGGAAATGGGAATCGACTCGGAGGTGTTGGTCACGCGATTACGACGCGAAAGATGCGCGCAAAGAATAGTCTGATTGACTAGTGGAAAGGAGGGCCTTATTCAGTGACCCACGATGTTTCGGCGTTATGCTGAGAGCACGACACGACACAGCATAGAAACAGGAAGGAAGAAACCAGTGATCAGGATACGATAGGGGGTACTGGGACGTCCGCAGCTACCGAATAGAGCGAAAAGATATGATAGAAGCCGGGCAGTTTAATCAAACTTCTTCTGTAGGAAACCCGGTGCCAACCAGAGCCTACTGGACTGGTGAGGCTAGTGGGGTACTGGAGGGAAAACCTTACGTGATTCGGGGTCTCACCGTGATTGCTGGCTAATCTCGGTCGGGATGGACCCGGAAGCCTTTGACAGGTTCTCATCTTTGACCCCGTTCCAGCCTGGTACCTATACGCCTATGCTAGATGAAAACGTATACCTAGCGAATGGTGTTGAATTCCATTTGCGCCTAGCAAGTCTCAATAAGTGTTTAATTTGCGATTGCAAGAGTGTCCTCTTGAATGCTTGGCCGAACACTTGCCTGAGTGTATTGTACTGCAATAGTAAGTTAGTGAGACAGTCATCAAAGTAAAAGAGAATCAGGATGGCTGCGCATTGGGTTTATTCGTATCCCTCCCTTTTATGATCGCTAAGTTACACACACCAGGCTCGGACTATGCCGGGTTCGATTTCAAATAAATGACGTAAATGGATTGACCGCGGTCCTGGTCGGGCCGTTAGACCACCGTTGGCGTTGGTTGGGCAACGTCTCGACCCCGGGACATTACTCAGACGGAACGTGCGCGCTGCGATGGAGTTCTTCCAACAAACTTACACTGCTCTTCGTGGGCCGACGGGGGTACAACAAACACCTGACGATACCATCACCCGACTCAGCGATCGTCTCTCACCCTCAACCCTTCTCAGCGACCGACGCGCAGCAGTGCTCTCCCTGAAAGGCCTCGCCAGAGATCACAAGGGACTGGTTGGAGTCCATGCCCTTCTTGGTCTCCTTGGGATAATCCAAAATGACGCGGACGTTGACGCTGATATTGGCCGCGCGGCTATTGAGACAGTCGCTATCCTCTGCGACACCTTGGATACGTCTTACCCCCAACGTGATCTCGGCCTAGAACACACCGACAAACTATTAGAGGACGAGAAGACAACACACAAACTCTTTGCGTTGCTTGGAGATAGAGACTATTTGCTTCGGTACAGCGCATGCGTATTATTGATCAGCATTCTCCAAAATCGACCCCAGAAGGTGCAGGCATATTTCTTGAAGGCCCCCGTCGGACCTGCCACAGTGATCGCGCTTTTGGAAGATAATAAGGAGATTGTTGGTCGTGGTGAGCTTTCTGTCGAATTACCCCTTGTACGCTTCTCACACGCGACCGTTTCCCCCGACTTGTCTTGAATCATAAATTGACTTTATCCTCATTTATAGGCATTGCCGTCCTTGCCGCGCTGATTCGTCAGAGCACCGAGATCCCGAAAGTTCTTGCCTTTGATGGCGTCTTTGAGAAGCTTTTTGCAGTGGTTACTCGTGAAGGTGGGCTCGAAGGCCAGTCGGTTGTCGCTGACGCTCTTAAGTGCGTCGATACTCTCCTTCGATTCAACCCCTCCAACCAGGTGAATTCCCCTGAATTCATCCACATATCTTCTGATCGAGCCTGTTCAGAGTTACTTCCGCGAGACGGATCTCCCTTCGCTACTTTGCACCCTTCTCTTCTTCAATCCAAACGTACAGCCAGACGAAAGTGTTCCCCAGGAATTTGCGCTGCAATTCTGGAATAATGACAAAGCCACTAACGCCGGCCTAATTCTGGAGGCAATCGGTCTATTATTAGGGTCCAAAGGAGCCGGTGTGGGTAACAACTATGTTTTTTCTCTGAAAGCGGGTTATGGATGTACGTTTTTTATGCAGCTCCGGGAAGGCTACGCTTTCACGAGATTGCTCATCGAAATGGCACTTGCGTCGAACGCGCCGACCAGGCTCAAAGTCAAGGTACGACTAGAGACCCTCTCTACGGTATCCACTTCCCCTCTTATCATCATCTACACCCTCCAGTGTCTCCGCCTTCTTCCTCCCGCTGCTGCTCCCCTCCTACCGGACCTGATCTTGACACCTTACATGCCTGTCCCTGAGACGAACGGAGAAGAGTGGGACCGCCTCGAGGCTGCAACAGGGATAGATGCCCTTCTAGAACTCATAATGCACGGCGAATACAACGGGCAGGGTGCTGTACGAAGGCAGAAGGAAAGTGTTGACCTACGGGCAACGGCTGTTGGCGTATTTGAGGTTCTTATCTGTGATCTCGTGGGTTAGGGTTACACTAAATCTCGTTCGCAGCACTTCCTCAGAGATGATCACGTGAAAGAAGCAATCGTCACGGGCATGCTCCCGCCCGAGAATACTGGTTGGCCAGCTTCGTCCTTCACTCGCCAACAATCTAACGGGCTCGATTTAAGGTGCACCCGCCCACTCGCCTGTCACACCGCTTCTCTTCGGGCTCGTTATTCCTCCGGGCACCCCTCTAGACCGTGCCAACACCTCTTCGGTCCAATTTGCCGTGATTCTCTTCGCGCACCTTCTTCGGCACTCACCGCATTGCAAAGCATTAGCGCGTCAGATCGTTCCTCCTCCCTTGACGCCGCTTCCAGCACAGTCACAGGCAGGTGGCGCCTTCTTCGTCCCAGCCGACGGCGGGACGCCTCCTGCAGCCGATCTTCCCCCAAAGGACGATGCCGAAGACGACCCGCAAAGCTTGCTCGCCACCCTTACGGAGCACCTCTCCCTCGCATTCCTGCAGCGCTCGCGCGCGGGGTTAGCGCCTCGCGAGACGCGGGAGGCAGACCGCGTCATCTGCGCTTACCTCTCACTGCTCGCACAGTGGCTGTGGGAGGACCCCCGCGCGGTACGCGAGTTCCTGGAAGCAGGCGGACTTGGCGTGCTCGTCGACCAGTTGAACCAGCCGAGCGAGATCGACGTCGTCGTGCCCGGCCTGTGCGCGTTCTTGCTCGGCGTGTGCTACGAGTTCAATCGCGAGCCGGGCGAAGTCACGCGGTGCGTCTTTCGATCTCTATTTCTTTCTTTCTTTGTTCCCGCGCATGCTCACGGATTCGTGTTGATGCGTGTGTGGGATGCGTACAGGGCGACGATGCACCCGATTCTCACGAGATTGGGTGCGGACGTTCTCGTGGGCCGCATGAACCGCGTGCGCGAAGACGAGCGCATAAAGGCTGTTGGGCCGGACTCGTGGGTCCTGCCGTGCCCGACTCCGGGCCCGCAAGCACTCGATCCGGCGTTTACGCCGATGTACGACGGCGAGACGGAGATCTGGTTCGACTGGGCTTTCGTTGACTTTTGGAAGGCGAACATATGTGAGCGCCTCTAATCTGTTGGCGCGCGCGCACGGCACCAGCTTAATATCAACTCTTCGCATTTAGATACGATTCAGCGCGGTATTGTGGCGGATCCAGACTCGGCGGCGTCGTCGACGGGTACGTGCGGCGTATAGTCACTGTTACGAAACCTCTCGTCTCACATTGACACAACTCCGTCCATTAACCAGCGCAGAGCGGAGAGGAGAGTGTGCTAGTTGGCTCCCTCCGTGGGGTCATCGCAAAGCAGGCCACAGAGATCGAGTCGTTACGAAACAAACTAAAGGAGCTCACCGCGAACTCGGTCGCTGCTGCTGCGGAGGCGGCTGCTACCGCCACGCAGTCCGTAGTCAAATCCGACCAGGTGAGCGTACCGTTTCCACCTCTAACCCATATCGTGATATGAACCACTTCGCGCATATAGGAACGGACGGTGTTGGAGGCTGCTCTCCAGGCAGAGCGCACCAAACGTGCCGAAGTGGAAAAGGAGCAGGAAGACCTGCTCGTGTTGTTAGACGAGCTGAGTGGAAAGCGTGCGAAGGATAAGCAGCGCATGAAAGAACAAGGTATGGAGGTGTCGGAAGATGAAGACGATGATGGGGAAGGTGATGAGGAGGAAGAGGAAGAATAGCGGTTGGTCGCTGTTAGATTCGTAATCTACTCCGTAACACTGGTATATCAACAACTTTCTGTGGGCACTACCTTGCTAGCTGTTCAGTGCACGACCACTTTGCCTGGTCTCGCACACGTGAATGAATCCCAAGACGTGTATTTAATTGTATACTACGGGACTAATATCTGACTAACTTAAGTCGAGCCGTTGCCAACGAAAAGAAAAGGGGTCACCCGAGGGAAGCATAGACGGGAATCGGGAGGTGTCGGGCTCTCAAGCCCGTTACACTTGGCCACTGGGATTCCTGGGTCCCCAGGCACTTTGGTGTAGATAGGTAGGCAGATCTGCCAGTGAATTCCATCATTCCCGCGGAAGCATGGGACTCTCCTGACTTCGATCTCAAAAGTGGAAACGATGTTCGCCGCGGTCCCGCCATTGCGCAAGTCCCCTTTCCGTTTTCCTCGCCCCCATTTCTGCGCCGCCCTCCCCATTCACCTGTTGCTACAGCTACAGCTGCACACCTTTGCCCGTGGCTCACCACTCACCATTTCCGTGTCCCTCCTGCACAACTTCCCGTTTCCGTGCCCGTTACATTCAGTCACCATCTTTTGCGTGAAAGTGGCATTAATAGGGGAGATCCGACCAGTTGGAGAGCGAGAATATCATGTAGAATCACTCGATTCTGCTGAGGTCCTAAGCGAAATACCCCATTAAACATCCTGGCCAGGAAACTAAACTGTCGTGCCTTCCTTACTAGTGCGGTGATCGCGCCGACACTGCGAAATGGGGACCCAGGGCGAGCGACGAAACGACAGCACGCTGCCATTTGTGTGTCGGAACCGATCAGCAGGCAATACACGATGGTATCGTACTTGTACATTCTTCACGATAAGAGACAAAACAAACTTCAATGAGTGACAATCAGTTCTTCTGTTCCTTTATCCAAGATCTTGGAACGATAGAGCACTGGAACGACTGTGGGTGGCTGTGTGATCAGTCAGCGATGAGTTTGGCTACCTCTCTGAGATTGGAGCCGAAATGTACCTACTCCAGCGCCCGTGAATGGACAATTAGCTCTCGTTCCGCTGGCATACTTCCCCTTTTCGATGTTGAAGACTGACAATAAAAAAGCGGCGACGATGAATAGCGTCGTTTGACTCGTTTCCAAGTGCCTCCCAGGGCAGACACATCTGCCGTACCCAAATGCTAATGAAAATACTGGGTCGTCGCGTAAGTTACCCTCTTTGTCTAAGAATCACCTGGCTCGAGGTATACGGCCGGATCGTGTAAGACCCTCCTGCGACCAGTCAAAGCCATCTATGGGCAGTTAAAGAGACTTCCTCACCACGTGTTCGTTAGTACCACTGCACCCGATGACATTTATCTTGTATCACCGAGACCTTGCCTGCGATAAGAAAAACGCACCCTTTAATTGGGTATGAAAAAACCGTCATATAGCGTTAGATAGGACCGTTAGGTAACCTAGTTACTATCTTTTGCTATTCTTTGCGAGTCGCAGTTCTGCTATTACGATGGGGGGTCCGCGCGGCGCCGATGGGGAGAGGGAGAGAAACGGGGCGCGACGCGGACAGTCAATTAAGGCGCCGCAACGAAGCGCGGCTAGGTTTATTCAGTCTGGGAACATGTACAGGCAGTGTGGGTAATTAGGGGAGACAGGAGGAGACATGCTCGAGCGAATGCGAAGAGGAGACAGAGGTATAGAAAACGGGCGACAGCGCAGAGTGCTTCTCGATCGAAAATGGGGTTCTCTGTTCCGAGACGAGGTCGCGACGGGCAGGTGGGACCCTTCTGGAGCGACCAGATGAGCGTCGGCGGCACAGTGAACCTCATCAACGATCCCATGGCAAGGTAAAAGGGCGTGGTGGGTGGGAAAAAAGAAAGGATCCGGTTCTTTAGACCGGTTGGCAGGCAGGTGGCGGCATGGAGGAAAGGAATGCCGCCCCGCCCGCTCACTCACTGGCAAAGACAATGCTCGCCTCGCTCCGCCTTAGACCGGCCACTACGCACAACACCTGGCCCCTGACGACCACCTTACACATACAGGCGGGGTTTCAATGGGACCATGCCAATTTCTTTCCCACCAAAATTAATCGTAGTAATTAATAAATGAATTTATATATTCTGCTTATTGCTCTTGAAATCTTTTTTGGAATTAATTTAATCATGTGGAGCGCATGACTAATTTTCCTGCCCCTCAGAAACCTGTACCTGTACCCCTCACACTGTATGCAAACCAGAGTTTAAATGAGAAAAAAACTCAGAGGAAACCCTGTAGAGTGTTAAAGGATTTCCAAAGTTTATTTCCCATTAAACTTTGAATGTAGAGTGTTACGGTATGCATGAAGTGGATGCTTACTTTATGGTGATGACCTCGTTAGTAAGTTGTAATGTGTCATGGACAGTGAGATCGGTCAGTGAGTAGTACAATCACATGCCGATGTGGCATGAGTCATAACTAGGATAGCGATAGTAGGGTTCGAGCTACTTACGCCATTCGTCTTACAGTTTTGGGAGGAGCTTTAAAGCATCCTCATACATGTATAAATAGTGGCTCGATGAGACCAAGATACGCCATCATGGTCTTCATCAATCACCACTTTCTCTCCCATCTTCTCTATCACATGTGTTTCGCTTGCTTCTTTGTGCAAGTCAACTTTATTGATCATCGGATTACCTAGTGGCACGACTTGCCCTAGTGTACGATGGGATCACGTGCCTCAAATAAGAGCCATGTATCCTGTGATAACAGGTCATGTGATCTCGAAGACATATTTTGCTAAGTCGTGAGCGCCCTTTCGCAGTCCAAGTCGGACTAACACCAGTGGTGGCATTACATTAAGACCAAGATCCCTCCATCGTGGCATTCACAACTCGAGACCAGTGGAGAAACTTTCAGACTTACTCCCTTGAACGCAGGGGAGACTGCAATGTACCCGAACAATTCCTAGGGGCTGCCAGGTGGAGAGAATATCGTGGAGAAACAGGATACTTCATTGACTTCGCATCGGGGCCAACCCAATATCGCCCTGTTGAGTTTAATTTCGATAACTTGTGCTGGGTAGAGATTACCTGGAACCCTATAGACAACCGATATGATGCAGTACGACCAGCAGGAAGAAACTACAACTGCAACATCAATGCCAGAAACTTGCCCACGCGAGAACAGTGGGGACGTATTGATGGACAACCAGAAGAAGAGCCTAGTACTTCCAAACCTAGAACACCCACCCCATCCAAGACAAGTGGAGACGACGAGGAAGCCAATGCAGACGACGAGTCTGAGATCGAGGATGTAGTCCAAACAGCTGAGTCCCTTCACATAAACGAGCCAGAAACTATCACAATCCAACCTCCAGCCGAGATGGCGACAGCCACCATCACTCAAGAAGAGCTCGCAATTGAAGAAGCGTGACGAATTGCAGAAGAAGCAGAGGCCCACCTGCGGCCAATCAACCCAGCGACAGGGCATTGCATGACCGCAGACGACGCGGCAATATTTAGGGTGGTAGGACCAGACATGCCGGATCCACCACCAGGCGCAGGAGGACCCCCACCACAAAGGTGACCAGGGGGGAACTTTGGACAAGGCCCACCCAACCCTCCAAGAGGGGGAGGAGGAGGCGGAGGAAGACATCCACAGTTTGGAGGAGGAGGCGGAGGCGACCCATTCGGAGGAGGACCACCGCCACCACCCGGTGCACCACTTCTCAGACCACCTCATGGGGCCAAAAAGCTCGTCGGGGAAACCCCCAACATATTCGATGGAAATTGAGATGAGTACGAGTTGTTCCTCACCCAGTGGCACATTTACTGGGGGCAGAATGCAGAAGCGCTGATCATGCTCAACGTGTACCAGTGATGCCTATTATTCCTGGGCTTCATCAAAGGACCAAAAGTAGCCAACTGGATGTTGGGATTCCTCCAGTGGCTGAACAATGAATTGTGACTTGGAAGGGACAGATACAATCCCTTCCTGTGGGACACATTAACGGCGAGATTCTCCAACCGTTTCTCAAACGTGCTTGAACAAGAGCAAGCCCAAGCCACCCTAGCAAAGGGATTCAAGATGATTGGAGACGATATTGACTCGTACATCACCAATTTCAAACAGTTAGCATGGAAGGCTGACTATCGCCTAAACAACTGCCAAACCCTGGATCGCTTTACGGCGGGGCTGCCCAAGGCGCTCTTCACAAAGATATATGAGTTAGACGACCCTCAAATGTTTGACAAGTGGAAAGAAGTGGCCCTATGCAGGCAAAAACAATACATCCACTTACAGGCACGACTAGGCCTCAATATGTCTAACCCTCGCAGCATGCCACCCCCACGATCCAACCAGCCACACAGCTACAACCCTCAATGGGCACCACCGCGCTTCCCGCCACCCCGATATGACCCAAACACCATGGATATGTCCACGGATCGGACCCGCCCACGACTCACAGAAGTAGGGGATCCCAACAGAGGGGGATATCAATGCCCTCCATTTCCGCCCCGAGGAGGACCGGGTCAAGGGAGGGGAGGCGGTCAATGCCGCGACATGAGGGAAGTCATCTGTTACAACTGTAACAACCTGGGCCACTTCTCACGAGATTGTACACACCCACAAAAGCCCAGGCAGTTGTTCCAACTGCGTGCAAGTTCAAGCTGAAGCGCGGACACCAACTATTACAGTCAAGAACCCATGAATGCACGATGCAGCAAGGCTACACCCGAAGAACAAGCCAAAGGGTGGATGGACACCATTCAAGGGGCTAGTGACGAGGTCAAGGACCTCATATTCAAGGACCTATGGACCCAAGAGGGTTTTCAGGACGCCTAAACCCATTGGCCTGGGTGAGGGCAGTTAATTGTAATTCTGTAATCATGACTTGCTACTGTTCGCTTCGAATTCCAGTCTCAATTTGCACCAATTACTCCATGGCCGACATAAAAGGACTTGTTGACTTGGGTGCAACCGACAATTTTATAAGACCCACATTCGCAAAACGTATGGGCCTTGGGCTACAAGCCCTTGAACGACCTAAAAAGATATGGAACATAGATAACACCGAAAATAAAGCTGGGTCCATCACTCACTTCATCGACCTCGATGTTCAAACCAACAGAGTTAACAAAGTCATGAGGTTTCTAGTCACGGACATCAGCAATGAGAATCTAGTCCTCGGGTACCCCTGGCTCGCAACATACGAACCCACCATCAGCTGGGCTCATGCCATGATCCACAAAGGCACACTACCGGTAGTACTCTGATCAATTAACCTGACGGAACGGCAAGCTACCATTGCCAGTGCAATCACCCAAACCGAAGCAGGAGACATTGTACAAGAACTGGAGGAGGAGTGTCAGATATGAACCACTGCCACTGAACTGGCCATCGCCGCCAATCAAAACACAGTTGCAGCGATCCTTCTGGTGCCATACCAATGATTCACCAAAATCTTCAGCGAAGAAGTGTCCCACCGATTCCCACCGTCCCAACCATGGGATCACGCGATTGACTTCAAACCAGGCACACCGGTGAGCATCGATTGCAAAATCTACCCCATGTTGCAAGATGAAGATGAGCAACTTCGTAAATGGCTGGACGAACAACTGAAGATGGGTTACATACGACCCTTGAAGTCACCATACGCCTCATCCTTCTTCTTTATCAAAAAGAAAGATGGCAAACTACGTCCAGTCCAAGACTATCAGAAAATCAATGCTTGTACCATGCATAATCAGTATCCACTACCACTCATGTTGGAACTCATCAATGACCTTGGGAATGGGCACATCTACACCAAACTCGACATGCGATGGGGGTATAACAATATTCGAGTCAAGGAAGGCAACAAACCGAAAGCAGCCTTCAAAACGAAATATGGACTCTACGAACCCCTCGTTATGTACTTTGGACTCACCAACTCCCCAGCGACGTTTCAAAACATGATGAACGACATATTTGGTGACACAATCCTCTACTACGAATCATGTGGAACGATCATACGAGTTTATATGGATGACATTGGTATTGCTACGAGCGAAGAAGCAGGTCTACAAGCCCACATCAATGCAGTTAGCGCAGTCTTACAAATCGTACTCGACCATGACCTCTACTTCAAACTCGAAAAGTGCGGATTCCACCAACTGTGCATGGATTACCTGGGGGTAATCCTTGAAAAGGGGGTGACTTGCATGGACCCCATAAAAATTTCAGGTATACGTGACTGGCCGCGCCCCACGAAGGTGCAAGATGTCCGCTCCTTCCTAGGTTTCTGTAATTTTTACCGACTTTTCATCCATGGCTTCGCCACCTATGCACAAGCACTCAACAAACTCACGCGCAAAGATGCCGAATGGACCTGGGGCAAAGATGAGGAAACGGCCTTCCAGACCCTCAAACACCTTGTCACCAGCAAACCGGTACTCACACACCCCACCCTGACTGACCAGTTCGAACTCGAAGTAGACGCATCCGGATACGCCGTAGGTGCAGTACTCCTACAGAAGAAACGAGATGGGAAATGACACCCCATTGGCTACTTCTCTGCTACCTTAAATGAAGCAGAACGCAACTACAATATCTACGACCTGGAACTCCTGGCCATTGTCAAGGCACTACGACACTGGAGACCATTCCTAGCCGGCTCACCACACAAGATCAAAATCTTCTCTGACCATCTCAACCTCATGCACTGGAAATCACCACAAAAGATAAGTCGTCGTGTAGCCTGAGAAGTACTCGAACTCATGGAATATGATTTCAAGATCCATCACATAAAGGGGACCAACAATGGCAGAGCCAACGCACTATCATGAAGACCCAACTACGACCGAGGCGAAAAAGACAACAAAGGAGTTGTGGTACTACCTGAAGCCATATTCATATGAAACCTCACAATGCAAACCCTGGAAGCTCACAATCAAGATGAGGACATCCTACACCCTTGGGTGGATCCACACAAGCTCAAGAAGGTCGATGGGACCTGGTACTGACAAGGGGCACGAGTAATCACGGGGGGACAAGACACAATCTGCACCATCATTGCCAACCACCACAACCCCCCAGTATATGGGCACCCGGGAATCAAGCGAATGCTGAGGATCATTGAATGTAGTTACTGGTGGCTGCAGATGCTGAAACACGTGACAGAATACGTCCAAGGATGCACGGAATGCCAATGCCACAAAATCAGCAATCAACCCACGAAGGCACCACTGGTACCCATCACGCCACTCGCTGACGCCAAGCCATTCGAAGTCATAGCCCTCGACTTTATCACCAAGTTACCAATCTCCCAAGGATACGACTCAATCCTCACGGTAACAGACCACGACTGCACCAAAGCGTCCATCTTCATCCCCTGCAACGAGGAAGTATCTGCAGAGGAAACCACTGCCCTGTACGTCACTCATGTCTTTTGGAGGTTTGGACTACCGGCAAAAATTATTAGTGATTGTGACCCACACTTCGTGTCATGATCACGTGCCATGCCACGTAATGGCTCATGGACTCATGTTTCAGATATGTTTCAGATGTGGTTTATATCTAGACATCAGCTTATCTGATGTTCCATTGTCTCATTCTCTGTTTCAGATCGTTTCCCCTGATGCGCTGGCCTTCTGTAGGATTATTCTCTGTTTCATCTCTCCTTGCTGGCAGATGACGTGTAACCTTCAATGTGCTGGCAAGAGTCAGTCTGATGTGTATATAAGTCGTGTAGTCTACATTGTAGAGTCCTCATTCGAGTCTTGTTCATAATATATCCCACTTCTCCTCTCGTCTCCTTGAAGTTCTTCGCTCTCACGCTTAGTCAGCGCCCGGTCCGGTAGTCCAGACCCTTGCCAGCGTGCCAGGAAGCGTCCCTTGGACGGTAAACATCATGAAGGTCGTACAGACCTAGTCTAGTCTCGAGAACGATCCGGGTGATCGTAAAACTTCACATCCAAGTTCACCTGTGAAATGTGCCGGATCTTGGGCATTTACCAAAGCGTCTCCACAGCTTACCATCCCTGAACGGACAGACAATCGGAATGCACCAATCAATGGTTAGAGCAATATCTACGGTTCTGGACCAATGAGCACCAAGATAACTGGGCGCAATTCCTACCCATGGCAGAATTCACTCACAATAGTTGGCCACATGAGGCAACAAGGAAGTCCCTGTTTTCACTCATGATGGGATACAACCCACACGCCGACTGGACCGATAAGCCATCCCCCATTCCCCAGGTTCTCACATGACTCCAACAATTCCAAGAATCACAGAGAGAGGCCCAGAACCTCATCCAAAAGGCCCAGTTGCTGTGGATCAAACACCAAGATATGCCCAAGTACCAGATAGGGGATCAAGTGTGGCTAGAAGGGCATCACCTTCGAACCAATCAACTGACAGCAAAACTTGCGGTGCGACAGCATGGCCCCTTCAAAATCACATGTGTACTATCACTGGTCAATTATCAACTCGAGCTTCCCACACAGTGGAGTATTCACCCCATGTTTCACATTGATTTGCTCACACCTTATTGTGAGACACCCTTACATGGGGAAAACTTCCAACGCCCACCACCGGATCTAGTAAACAGCGAGGAGGAATATGAAATCGAATGAATTCTAGACTCCCAGTGTTTCGGCAGAAGCAAAAAGCTGCAGTACCTTGTGAAATGGAAGGGCTATCTGGACTCGGAGAATCAGTGGGTCAACAAGGATGATGTCTTTGCCGACAAGGCCATAGTGGAGTATGAGTGGAGTTCAACACTCGTGAAAGCACATATAAGCGAGTCAAGTGATGCTAAGTTCCCCCCATTCTTTCATCCTGGACTCTCCACTCAGCCAACAATGTCTCTTTCCACTTCCACCTCTTCCCCCACTGTCACTCCCCAGCTCAGAGGAGCCTTCACCCACCAAGAACTCAGCACCGCAGTCGACAACCTGGTCACCATCAAAGACGTCAACAACCCCAACACCCCTGCCACTTACTGGCTTGTCAGCGCCGATGGCCAGTGGCTCAACGCCACACCGTACACACAGGCTGAAGTCCATCGGCTTTGTGCAGCTCTCTGAGACAGTGCGGATACCTCACCTGGACCTCTCCCAGTACGAGTCGAGTATTGGGTCGAAACTGTTGGAGTTGCAGCCACACACGGCGTGTAAGCGTCGGGGGCGTTCGGGCCGGCTGGACTGGTAACACACAATATTCTCAAGTCGAGCTCAGTTGCTCGACCGTGGTCTCATTTTTCTACTGTACGAAATTTATTTTCACTCTACATAAATACTTCATAGCCCTAGAGTACATACCTCAGCCGTTTCTCCCAAAACACTGAGGTTAGTAGCTTACTTTACTTCCCGTATGTTAACTTTACTTACTGTGTATTAGTCGCGCTTCCCGCGCTCCTACAGGTACATACACAATGCTATTAGCCGTTTCTCCCAAAACGCTGAGTCGCGCTTCCCGCGCTCCTACAGAAACGGGCAAAGACCGTGAGCACCAAGCGCTGGGAGGATTGGAAGGAGACGGCGGAGCAGTGGAGGCTCGAGCAACTGGCAATGGCAGCAACAAGAAGAACACGCATCCTGGAGAAGAGGAAGTTGTTCAATGCAATGATGTGCACCAGATTCAAGAACAACCCAAATGAGAGCTGAAGGAATGGTATCCAACTGAGCATCAGTTCATCATTTCCACTACCGACTCTGATGACCCACACGAAACACCCTACGCCTGTGACACGGTGGGCTGCCCCCTCTACCGAGGCGCCTTCCACCTGGACGTCCCCTCAACATCTCACCACACTGCGGTACTCAACCGCCGCCTCACCGACTCCCACTTCGTGCCTTACAGTTACGTTCATAACCAGGGCAAGAAGTTCGTTCACTTCCCCATCACCGATGCCCAAGGTGTCACCACTCAAGCACCCTGCATTCAGGTCATTATGACTGCTGACCCCATCATGCTTGCCCTCGCCACCGACAGCAACAAAACGTTCTCAAAACCGCTGTACACGGAACCCCAAGTTCATGAGCGTGGCAAGCCCCACTATGGCAAGCTTGAGGTACATACCCTCGCCGCTGGGCATGCCAACCAGCGCCACCTCGATACGGCAGTTAATGAGTTGAAGGACGTGGGGCTAAAAGCTGAGTTGCACTGATTCCAAGCCCTCAAGCGTGAGGCTGAAAGGATCAAGCAGCGTCTCCGCGCTCTCGTGCAAGCACTCGGTGGCATCCAAGGTGACTTAGCACGTTGTAAGTTCAGATTGGAGATGGTGGACATTCACAACCGTGTGGACTCAGTTCAGGAAGGATGGATCGGAGGAATCGGGGCTCCCTGGTGCCATGGTCGTCATGGCTGAAAAGGGGGTGATGTTATGGTACGCATAAAGTGGACACTTACTTTATGGTGATGACCTTGTTAGTAAGTTGTAATGTGTCATGGACAGTGAGATCGGTCAGTGAGTAGTACAATCACATGCCGATGTGGCATGAGTCATAACTAGGATAGCGATAGTAGGGTTCGAGCTACTTATGCCATTCGTCTTACAGTTTTGGGAGGAGCTTTAAAGCATCCTCATACATGTATAAATAGTGGCTTGATGAGACCAAGATATGCCATCTTGGTCTTCTTCAATCACCACTTTCTCTCCCATCTTCTCTATCATGCATGTTTCGCTTGCTTCTTCGTGCAAGTCGACTTTATTGATCATCGGATTACCTAGTGGCGCGACTCGCCCTAGTGTACGATCGGATCACGTGCCTTGAATAAGAGCCATGTATCCCATGATAACAGGTCACGTGATCTCGAAGACATATTTCGCTAAGTCGTGAGTGCCCTTTCACAGTCCAAGTCGGACTAATGCCAGTGGTGGCATTACATAGAGTTTAAATCTCTTTGAAGTAAAATTTCACAGAAAAAAAAAAGTTAGACTCTCCATTTGTGACAAAGTCATGTGATATGTGACTGTGACATGTGACACTCACATGTATGCCACAAACATGCCTGAACAAAGACAGGCACACAAACTTCTATATCTGACACATGTCACCTGACCTTGTCACAAATGGAGAGTCTAACATTTTTCTTCCATGAAATTTTACTTCAAAGAGATTTAAACTCTACATTCAAAGTTTAATGGGAAGTAAACTTTGGAAATCTTTTAACACTCCACAGGGTTTCCTCTGAGTTTTTTTCTTATTCAAACCCTGGTGTGCATGCAGTGTCAACCAGGGTATGGCAGGTTTTGTGGCCTTGGATGTGTGTTATTTATTGACATATTTTAAACTACTACTACTTGTAAAGGCCCACCACTCGCCATCTGAGTTGTTGTGTCAGTAGTGTCATGGTGTAATGCCACCACAGGGGTGTTAGGTATGACGTGTACCACGTAAGACAACAGGATCAGGGTAGTGTGAGTTGGTTAGGACTCAGTTCAGTGGTGAACAAGTATCACTCGGTTTCCCAGGGACCAGAGGATAATAGCAGAAAGTCAAGGCTCAAGCGAAGATGCGAGCAAAAGCGGAGACTCAAGCGCAGTGGCAAGTTGAAGATCATTCACATCAGGAAAACCCATGTTTTACTTATTCATACTTTTCTGTACTTTTCCATTCTTTGCAGAAAACAAGTATAAAAAGTAAGAAAAAGAAATCCCTCTTTCTTTTTTTTTTTACTTGCTGAACTGCCAAAAAAGTACAGAATAAGTAGAGTACCAAATGACCAAAAATGGACAAAACAAGATATCCAAAAATGGAAATATCGGACCAAACTTTATTTCTTTGGTCCGAAATTACCATATATGGTAATAAATCAGACAAAATGTTCAAAAATCGGACCAAAATCCAAAATTTTTCCCAGAAATATGCCTAAAAAGTATAAAAAGTACAGAAAAAGAAGAGGGGATTTCTTTTTGCAAGTAGTTGGTGCTTTTCTGAAAGGGTTCTTTATTCCCTTGCTGAAAGCAATAAAAGAACAGAAAGTATGAATAAGTAAAATGTGGGTTTTCCTGATGCGTGAGGCAAAGACGACATGGTATTACACAAGAAGTCAAGTCTACCATACAAGCTAGGTAGGGCGTGACTTATATACTAGTACAGGATGTTTGTGATGTGCAAACATATGGTGCAATGCTGAGCCAACAGTCTTAAAGCGTAAACAAAGGGAGGAGTTGAATATAGTACAAGTGAATTCCGTGGGATGACACGTGCCTCAGAAATGGTCAGCGGACAAAAAGAAGCATAAAACTGGCCATTGTATTGCCAAGGCGCAGGGTGCGAGATAGAAGCCGAGAAGCACGCTAGACTGAATCATATCATAAACATACTGTGAATATGTGAAGAAAGATGTGACAGGGCACAAGAGGAAGGATGCAGGAGGGAAAATCGTAACATTACCCCCCCATCAGATTTGAAGTTGCCACGACTTTGACCAGTCACTGGTGCTGGCCCAATCCTCCTCAATGGGTCCATTGGATGGTTCGGGAGATGGGGAACGAGGGCAGGTATGACGCCAAAGAAACATGAATTGCCTGCTTTCCCCACAGTTCAAACACTGCTTGTACAGGGGGCACTTGATCTCTTCATGAGTAGCGTCGTACCTCAGGCACTTGCCACACCATCAAGGGCGACTGTCTGGGTCCACGTATGCAGGCGTCATAGGGGAGAGTCGGCGGATGAGACAGACATCGAGCCTATGAGCTTGACTTCTGCACCACTGGCACGGCTCCCTGGCCCATCATTCTGGGCACTGAGCCACCAGGTGTTCCGTCAATTTGCACTGGAAGCACTTGCGCTTATGCCTGTGGCCTTCCCCATGAAGGTGGGGCATCTTGTTGATAAGTGACCTGTGTGCACTTAGCAGCTCAATGGACACGCAGATAATGGACTGCTTTAGATTAGATACACAGGACTTGTAGATTAGATTATTATGATCTTTACAATCTTGGACTTCTTATATTCCTTTTTCTATGACATCATGGACCACTCTGGATTGCCCTTATACTATGTCTATGTACTTTTCCCTTGTTCTCTTATCTTCATTGTGATATCATAGTCTGGACTCTGCTTGTTCTTTACGCCTTGTTCTCCTGCCTAGTCCACTCCTTTGTCCGAGTATAGAACAATGCGCCTTGTTGTATTTACTGTGACTTGCTGTTACCAGCGTCACCTTCTGTACAGTATAAGTAGAGTACCATGTACGCTCTGGCACCACACCAGTTCCTCATCTGTTGTGTGCCAGGTATGTTTCTCTCTCCTGTATAAACACCAGTTCCTCATCTGTTGTGTGCCAGACCACCATCTGCTTCACTTGCTAGATCTTACTCTGTTGCTGCTTCAAGTACCACCCACATATCTCATCACAGTCTCCCTTGCCACTGTGAGTATGTCCTACATGTGTACTGTTCATCACATCTCGCTAGGTCCAGCATTGCGAGGTGTGAGGGGGATGGGTTCCAGTGAGCCTCATGGACGCACCGGCTTCGTGTGGAGCTCAGCATACTTGTCGGCGATGAGGGGGATTGTAATGGTCCTTCTGGCCTGTTGTGGTACCCGACTTGGGCTTCAGTGTCGAACACTGATGAATGCCGAGTTGTACGTGGGGAAGGCATCACGAACAGTCATAATGACAGACAGAGGTTGGCACAACAGCACAACCTATAGTGGAAAGGGAATGTCGCAGTGGCTGGACGGGTCTCCGAGGGCACACTGAGGAGCAGAGAGGGGGATGAACAATCTCCAAGTTCAGAGGTAGGTATAAACTAGAAACCTGGCAACGAAGGGCACAGGCCAGCAGCTACATGACTATGAGGAGTAGGATAGAGGGAAGGGGGAATCCAAGATGTTCTCAAAGCTGGAGTCTTAGGGACTCTCAGCTACTCTACTTATACGCGTTCAGGGAGCTTTCAAGCTCAGCCCAAACCTTGAGTCGAGTCATGAACCCTAGTACACTGATAACCATCGACCAATGGCATAAGGCACTCTTGGTGTGAGTCAGAGATAAGGAGGCATGAGGCAAGGGTCCAGACTATGACATCATAGATAAGAGTCCACCGGCTACTGAATGTACCGGTCCCATAATCACAAGCTAACCTGGGCACGTGCTCATCTGGGCTCTTCTGGAACGTTCTAGAGCAGGTCACGTGCCAGGTCACGTGATGGCCATTTGATGTACCGGCGCTTGGGCTGTTGCTGAGGATTGGCACTGATAACTTTGCAAGTTATCGTTTGACTCCGAGTCTTCTGGTAAACTCTGGTTTCCCATGGTCACGTGCAAGGGCGGTTGAGGGCAGAACGTGACAGGGATGGCTCAAGCGTACTGAAGACACTTCTGGACGGACAAGAAGTCCATGTTGAGGTGAAACTGGTCCTGCATCAGCTCAGTCTCTAGCTGCCGAATGTCTGATTGGTGGGTGCGGATTGCATCCTGATGTGTGAGACACTTGTGAAGTCAGGAGATGTCTGCATGCAGACAGGGGTTGTGAAGCTTGACCAGAACTTCGTTCAGGACTATAGTGCGGGGGTCATGGGGGTGGAACATGTTGAGCTGGTTGTCGGTAAGGTGCTGTGCTAGCTGATCCATGTAGACTTCATTCATGAACACCTGGGAAACATAGCAGGGATTGCCCTTCCCCATTGTCCCAACTACTTCCTGATAGTTTTGGCAGTAGTAGATGTACCACACGGTCTGTTTGGGGTAGCCTGCCTCTCTGATTAGAAGTGGGAAGAAGATAGGGGAGTCGGGGTCATTAAGGATACAGCCAATGGATAGTGGTGGCTTATATAATTGATACCCCCAGCCGATGGTGAGAATCTTTTATCGTTCATACTCAGCCGACGTCGGCCGACGTTGGAGACTCCCACATGATTGATACTCCAGCCGGCGCCGGCTGGGAGCGGGGGTCTGCTTTGCGATGATAAGTCTGCAACAGTGAATATATAATACTAGGTAGTACACCTGAGTGACAGGGAACAAAGAAAATAGAGATATACCAAAGGGGATTGCTGAATGGATGTGAGAGGGATTCATCAATGGTGCAACAAGTGCAGGGTGTCTGAGGAGATTGGATAACTTTGTGGCGAGTACTTAGTGTCGGAAGAGATCAACATCAGAATGCATCGAAGCATGGACCTCCCGACCATCTCCTATGGGTGACTGTCCAACCAATTAAATATCTATCTGAGGAGTTCAAAGATGCATCTAAGTGCGGACATCCCGACCATCTTCTATGTGTGACATGTCCAACCAATTAAATATCTATCTGAGGAGTTTAAAGATGCATCTAAGTGCGGACATCCCGACCATCTTCTATGTGTGACATGTCCAACCAATTAATTACACCTTGTATTGATGGGTATCTTTATGAGTTCAGGGTGCCTATCATGAAACAGGTGCTCCAATAGTATAGCCATGTATATATTTCTATTTATCTGAAGAGATCAAAGATGCATCCAAGTGCGGACCTCCCGACCATCTTGAGTGGGTGACATGTCCAACCAGTCAATACACTTCCTTGAATTGACTGGGCATCCAGATGCATTCAGGGGACCTATATCAATACTCTCTCTGCATAGCCACATTCAAAAAGAATAGTATATGAACACATCCTGGACCAGCACAGATACCCTATTGCTCATAAATGGATAAGATATCTAACTGGCAAATATGTCTCGCATCAGTTGGTATCCATATGCATGAGCTATTATTGTAAACATAGACGGACACTCCGTCAGCATAGCTATGGACACATTTCTATCTATCTGTTCTGGGTCCAGATGTCTGGATGAATTTTAGTAGCACCCCTACCAGTGTCCATATTCCTATAGAATGGTTAGAATCCTGAGAATGGGTGTATTTAAAACCACTTACCTGACCTTCTCTGACACCTTGACAGTTCGTTTCGCTTCCTCAAGAACTTCCTTCCCTTTCCCTACACGAAGCGGATGGCCAACCTGCATCCCTTGCCATCGCACCTGAGGTCGTGACGGGCTGGCCATGTCTGGAATGGTGATGAATGAGTTGGCAGTGTAGGTGTGATGTGGATGAGATGCAGACCTGGTGATGATGATCTATTCATACTCACATCTTCGTTTCCAGTAGAGGCAGAGCCTCTGTCGTCATCTACATACAATGTTATCACTTGGATCAGTTGAGGGGGACATAATAACAATCACATGTACCAGAACAGGCTTCATCATACACATGAGACATATGCAGGGGTGGAGAGCCCATAGCCATGTCATTCTCAGGTGGATCATCATCAGAATCATCAGACTTGGTGGGATCAGTCTTTTCAGATGAATCATCATCACTGGAGTCTTCTGAAGGCTCAACAGAACCAGTCTTATCATCCTCCTGATCCGAGTCCTGACTATTTGGAAGAACAAAATACTCTTCATCAGATCCTTGTGATTGCAGTGTTCTAGCGTCTCGGACACTCCGCTGATGCCTCGGGGGATCCTCGATATTGTCAAAGAGTGGGGAGGTCGGCACCCACATTAGGGGACCAATTCCTCGATCTTGTCTGTGCCTCCAGTGGTCCAGAATACGGAAGACCTCTCCAATCTGGATCTTGGATGGGTCCTTCCACTCAAAGTGATCTGGAGTGCATTCATCAATAATCCAGAACGATGGGTCCTTCACCAAGGCTCCCCATGGAATGATCAGCTTGGGCTTTCTGGTGACATATCCTAAGTCACATGTATCATATATTGCTGCACAGTGATTGAGAGAAAGGCTTACGGATATGGGCGGTGCAATAATCCCTGAGCAATGACTGAACCACCTTGGCTTTATATCCATCAGACATAGCAACTGTGGGAAGTTTGGGGCATCCGTCTCTATCACATATAATAGGGATTGGGGTTTTGATTGTCCTTGAGAGGTCCTTTTTTGGAGTATCAACAATCTCTGGAATTTACATGAATGATATTCAATCATTTGACAAGAAGCTTGCCAAACCTTTTGCAAAGCACTTCTTTCCAAACTGAGTCCACTGCTCCCAGAGGGTGGCACTCTTCCAGTCTGTGCAGAATGTCCTAAAGTCCTTTCCATCCTGCAACACACTGCTGACATCATTACTGGAATCAGGTTGCACCAATCCACAGTCAGCTAGTAATATTAATGCATCTTTGGATGGCTTACAAGCCAACCTTGAGGTTGTTGTCTTCGCCCTCATATGCTGTGAGAACAATGGAACGAATACCACATGTCCTATAGAGTTGACTTTGAAAGTCTTGGATGATCCGCTCACGCATAGAAGATGCCATTCTGTATAGGATGCATGAGGGAAATTGATCAGAGGTGATGCTTGTTCCCATACCTGGACTGAATGTGCTTTGGTGGTGTCTTCTCTGACCATTCCTTGGCAGCATTCACATACTCCTCTTGATCCTCAGCAGATAGTTCATTCCATAAAGCAGTAGTTGCGTCTTGAAGGGCCCCCAAGAAACCAGAGTGTCCTAGTTCTGTCCCAGACACATCCTTTGCAAGCTCCAAGACCTCATCACGGTGCAGGTGATAGAAAGCATTCCTGGCAGACCATTTGCGAGTGAACTTGATGTATTCACGCCTGGGGCGGACATAGTGGTTATAAAACCATTTCTGAATTCTCTGAAATGTAGAAGAAGCAATATATTCTTTGCTGTCAAATTTAAATGGAGCCTACCTTAGTGGCGACCTTCTTATCAAATTGTGCACTTGTAGGGCGAAGCAGATACAGCTGAGCCATGGCTTTCTCAATTATCCTAGTGCGAAGACTTGTATCGGCAGCTTGGAAGTCTTGGAGATATTCCTGTAATATATCTGCATCTCGAGGAGTAATGGAAAAGCCTGGGTCAGTAGACAGCTCTCTCTGGCTCTGTGATACCTCGGACTCTCCGCCATTGTCAGAGTTGCTGGTGTCGTCCATCTGCATGGTATAGAGATGTACGCAAGGGTGGTAAGAAGACTGGAAATGAGTGGACAATTATACTGAGTGTGCTGGTACCTAAATACTACATTCCAGTAGCATTGTAATGTCAGATTAGAAAGCACGCCCATACATTCCATGTCTCGGGATACCCTGAGGATTAAACAGGTATACACATGTAGATATGTGTGGAGAGATGATGTGACAAGCCTAGATGGGTGTACAGTGTGTATCTGATTGATAGATGCAAAACAGATGGGAGATATATGTCTCATACTTGGATCGTGCTTTGAGAGTGGACCCCCTGATCTTGATGAATCATGTCATAGATATCTACACAGAGAACAATGTATCCACTATCATGAAACATATACTGCACACATTGCATTGCCGATACGGATAGGATGTACAGAACACCACATGTTTCATGCTTGGCTACATATGACTGTGTATCACGTGCGGACCTCCCGAACATGATAGATAATGTCATGCATGTCTACACAGAGTGTACAAGATAAATACCATCATGAAACATACACTGCACAATGGATGGCTGATACGGATAGAACACCACATGTCTCATGCGTAGCTACATATGATTGTACATCACGTGCGGACCTCCCGAACATGATAAATGATGTCGTAGATGTCTACACAGAGTGTACAAGATATATACCATCATGAATAATACAGTGCACAATGGATGGCCGTACAGAGTACTACATGTTTCATGCTGTGTTATTTATGATTGCGCATCGAGTGTGGACCTCCTGATCACGATTGATGATGTCATACATATCTATACAGAGTATAACATATATACCGTCATGAAATATACACTGTACAATCGATTGGCTGATACAAATATGATGTACAGAATTCCACATGTCTCATGCTTTGCTACATATGATTATGCATTGCGAGCGGACCTCCCAATCGTGGTGGATTATGTCATTGATATCTACATGAAGCACACCATATATACAGCTACGATGCAAATGGCTACAATGCAAACACTACACACAATAGATGAAGGATATGGATATGACTGGCATGAGATATAGACTTAGGGGGAATATGGGACATCTCCTTTATGCGGGTGGATGGGTATCAATGTCTTAGGTAATGTCGGGCACCCCGAACTCGGAGATAAATGAGGCCACAACTTGTTATAACGTTTTGAACACATACAGGCAGAATACAGTACATGGGGGCGCTATGGACTTTCACTTCCCTTTGCGAATAGATCCTTCCCTTCCAAATACTTACCCATGCTCTCTAGATCAATCAGTGCCCTGTAGATGCCATCGTCGAACTGTTGGAGCCGACCCCGCAGATTTCTCAGGTCATCCCATGCACCTGTGAGGATCAGCTTGCATCGCTCAATTTGGGACTCCACACTGCCTAGATCGTCAGGCATGGGGGACGCAGGGAGGGTGACACCTAGAGGGTGGAAAATGCGTGAGGGGGCTGACCGAGAAGGCCGTGCACGAGGGGCGGAGTGCCCAACTTTCTTAACATATTGTAGAGTTCAATTGAGTGGTCGCAGAAGTATGATAGATGCGTACCTTGCGTTTCGGAGTGCCCTCCTCAGAGCTAATGGGGACAGGGCCTATGCCACTACCTCCGTCGTCAACGTCCATGGTATCGGGTATCTAGAAGTATGATAATATGTGTCAATCGAAGAATTGATAAAAGTTGACATGACATACACTCAAAGCAAGAGATGAAGTTGTGGCATCTGTGGAGGGCGTCTCAGTGGGTTGGTCATCCACAGATATTATCTCTGGATGATCCGTGGGGGCCTCCGAAACCTCAGGGGGGTTGTGGGCGATCCTCTGCGAAGATGGGATACGATCCATGAAGCTGCCAAGTGGGGATGGGGAGCGCCTCTTCCTGCGCTTAGTCTCCTCCTACCAGTGTGCAAATATATATCAGAGTATCATTCCAGTGGCACAAATGATTACTCACACGTGGGTTATCTGCAGGACGAGACACAGATGGAATGTGTACAACTGGTGAGGGCATCCTAGACAGGAAATTGATGGCATCGGACCCCCCCGTAACTGCAGGCTGTTGTTGGAGTGGCGGGCCCATAGGCTGTGGCTGGGGAGACGGCTGCTGCGATGGCGGGGTTCCCACAGCTGCACAGGACTGTGAACGGGAGCGACGAGAGATATCGGACATATATGACGATGGTCTGTGTGGGTGCTCACAGTTGTTTCCAGTGTAAATATATATACAGAGAGGCACTCCACACATTCCAATTGAGTCCATTCAGCTCTAACAGATCCTGGCTACCATTAACATCGATTGCTATCCGAATACGAATGTGTTCAATCTGAGTGAATCACATGCCTTATTCCCACATCCATAGATCGATAATCAGTAGTGGGGCTCCCAACACGTTTCAGAGTCAGTTCTGTGACATTCTTCACCCTCAAACACCATGGTTAGAAAACCTGCATCTGAGTTGACTGCCAATAAGACATCGCTGCTTGTCATAGCAGCCAGGCTGATGTCTGCTACGAAACGCATAGAGGACACCCCGACAACTTCCGAAGAACTGAAATACATGGATGCAAGGATTGACGAAGAGATTGTGAGTCGACTTAATACCATATATTCCATGTAATGTGTGTAATCGTATGCTATTCAGGTAGCAATACAGAAGATATTTGACACCTTTAAGTCTGGCTCCAAGATGCCGCGGGTCCATCTAATCATCCAGGCTGTTGGAGCAGAGTGGAAGACTGCCAGTGACGCGAAGTGCAGATTCAACTGGACTGTGCTCACAACTTCATACATTACCCAGCTGTGTGAAACCGTTCAGAAGGAACACCCAGAGTGGCATGCGTCGCTCTCATCACTTACACTCGACTCATATCTGGATGGTCTTCATCCCACGAGGCTGTGGTGGCTCGAGGGGCACCCCTGTTGCGTTAGGCCCGTCCTAACGTGCTCGACTTGAGCGAGAGACAGTGGTACAGTAGGCAGGGGATCGACTTAGCAGAAGTAGGTACGCGTCCGTAGTAGGAACACGACCGTCCACAGCACTGGGGCGATGTCCACCAGGCGTATACGTTGTCTTGCCAGCCGCCACACAAAGGCAAGCCGCAATAGAAGCGAGAGAGAGAGAAGTGTTGATAAGTGACCCTTGCGCACTTAGCAGCTCAAAGGACAATCAGATATGGACTGCTGTAGATAAGATATACAGGACTCATGTAGATTAGATTATTATGATCACACAATCTCGGACTTATTGTATTTACTTATCTATGACATCACTGTATACTATGACATCATAGGATCCGGACTTTGCGTTGTACTCAACGCCCTTATACTTTCCCTTTGTTCTATCCTTATTATGATGTCAGTATGATATCATTAGTCTAGATTCTCCTTGTACTCTTAACCCTTGTTCTCAGAACGTCCACTCCTTTGTCCGTTTGTAGAACAATAACTCTTGTACTTACTGTGACTCTGTGTTACTAGTGTCACCCTGTATTTGTATAAGTAGTGCAGCTTGTACGCTCCTGGTCCACATCAGTTCTCATCTGTTGTGTGCCAGGTATGTCTCCTATCTTCTATATAACATCAGTTCTCATCTGTTGTGTGCCAGACACCCCATCTGCTTCACCTGCAAGACTACTCTGTTGCTGCTTCCAGTCACCATCTATATCTCACCACAGTCTATCCAGTCACTGTGAGTATAGTCCCTTATGTGCACTGTTCATCAGGTTATGGCCCTGGTGCCCAAGCCACTCCACTTGGCTGGTCACTGTGTTCTTAGGATCACACACCAGGTCAAGGTCTGTCTGGGGCCTCACCAGCCTTGCCCAAGGCAGTTGACACTGGGGCGCCAGTGGTCACTGCTGAGGAACCTCCTGTATCATATACTGCCCAGTAGTCCTACTTTCACCCCTACTGTTTTCCTAGCCCCTGCGCTATGCGCAAGGAGATTGGATCTGGTAGCCCCTTAATCCATATCCAGGTGTGCATGGCCCACTGGGCTGTGTATTGTGGAGCTTAGTGCCAGCTGTCTCTGGTGCTCCACACTGGGCGCAGGATCTCCTCACCATGGGAGTGTAAAACCTGGTTCAGACTCTGGGGGGTGTTCACCTTATGGTGTTCTGCAACCAGATACCTGCCTTGTAGCGGCAATGGGAAAGGATTCAGTAAAGCCACTTGTGGCGATGAGGCAACCAATAGGCCGAGGAGGCTGAGGTAGACAGCCTTGGGCTCTGAAAGCATCCACTTCATTTCCCCCTGACGCAAACTGGTGAAGCTGTGTCCTAGACACATCCTGGCAGGCAGCTAGCTTCCAGTATAGCAAAGGGATTCTTCCATCCTGGGCCTAGCCCTTGTATCACTGGCATACTATCAGGAGGCAGGACGCGTTAGCGTTCTGGCCTTACAGATTCACAGACAGGAGTGGTTACCCCTATCATATCTTGCAACTATTTCGAAGCACTGTCGCTGACTGCTCCTCAGCGATAGATAAATCATCCCTATGGCATCTTCCAACAACTCTTCTCGCGCTGCCTCGCCCACTGGTGCTGCCACCACTGGTGCGGCTGCAGGCGCCACAGCAGGCGGTTCACTGCCACCTGCTACTGGGTCCACACCCTCCTCGCGTATCTCGAACGCGTATGGCAACTCCTTCGGCATGCCTTCGGGCATCCATCTTACCAGATTCGACGGGTCCAACTGGAACGAGTGGTCCGGGACCCTGGAGGCCATCCTCACGCTGCACGAAGCTGAGGACGTATTCTACCTCCAGGTCCCACCCTCAGGAGTCACCGCTGATGAGTGGGACTCCGTCCAGCATCGGGCAAAGGCGTACCTACGCCTATACCTTAAACCTGACGTATACTCTCTTATTGCCGACCCTCTTGTCTACCCCACCTTCAAGTCGAAGTGGGACAAGCTGAAGGATGTCTATGCTGGTGCTAGCGGCAGCACCACCATCTTCAATCTGTGGATCCAGTTAACTCAAGCCCGCCTCGACGACTCCGCACCCATGGCCTCACAATTGGCCAAGCTCAATGAGCTGCAGGTCGGCCTTTCCAACGCACAGATGGGTGTCACTGACACCCAATTCTGTCTCATACTTCTCCACGCCCTGCCAGCCTCTTATGAGGTTCTGGCTTCCACCATCCTTGCCAGTGGCGCCCCCTCCAAACTCAAGCATGCTGAAATAATTGCGCGCATTGTCTCAGAAGAAGCGCGTCGCTCTGGCCCCTCTGGCTCCTCTCTCAACAAGGCTGCCCCCATTAAGCCTAGCAGTGGCCCACGTAAGAAGAAGGATCACTCTCAGCTTACTTGCCACTACTGTAACAAGAAGGGGCATATCAAGCCTGACTGCAGGCAGAGGAAGAAGGATGAAGCTGCGGGGAAGTTGAAGGACACTAGCAACAAGGCTGCCAATAGTCATGTATTAGTACCAACCACCGCCTCCATTAAGGAGGTCGATGACGAGCCCGCCATTAACTGGGCGGACAATGCAGTTGGTGTTGCCTTGTATGCTGCCTCGCGTGTGCGTTGGATGATGGACAGTGGTGCCACACACCACATCACACCACATCGGTCCGATTTCAAGGACTACACTCCATGCAAGGGTGCTGTGCGCCTTGGAGATAAGTCCACCATCGACCAAGTTGGTGTAGGCTCCGTCGTCTTCACTACGAGCCAAGGCATTCCCATCACTCTGAGTAATGTGCTGCACCTTCCACAGGTGAAGACACGCTTCTTGTCGACGCGTGCTCTAGCACAGAAGGGTGCGGAAGTGGCCTTTGACAGTGGCTCATTTAAAATATCTGTCAGTAAACAATGTGTAGCTGTTGGTTACTTGGAGGACAACCTTTACTGGTTGGACGCTTCAAGCATTGGCCTCAATGCTCACGTCAAAAGTGCTGCCACCACTCTTGATATCTGGCATCAGCGCATGGGACACATCTCCCCTGCTGCTCTTAAGTCGTACGGTCCCTCTGCCACTACTGGCATGGACATTGACAGCTCTACTACGCACACTGCTGTGTGTCGTGGGTGCGAGTTAGACAAGTCCACTCACCAACCCTTCTCTGCGTCCTCCACCAAAAGGACAACCCGTATCTTTGAGATTGTACACAGTGACCTCGCCGGTCCAATGCAAACTCAGTCCCTACAAGGCTCCGCGTACACCGCCACCTTCATAGACGACCACTCCAAACATGCAGTGGTGTACTTCATTAAGTCAAAGGATCAGTTTGTGAAGGCGCTGCAGATGTATTTGGCCTGGGGTGAAACCCAGACGTCCCATAAACTGCGCGCACTCCACTCTGACCGCGGAGGCGAGTACATGGCGAGCCAAGTACAGGACATCCTCAAGCAGAGAGGGATAGAGCATCACCTTACGATGCCAGGTTCACCACAGTCGAACGGGAAAGCCGAGCGGTTTAACCGCACCATTACAGATAAGGCAATGGCCATGCTTCACACAGCAGGCATGTCTAAAGGCTTTTGGGAGCACGCTATGAGCACTGCGGTACACATCTATAACCGCTCTCCCACCCGTACGCTCAAGTGGCGCACACCTTATGAGCTCTGGTACTCTGGCAAGGTACCAGATGTCTCTCATTTACGCGTCTTTGGATGCAAGGGGTACATGCATGTACCCGCTGATAAGCGTCGCAAACTGGATGCGAAGGCTATTGAAGTCACGCTTATTGGGTTTGAGCCCGAATCTAAGGGCTATAAGCTCTGGGACCGCCAAACCCACTCTGTCCGTTTGTCCAGGGATGTGACATTCGACGAGAGTAGCTTCCCGTCCCTCCAGGGTGTTGAGCCACACCCACAACCTTCTCAAGTGGCCTCACAGCCACTACCTCCACCAGTGATTGCCGTACCTAGCACGTCGGCGTTACCACCACAGCGAGCACCCTCCCCTGCACACTCAGACACTAGTGAGGAGGAGGATGTTGAAGACATTCTAGACCCTAAACAAGAGCGTCCCCACACGCCACCACCACCTGCACCACCCACTCTTCCTGTAACTCCTAAGCGTGAGCAGCCCACTCCCACTTCGCCACCGCCGCGTCAAAGCGCAACGCGCATTATGCGCCATGTCCCTCCTCCCTCCCCAGATATGCCGGGAGGTTTTGAGGACCGCGCACAGCGAAGTCAGCTGTTGCGCGAGATGGACAATGCGCCCAGACGCTCTGCCCGTGCACCTGTGCCCAATCCCCGCTATTTCTCAGCGGATAATGTGGCCATGCGCGGCAGACGGTTGGGATATGCGGAGCTGTTAGCTGCAGCTTACATAGGAAGAGACCCTGCATCTTACGCAGAGGCCATGCGGTCTGTGGATGCAGATGAGTGGACTAAGGCGTGTCAGTATGAAATGGACGCACTTGCCCATAATGGCACCTGGGAGTTAGTAGATCTCCCGCCTAATCGTAAGGCAGTAAAATCCAAATGGGTCTTCAAGCTCAAGGCGGATGGCCGCTACAGAGCTCGCTTGGTGGCTAAGGGATTTACGCAGATCCCTGGCATAGATTTTGATGAAACCTTCTCTCCCGTCGCACGATTTGAGTCGCTACGATTACTTCTGGCGTTGGCCGCACTGGAGGACTGGCACATCCATCAGATGGATGTCAAGTCTGCTTTTCTCAATGGCGTGCTTGATGAGGAGATTTACATGGAGCAACCACAAGGGTTCATCACCACTGGTGCAGAGACGAAGGTGTGTCGCCTAGTCAAGGCGATATATGGTCTCAAACAAGCCTCCCGTGCATGGAACCTGCAATTCCATGGAGTGCTACTTGCACTCGGCTTTAAGCGGACGTTTGCCGATGCCGGCGTATATGTGTTGCCTCAACGAGAGGGGGATGATCCACTCTTCGTTATCGTTTACGTTGACGACATTACTATATTGGGTGCTTCATTGGAAAGGATCAAGCGTTTAAAGTCAGATCTTTCTGAACGCTATGAGATGACAGATCTCGGGGAGATAGAGTCTTATCTTGGTATGCGCATTGTGCGCGACCGCTCCCTTAGACGCATCGAAATAGATCAGTCTGGCTATGTCAAGGATGTCCTTGAACGCTTCGGCATGTCTGATGCCACTCCACACTCCACACCCTTGCCCGCTGGTGCTGATGAGCACCTTCATAAATATACGGGTCAGGCTACTGCCTCTGACATTACACACTACCAGTCACTCATTGGTAGTCTGCTGTACGTTCAGATTGGTACTAGACCGGACATTTCCTTCGCTGTGTCACGTCTGGCGCAGTATGCAGCGAATCCTTCACCACAACATCTGCGGCTTGCGCAATATGTTCTGGCTTACTTAGTAAGCACTGTGGACATGCGAATAGTCTACGATGGCGCCAGTGGAGACGGCCTTCACGGCTACTCTGATTCTTCCCTGGGTGACCAGGTTGACGACAGACACTCCACTTCGGGTTATGTGTTCCTTTTAGCCAATGGTGCAATAAGCTGGTCTTCGCGAAAGCAAAAGACAGTGGCCCAAAACACTACAGAGGCGGAATACATGGCCATGACCGATGCGGCCAACCAAGCCGCTTGGTATCAGAGCTTCCTTGCGGAACTCGGGTACGAGGTCAACGACCCCATCCCACTGCATGGTGACAACAAGGGTGCCATTGACTTGGCCTTGAACCCTGTCACTGGGAGGCGATCGAAGCACATTGCCATTAGGCATCATGTCATAAGGGAGTACATCGAAAAGGGGACCATCACCCTCATTAGAACCCCCACTGCGGAAATGGTTGCGGACGGCTTTACCAAGTCGCTTGCGCGTGTCCTGCTGCAACAACACAATGTTGACATGGGCTTGTGCTAGTCCCAGATTGCTCATCACGGGGAGATGTTGATAAGTGACCCTTGCGCACTTAGCGGCTCAAAGGACAATCAGATATGGACTGCTGTAGATAAGATATACAGGACTCATGTAGATTAGATTATTATGATCACACAATCTCGGACTTATTGTATTTACTTATCTATGACATCACTGTATACTATGACATCATAGGATCCGGACTTTGCGTTGTACTCAACGCCCTTATACTTTCCCTTTGTTCTATCCTTATTATGATGTCAGTATGATATCATTAGTCTAGATTCTCCTTGTACTCTTAACCCTTGTTCTCAGAACGTCCACTCCTTTGTCCGTTTGTAGAACAATAACTCTTGTACTTACTGTGACTCTGTGTTACTAGTGTCACCCTGTATTTTGTATAAGTAGTGCAGCTTGTACGCTCCTGGTCCACATCAGTTCTCATCTGTTGTGTGCCAGGTATGTCTCCTATCTTCTATATAACATCAGTTCTCATCTGTTGTGTGCCAGACACCCCATCTGCTTCACCTGCAAGACTACTCTGTTGCTGCTTCCAGTCACCATCTATATCTCACCACAGTCTATCCAGTCACTGTGAGTATAGTCCCTTATGTGCACTGTTCATCAAGAAGGAGGCAGGCAGTCAAGAGGAGTCGGAGAATGCTACTAATGATTCAAGAAGACCAAGCTGGGGAGCTCGGTCTTCGTACGTCCCAGTAGTTATACAGTTGACGAGGGGCTTTGAAGCTCCTCCTAAAGTAAAGTACCTAGTAGCGATAATAGCTCGAACCCTACTACGGCTGTCCTAGGTATGAGTCAAGTCCGAGTCCGATACATGTGATACCCACTACTACACTGACTGATACGACTGTCCCTGACTAATACTAGGGTAGTCAGAACCCCACGAGTCCGCAATCCGTACCGATGAGTCCGATCGCAACATCACCCCTTCCTCAGGTGCGACGCCCCGACGCTCCAAACCCTTCCTCCTCGTACAAGATCCGAGTGCGCGATGCCTGCGCTGCTCCCCTCCGTCCCCTGCGTGTCTTCTTCTTCGTCAACTCGTAGTCCACCATGGTCTGGGCCTCGTCCTCGATGCGCTCCAGCGCATTGGCCATCTCCAACCTACGCCAGCTTGCCGATACCTTGCCCTGGATCTCCCCCACCGCGGCGATGAGGTTGTCGATCCGCTGGTTGAGGCGTTGCAGCTCTCTATCGGCGGCGCGGTATCGAGTGATCTCGCCCGTGAGCGAGACGTCGTGGAGGGAGGAGAGGCAGCGGTCTACGCGCGCCCGGTCTTCGAAGCCGTCGGTGAAGAGGACCATGTCCTCGTTTTGATAGATGGGCTTGCCGCCGTAGTTGTAGCGGGGGGCGGCGTAGAGGGGACAAGCGTAGACCTTGTCGGACTCGTCGATGATGCCCACCACCAGGGGGTCCGGACCCATGATGACCTGGTGGTAGCGGGCTTCGCGCTCTACCCCGTCGGGGGAGACGATGCGAAATGGGAGGTAGTCCCCCCCGGCGTTGCGCGTGAAGCCGGCGGGGGTGCGGGTGTTGATGATAGCCAGAGGCTGGTGTGTTGGTCCTCCCATCACTCCGAGGTCCCGTTTGTACATGGGGGATCCGTCGGTGTTAAGGGAGTATGGGGTTTCACGGGGGTCGTCAGTATTGGTGGTCGAAAGAATGTGGGGGTGTGCAACTGCATAGTCTCCGTCTGCGTCCTCCCCGAGCCCCCATTCATCCTCGCCAGGGTTCGCCGGTGTCTCAGCTGCTGCATCCGCAGCTGCGCCCTCCATAGTTGCTCGTCCCTCCACTCCCGGACGATCGCCTTCCATGGCCGTACTGGCCCGAACTCGGTGTGGTATCGGGACAGGTCCAGGGTGACCGTGTCTGTCAGTGTATTGAATGAGGCGACTTGACGCCGGGCCCTCGAGTAGGGTGCGGTCGGCTTCCGCGTCGTCTCCCTCTTCGTAGGTGCCAGGCTGCGCCTCAGGGGAGTCGGCGAGTCCTCCGACGGTGGGGTCGGGGAAGGAGCTGAGCACTGCGATGGCATCCTCGCGGGTGACAGATCCGCGGGGAGTGACGAGGCTCTGGACCACCGTGTCGATGGTGGACTGCGAGGGCAGGGAGCAGGAAGACATGGTGCGGAGGAAGGCAGGGTGAATGTGGGTAGCAGAGATTGCTGTGGGACTTAGCTCGTCCTGGGCCCTCTTTATATGTGTTTCCTGCAGAGGGTTAAGCGCCTGGAAGTCTCGAATTGCCTGGTCGGCGAATACTTCACTCCGGTCAACCCACTGGTTCTCCGAGTCGGGGTATCCCTTCCATTTTACCAGATATTGGAGTTTCTGGGTCCTCCCGAACCTTCGGGAGTCTAGAATCTTCTCGATTTCATACTCCTCTTCTCCATCTACCAGTTCCGGGGGTGGGCGCTGGTAGTTAGCCCCATGCATAGCGGTTTCTTGATATCTGGTGAGAAGATCTGTGTGGAATACCGGGTGGATGCTCCACTGCGTGGGAAGCTCGAGGCGGTAGTTAACTGGGGACATCACCTGTTTTACCCTAAAGGGGCCATGTCTTTTGGGCGCAAGCTTTGTGGTTGGTTGGTTGGTTCGAAGGTGGCGCCCTTCTAGCCACACGAGGTCTCCTTCCTTGTATCTGGGCGTATCTTTGTGTTTGACCCATGACCTCTGCGCCTTGATAAGGAGTGCCTTGGCCTCGGCCCTTGCTTCTCGGAACTGATCGATTCGTAACGCCACTTGTGGGATGGGTGACGGCCTATCGATCCAATCAGCGCAGGGGTTGTACCCCATTAAGAGGTAAAAAGGGGACTTCCTTGTGGTTTCGTGAGGCCAGTTGTTGTGCGTGAATTCTGCGATAGGGAGGTATGCTGCCCAATTGTCTTGCCGCTCGTTGGTCCAGAACCGGAGGTACTGTTCCAGCCATTGATTTGTCTGTTCGGACTGTCCGTCCGTCCGAGGGTGGTAGGCAGTGGAGATGTTCTGTGAGATGCCTAGGATGTTGCACAGTTCGCGCGAGAACTTGGATGCGAAGCGTGGATCCCTGTCGCTGATCACCTTGGTGGGGAGTCCAAATCGTAAGAAGACATGCTTAGCGTATAGGGCAGCGGTTCCTTCTGCCGTAATTTCTTCGTTACACGGGATGAAGACGGCTGCTTTCGAGCAGTCGTGATCGGTGACGGTGAGGATGGAGTCAAACCCTTGTGAGACGGGTAGTTTGGTAATGAAGTCAAGTGCGATAGTTTCGAAGGGGAGTGCCTCGGGGTTTGGGTATATTGGAGAGAGTGGTGCCTTGGTAGGTCGGTTGTTCGCCTTATGTCTCTGGCACTCAGCACACCCCTTGACGTAGTCCAGTACGTCCTGGCGGAGGTTTGGCCACCAGTAGGAGCGTCCTACCAACTGCGCGGTCTTGTTGATGCCTGGGTGGCCGTAAACCGGGGGTACATGGTGCGCAGAGATAATACTTCTCTTGTCGTATAGTCCACCTGTGACCACTCGTCTTCCATCCTTGTACCAGGTGCCTTCGACCTTCTTTAGTCGGTGTGCATCTATCCAGGGGCGGAGATGGTCTTCGTCTTGGTGATAGGTAGCGTCGGGTCGTTCCATCTCTTCAGGTTCGATGGTTGCAGTTGTTGGCATTATGGTTTCGACCTGAGTGGCTCGTACGAAGAGTGCGTCAGGGAGGACCACGATATCCTTGTTATCGTCGTCTCCACGGTCATAGTCCGGTCTTCAAGAGAGTGCATCTGCCCTTCCATTTGCGGTACCCTTGATGTGGTGGATCTCAAAGTCATATTCGGAGAGTTCCAGGACTTCCCTCGCGATGCGCCGACTTATTCGTTGTGGGGATCTCCAGTATTGTAGGTTGAGATGGTCTGAAAACACCTTGACCTTGTGAGGGGAGCCCGCTAGAAGGGGGCGCCAGTGACGGAATGCTTTGACGATGGCTAGTAGTTCAAGGTCGTAGATGTCATAGTTTCGCTCGGCCTCGTTGAGTGTTGCCGAGTAGTAACCTATGGGGTGTCGTTTACCGTCCTCCTTGCGTTGTAAGAGTACGGCACCCACCGCGAATCCTGATGCATCTACTTCCAGTTCGAACTGTTCCCGGGTGTCTGGGTGTGCCAGTACTGGCTCGCTCGTCACTAGGTCCTTAAGCTTTGTGAACGCGGCATCTTCGTCTGGGCCCCAGTGCCACTCCGTGTCTTTTCGTGTTAGACGATTTAGGGGGCGTGCATGGGTCGCGAAGCCTTTGATAAAAAGGCGGTAGAAGTTGCAGAAGCCGAGAAAAGATCGGACCTGTTTGACAGTGGTAGGTGCGGGCCAGTCGCGGATGCCGGCGACCTTGATGGGGTCCATACGAGTCACCCCCTTTTCAAGGATTACCCCCAGGTAATCGATCGAGGTCGCACCGAAGACGCATTTCTCTGGTTTGAAGTACAAGTCAAGGTCCTTGGCGACTTGCAGTATGTCACGTACCGCTGCGACGTGGCCCTTTCTGCCGTTGCGAGAGGCTATAGCGACGTCGTCGATGTAGACTCGGATTGTGGTGCCTAAGGCTTCGTGTTTCAAGATGGTAGGTCCGCAGGCGAAGTCCATCATTGCCTGGAAGGTGGCGGGTGCGTTGGTGAGACCGAAGGGCATAACTAGCGGCTCGAAGAAGCCATAGCGCGTTTTAAAGGCGGCCTTTTCTTCGTCGCCCTCCTTCATGCGAACGTTGTTGTATCCCCAGCGGACGTCCAGTTTGGTGTAGATGTCCGCGTTGCCGAGGTCCGTGATCAGGTCTTGTATGAGTGGTAAGGGATATTGGTTACGCATGGTGAAAGAGTTGATCTTTCGGTAGTCTTGCACTGGCCGCAGCTTTCCATCCTTCTTCTTGACGAAGAAGAAGGACGACGCATAAGGGGATTTCGACGGGCGGATGTAACCCTTTTGTAGTTGTTCGTCGAGGAATGTCCGAAGTGCGTTATCTTCGTTGCGGGACATAGGATAGATCTTGCACTCTATCGCAGTAGGGGCGTCCTTGGTGAACTCTATCGCGTGGTCCCAGGGTCGTCTGGGTGGGAATCAGTGTGACTCTTTCTTGCTGAATACGTCGGCGAAGTCTGCGTATTCTTCTGGGATGACGGTGACGCCGGTGTGCTGTTGTGCCTGTATGGCCAGGTCGGTGGCGAGGGGTGCGCGCTTTGACTTCCTCCCATTCCCTGTTGAGCTCGTGCACTGCCTGTTGCTTCTCATCGTCCGTGAATTCAGTGGTTTCTGTTGGGGAGAATGCGATGGTGACTTCCCGTTTGGTAGGGGTGTGTAGTTCGGAGGACTACCGGGTATGCGTCTTCCTTGATAACGGCGTGTTGCCAGCTGATTTGAGGTTCATAGGCGGCCAGCCAGGGGTACCCAAGAACGATGTCCTCGTCGCCTGTGTCGGTGATGAGGAAGCGCATCACCTTGCTGGTTCCCTTGGTTTCCACTTCGAGGTCTGCGCAGTGTGTGATTAGTCCCGCTCTGTTTTCGGATTTATCGATGTTCCATATCTTTTTGGGAGTGTCCAGCTCCTTTAATCCGATCCCCATTCGTTTTGCGAACGTGGGTTTAATGAAGCTGTCCGTGGCTCCACTGTCCACCAATGCTTTTACTTCGGCCATGTTGTAACTTGTTCGAACGGATACTGGAATTCTCAACGATCAGTAGCGTGTGATTATTACAGAGTTACAACGGAGTGCCCTCACCCAGGCCGTCGGGTTCAGGCGTTTGGAAAATCCTCCCTTCCCCATAGTTCCTGGAGGACCAGGTCTTTTACTTCGTCCGGTGCTCCGGCTACTCCCTGCAGCCATTCTTTGGCTTGTGTTGTGGCGTGACTGCGACGCGTGCTTCTACCCTCGGTTCTTGGGCGTAGTAGTCAGTGTCCGTCCTTCTGCTGCTGCTGCTTTTCGCATTGTTGCGGTTCTGTGGGCAGTCACGACTGAAGTGTCCCTTCTGGCTACAGGTATAACAGGTTACTCCCCTAGGGTCTCGGGGTGGTCCCCCTTCCTCGTTGCCTCGGTCCTCCTCATGGGGGGTATGGTGGTCTTTGTCGATCGAGTATGTGTTCTGCTCCGGCGAGTCTTGCCTGGGCATCCTCCGCTTGTCCTCCTCGGGCTCGCGCTCAGTCGGCAGAGGTGTCCATCGCGTTTGGGTCGCGATATTGGAGGTTTCGCGGTACCCATCCGCCTTGCGGAGTTCCCCATTGGCTGGGACGCGGGGTAGTCTTTGGTGGGGACGGTTTAAGTGAGTTGAGACGTGCCTGTAGATGCATGTATTGCTGTTGCTTCTTTAGTGCTGCTTGTTCCATGCTTCGAAACGTGGCGGGTTCGTATTGTTCGTATACTTTGGTGAACAGTGCTCGTGGTAGCCCCGCTGTAAATAGGTCCAACGTTTGGGGGGCGTCGAGGTGGTAGTCAGCCTGGCGAGCTAGCCGTTCGAAGGTTGCTACGTAGCTATCAATGTCCCCGTCTTTCATGTGGACGCCTTTGCGCAATTCCATTTGCGCCTGTTCCTTCTCCATGGTGTTGGCGAATCGCCTGGTGAATGTGCGAGTGGTTTCGTCCCACAGGCGTCGGGTATGTTCAGGGAAGCCGGAGTCTATCTGGCGTATCAGCCAGTCGGTCATGTACATCACCCACTCGTTGACTTGTTCCCCTTGGATGTATCCGAGGAACAGCAGGGATCGGCGGTAGTAGTTGCGCATAATGTCGCTTGTGCTGTTGATTCCCTGATACAGGTTCCATTGCGCCCTGAACTGCAGGGCCTTGGTGCGGTTGCCGTCAAACACTTGAGGTGGGTTACCCTGTAATCTGTCTGACGTTCAAGGTTGATTAGCGGCGGGGGCCAGTCCCGGGAAGCCCCCTCCTCCTCCTCCGGGTGGTCCTCCGCCTCCTCCTCCAGGTGGGTGACCTCCTCCGGCTCCTCCTCCTGGTTGACGACCTCCTCCGGTTCCTCCTCCTCCTGGGGGGTCCGGCTCGTCGGGACCGATTGCCCTCATAAGGGCTGCGTCATCAGCGGTCATTCGGTGTCCCGTGCTGGGGTTGATAGGAAGTAGGTCCTCTGGGACTCCGTCATGTGGCAGTTGTGTGGGGTCGAGTTGGAGTGCGTATGTTGGTTCTATTTGGGTGGTCGTCATCTCGTCAGGTGGGTGTGAACGATGATCTGCTCAGCTTGTGCCTCCTCGTTCAGCATTATCCCTCGTGCTAGGTTTTGCTAGTTCTTCCTCCTCCTCCGTGTTTACTTGGGAGAGGTGGTCTTCTTCTTCGCTGTTTCGTTCCGATTTGGAATCCTCTTCTTCTTCTGTGGTGCTGGCGATAGGTGCGCCGTCGATTGGTCCTGTCCTTGCAGAGGGAACTACCTCGCTTTCTAGGATGTCGCACTGGTATGCGCTTGTCGTTGGTCCGACTATCGTTCGTACTCCTGCGTCGTTTGTTGCGAGTATACACCAGCACGTGTGTTCGAAACTGAACTCAACTGGGTAGTATCGACTTGGTCGATTTGGGGAAGTCGACAAAGTATCTGGCTTCTCCTCTGTGTGTCCTCCACCTGGCAGCTTTCAGGTAGCGTGTGGGGACGTTTCGTTCTCCTCTTTCTAGGATGGTGTATGATTGGACTTGGTTCCAGCCCCACCGGTCTGCTGTTGTAGGCGCCACTGTGTTATGTCTAGAGGGAGCTTGGTCTTAATGTTGCGTTAGGCCTGTCCTAACGTGCTCGACTTGAGCGAGAGACAGTGGTACAGTAGGCAGGGGATCGGACTTAGCAGAAGTAGGTACGCGTCCGTAGTAGGAACACGACCGTCCACAGCACTGGGGCGATGTCCACCAGGCGTATACGTTGTCTTGCCAGCCGCCACACAAAGGCAAGCCGCAATAGAAGCGAGAGAGAGAGAAGGAGGCAGGCAGTCAAGAGGAGTCGGAGAATGCTACTAATGATTCAAGAAGACCAAGCTGGGGAGCTCAGTCTTCGTACGTCCCAGTAGTTATACAGTTGACGAGGGGCTTTGAAGCTCCTCCTAAAGTAAAGTACCTAGTAGTGATAATAGCTCGAACCCTACTACGGCTGTCCTAGGTATGAGTCAAGTCCGAGTCCGATACATGTGATACCCACTACTACGCTGACTGATACGACTGTCCCTGACTAATACTAGGGTAGTCAGAACCCCACGAGTCCGCAATCCGTACCGATGAGTCCGATCGCAACAACCCCGCAGCGCAGAAGACCTCAGACGGTGTGTTCCAGTTATCGCATCAACTTATGGTCATTCTCATTCACATCATTGTGTTCAGATGATATGCCACCAGATCCACCAACTGCAGTGGTCATTCCAGGCCCTGCTTCTCCCCATCCTCCTTCACCACCCGCTCATTCACACAATACACGTGGCAAGGGGAAGCATGCCGTAAATGCACAGGTTGCGGACCTCCCCTCTGCCCCATCCAAACCCCGTATGCACTGAGAGGCACTAAGCGCTGTGCTGATCCAGACAATCCCGAGGGGGAGTCCGATAGCACAACCCCCCAGAAATCCGATCTCCCACGGGTTGAAGTGGAGCAAGCGTCCCCCCCCCGACCCACTCAACGGCAGCGCACCGAAGCTTCTGCGACCATCGCATATGAACAGGTGAGTGTTCTCAGCTTATTGTTTTGCATCTGATGTACACTAATATATTGATTATAGGACCGGTGTGGCCCATGTGCACTGGCCAACGAAGTGGAGTGCCAGGCTCAGTCAAATTCGCGCTCATTTTCGTGTGTGCGCTGTGCATCGAAGCACAAGGTATGTGACAACCCAGCTCCATCATGGTCCATCCCTCTGCGTCGTGCGATGGAGTCGCGGTCTAGTGGCGCGGGGTCCCCTGGTATGTCCGGCACTTCCAGATCACGCACACACACAGCTAAATGCCTACCCGACTTCTGTAGCCATGTGGGAAGCCCGGCTCGACGCTCGGCTCGACGCACAGGAGCAGAGAATGGAGGCGATGGATGCAGTGAACCGGGACAATAATGAGAAACTCGCTCGCATTCTGTTGGAGCTCCAGAAACACGCGCCAAGACTCACACGACACGCGCCTCATGATCAGCAGACTGCTAAACAACCAGGGAGTCGATGTGCTGTCGATCCCTGGCGTTGGGGCCACCCCATACAATCGCCGCTCCGCATCCCCCATGACCTCAACATCCTCCGTTGGAGCCCAGATGTCTGGGCTTGGGATTTCTGATGCTCGTTCCACTTCTTCCTTCTCTAGTATGCCTTCGGATCGCCGTCGCCAACCATCTGGTGAGTGATCATATTATCTCAACTCGAGTCTCACTCTGATTCACACACAGGGGGAAGTGTTGCTTCTGGAGGACGTGGTGGCTCAGTGGGACGTGCGGCCTCAGTGGGACGTCTGACACCATCTGGAGTGTCGGGCAGATCGTCCTCGGCTGGTGCTGTGGCCTAACATGTACTTGAAACGTTGTATGTGGTCTGAACATTCTCTGTTTGATATGCACACTGTAACTACGTTGTGGGGCCCTCCGAATACATGAGGGTCAATATTCCCAATGTTGTCGCGCTGTGAGATGCTATCTAGATACACTGCGATCCAAAAATGGATAATATATTGTATCGACATGTGTTTATTGTTTATGCATGAAACACGGTGACACAGGGACCATCAATATCCATATGTGTATCAATATATTGGGCGGTCCGGTGGATCGGACGTACCATGTGGTCCAGCCACGGACATCAAATAGTCTAAGGTGTACAATCGATATGTGACCAATGCATGAAATGGGATGAATCCATTTGGGACTTCCCGACATGTTGAAGATGTTAGTTGATATATTGGGCAGTCCAATGAATTCGACGCACTTGATGATGTGCTCTAGAACTCCATTGCATCACCATATGATCCAACGCGTCACCATATGATTCAGCCACAGACTTCAGACACCTTAATTGAGACACATGTGTGATACAACGGTTCAGGGTCCCTGTTTCAATGGTAGCGGATATGGTCATGTGATGTGTCGGGAGGTCCGTTGTATCAGAAACACCAGATATCTGTACCGTTACAATCGCCTATGGGTTTATCATGGATATTCTAAGGCTGAGTGTTACGTTTTCGCCTTCACCTGACCCTCGAACACCCCTCGCGAAGACCCCGGACACCGTTGGACGACACATGCAAGTACGATTTGGCAAAGACAGGAAAACCACCACCAAGATTATGCATTGTATTCCCACTGCTAAGTCACATGACCCTGGTCACGTGATCATCCAAGCTAACAAAACCTACGAAGTGCGCACGTGATCTTAGCGCCCGCCCGTCACGTGACCCTGGCACGTGACCTGGCTAGACCTGCACCAGAAGGGCCCAGATGAGCTTGCGCCTGGACCGGCCTCGACTGCCTCATGTTCCGATGACTCGTACGTTCCTGATCGATAGTGCCTTGATTCTGATGGATTGCGATATGACTCCCTTATCTCTGACTCATACCTTTGCGCCTTATTGCCATTGGTCGACTCTTATCTCTGACTCGTTGTGACTCATTCCTAGGATCCCCTTACTAGAGTTTCGGAGTTCCAAGCTGGGGTTCAAACCTCCTTGGACGTGTATAAGTAGATGGGCTTATGGTCGCTGAAGACCTAAGCTTGACTTCTTGGACTATACCACCCATTGTACTTGCCTCCTACTTGGCTGTCTGCCAATAGAGTGCTGTTGTGCCTTTGGTGCCTATTCCCTTGAACCGTCCTTAGCTGGTTTGCGCTGTTTGCCAAGCGTCCCTTCCTTATTCCTTTCATCTCTCCTGTCTAAGTGCGCTGTTTGCCTCTTAGCCTTGTACCATCCTCTTTGCGCCGAGCTGTCCGCCGACGCCCTCCTTCAATATATCGCTTTTCTCCTTGCTCATATCCTCTGGGCAACCTTGTTACGCATAACTTGCGAGCTGATCGCCGCCCGTGTGAGTAACTTCGACATCTCTCGTGATCGTTAGGTCGTCTCCTGTCCCTAGTCGCCTCCCTACAAGACGCCGCTAGAAGAACGTCCGGTGGAACGTTACACTGAGACACACCTGATATGCCCAGTGCTACATGTTACACGTTACATGTCTTTGACGCATGTGGTGACATTGTTCAGTGCTTCCATTTATGGGGGATGTCCACGTGACCTGTCGGGGAGTCCGGTGCATCAGAAACACCAGCTATCTGCGCTGTTCCAATCATTCACAGGTCTACCCATGGTTGAGACACACCTGATATGCCCAGTGCTACGTGTTACACGTTACATGTCTTTGACACATGTGGTATAATCGTTCAGTGCTTCTGCTTCAATGTGAGTGGGAGATGGCCACACGACATGTCGGGCTGTCCGGTGCATCAGAACTAAATGCCATGCACAATGCATGATAACCATGCTCTGCATCTTGTAGATTGCTGAAAGGCTATTTATACCATGAACCAGGTGTGCACTACACCATACAACATGCAGTCATCTACATCAAAGGGTAAACGTGTACCCTCTACCTCACTCACTTCCTCAAGCCATGCACCCATCCCTATGGAACCAGGCACTCATACAAGGAATAGGGGCAGCCCCCATCGGAAGCATAAGCAGACTCCCTGGCCCTACTCCAAACATCCACCCACCATGTTTTCCGATCCCATAGACAGCTCTGATGCACAGTCCTTCGATGAAGACGATATGTATGGGTCAGATTCCAATGTTGAAACCATCAGTATGAAACCAGACTCCATGGAACCATTTTCCGGTCAAGCAAGCTCAACCAATGAGGGTGTGGTATGTACCTGACCACATTAAACCATTCAATTTATCTGATGTCTCAAGGAGGAGGCAGGACTCATATCTGAGATGGAGGAATTGTGCACAGATCTTAGGGAGGTCCACCTTATGGTAAGGGCACTATGTGAAACAGAGGGAATCGATGTATCAGACATCAGTCAAGTGAGAAGTGAAACACAAAATGGCCAGTATCAAGGACATTCCCCTCACACATCAGGGATGTCATTAGGATCAAAATGTGATGGTGGAAATAGTGATATAGAGGAGTCCTCATCGTTGTAATCTGTTCAATGTTTTAGACATGGTTTCAGATTATAATTGCTGCAAGCAATGCATAGAATATCTAAGGTGGTCCAAGTGAATTTAATAAGGGAGAGGATTCATATCACTCCAACCACTTTTGTCCACATCCTCCTCACTTCATAACCATCTGTTATAATGCCTCAAAAGAATAACTTTTCCATTCCTATGGGAGATGTTACTGAGGTTGTCTCTAAAACAACAAAATCTAAGCAGGGACTCCAAACCACTGTTAAGGAGGTCCCATTCCGTTCTTCCATGCAGACACAGTCAGGCCAGGCTTCACACCAAGCCAAGGTGGTTGAAGCACAGTCTACTCATCCAACCCAGGCGATGCATGAATCAGACACCCTTCAACTCATAGAACCATATGAAACTGATGTGCATGACATTCAAGCTGAGGACACACAACCCCAATTAAATGTATGTGACAGAAATGCCTTTCATTCTCAACCCTCAGATCATCTGTAGACACCTATGGGCCAATGGATAGACATCCGGAGCAGATATCTCTACTTGTTATTAGAGATGGAGGGTCTGACGAGGGCCCCGAAGTGCTCCATGTGCACCAGTCCGATGCAAATCAAGTGCTCTGATTGTATTGGAGGCAATTACTTTTGCAAGTGCTGTTGTCTTCAAACCCACATGCGGTCCCCATTCCACCGGATGTCCCGCTGGACTGGTGCACACTTTGCACCAATATCATTAAGGTCACTCGGATTTAAGCTCTGTCTTGGGCATGATGGAAAGCCATGTCCACTTACAGTTGAGGTACAAATGAATCATATATATGCATTGCCACATGTACTAATCTATAGTTAGGGTGTCCAAGCAGCAAAGGAGGTACAGCCAGTCAAGCGGAGACCCCCGACGCAATCAGTCTGCATCACTGATATCTGTCGAGGAGGAGCATGCCCCTTTGTCAGGAGATCTGCACCTACATCTATCACAAGAGTTTGAAGATATGCATGCCATCTCTGACACACTGTTCGACTCTGCTGGTGATGTGTTGGATCCATCTGGAGGACACACACGACGTACTCGGACTGCACAGTCGGGGAATCCACTGATCACAATGGTCAATCAAACAGGTGTCTTTGAGATGGAAGTTCTCTTCTGTGTATGCCCCAATGCTGGCACCAATGATGAGCAACTGCTCCAAGCTGGAATCTTTCCTTCAACCTTTAGACATATTGAGACTGCATTTACCTTCTCAGTCCTGGATGACTTCTTGGCCGATAACCTGGAGTGCAAGACAACTGCACAACAGTACTATTCAAAGCTGCAAAGCATTACAAATCAGATGTTCCCTGACAATGTACCAGTATGTTACAATGCTATCCCTTAACTGTGAATGATGTTGCTGAAAGAGATATACAGAATCTCTACAAGCAACTCCTGAGGGCATCTCGTCAATGGCGTGATTTAAAGAACAGGATTCAGAGTGGTCTGGGACATCAGCCAGACGGGGACTCCACCATTGATGGATCCATGGCCATATTCTGTCCTGCTTGTCCACAGCCAGGTATCAATCTACCCGAAAATTGGAAGGAGAGATATCATGATGACCCGTATGCATTCATGTACAAGTCAGATATTTCATTACTGACATTCTCAAAGGAATCAGCTAATTCAAACATTTATAATGGATGGCAACTTCTCAGCAGAGCACATGAGGTGTAGAACTGGGGATGCGGACCTCCCGCTGTCTGCAGGGATGGCCTTCATGGTGAATCCAAATTCATACAAGGCTCACCTCCATAGTGGGCAAGAGATTGTCCAGGTATGTGGCATACCATTACTAGGTCCTAGTAACTTATATTCCCATAGCCCAGCACATGCAACACATACAGAGCCATTGAACGGGCCAATTCAAGTCGCCCTCATCTTGATGTTACAGGCATCGGAGCAACCGCCTGCTGTCATGGATTCTTTGTCCCTACATCTGTAGTTGATTTCCAGAAGGGAGAGAGGTATGTCCAATGTTTTAAACACTCTATGTGTGCATATAACATTGCTATTATGCTAGGCAAATCAATATGGACTATAGCCTTTGCAAGGCCCTCTCATACAACATGGAGGACATCCCGGTGGCCTTGGTCATGTATGACATAATGTGTCAGTATGGGGTTCACTTTCAAGAGTGGGTGGAAAGGAGCCCAGAGTTGTCTCTGTCTAGCTCTTTGCAACTTCGGACTGGCATTGGCCTCTTTCATATCCATGGTCATCAAGATTCATGCTTACCCCGCTTTTCCCCAAGCTATATCCCTGGAGCGAAACAGGTGGATGGGGAGATCATTGAGACATTGTGGGCACCACTCAATAACATCTCACAGAGTATCCGTGGGATGTCCCTCGCCCATCGCCAGGAGGTATTGGATGCACATATGAACCATTCTAATTGGAAGAAGATGGTCCGCATTGGTCTGTCACATTCATGTCTATGATGCTCTTGATTCTCATATGATTCTCCATGTTCCAGTTCCATCACTTCTAAAGCGGTGGAAGCGTATGGAAACTGGCATAGACCTCAGTGCTGAGACATTAAATGCTCTCAATACACGCCTCAGGACGAAAACCAAGCGGTGGCTTGCAGCAGAGAAACATGCCCAGTCAAAGAGGCATGAAGACCCTACTCTGATGGACATCTATGATACAGTAATATCCAAAGGTATTGGGATCTGATATATCTGATCTGTTTTATGCTAATGAATATCTTTAGCTCCATCTCGTGCAGAATACAGCAACAGCTCATTTCAGATGAAAGTGGAGATATTACTACCCATGGGCAAACCTCATGGATCGCATGTGGGATTAAAATTCAGGAGTTGCAGTGAGTCCAATCAATGACCCATATCATTGTTAACTAACAGCCTGTAAAGACTGGCCATCAGATATCAACTCCGAGCACATGGTCTGAGGGTCACCACAGAGGAGGCTCAAATCATTGAAAATAAGCGGAGTCGCCTCCAGAAGCTCATTGATATGTTTGAGCATCAGGGTGATTCTTTCCTCCTCCACCAGCAACCCTCAGATGATTCCCCGATATCACTATTGGGTGATTATGATGAGTATGACCATGTGGATGATCTCGGGGTCCCCGGAGAGACAGATGGCAATCATTTGGGCTATGCTTCCCATCGTCCGTACTCCTCAAGCATTGGATGGATCTGGGATGGACGGGCTCAATCCTGAGGATGCTCCAATCCTTCTCCCCTCATCCCTTGGATGGGAATGGTGTATTAGGCATGGTGCTCAATCTCTCGCTGGAAAGGAGGTACAGCTATGCCATGCTCAAGCTAGTGAATCCATTCATAGGATCTGCCTTGCCCTTGGATTCAAATCGGCTCTGTTCTGCACTCATGTCCGACCTGCCCATACACAGCAGACAAAGACCTGTGCTTGGAATGCCATACACAGTGTGGATACTAATGTCCATGAGCATGCATGCATATACAGCATGGCACGGGATGCATACCACAAGATCCAACAGGCATCAGTGAATCTACCAGACCTCCCGAAACTACGTGCAGAGGACCTCCATGTAGCCACCTTGGTCCTTGGATCAGAGCCAGTAGGACAGCGTAACAGGCAAAAGTCCTGGATATGGGGGTTCGGTCACACTGTTGAAGATGATGGAACATGGATGGATGATTGTAGGTTCTCATATTCTTCAGTGCATCCATTGATGTGCTCACATATGTAACAGTTGAAAGGGTTCACTGGCTGCGTGCAAAGGCACAGTTTGAACGATGGTTAGAAGAGCAGCACAGCATCCATAACGAAGCTGAATGGGTCCCTGCATATTTTCCATGCCAAGGCAGAGATATGGAAGACACTCATGACCATTGCTACACAGGGGTCGCTTAAAGGGCACCAAGCATATGCGTCATACCAGATGCATGCATGGGAGGAACTTTCCAGAAGCTCAAGGAAGGCCCTTACTCTGATTACAGATGCTCCATTAAAGCATTGTAAAATCAAGTCAATCCACTTGTCTTAGCATATTCCCCTTATTGTACATATACATGAATATCAGTTCACTTCAATGTTTTAATGATGAATCAAATAGAATGGCCTTTCTTGAGGTGTACTAGCAGGTTGGACATCCGTCCCCTTCATGAGGGACAGGATATCCACACTTGGGTACATTCGTATGCATATTCAGATGGATAACCGTGTGTACATGGCAACACTGATGGAGTGTCTGTCTGTGTGAGACGCATAGGCCCTCTGAACCCTTGTGGACTCCCATCAATGCTGGTTGGATATGTCACCCATTCAAGATGGTCAGGAGGTCCGTGCTTGGATGCAATCCTTTGATCTCCTCAGACAGATAGAAATATATACATGGCTACACTAATAGAGCGCCTGTCAATGTTAGGTCCCCTGAACGCATCATGGATACCCGTCAATACAAGGTGACTTTAACTGGTTGGACATGTCACCTATGAAAGGTGGTCGGGAGGTCCGCACTTAGCCACATTCTTATGTCGATCTCTTCAAAAAGATAGAAATATATGCACGGCTACATCGACAGAGCATCCAGCTAGTATTCTAAAATCAGGTCATGGAACCGAATACCAGAAAATATGAGGTCTTAACTAGTTGGATATGTCACTGTTGTTGTATATGGATGACTCTTGATCAAATAATGTACTGATTCCCACTTCTGGCACACTAAGTACTCACTTCAAATTCATCCAAACTTCCTGGACTCCCCATAGACCTGTTATGTTGTTGATGCCAAGATTGATGCATCCCTGATTCCCCCTCACATTCATTTAGCGATACCCTTTGGTATACCCTATTTCCTATGTTCCCAATGACACATATTTGCTACAATAGGTGCTAGTTTCACTCATGTAGACTCATAATCGCAAAGCGGACCCCCCGCTCCCAGCCGGTGCCGGCTGGAGTATCAACCATGTGGGAGTCTCCGACGTCGGCCGACGTCGGCTGAGTATGAATGATAGAAGATTCTCACCATCGGCTGGGGGTATCAATTATATAAGCCACTACTGATCATTATGTGAAGGATAAAGGGGATGCCAGGGTTGCTGTTCTCCTTGTCATCCTCCTTGTCATCCAGGAGGGCTAAGGCAGGGTCAGGTTTGGCGATTCAAGTCTGGGGGATAGGTGTGAAAGTGTAATCCATTCCAGCAGGGAATGGCAGGATTGGGACGTGGGCAGCGGGGATGGTAGGTGGCGATAGCAATGGGGGTGGAGTTAAGGCAGTGGTGGTTACAGGGGGTCGGTGGGAGTGGCAGGTGCATGGATGACAACAGGTGTATCCACCAAGAAGGGGACAATGATGGGTAGGGGCTGCAGCGGTGCTGGGGACTGGGGTGACTTAGCGGGGGTTTCCTCAAGCTCCATAGCGAGAGCAGCAGTGGTGAGAGCGAGGACAGGAAGAGGAGGTAAGTCTGGAATCATGGAATACGGCGTGCGACCCTCTGGTTCAGAGGGGACACCAAGTTCCTGCAAAGGGATGGTTAGATTTTCGAGAATGATCTCGATAGGACAGCGTGTTTGGATGGTGGAGACAATGGGAGTAGTAGTCATGGTAGGGTAGGGGAAAAGAGACGATGTGGATGGGGCATGTGCAGGGTGCGTTTTATATCTTTCATCCAGCCCCATCGGTGGTAGTGTTGCCACAACTTTGACTCTGGATCAGCTCGAGTCAGAGTCAGTCTTGGCTCGAGCCGGGCCAAGCTGAGTCATGGTAATGTGGCAACCCCGCTAACTCACAGCTCTGAAGTCACAACTTCGGCTCAAAGTTGATTGGAGTCGCGTCTTTAGCCAAAAAAAATAAACAAAGTGGGTTTTTTCATTCAGCATGGATTAGCATATGCGTACTAGAGCTACTCTAGATAGTATCTACATCTGTGATCTACAAAAGTCCGCCATGTCATCATTGCCCCCTGCCATCGTTGTTGTTGTTGTTGTTGTTATCATTGTTGTTGTTGTTGTTGTCATTCCTTGTCATTACCTTGTCGTGGTTGAGTCGCTCGGAGTTGGCCATGGACGCCGATCATTGCGGTTGAGTCATCCTGTGCCTCGCTGTCGCTCCTGCTGCTGGCATCATAGCCATCATTGCGGTGCCAGTGCTGTTGCCGTCGCATTTGTGACTTGCGTTAGTATGGCGGCGGTGGTTGGTATGCTCTTCACGTAACGAAGGACCCTGTATGCACTACAGTCAGCAGACAAAAAACGAAATAAAACCCCGGTGGTTCTACCAGTTGGAGTTGGCCTTCACGACTAGTTCGAATGTAACACCACTACAGGGGCGTTAGGTACGACGTGTACCTCGCTAAGTCAATGGGATCGGAGAGGTGCGAGTCGGTCAGGACTCAGTTCAGGGATGCACAAGTATCACCCGGTTTCCCTGGAACCAAGGATAATAGAAGGAAGACGAGGCTCAAGCGCAAAGGCGAGCGAAGACGGTGACTCAAGCGCAACGGTGAGTCAAGAGTCGTTTGTGAGGCCAAGACAGTGTAGTATTACACAAGAAGTCAAGTCTACCGTACAAGCTAGGTAGGACATGACTTATATACTAATACAGGGTGTTTGTAAAGTACAAACACATGGCGCGATCCTGAGGCAATAGTCCTAAAGCATAAACAAAGTGTTGCGATCGGACTCATCGGTACGGATTGCGGACTCGTGGGGTTCTGACTACCCTAGTATTAGTCAGGGACAGTCGTATCAGTCAGCGTAGTAGTGGGTATCACATGTATCGGACTCGGACTTGACTCATACCTAGGACAGCCGTAGTAGGGTTCGAGCTATTATCGCTACTAGGTACTTTACTTTTAGGAGGAGCTTCAAAGCCCCTCGTCAACTGTATAACTACTAGGACGTACGAAGACCGAGCTCCCCAGCTTGGTCTTCTTGAATCATTAGTAGCATTCTCCGACTCCTCTTAGCTGCCTGCCTCTTTCTCTCTCTCTCGCTTCTATTGCGGCTTGCCTTTGTGTGGCGGCTGGCAAGACAACGTATACGCCTGGTGGACATCACCCCAGTGCTGTGGATGGTCGTGTTCCTACTACGGACGCGTACCTACTTCTGCTAAGTCGATCCCTGCCTACTGTACCACTGTCTGTCGCTCAAGTCGAGCACGTTAGGATGGCCTAACGCAACATTAAGACCAAGCTCCCTCTAGACACAACACAGTGGCGCCTACAACAGCAGACCGGTGGGGCTGGAACCAAGTCCAATCATACACCATCCTAGAAAGAGGAGAATGAAACGTCCCCACACGCTACCTGAAAGCTGCCAGGTGGAGGACACACAGAGGAGAAGCCGGATACTTTGTCGACTTCCCCAATCGACCAAGTCGATACTACCCAGTTGAGTTCAGTTTCGAACACATGTGCTGGTGTATACTCGCAACAAACGACGCAGGAGTACGAACGATAGTCGGACCAACGACAAGCGCATACCAGTGCGACATCCTAGAAAGCGAGGTAGTTCCCTCTGCAAGGACAGGACCAATTGACGGCGCACCCATCACCAGCACTACAGAAGAAGAAGAGGATTCCGAATCGGAACGAAACAGCGAAGAAGAAGACCACCTCTCCCAAGTAAACGCGGAGGAGGAGGAAGAACTAGCAAACCTAGCACGAGGGATAACGCTGAACGAGGAGGCACAAGCTGAGCAGATCATCGTTCACCCACCTGACGAGATGACGACCACCCAAATAGAACCAACATACGCACTCCAACTCGACCCCACACAACTGCCACATGACGGAGTCCCAGAGGACCTACTTCCTATCAACCCCAGCACGGGACACCGAATGACCGCTGATGACGCAGCCCTTATGAGGGCAATCGGTCCCGATGAGCCGGACCCCCCAGGAGGAGGAGGAACCGGGGGAGGTCGTCAACCAGGAGGAGGAGCCGGAGGAGGTCACCCACCTGGAGGAGGAGGCGGAGGACCACCCGGAGGAGGAGGAGGGGGCTTCCCGGGACTGGCCCCCGCCACTAATCAACCTTGAACGTCAGACAGATTACAGGGTAACCCACCTCAAGTGTTTGACGGCAACCACACCAAGGCCCTGCAGTTCAGGGCGCAATGGAACCTGTATCAGGGAATCAACAGCACAAGCGACATTATGCGCAACTACTACCGCCGATCCCTGCTGTTCCTCGGATACATCCAAGGGGAACAAGTCAACGAGTGGGTGATGTACATGACCGACTGGCTGATACGCCAGATAGACTCCGGCTTCCCTGAACATACCCGACGCCTGTGGGACGAAACCACTCGCACATTCACCAGGCGATTCGCCAACACCATGGAGAAGGAACAGGCGCAAATGGAATTGCGCAAAGGCGTCCACATGAAAGACGGGGACATTGATAGCTACGTAGCAACCTTCGAACGGCTAGCTCGCCAGGCTGACTACCACCTCGACGCCCCCCAAAACGTTGGACCTATTTACAGCGGGGCTACCACGAGCACTGTTCACCAAAGTATACGAACAATACGAACCCGCCACGTTCGAAGCATGGAAACAAGCAGCACTAAAGAAGCAACAGCAATACATGCATCTACAGGCACGTCTCAACTCACTTAAACCGTCCCCACCAAAGACTACCCCGCGTCCCAGCCAATGGGGAACTCCGCAAGGCGGATGGGTACCGCGAAACCTCCAATATCGCGACCCAAACGCGATGGACACCTCTGCCGACTGAGCGCGAGCCCGAGGAGGACAAGCGGAGGATGCCCAGGCAAGACTCGCCGGAGCAGAACACATACTCGATCGACAAAGACCACCATACCCCCCATGAGGAGGACCGAGGCAACGAGGAAGGGGACCACCCCGAGACCCTAGGGGAGTAACCTGTTATACCTGTAGCCAGAAGGGACACTTCAGTCGTGACTGCCCACAGAACCGCAACAATGCGAAAAGCAGCAGCAGCAGAAGGACGGACACTGACTACTACGCCCAAGAACCGAGGGTAGAAGCACGCGTCGCAGTCACGCCACAACAACAAGCCAAAGAATGGCTGCAGGGAGTAGCCGGAGCACCGGACGAAGTAAAAGACCTGGTCCTCCAGGAACTATGGGGAAGGGAGGATTTTCCAAACGCCTGAACCCGACGGCCTGGGTGAGGGCACTCCGTTGTAACTCTGTAATAATCACACGCTACTGATCGTTGAGAATTCCAGTATCCGTTCGAACAAGTTACAACATGGCCGAAGTAAAAGCATTGGTGGACAGTGGAGCCACGGACAGCTTCATTAAACCCACGTTCGCAAAACGAATGGGGATCGGATTAAAGGAGCTGGACACTCCCAAAAAGATATGGAACATCGATAAATCCGAAAACAGAGCGGGACTAATCACACACTGCGCAGACCTCGAAGTGGAAACCAAGGGAACCAGCAAGGTGATGCGCTTCCTCATCACCGACACAGGCGACGAGGACATCGTTCTTGGGTACCCCTGGCTGGCCGCCTATGAACCTCAAATCAGCTGGCAACACGCCGTTATCAAGGAAGACGCATACCCGGTAGTCCTCCGAACTACACACCCTACCAAACGGGAAGTCACCATCGCATTCTCCCCAACAGAAACCACTGAATTCACGGACGATGAGAAGCAACAGGCAGTGCACGAGCTCAACAGGGAATGGGAGGAAGTCAAAGCGCGCACCCTCGCCACCGACCTGGCCATACAGGCACAACAGCACACCGGCGTCACCGTCATCCCAGAAGAATACGCAGACTTCGCCGACGTATTCAGCAAGAAAGAGTCACACTGATTCCCACCCAGACGACCCTGGGACCACGCGATAGAGTTCACCAAGGACGCCCCTACTGCGATAGAGTGCAAGATCTATCCTATGTCCCGCAACGAAGATAACGCACTTCGGACATTCCTCGACGAACAACTACAAAAGGGTTACATCCGCCCGTCGAAATCCCCTTATGCGTCGTCCTTCTTCTTCGTCAAGAAGAAGGATGGAAAGCTGCGGCCAGTGCAAGACTACCGAAAGATCAACTCTTTCACCATGCGTAACCAATATCCCTTACCACTCATACAAGACCTGATCACGGACCTCGGCAACGCGGACATCTACACCAAACTGGACGTCCGCTGGGGATACAACAACGTTCGCATGAAGGAGGGCGACGAAGAAAAGGCCGCCTTTAAAACGCGCTATGGCTTCTTCGAGCCGCTAGTTATGCCCTTCGGTCTCACCAACGCACCCGCCACCTTCCAGGCAATGATGGACTTCGCCTGCGGACCTACCATCTTGAAACACGAAGCCTTAGGCACCACAATCCGAGTCTACATCGACGACGTCGCTATAGCCTCTCGCAACGGCAGAAAGGGCCACGTCGCAGCGGTACGTGACATACTGCAAGTCGCCAAGGACCTTGACTTGTACTTCAAACCAGAGAAATGCGTCTTCGGTGCGACCTCGATCGATTACCTGGGGGTAATCCTTGAAAAGGGGGTGACTCGTATGGACCCCATCAAGGTCGCCGGCATCCGCGACTGGCCCGCACCTACCACTGTCAAACAGGTCCGATCTTTTCTCGGCTTCTGCAACTTCTACCGCCTTTTTATCAAAGGCTTCGCGACCCATGCACGCCCCCTAAATCGTCTAACACGAAAAGACACGGAGTGGCACTGGGGCCCAGACGAAGATGCCGCGTTCACAAAGCTTAAGGACCTAGTGACGAGCGAGCCAGTACTGGCACACCCAGACACCCGGGAACAGTTCGAACTGGAAGTAGATGCATCAGGATTCGCGGTGGGTGCCGTACTCTTACAACGCAAGGAGGACGGTAAACGACACCCCATAGGTTACTACTCGGCAACACTCAACGAGGCCGAGCGAAACTATGACATCTACGACCTTGAACTACTAGCCATCGTCAAAGCATTCCGTCACTGGCGCCCCCTTCTAGCGGGCTCCCCTCACAAGGTCAAGGTGTTTTCAGACCATCTCAACCTACAATACTGGAGATCCCCACAACGAATAAGTCGGCGCATCGCGAGGGAAGTCCTGGAACTCTCCGAATATGACTTTGAGATCCACCACATCAAGGGTACCGCAAATGGAAGGGCAGATGCACTCTCTTGAAGACCGGACTATGACCGTGGAGACGACGATAACAAGGATATCGTGGTCCTCCCTGACGCACTCTTCGTACGAGCCACTCAGGTCGAAACCATAATGCCAACAACTGCAACCATCGAACCTGAAGAGATGGAACGACCCGACGCTACCTATCACCAAGACGAAGACCATCTCCGCCCCTGGATAGATGCACACCGACTAAAGAAGGTCGAAGGCACCTGGTACAAGGATGGAAGACGAGTGGTCACAGGTGGACTATACGACAAGAGAAGTATTATCTCTGCGCACCATGTACCCCCGGTTTACGGCCACCCAGGCATCAACAAGACCGCGCAGTTGGTAGGACGCTCCTACTGGTGGCCAAACCTCCGCCAGGACGTACTGGACTACGTCAAGGGGTGTGCTGAGTGCCAGAGACATAAGGCGAACAACCGACCTACCAAGGCACCACTCTCTCCAATATACCCAAACCCCGAGGCACTCCCCTTCGAAACTATCGCACTTGACTTCATTACCAAACTACCCGTCTCACAAGGGTTTGACTCCATCCTCACCGTCACCGATCACGACTGCTCGAAAGCAGCCGTCTTCATCCCGTGTAACGAAGAAATTACGGCAGAAGGAACCGCTGCCCTATACGCTAAGCATGTCTTCTTACGATTTGGACTCCCCACCAAGGTGATCAGCGACAGGGATCCACGCTTCGCATCCAAGTTCTCGCGCGAACTGTGCAACATCCTAGGCATCTCACAGAACATCTCCACTGCCTACCACCCTCGGACGGACGGACAGTCCGAACAGACAAATCAATGGCTGGAACAGTACCTCCGGTTCTGGACCAACGAGCGGCAAGACAATTGGGCAGCATACCTCCCTATCGCAGAATTCACGCACAACAACTGGCCTCACGAAACCACAAGGAAGTCCCCTTTTTACCTCTTAATGGGGTACAACCCCTGCGCTGATTGGATCGATAGGCCGTCACCCATCCCACAAGTGGCGTTACGAATCGATCAGTTCCGAGAAGCAAGGGCCGAGGCCAAGGCACTCCTTATCAAGGCGCAGAGGTCATGGGTCAAACACAAAGATACGCCCAGATACAAGGAAGGAGACCTCGTGTGGCTAGAAGGGCGCCACCTTCGAACCAACCAACCAACCACAAAGCTTGCGCCCAAAAGACATGGCCCCTTTAGGGTAAAACAGGTGATGTCCCCAGTTAACTACCGCCTCGAGCTTCCCACGCAGTGGAGCATCCACCCGGTATTCCACACAGATCTTCTCACCAGATATCAAGAAAACCGCTATGCATGGGGCTAACTACCAGCGCCCACCCCCGGAACTGGTAGATGGAGAAGAGGAGTATGAAATCGAGAAGATTCTAGACTCCCGAAGGTTCGGGAGGACCCAGAAACTCCAATATCTGGTAAAATGGAAGGGATACCCCGACTCGGAGAACCAGTGGGTTGACCGGAGTGAAGTATTCGCCGACCAGGCAATTCGAGACTTCCAGGCGCTTAACCCTCTGCAGGAAACACATATAAAGAGGGCCCAGGACGAGCTAAGTCCCACAGCAATCTCTGCTACCCACATTCACCCTGCCTTCCTCCGCACCATGTCTTCCTGCTCCCTGCCCTCGCAGTCCACCATCGACACGGTGGTCCAGAGCCTCGTCACTCCCCGCGGATCTGTCACCCGCGAGGATGCCATCGCAGTGCTCAGCTCCTTCCCCGACCCCACCGTCGGAGGACTCGCCGACTCCCCTGAGGCGCAGCCTGGCACCTACGAAGAGGGAGACGACACGGAAGCCGACCGCACCCTACTCGAGGGCCCGGCGTCAAGTCGCCTCATTCAATACGCTGACGGACACGGTCACCCTGGACCTGTCCCGATACCACACCGAGTTCGGGCCAGTACGGCCATGGAAGGCGATCGTCCGGGAGTGGAGGGACGAGCAACTACGGAGGGCGCAGCTGCAGATGCAGCAGCTGAGACACCGACGAACCCTGGCGAGGATGAATGGGGGCTCGGGGAGGACGCAGACGGAGACTATGCAGTTGCGCACCCCCACATTCTTTCGACCACCGATACTGACGACCCCCGTGAAACCCCATACTCCCTCAACACCGACGGATCCCCCATGTACAAACGGGACCTCGGAGTGATGGGAGGACCAACACACCAGCCTCTGGCTGTCATCAACACCCGCACCCCTGCCGGCTTCACGCGCAACGCCGGGGGGGACTACCTCCCATTTCGCATCGTCTCCCCCGACGGGGTAGAGCGCGAAGCTCGCTACCACCAGGTCATCATGGGTCCGGACCCCCTGGTGGTGGGCATCATCGACGAGTCCGACAAGGTCTACGCTCGTCCCCTCTACGCCGCCCCCCGCTACAACTACGGTGGCAAGCCCATCTATCAAAATGAGGACATGGTCCTCTTCACCGACGGCTTCGAAGACCGGGCGTGCGTAGACTGCTGCCTTTCCTCCCTCCACGACGTCTCGCTCACGGGCGAGATCACTCGATACCGCGCCGCCGATAGAGAGCTGCAACGCCTCAACCAGCGGATCGACAACCTCATCGCCGCGGTGGGGGAGATCCAGGGCAAGGTATCGGCAAGCTGGCGTAGGTTGGAGATGGCCAATGCGCTGGAGCGCATCGAGGACGAGGCCCGGACCATGGTGGATTACGAGTTGACGAAGAAGAAGACACGCAGGGGACGGAGGGGAGCAGCGCAGGCGTCGCGCACTCGGATCTTGTACGAGGAGGAAGGGTTTGGAGCGTCGGGGCGTCGCACCTGAGGAAGGGGTGATGTTGCGATCGGACTCATCAGTACGGATTGCGGACTCGTGGGGTTCTGACTACCCTAGTATTAGTCAGGGACAGTCGTATCAGTCAGCGTAGTAGTGGGTATCACATGTATCGGACTCGGACTTGACTCATACCTAGGACAGCCGTAGTAGGGTTCGAGCTATTATCGCTACTAGGTACTTTACTTTTAGGAGGAGCTTCAAAGCCCCTCGTCAACTGTATAACTACTAGGACATACGAAGACCGAGCTCCCCAGCTTGGTCTTCTTGAATCATTAGTAGCATTCTCCGACTCCTCTTAGCTGCCTGCCTCTTTCTCTCTCTCTCGCTTCTATTGCGGCTTGCCTTTGTGTGGCGGCTGGCAAGACAACGTATACGCCTGGTGGACATCGCCCCAGTGCTGTGGACGGTCGTGTTCCTACTACGGACGCGTACCTACTTCTGCTAAGTCGATCCCTGCCTACTGTACCACTGTCTCTCGCTCAAGTCGAGCACGTTAGGACGGGCCTAACGCAACACAAAGGGAAGACCCAAATATAGTACAAAGGAATCCCACGGGACGACGTGTGCCTCAGAAATGGTCAGCGGATGAAAAGAAGTGTAAAACTGGCCATCCTATCACCGAGGCGCAAAGCGCGAGATAAGAGCCGAGGAGCGCGAGTCACCAGATCGTATTGTAAAAGTACAGTGAAGCTAAGAAGTGGCAGCATAGTGAGGCCAAAGCGTAACATTACCCCCCCATTAGAATCGAAGTCGCCATGGCTTCGACTTAGTTGCTGGTGTACACCCAGTCCTCCTCAGCAGGGACGTTAGCAGGGGTAGGAGATGGGGTGCGCGGGCACATGTGACGATGCAGGAACATAAAGCGTCCTCGTTCTCCACAGTCCCAACACATCTCGTACATGGGGCACTTAATCTCCTCGTGAGTGGCGTCGTACCTCAGACACTTCCCGCACCACTGAGGGCGGGAGTCCAGGTCCACATGCGCGGGCGTCATGGGGGAGAGTCGACGGATGAGACAGGCATCGAGCCTGTGAGCCCGACTTCCACACCACTGGCACGGCTCCCTAGCCCGTCACTCCAGGCACTGAGCCACCAAGTGTTCTGTGGATTTACATTGGAAACACTTGCGCCTACACCCGCCACCTTCCCCATGCAGATGGGGCATCTCGCTAGGTCCGGCGTCACAGGGAGCAAGGGGGATAGCCTCTGGTGAGCCTCGGGGACGTATGGGCTTCGCATGAAGCTCGGTGTATTTGTCGGCAATGAGGGGGATGGCGCGTGTGTATTGCAGACGCTTCCGGACTGACGAAAAGTCCATATCTAAGTGGAACTGGTCCCGCATCAATTCGGTCTCCAGTCGTCAGATATCCGACTGGTGGACCCGAATCACATCGTGACATGTGAGGCATTCACATACCCGAGACACTTCTGCATGAAGACGGGGGTTACGAAGTTTGACGAGGACTTCGTTCAGGACGATGGTGCGAGGGTTGTGGGGGGTGGAACATGTTCAATTGATTATCTGTGATATGCTGCGCCAGCTGACCCATATAGACTTCATTGAGGAAGACCTGCGTCGCATAGCAGGGGTGACCTCTACCCATGGTTCCGACGACTTCCTGATAGTTGTGACGATAGTAGATGTATCGTGCCATCTGTTTGGTGGTTCCTGTTTCTCCGACTAGGAGGGGGAAGAACGTGGGGGAGGTTGGGTCGTTGAAGAAGAACAAGATGCCAGGGTCGTTGTTCTCCTTATCCTCGTCCTCATCATCGAGAAGGGCCAGAGCAGGGTCAGGCTCAACAACGCGAGTCTGCGGGATTGGTGTGAAGGTGTGATCCATTCCTGCAGGGAATGGTGGGATTGGAATGTGGGCGGCAAGGATAGCGGGGGGGGACAACGGTGGTGGTGGGGTTAGAGGGATGGTGGTTTCGGGTGGGTAAGTGGGTGTGGCAGGTATGTGGATGGTGATGGGGGTGTCGACAGAGTGTGAAACAATGATAGGTTGGGGGAGTTCAGGGGACTTGGTGGGTGTTGTAGGTTCTTCGGCAGATGAGACAAGGGCAGCAGTGGCAAGTGCGAGTACAGGAAGGGGAGGTGAATCAGGAATAACAGAGTACGGCGTACAACCCTCTGGTTCAGAGGGGACACCAAAGTCCTGTGAAGGAACCATTAGATTTTCGAGAATAATCTTGACTGGGCGGCGGGTCTGAATGGTTGAGACGATTGGAGTAGTCATGGTAGAGCGAAGTGAGGGGGACAGGGCAGTCGTGGTGTTGAGAGGGTGCATCTTATATCTTTCGTCCAGCCCCTTTGGTGGTAGGATTTAGGTGATAGAAGTCGGCAATGAGGTCGGGCGCATGTCGGACATTTTCAAAGGGCTCCCACGTGCTATCGCTTATCAGGAAGCCCTTCCACTGGACAAGGAATTGAAGTTTGCGCCCTCGTCCATGTGATCGGGACTGTAGGATGCACTCCACTTCAAACTCTTCCTCTCCATCAATCAGATCCGGGGGCGGGCACGTGAAGTTTGCGCCATGTAATTCCGTCTCCTTATATGGTGTGAGGAGATTCGCATGGAAGACCGGGTGTATCTTCCACATGTTCGGAAGTTCTAGTTCGTATGAGACGTCTGAGAGAACTCGTTTCACCCAGAACAGGCCATGGCGTTTTGGAGCAAGTTTTGCGGTGGGGTAGAAGGTCCGGAGGTTTGTGCCTTCTAACCAGACCATTGCGCCTTCTTGGTAAGGGATAAACCGTGTTTTGCCTTGCTTTCCCATCAGTTCTTGTGCGTGTTTGATGCAGTCTTGCGCGTGTTGCCGCCTGATGACCATGTCTTCCAGGCGTTGTTTGACAGATGGGGATGATGTGGGTTTTGGCGTCCACATGGTACGTGGTTCCCATCCCATGATGAGCGAGAAGGGTGATTCCTTTGTAGTCGCATTAGGCCAGGCGTTGTGCGTGAATTGGGCGACTGGTAAGGCCTCAGCCCAATTATCCTGCTGTACGTTGCTCCAGTGCCAAAGGTACTGCTCCAACCACTGGTTTGTTCGCTCCAACTGTCCATCGGTTTGAGGGTGGTAGGCGGAGGATATGTTCTGGCAAATGCCCAGGACTTTGCAAAGGTTGGTCATGAAGGCGGAGGTGAAACAGGGGTCTCGGTCCGTGATGATCTTCCGGGGGATACCGTAGTGTGGGTATACGTGGTGGAGATAAAGCCGTGCTACTCCTTCTGCGGTAATCGATTCATTGCAGGGGATGAAGATCGAGGCCTTCAAGCAGTCGTGGTCAGTAATGGTGAGTATGGAGTCATATCCATCTGACGGAGGGAGTTTGGTGATAAAGTCCATGGCGACAACTTCGAACGGTTCTGCGTTTGGGTCTGTTGTAATGGGAAATAGATGTGGCTTTTGTCGGTAGGGGTTAATCTTGTTTGCTTGGCATGTTGCGCATCCTTTGATGTAGTCTTCTACATGTTGGGCCACCAGTAGTCGCGTCGTAATAACTCGTAAGTGTTTGCGATTCCTGGGTGTCCCATGGCAGGTGTATTGTGGAAAAAGGTGATTACCCCCGTCTAAGGTTGTTGTCGCCCACGACAACCAATGCGTTGTTCTTCCACCACAGCCCCCCCACCTTTCTCAGGTTGTGGGGCTCGACCCATTGCAGCACTTCCTTTTCGTCAAGGTTTTGCGATATTCGGGTCCAGATGTCCATATCATGCATGGACATCTCTGTCACTCAGAGAAATCACTCTGCAGGGAGGACAATAATGTCATTGTTGTCCTCTTCGTGGGTAGCGTAGTCTGCTCTTCGTGATAGTGCATCTGCACGACTATTCCTGACTCCGGAGATTTGTTTTAGCAGGAAGTTGTACTCCGAGAGTTCCAGGAATTCGCGTGCTACTCGTTGGCTGATTTTCCTAGGCTCTTTCCAATACTGAAGGTTGGAGTGATTGGTGTGGATGATAATTTTGTGGGGTGAGCCAACCAGGTACGTACACCATGCGCATAGAGCTTTTACGACCGCCAATAATTCTCGGTCATAGATGTCGTAGTTGCGTTCCGCCTGACTGAAGGATTCAGAGTGGAACGCGACGGGGTGGAGCTTCTGATCTGGGCCGAGTTGGTTAAGCATGGCTCCAATAGCGACGTTTGATGCATCTACTTCTAGTTCAAATGGTTTGGCGAGATCGGGGAAGAGTAGTGTGGGTTCGTGTTCAATGCTGCGTTTAATGTTGTCGAATGCATCTTGTTCTCGCTGCCCCCAGTGCCATGGCATGTCCTTGCGAGTGAGGTCGTGTAGGGGTCGTGCAAAGTGCGGAGAAGCCACAGATAAATCATCGGTAAAAGTTGCAGAATCCGAGGAAGGCGCGTACTTTGCGAAGATTTCTCGGAGCTGGCCATTCTCGGATGCCCCGTACTTTAACGGGGTCCATCCGCAGATTCCCATGGCCTATGATCAGTCCAAGATACTCGACTTCAAGCACTTCGAACTCGCATTTTTCCAGTTTGATGTAGAGGTCACATTCTTCGCACAAGCGGAGAACTTCGTGTACCACGGCATGGTGATGGGGGTAGTTGAGGGGTGTGGTGATTAGGATGTCGTCCATGTAGACGATTACTTCGTTTGTGAGGGTGAGGGGGCAGAAAGTATCGTCCATCATTGCTTGGAACGTAGAGGGGGAGTTGGTGAGTCCAAAGTACATGACGAGGGGTTCGTACAACCCTTGGTTGGTTTTGAAGGCGGCCTTCCACTCGTCTCCTAGTTTGACTTGCACGTTATTATACCCCCACTTAACGTCGAGCTTCGTGTACAGGCGCACATCACGTATCCGATCAATGAGTTCCGGGATTAGAGGGAGTGGGTAGTGGTTGTGGACTGTGAGTTTGTTTAGTCATCTGTAGTCTTGAACGGGGCGAAGTTTGCCGTCTTTCTTTTCAATAAAGAAGAAGGGGGATGCATAGGGCGATTTAGATGGGCAGATGTAACCTTTTGCAAGTTGTTCATTGAGGAAAGTGGTCAGGGCCTCCTGTTCGTTTTGCACGAGCAGATAGACCTTACAGTCTAGCGAGGCGGGGGCATTGGGGAGGAGATCTATCGCGTGGTCCCAGGGGCAAGAAGGGGGGAATCGATGAGATGCCTCTTCGTCAAAGATTTTATGATGGCGTCTATACTCCTCTGGGATCATTTCTTTGAATGTGCGCTCCTTTTTCTTTGCCGCTTCCTGCTGTGCCAACTCCGAGGCAGTTGTGGTTTTCCGCAGAAATGCGATCTGGGGCTCCCACTCATCATCCATGAGCTGCTCCCACGCTTCCTCGTCAAGTTCGTACGTCTCCAACGCCCGGATAGCAGCTTCTATAGGCGTGGCTTCGTCTGACAGGTAAAGGCTCGAGACTACAACCAGTTGGAACTCCTCGTTCAACGTCGCATCTCCCCACTTGATCACGGGTTTGAAGGCCATGAACCAAGGGTATCCCAGGATTACTTCGTCCCTTCCCAGATTAGTAACCAGGAAGCGAAGCGTCCTCTCCTCTTTTCCTGTTCGCACAGTGAGGTCTGTGTATTGCGTGATTGTGCCGTCTTGGTTATGGGTGCCATCTACATTCCAGATGCGGATAGGGTGGGTGACGTCCCTTGTTCCAATCTGGAGTCGTTTTAGAAGTGAGGAGCATATAAAGTTATCGGTTGCTCCCGAGTCGATAAGGACTTGTTGTTCGGCCGTTGTGTGTGCAGATTTGAAAAGGACTGGGATTCGCATGGATCGATATCTGCTAGTATACACATTCAAATTTGATGCTCTAGCCCAGGCCACCGGGTTCAAGCGTCGAGAAAATCCTCTCATCCGAATAATTTTTCCACCATGAGGTCTCACACCTCCTGTGTTTGTGCCTTCATCACTGCAATCTGTAAATCCACCTGCTCTTCATTCGATAGTATGCAACTAGATTGTATGGTGAAAGAAGAGACGGCGGGAGCTGGTAAACTTGAACTCGAGGGAGTCGCGGCTGATGATCGCGTGGGCATGGGGGTTGGTGCCACGGCAGATGTAGTGGTAGCCACTCGCATGCCCTTTTGAGGACAGTTACGCGAGATGTGCCCTTGCACACGGCATCTAAAACATCGTCCCTCCTTCTGAAGTTGGGCTTTGTCGGCATCGGTAAGGGCCACGGAGGCTCAGGCACGTCCAACATCCATGGCGTTGGGGTCACAAGTTCCTTTGAGGGCTTGGACCCATTGTTCTCTGCTTTGGCCGCCCTTTTTTGCTGGGGTTTTCCTTTGCCGAGGCGATCCTTAAGAATCAAGTATTCAGCTTGTTGTAACCGGGCGGCCGCCTTCCACTGCTCCCAGTTGACAGGATGCTGGAAGTGGACAGCATTGACCACTAACTGGTTTGGCAATCCGTCCTGGAATAACTCCAGCATTGTGGCTTCGTCTGGGTTGTACCCAGCTTTCATGACGAGGTTTTGGAACGTTGTGACGTATGTGTCGATGTCTCCTCCCTTCATGGTGAGGTTTTGAAGCGCCTTGTGTGTGTTAGCTTGTTCTGAGGTGTCGGTGTAGGCTTGTACGAATCAGTCTCTGACGGTAGCCCATAGGACCTCGTTGTTGCGGTTAACTCCTGCCACGATTTGATCGTCCAAACCATTGCGCCTGCTCGTCTACCCAATCGTCTACTAGTGGACCTCTGATGTATGACAAGAATGTCATAGCTTGTGAGGCTGGGATAGAGAGCTGATCGACAGTAGGGTTCATCCCTTTGTAGAGGAAGAATGCACGCAAAAAGGCCTTGCTTTCGTCCCTTTTTCCCGTAAACTCGGGAGGGGGATTTCCTCCCAGTCGTCCGTTCCCTCCAGGGGCTGGTGCTACCGGTGCGGCCGCTCCTGGCGCAGCGCCACCGCCACCTCCGCCACCACCACTGCCGCCACCGCCACTGGGCGGTGGTGCCGGTGCACCACCACTAGGCGGGTTTGGTGCTCCTCCTCCTGAGCCCGGTACTCCGGAGGATCCTCCTGCTCCACTGGTGAGGGTCGTGCTGGCCGAAGCTTGCAAGGTTTGGGACATGACGTGAGTTTGGAAATGTGTCGTTGGGTTGATAATGGGTAGATTCGTTGTTGGGACAGGGATGCTTGGGGAGTCTGGGTCATCGTCTATGACAATACCCGAAGTTGTATGGGTTGTAAAGGGTCCGACTCCTAGGGCTTCGGGTACGAGGCTGAGGGTGTACCACCGGCCTTTCTTTGCCAAGTAGTCGATGTATGCCCACTGCTGTAAATCCTCAAGGTAGTGGACTTGCCAGTATTTCTGGGTGTTCGGGTGGAAGAGGAAGTAACCCTCTGCTCCTTTGTGTTCTTTCCAGACAACGGTCCCTTTAACTTTGTCTGGGAGTTCGTCGTCGCTATATCGGTCGATGTATTCTGCTTGGAATCGGGATTGGCTGCAACTATGAAGGGTCGCCACTGTGGAGACTTGACTTAATGTAACGCCACTACAGGGGCATTAGGTACGATGTGTACCTCGCTAAGTCAACGGGATCGGAGAGGTGCGAGTCGGTCAGGACTCAGTTCGGGGATGCACAAGTATCACCCGGTTTCCCTGGAACCAAGGATAATAGAAGGAAGACGAGGCTCAAGCACAAAGGTGAGAGAAGACGGTGACTTAAGTGCAACGGCGAGTCGAGAGTCGTTCGTGAGGCCAAGACAGTGTAGTATTACACAAGAAGTCAAGTCTACCGTACAAGCTAGGTAGGGCATGACTTATATACTAATACAGGGTGTTTGTAAAGTACAAACACATGGCGCGATCCTGAGGCAATAGTCCTAAAGCGTAAACAAAGGGAAGACCCAGATATAGTACAAAGGAATCCCACGGGACGACGCGTGCCTCAGAAATGGTCAGCGGATGAAAAGAAGTGTAAAACTGGCCATCCTATCGCCAAGGCACAAAGCGCGAGATAAGAGCCAAGGAGCGCGAGTCACCAGATTGTATCGTAAAAGTACAGTGAAGCTAAGAAGTGGCAGCATAGTGAGGCCAAAGCATAACATCAAGTATACCTACTACTCATGTCACGTTGTTTGCATATGTACCATGTTCTGATGCCCCTGCTTGGATTGCAGTACACAAATAGAGGCTTTTTGATAAATGCTTAGCATGCTTGACAACTGCTTTTTATCTGCACTGTGATTACAGTGTTCAAACACTTGGATTCACATTTACGCTTGGATTCACGTTTTACACTTGGATTCATGTCCTGTGCTTGGATTCACATTTTATGCTTGGTTTGTATTTGTTGCTTGAATTTGTGTCTTATGCTTGGATTCACATCTCACACTTGGTTTGTATTTTTTGCTTGGACTTGGGTCTTATGCTTTCATTTTCATTTTATGCTTGGATTTTATTTTTGCTTGGACTCATGTTTTCTTTACTTATGATGCTTGAATTTTTACTTAATTTGTCCTAGAAATTAAGACTTAAAGGATTCCTTAGACCTGTGCTTAGCTCAAGTCCAGAATAAGCCCATCAATTAAGCCTAAATAAGGCATTTTAATAAATCAACTGAGCTTAGACTAAGCACAGTGGTGCTTAGTGACCCCCACGCCAGTGCTTAGTAGGGCTTAGAATCTTTTCAAGCACAAATAAGCACACTTAAGTGACATTAAGAAAAACGGAGATTTTCCTGATGTGGTAAAAGCGAACCGCAACAGATGCTAGAAGCCTAGAACCCAAGCTAGAACCACTTGTGTTACCATCTCCAGTGGCGACGTCTAGGCACTGCTGAACGAGGAAATGTCACATCCGAGCAACCCCGGTGTCATGCATGCCCCATGCGTCAATCGATGGCCCTCCCAGGCGCTTAGGCGCGGGGGTAGGTCGACCGATCTGAGATTCGTGTCCAACTTACTCTTTGACGATCAGTGACTATACTAGAGATAGCGACTTCGCGTCGACCACGGATAGATACACTTTCCATACCCAAATACATAGGGGCCGAGTCGGAGGTTTGATCAGAGGAGTCTCCCACTTGAGGACAAGGCGGAATTACATATGATGTGCTCGAGCCATGCACCGGCAGGCGGAAGCGTAGGAAGGCGCAGTCGCTCGCCACGCTGGACATACACACACAGTATGTGCCAGCCCACTAACAATGCCAGCACGGCCTATAGAGCAACAAGAGGCACCCAATTTAGACTAGGAGCTGAGCGCTGAGTCCCGACGATAGATATCGAGACTCCGAGTTCTTGAGTCTTCGACGTCATGGCATTCGAATCATCTCTTAGACCTGACCAAGTACTCACGACACTTGCTCTTGTACTTCCTTTGACGAAGGAATCAGCCGCATTTCCATATTCATATTCGTACGGGTAAGGAGCCTAGGAAGCAGCTCATAGCTAGTATCACACGTCAACCTGTCGAAACGAAAGGGCTCATCGTAAGTCAAACACGCGATTTTAGCCACGTGGTATCCCCCCGTCCTGCCAGCACGCCTCTCAGTACGTCGATGATACGATCCACTTCGTCTACTGTGTTGTAATGGACCAGCGACACCCGTACGACTCCATCATTGATGTCAATTTTTGGGACCAACTCATCCACGAGGGTGTGCGCGTAAAAGTGACCGTATCGTATTCCGATCTGTAGTCGCTAAGTAGGGGAGAAGTGAGATCGAAGATATTGCTGCGTACCGTGCCAGTGGCGTCGCACGCGCGGACAATGTCTCGGCTGAGTGTGTCCTGCACGACGAAGCTGATCGTCGGTGCCCGCGAGCTTCCGTTATGGGCGTCGCCGACGATGCGCACGCGCGGGCGCGTGTCCCCGTAAAAATCCGAGCAAGCGTTCGCAGAGGGCGGACTCTTGCACGGCAGAGGCAACGAAGGTCGCTTCGAGGGTACCCTCAGGCGTCAAACTCCGAAGGTATATCGGCACGCCAGTAACGCCATGAACCAGCTCATATCCAGGCCCACCTGGCTGCAGTTTGTAACCCACGGTATCGACTTGGAGGAAGTGGTGCGTTATCGGGGCGACGGATGAGCGGAGTGAGGCTGCACGGGCGTAGAGCGCAGAGATGTGAGGACCGAAGACCTGGAAATAGACAAATCGTTCAGGTGAGGCTTAACAAGACGGGGTTAGACGAAACCTTGTAGAAAGAGAAGACGGCGTAGTCGACGTCCCAGTCTTGCACATCCATCCGGCGATGCGGGGCATACGCCACGCAGTCAACACTGAACTCTATCTTCCTAACTCCGAGTTCTGCTGCGCGGGATCTCGCCGCAGTAATCACATTCTTGACCGGGATAATAGAGCCAAGGATGTTAGAGCAAGCTGAAAAAGCAACCAGGCGTGTCTTTGAGGTTATCAATGGGAGGAGATCTTGGACATCGTAAGCAAGTGAGTATGGGTTTGACGGGTCAGTGATGCGGGGGTGCCAATGCTTTAAGGTAAGGCCCTTGCGTGCAGCAAGTTTCTTCCATGGGCCGACGTTTGCTAGATAATACAAGCGTCATCCAGGAGAACGTACAGAAGGAAATGAAGTTTCCAAATACCTTCGTGCTCTACCGTCACGACGATCTCTTCATCATTCAAAACGTCTCCTTCAATGGAACGTGCAAGATTTTCGAGATTCATAGTTGAGCTCGAGCCCAACACGATCTCGTCTGATGATGCTGCGTTGAGAAGCTCCGCAGCTGCGACTATGCCCGCAGAAACGCGTCGGGTGCTTTCAGCAGAAACGGAGTAGTCGGCACCGAGCTGCGCATTGGTGTTTGTAAGGTAATCAAAAATGCATTTGGCAACCAGCTCGGTGCATTGGGAGCCTCCTGCATTGTCAGCAAAGACGAAGCCTGAGAGAAGAGAGGGAAAGTGAGCGCGGGCAACGTCTGCAAAGGAAGTCATAGCAAGAGTCATAGATAATCGTGAGCAGATATCGATGGACGAGGAGTTAGCCTGGGTAAAACATAAAGCCTGGTAAAATGTCGGCAGTGATCATGGGAACGGTACGCAGAATACGGTCAGGTCCGAGGAAACTGCAGGATCTTACGTGACGCGTGACTAGTCACGGTACAGCAGTGTTGTACAGGTCAGGCTGACGCCGGGTCACAAGGGTCAAGGTAACCGGGTCACGCAAACCTGACTGACCTTTGACGGGTCAGTCAGATAGAGCGTGAGAAAAGATAAGATAAGATCTTTTGATCAGCAGCGCGAGGTAACTGCGAGGACCACACACTTCTCCCTCATGCTTGTCAAAGCATGGTGATCCCAATGTTGGAAACTTCTTACCTTCACCCCCATCACTCCCAATGAGCCATTGGTCATGGGAAACACTTTGTTACAGATGGAACTCTCTACAAAAATAACCACTCAAATAAGAACACCTGGTGTAAACAGTGTCTTGCTCACCATGTCGACATGATTCGAGGCACAGACATCGTCGCAGTGGCTACTACTGGAATGGGTCAAACTCAAACAACTGAAGAAGTAGAGGCCAAGGGGGGCCAAAAATGTTGCTCCCTGACCCAGGGCTGGGGGGGGGGGGGGTCAACCAAAATCCTTTAAAAAAATTTAATATTTTCCACTTTATGGCCCACAGCAGGGGGGTTGGGGGCAGGGTTGGGGGGGGTCAACCAAAATCCCTTAAAAACTTTAGGTTTTGGCCTGTCTTTTTAGTTCAGAGGGTGCACAAAGGGGGTGCACTTGTTGCTCATAGGCTCTCCCAAGCCCTCCTCTCACTGTCAGGTCCATCTTGGAGTCACGCTGCTCACTTGTGGCCCCCCAAAATTTCCTTTTTTTGGTATAAGTTTCCTTTTTTAGGTGGTACATGGGGGGGGGGGGGCAACCAAAATCCCTTAAAAAATTTTACCTACCCCGTGCAATTTTTAAATAATTTGACCCCCCTTGGTAGAGGCACAAGGTAAGTATATCATAGACTTCCCCTATTATGCTTGCAAACTGAGATTTGGCTACTTGTAGCCCGAATTAGTTGCCCGCTGATGGCAGGGAAGCCAAAGCAGTGCATGGTACCACACCTAAGCAAGTGTATATATGTCGATCCATCAGTAAGAGCTGTTGCCCTGGGCCAGGCTTCGAATACTCCCACAACCACTGGGCAATTTGCTGTCCCCTGACATCTGTCACAACCTCCTGGGCCAAGTCTTCTATCAACTAGTATGTGGCCTTCTGGCCCCTCTCGCACATCCTCTTGCGCACCTTCTCCACTTCCAAGTCCCCTCCTTCTGTCTGTATCTCTACCCTCAGAACTGCTGACAAAACGCAAGCGCACGTGGAGTTCTTATGAAGACTCTCCACTTTCAAGTGCTAGCACCGGGAAGACGACACCATGGACTTTGACATTACAGTTGGAATTTGGTGAAGACATGTGCAAGCTCCTCATTGGGATCCGCACCCCATGGAATGCTGCAAATAACCCACAGATGCGCCTGTTCATGCAGAAATGGTTGCCAGGAGCTGTGGTCCCCGATTGTCGAACCTTATCGGGCCCTATCCTTGACCAAGAGGCTGCAAAAGTTGAAGACAAGTTAAAGGAAAAACTCAAGGGCAAACTAGTGACGTTCACAACTGATGGGTGGAAGAATAAGGCAAAACAATCAATTGTGGCCTCAATGGTGTCCATTGCGTCAGAGGTGAGCGCAACTCATTTGGTGTGGGCCATATGGCCTAGTACATTCTGTACTCATTCCAATTTACATTAACCTTACTTAATGTGCACGCATGATGTTTCTTCGGACGCAGAAAGTGGCGATTCTCTTTTGAAGTTGGTCACCGAAGACCTCCAGTGGATTGAAGATACATACAATGTCTCCATCATCGGAGTCTGCACAGATAATGGAGGTGATGCACAGATGTAACGTCTACCACGGACGTTTGCCTGACTTAGGCTTTGGTGGATGCAGCGATCCTAAACGGTCTGTAGAAGAGGCGGTTGGTGATAGCGTCGGTGTACTCAGCTGGATGAGGGGCTAGATCCCCATTCAAAGCAATGAAAGCGTGAAGGTCCTCCTCTTGAGGGACGTTGGCAGGTGGTTCGTCGAGGGGAACGATGGTTCTCCAAGAGGGATGATCAACGATATAGATATAGCTGTATGGCTTGGCGACTTGTTCGTTGTGATAGAGGAATACACGATGGAATACTGATCCAAGAGGATACGTGTCCACTGCCCACGATGGGGAACTCGGGATAAGCTCACGGGGATCCCTGGTCTAAGGGGATATGCTGGAGGGGACTCACTTCAAGGGAAGGAGGCCTTTGACAATACGAAGAGATAGAGAAGATGGTGGTATTGAAGAAGACCAAGATGGCGATCCTGGTCTTCCACGACTACTACTTATACAGATACTCGCGGGCTTTCAAGCGCCGCTCCAAACTATCCTAACCAATAGCGTAAGTAGAGCAAACCCTAATACCGCTATCCTAGGAATGAGTCACATCGAGTCATGATCCGATCCATTATTGTACACAATCACATGCGCCGGAGCTTACCTGGCTGACTGATCCAACAAGTCCATGACGATATATCGCTGACATGGTGTCATCCCTGAGCGTCAGTGTCCACTTCCGGGCCGAAATGTAACATCACCCCTTTTCAGGATCAGGCACCAGACCGACCGCGGCAAATCTCCTCTCGGAGGCGCGCAATCCGTTGCCCTTCCTCGACTCCAGGACAGTAAGAGTCCCGCTCGTCTTTGATGCGTTTGATGGCGTTGGCGTGTTGAAGGCGCAGGACGCAGTCCCGACGCATACGTCCGATCTTGTTGAGCTCATCGACCTTCTTCTTGAGCTCCTCTTCCTTCGCTGTGTATCCCGCTTGGAGACAGCGGTAGCGATGGACCTCAGCGGTAACCGTCAGGTCGTTCATGGCCATGCAGGCCATGTCGACCGACTCGCGGTATGTGCTGTCCTGGTCTAGGAAGACCAGGTCGTCGTCGTGGTAGGTGGGTGTGGGTTGGTTGTAGTTGGGGGCGGCATGCACCGACTTGCCGTACTGCTGGTCACTGCCTCGTCTGTAGGCGAGGACGAAGGGGTCTGCCGTAAAGACGAGCTGCGTATACCGAGCTGGGTGCAGCCGGCCCTGAGCATTGCGAATCTGGAAGGGGATAAAGTGGACTCCCCTGTTGTGATGGAATCCGCGCGGTGGTGGAGTTTCCACCCGAGATCTGGAAACTGGACTGTGTTCCTCCAGACGATAGAGGCGGTGTCTCTCAGGTCTTTCCGATGGGGGGAGAGTGAGAGGTTCCCCGTCGGTGCTGCATAGCGGCGGGGTTTCGTCATGAGTAGACGTGAGGTGAGCCCCATACGTGAGATGTTGATTGAGCGGGCAATGCTCCTGCGACAGGTACCGGTCGTATGCTCGATCTTCTTGAACTTGAGCCTCGTCTTGATGGGACGGAGGTCTCGTGGGAACATAGCCTTGCGGAGACGGGCTTTGTGTGCCCGCTGCTGTAGGTGTTGGCGAAGGAAGGAGGGATGGAATGGGGGTAGTTGGACAACTGGGGCTGGGTTGAACGGACTGGGCAGGCGACAGGGATGGTGATGTCGGGGTGTTCTGAATGATAATGCTGGGCTGTACTGAGATGGGGAGCAGGTCGTCGAGGACATAGTGTACTTGAACTGGGGATTGGGACATGAGTAGATGGAAGTGCAGGAGAGGGAGATGGGGACGTCTCTTGGGAAAGTCCTGCGCTTATATGTGTTTCTCGAGCGGGGTTTAAACATTTGAACTCCCTTATCACTTCATCGGCAAATACGTCATCCTTCGAGACCCATTGATTATCGGAGTCTGGGTATCCGCGCCATTTGACCAAATACTGCAGTTTCTTTGTTCTGCCGAAACGCCGAGAGTCTAGAATCTTCTCAACTTCGTATTCTTCTTCGCCATCAATCAGATCTGGCGGTGGGCGCTGATAGTTGGGGCCATGTGTGGGAGTTTCGCAATAGGGAGTCAGGAGATCCGTATGGAATACTGGGTGAATGCTCCACTGCGTGGGAAGTTCCAATCGATAATTGACTGCGGACATCACCTGAATGACTTTAAAGGGGCCATGTCTTCTGGGCGCAAGCTTGGCGGTTGGCTGATTGGTACGTAGGTGGCGTCCTTCGAGCCACACTAAGTCCCTGGTTTGGTATTTGGGCGTATCTCTGTGCTTGATCCACCCCTGCTGCACTTTTCTCATCAGTTCCTGGGCGCGCATTCTAGCCTCTTTGAACTGCTTGACGCGAAGTGCTACTTGGGGAATGGGGGAAGGTCCGATCGATCCAGTCGGCGCGTGGGTTATACCCCATAAGGATATTGAAGGGGGACTCCCTTGTGGATTTGTTGGGCCAGTTGTTGTGCGTGAATTCCGCCATTGGGAGATAGTGGGCCCAGTCATCTTGTCGTTCGTTGACCCAGAAGCGAAGGTACTGTTCTAGCCATTGGTTGGTGCATTCCGATTGTCCGTCCGTTCTGGGATGGTAGGCTGTGGAGATGTTTTGCTCGATTCCTAGTATCTTGCATAGCTCACGCGTGAACTTGGATGCGAATCGGGGGTCTCTGTCGCTGATGATGCGCGCCAGTAGTCCGAATCGGGAGAAGACGTGTTTTACGTACAGAGCTGCGGTTCCTTCTGCGCTTATCTCTTCCAGGCACGGGATGAATATGGCCGCTTTTGAACAGTCGTGGTCTGTTACTGTTAGTATTGTGTCACAGCCGTCTGCTTGGGGTAACTTCGTGATGAAGTCCAGTGCTATTGTTTCGAAAGGCATGGCTTCCAGTTTTGGGAAGATGGGTTGTAATGGGGCGTGTGTAGGGCAGTTGTTTACCTTGATCCGTTGGCAGTCCGCGCATCCTTTGACGTAATCTTGCACTTCTTGTCGTAAGCTTGGCCACCAGTAGTATCGTTCGACCATTTTGATTGTTCGGTTAATTCCCGGGTGTCCATGTACTGGTGGATCGTGATGGGCTTGGATAATGTGTCTCCGTTCGTATTGATCTCCCGTGACTGCGCGTCGTCCGTCCTTGTACCATGTGCCTTCGATTTTCTTCAGTTTGTGAGGGTCTACCCATCGCCAGATGGTTTCTTCCTCTTGAGCATATACCAGGTTTGCAGGTTGCATTTCTGCAACGGTTACCGTATTCCCTAGTTGTGTCGGATTTTCCGTGGTGTCGATTTCTGCCGCTCTGACGAAGATGTGGTCCAGGAGTACTGTGACTTGTTCGTTGTCGTGGTCTCCCTGGTTGTAGTCTGGTCTTCTGGATAATGCGTCTGCTCGTCCGTTGGCTGTGCCTTTGATGTGGTGAATCTCTATGTCGTATTCAGAGAGTTCGAGCACTTCCCAGGCTACGCGTCTGGATATCTTTTGAGGGGATCTCCAGTATTGTAGGTTCATGTGGTCTGAGAATACTTTGATCTTGTGTGGTGATCCCGTGTAACGCCACCACAGGGGCGTTAGGTACGACGTGTACCTCGTTAAGTCAACGGGATCGGAAAAGCGCGAGTCGATTAAGACTCAGTTCGAGGATGCACAAGTATCGCTCGGTTTCCCTGGAACCGAGGATAATAGAGGAAAGGCAGGGCTCAAGCGCAACGGCGAGCGAAATAGTAGACTCAAGCGCAAAGGCGAGTCGAGGGTCGTTCGTGAGGCAAAGACGATGTGGTATTACACAAGAAGTCAAGTCTACCGTACATGCTAGGTAGGGCGCGACTTATATACTGTTACAGGATGTTTGTGCTACACAAACATATGGCGCGAGTCTGGTACAATCGTACAGGAAACCGGAACAAAGGGAATAGTCATATGTGGTACAAGGGAATTCCGCGGGGCGACGCGTGACTGAGAAATGGTCAGCGGACGAAACAAAGCGTAAAACTGGCCATCCTATCGCCGAGGCGCAAGGTGCGGAATGGAAGCCGAGGAAGCGCAAGTCATGGGAACGTATCGTAAAAGTAAAGGAGTTGGAAGACGCAAAGGAGAAAGCCAAGATAGTTCGTAACATTACCCCCCCACTAGAATCGAAGTCGCCGCGACTTCGACTAGTCGCTGGTGTACGCGTAATCCTCCTCTGCGGGGATGTTAGCAGGTACGGGGGAGGGAGTACGCGGGCACGTGTGACGACGAAGGAACATAAAACGCCCCCTCTCGCCGCAGTCCCAACACATCTCATACATGGGGCACTTGATTTCCTCGTGAGTAGCGTCATACCTCAAACACTTCCCACACCACCGAGGGCGGGAATCTGGATCGACATGTGCAGGTGTCATGGGGGAGAGGCGTCGGATGAGACAGACATCGAGCCGATGCGCTCGGCTCCCACACCACTGGCACGGCTCACGAGCCCTTCGCTCTGGGCACTGCGCCACCAGGTGGTCCTCCGACTTACACTGGAAACACTTGCGTCGACGCTTACCACCTTCCCCCTGAAGGCGGGGCATCTCGCTGGGTCCAGCGTCGCGAGGGGCGAGAGGAACGGGCTCTGGCGAGCCCCGGGGTCGCACGGGCTTTGCGTGAAGCTCGGCGTATTTGTCGGCAATGAGAGGGATAGCCCGAGCGTATTGAAGACGCTTCCGGACCGAGGCAAAATCCATGTCAAGATGGAACTGATCCCGTGTCAGCTCCGTCTCGAGACGCCGGATGTCCGCTTGACGAGTACGAATGGCATCTCGGCGCGTAAGACATTCGCGGAGACGGGAGATTTCGGCGTGGAGACGGGGGTTATGAAGTTCGATTAGCACCTCGTTAAGAACGATGGTGCGGGGGTCGTGAGGATGGAACATGTTGAGTTGGTTGTCTGTGATGTGCTGTGCGAGTTGCCCCGTGTATACCTCATTGAGGAAGACCTGCGACGCGTAGCAGGGGTGACCCTTCCCCATGGTTCCGACGACCTCTTGGTAGTTGTGACGGTAGTAAATATATCGTGCCGTCTGTTTAACAGTCCCCGTTTCGCCGACGAGAAGCGGGAAGAAGATGGGTGAGTCGGGATCGTTAAGGAAGAACGGGATGCCGGGGTCTTCATTTTCCTTGTCCTCCTCATCATCTAGGAGGGCGAGGGCGGGGTCGGGTTCGACCTTACGGGTCTGAGGAATCGGCGTGAAGGTATGATCCATCCCTGCGGGGAATGGTGGGATGGGGATATGAGCCGCAGGGACAGTGGGGGGCGACAGCAGTGGAGGGGGAGAGACAGTGGATTCGGGGGGGTACGTTGGTGTAGCGGGGACATGGACGGTGACTGGCGTGTCAACGGAGAAGGGGACAATAATGGGTCGAGGGGGTTCGGGTGGTTCAGTGGTTGTTGTGGGTTCCTCGGCTAGCGATACCAGGGCCGAGGTAGCGAGTGCGAGTACGGGGAGTGGGGGTGAATCAGGGATTACAGAGTACGGCGTACGACCCTCTGGTTCAGAGGGGACACCCAGGTCCTGCGAAGGAACAGTTAGGTTTTCGAGGATAATCTCGACGGGACGACGAGTCTGAATGGTAGAGACGATGGGAGTGGTAGTCATAGTGGGAATGGGGGTTGGCGATGCTGGAGGGGCGTGTCTTATATCTTTCGTCCAGCCCCTTCGGCGGTAGGATTTAGGCGATAGAAATCGGCGATGAGATCTGGGGAGTGTCGAACATTTTCAAGAGGTTCCCACGTGCTGTCACTTATCGGGAAGCCCTTCCATTGGACGAGGAATTGAAGTTTACGCCCTCGTCCATGTGATCGGGACTGAAGGATGCGCTCCACTTCAAACTCCTCCTCTCCATCAATCAGATCCGGGGGTGGGCGCGTGAAGTTCGCGCCATGTAACTCCGTCTCCTTATATGGTGTAAGGAGGTTCGCGTGGAAGACCGGATGTATCTTCCACGTGTTTGGGAGTTCCAGCTCGTACGTAACATCTGAGAGGGCCTTCTTCACTCGGAACGGTCCGTGGCGTTTCGGGGCTAGTTTTGCGGTGGGGTAGAAGGTTCGGAGGTTGGTGCCTTCCAACCAGACCATTGCGCCCTCTTGATAGGGGATAAAGCGCGTCTTGCCCCTTTTTGCCATCAATTCTTGCGCGTGTTTGATGCAATCTTGCGCATGCTGTCGTCTGATGACCATGTCTTCTAGGCGTTGTTCGACGGATGGGGAGGGCGTCGGTTTCGGCGTCCACACGGTACGTGGTTCCCATCCCATTATGAGTGAGAAGGGCGACTCCTTTGTAGTCGCGTTAGGCCAAGCATTGTGCGCGAACTGGGCGACCGGCAGGGCTTCCGCCCAGTTATCCTGCTGCACGTTACTCCAGTGTCGAAGGTATTGCTCCAACCACTGATTCGTTCGTTCTGACTGTCCGTCGGTCTGAGGGTGGTAGGCAGATGAGATGTTCTGACGGATTCCGAGGACTTTACAGAGGTTGGTCATGAACGCGGAAGTAAATCGGGGGTCCCGGTCCGTGATAATCTTCCGGGGTATGCCATAATGTGGGTACACGTGGTGGAGGTATAGTCGCGCTACTCCTTCTGCTGTGATCGATTCGTTACACGGAATGAAGATTGAGGCTTTCGAACAGTCGTGGTCCGTAATTGTGAGTATCGAATCGTATCCGTTAGACGGGGGGAGTTTAGTGATGAAGTCCATAGCGACCACCTCAAATGGTTCGGCGTTTGGATCGGTGGTGATGGGGAAGAGGTGTGGTTTTTGACGGTGGGGGTTGATCTTGTTTGCCTGGCATGTTGCGCATCCTTTGACATAGTCTTCTACGTCTTTGCGCATGTTGGGCCACCAGTAGTCGCGTCGTAGCAGTTCGTAAGTGTTCGCGATTCCTGGGTGTCCCATAGCTGGTGTGTCGTGAAAAAAGGTGATTACCCCCCGTTTAAGATCGTTGTCGCCCACAACAACTAGTGCGTCGTTCTTCCACCACAGTCCTCCTACTTTTCGCAGGTTGTGGGGTTCGACCCATCGCAGTACTTCCTTTTCATCAAGGTTTTGCGATATCTGGGTCCAAATATCCATATCGTGCATGGACATTTCCGTCGCTCGAAGGAAGCGGTCCGCGGGGAGGACAATAATGTCATTGTTGTCCTCTTCGTGGGCCGCGTAGTCCGCTCTTCGCGATAAGGCGTCCGCGCGACTGTTCTTGACTCCGGGGACATGTTTTAGGAGAAAATCGTATTCCGAGAGTTCCAGGAACTCGCGCGCGACTCTTCTACTGATCTTTCTGGGCTCCTTCCAGTACTGAAGGTTGGCGTGGTCGGTATGGATAATAATCTTATGGGGGGAACCGACTAAATATGTGCGCCACGCTCGCAGAGCCTTGACGACTGCCAGTAGTTCTCTGTCATAAATGTCGTAGTTGCGTTCCGCCTGGCTAAAGGATTCGGAGTGGAACGCAACGGGGTGTAGTTTTTTATCCGGGCCGAGCTGATTAAGTACGGCTCCGATGGCGACGTTGGATGCGTCGACCTCGAGTTCGAATGGCTTAGTGAGGTCGGGAAATAGGAGTGTGGGTTCGCGTTCAATACTACGTCTGACATTGTCGAACGCATCTTGCTCCCGTTGCCCCCAGTGCCACGGGGTGTCTTTACGGGTAAGGTCGTGTAGGGGTCGCGCAAGTGCGGAGAAACTGCGGATGAATCGCCGATAGAAGTTGCAAAATCCAAGGAAGGCGCGTACTTCACGGAGACTCCTTGGGGCGGGCCATTCTCGGATACCCCGTACCTTAACAGGATCCATCCGAAGATTTCCATGGCCTATGATGAGTCCGAGGTACTCGACTTCCAATACCTCAAATTCGCACTTCTCGGGTTTGATGTAAAGGTCGTGTTCTTCGCACAAGCGGAGAACTTCGTGCACGATGGCGCGATGGTGGGGGTAGTCGAGGGGCGTGGCGATTAAGATATCATCCATGTAGACGATCACTTCGTTTGTCAGGGTGAGCGGTCGGAACGTGTCGTCCATCATCGCTTGGAACGTAGAGGGGGAGTTGGTAAGCCCGAAGTACATGACGAGGGGTTCGTACAACCCTTGGTTCGTCTTGAAGGCGGCTTTCCACTCGTCTCCTAGTTTGATTCGTACGTTATTGTACCCCCACTTGACGTCGAGTTTCGTATAGAGGCGTGCGTCGCGTATCCGGATCTATGAGTTCAGGGGATCAGGGGGAGCGGGTAGTGATTCCGGACTGTGAGTTCGTTTAGTCGCCTGTAATCTTGGACGGGGCGTAATTTGCCATCCTTCTTCTTGATGAAGAAGAAGGGGAGATGCGTATGGCGACTTAGACGAACGAATGTATCCTTTGTCAGTTGTTCGTTCAGGAAGGTGGTTAGGGCCTCCTGTTCATTCTGCGCGAGTGGGTAGACTTTACAGTCCAGCGAGGCGGGGGCATTAGGAAGGAGGTCTATGGCATGATCCCAGGGGCGGGATGGAGGGAAGCGGTGAGATGCCTCTTCGTCAAAAATTTTACGGTGGCATCGATACTCCTCGGGGATCATCTCCTCGAAGGTCCGCTCCTTCCTTTTTGCCGCTTCTTGTTGTGCTAACTCGGACGCGGTTGTGGTTTTGCGTAAAAACGCGATTTGGGGTTCCCGCTCGTCGTCCATGAGCTGCTCCCACGCTTCCTCGTCAAGTTCATACGTCTCCAACGCCCGAATGGAAGCTTCCATGGGCGTGGCTTCGTCTGACAAGCGAAGGCTCGAGACCACAACCGGCTGAAACTCTTCGTTCAGCGTTGCGTCTCCCCACTTGATCTTGGGCTCAAAAGCCGTAAACCAGGGATATCCTAGGATCACTTCGTCCCTTCCCAAGTTAGTAACCAGGAAGCGAAGCGTCCTTTCTTCTGTTCCCGTTCGTACGGTGAGGTCGGTGTAATGAGTGATGGCGCCATCCTGATTGTGGGTGCCATCTACGTTCCAAATACGGATGGGATGAGTTACTTCTTGCGTCCCAATTTGGAGTCGTTTTAACAGTGAGGAGCATATGAAGTTGTCGGTAGCTCCTGAATCGATGAGGACTTGTCGTTCGGCCGTTGCGTGTACTGATTTAAACAAGACTGGGATTCGCATAGATCGAAATCTGCTAGTGTACACGTTCAAGTTTAATGCTCTAGCCCAGGCCGCCGGGTTCAAGCGTCGAGAAAATCCTCTCGTCCGAATACTTTTCCACCATGAGGTCTCGTACCTCCTGGGTTTGCGCCTTCATCGCTGCGATCTGTAGATCCGCCTGCTCCTCGTTCGATAGTACGCGACTAGATTGTATGGCGAAAGAAGAGACGGCGGGAGCTGGTAAACCTGAACCCGAGGGAGTCGGGGCTGATGATCGCGGGGACATGGGGGTTGGCGCCATGGTAGATGTAGCTGCAGCCACTCACAGGCCCTTTTGAGGGCAGTTACGCGAGATGTGCCCTTGCGCACGACATCTAAAACATCGTCCCTCCTTTTGAAGGGAGGCTTTGTCGGCATCGGTGAGGGCCACGGAGGCTCGGGCGCGTCCAACGTCCATGGCGTTGGGATCGCGGGTTCCTTTGAGAGCTTGGACCCACTGCTCTCTGCTCTGTCCGCCCTTCTTTCGCTGGGGCTTGCCTTTGCCGAGGCGATCCTTTAAGATAAGGTACTCAGCTTGCTGTAACCGGGCAGCCGCCTTCCACTGCTCCCAGTTGACAGGGTGCTGGAAGCGGACAGCGTTAACGACTAACTGGTTTGGGAGTCCGTCCTGGAATAACTCCAGCGTCGTAGCTTCGTCGGGGTTTATACCCTGCTTTTGTGACGAGGTTCTGGAATGTTGCGACGTAGGTGTCGATGTCTCCTCCCTTCATCGTGAGGGTTTGGAGAGCCTTGCGTGCGTTGGTTTGTTCAGATGTGTCGGTGTACGCTTGTACAAACCGATCTCTGACGGTGGTCCATAGGACCTCGTTTTGTCGGAGGACTCCCGCCGCAATCTGATCTTCCAGCCATTGCGCTTGTTCATCGACCCAGTCGTTTACTAATGGGCCTCGGATGTATGACAGGAACGTCATGGCTTGTGACGCGGGGATTGCGAGCTGGTCAACGGTGGGATTCATTTCTTTGTAGAGTCGGAATGCCCGTAGGAAGGCCTTGCTTTCATCTCTGACTCCCGTGAACTCGGGGGGAGGGTTTCCTCCCAATCGTCCGTTTCCTCCCGGGGCTGGCGCTGCAGGTACGGCTCCTCCCGGCGCGGCGCCACCGCCACCACCACCGCCACCGCCACCGCCACCGCCACCGCCACCGGATGGTGGTACCGGTGCGCCACCACTAGGCGGGTTCGGTGCTCCCCCTCCTGAGCCCGATGCTCCGGGGGATCCTCCTGCTCCACTAGTAAGGGTCGTACTAGCCGAAGCCTGTAGGGTCTGAGACATGACGTGAGTTTGAAATGAGTCGTCGGGTCGATGGTAGGTAAATTTGTTGTGGGTACAGAGACACTGGGTGAAGAATCGTCGTCGATGGCAATGCCGGGGGTAGTATGAGTTACGAGGGGTCCAACTCCGAGTGCTTGGGGTACTATGCTGATAGTGTACCACTGGCCTTTCTTTGCGGAGTAATCAATATACGCCCACTGTCGTATGTCCTCGAGATAGTGGACCTGTCGGTACTTTTGCGTGTTAGGGTGGAAGAGAAAGTATCCTTCCACTCCTTCGTGTTCCTTCCAAACGACGGCTCCTTTGATTTATCGGAAAGCTCGTCGTCACTGTATCTGTCGATGTATTCTGCTTGAAACTGGGACCTGGCGCGACTGTGAAGGTTCGCCACTGTGAGAGACTTGACTTAATGTAACGCCACCACAGGGGCGTTAGGTACGACGTGTACCTCGTTAAGTCAACGGGATCGGAAGAGCGCGAGTCGATTAAGACTCAGTTCGAGGATGCACAAGTATCGCTCGGTTTCCCTGGAACCGAGGATAATAGAGGAAAGGCAGGGCTCAAGCGCAACGGCGAGCGAAATAGTAGACTCAAGCGCAAAGGCGAGTCGAGGGTCGTTCGTGAGGCAAAGACGATGTGGTATTACACAAGAAGTCAAGTCTACCGTACATGCTAGGTAGGGCGCGACTTATATACTGTTACAGGATGTTTGTGCTACACAAACATATGGCGCGAGTCTGGTACAATCGTACAGAAACCGGAACAAAGGGAATAGTCATATGTGGTACAAGGGAATTCCGCGGGGCGACGCGTGACTGAGAAATGGTCAGCGGACGAAACAAAGCGTAAAACTGGCCATCCTATCGCCGAGGCGCAAGGTGCGGAATGGAAGCCGAGGAGCGCAAGTCATGGGAACGTATCGTAAAAGTAAAGGAGTTGGAAGACGCAAAGGAGAAAGCCAAGATAGTTCGTAACATCCCGCGAGGTATTGCCTCCAGTTGCATAAGGCTTTGACTATGGCTAGTAGCTCCAGATCGTAGATGTCGTAATTCCGTTCAGCTGCGTTGAGGGTGTTTGAGTAGTATGCAATGGGGTGGCGTTTGTTGTCTTCTCCTCGTTGGAGTAGTACGGCTCCTACGGCGTATCCTGACGCATTGACTTCTAGTTCGAAGGGCTTGTCTAGTTCTGGGTGTTTGAGTACTGGTTCTTGCGTTACCAGCTCTTTGAGTTTGTCAAAGGCTTGTTGTTGTTCCATTTTCCATACCCATTCCGTGTCTTTGCGGGTAAGTTTGTTGAGGGGTCGTGCGTGTGTGGCAAAATTTCGGATGAAAGTGCGATAAAAGTTGCAGAAGCCTAGGAATGATCGCACCTGTTTGACAGTTTTGGGGTGGGCCATTCACATATGCCCGAAATTTTGATGGGGTCCATGCGGATCACCCCCTTTTCAATGATTACCCCCAGGTAATCGAGGGAGGAAGAGTGGAAGGTGCATTTCTCCGGTTTCAGGTAAAGGTTGTGTTCTTCGAGGAGGTCCAAGATTGCGTTGTACCGCTTCGGTGTGGTCCTGTTCCGTAGTCGTTGTTGCGATGCCGATGTCGTCCATGTATGCCCGTATGATTGTTCCCTTGAGTTCGAAGTATTCGATCAGTGGTTTGAGGATGTAGTTCATCATGGCTTGGAACATGGCCGGTGAGTTTGTTTGTCCGAAGTACATGACCAATGGTTCGAATAGGCCATATCTTGTCTTGAACGCTCCTTTTTCCTGGTCACCGTCCTTAATGAGTATGTTATTGTATCCCCATCGGACGTCGAATTTGGAGAAGATTATGCCGCTACTTAAGTCCGTGATGAGTTCCGGTATGAGGGGAAGTGGGTATTGGTTGCGTATGGTCCACTTATTGATTACCCGGTAGTCCTGTACTGGTCATAGTTTTCCGTCCTTCTTTTTGATGAAGAAGAAGGGGGATGCATATGGGGATTTAGAAGGTCTGATGTATCCTTTGGCCAGTTCTGTATCGAGCCATTCTTTGAGTGCTTTGTCCTCTGCTTGGTTCATCGGGTAGATTTTGCAGTCGATATGATCGGGGGCGTCCAGTTTGAACTCGATTGCATGGTCCCATGGTCTGGAAGGTGGGAGGCGGTGTGACTCTTCTTCACTGAAGACCTTCGCGTGTCGTTTGTACTCGTCTGGGATTTCCTTTTTCTCCGTGTATTGTTGTGCCGTGATTGCTAGTTCCGTTGCCGTAGTTCGTAGGTGGATGGGCAGTGACTCCTCTTCTAGTTCAGAGAAGATGTGTTCCTTTTGCCGGTCCATGCATTGATCTAGTGTTTGTTGTAGTTGTTCTACCGCCGTAGTAAGGGTGAAGGGTCGAAGGGGACTCGTGGTTCGTATAACGATGGGATATTGCTTTGTGTCCATGGTGGCGGTAGCCCAGTGAATGCGAGGTTGGAAGGTAGCCAGCCAGGGGTATCCGAGGATAATGGCTTCTCCTCCTACGTCCGTGATGAAGAATGGGATGGTTTTTATTTTGCCATCGGTTTGAACGTTTAAATCCGTATAGTGGGTGATCTTCCCCCCTTTGTTGTGTGTCCCGTCGATGTTCCAGATGTTGCGGGGCTTTTCTAGTTCCTTGATCCCGATGCCCATTTGTTTGGCGAAGTCGGGATGCATGAAGTTATTGGTGGCTCCAGAGTCCACTAGTGCTTTTTTGTCGGCCATTGAGTTACTTGTGCGGATCGAAACAGAAACATGCATAGATCGATAGCACGTTATGAACTGCGAGTTACATTGTGAAGCCCTCACCCAGGCTGATGGGTTCAGGCGTCGGGAAAATCCTTCCTCATCCACTCTCCCATCTGATTGTGGAGCTCCGCCATCTTGCCCATCATGAGGGTCATCGGTGTCTCGGTTTCTTGTGATGGTGTGGTTGGCTCATCCAGGTTGATGAGTGGTTCCTCCGCTACACTTGGAGGTGCGGTAGGAACTTCTTCTATGTAGGCACTCCACCCTTGGGGAGGCCCGGTTTGTTGTGGTTGACGGGGCTGGAAACAATCCCGTGAGAAATGGCCTTTGCGTCCACAGTTGTAGCAGGAGACGTCCTTAGCATTAAACACACCACGTCCTCCATGTCCGCGTTGTATGAATCCTCCCCTTGGCGAGAATGGGGGGCAATTATCGTGGTGGTTGATTTCTGGGCGGTTTGGGTCGCCCACTTCCGCCACCTGCACTCAAATTCTTCCTGGGGTGGTATCCATGCCGTCCGGGTGGTTTTGATATTGTCACCACGCTGGTTGGTTTGGCCTTTGCGGCACTTGGAAGTGCATTTGCTGTTGCTTGGGTCGCTGTGGTGCGGGTAGTCGTCCGAACCCATCTTGTCTGGCCTTCATGTGAAGGTATTTCTTCTGCTGCTCGATCACGGCAGTCTTCCACTGGGAGTAATTTCTTGGGTTGTGGAACTGGTAGGCGTTGCGGTAGAGGTCCATAGGTAGTCCCCTCGTAAACTTGTCGAGGACCAGCGGTTCATCTAGGCGATAGCCAGCTAAGCGGACCATTTTCTCGAATTTAGCCACGTAGCTGTCAATGTCTGATCCCGTCATGCGGAATCCTTTGTCGAGCTCTAGGTGAGCGTTCTCCTGTTCTAGGTTGTCGCGGAATTGTCTTTTGAAGGCGATTTCGACACCATTCCACAGCCATGGGTCATGTTGGTCCAGTTGTTTGTCGAGCCATTCTCCGGTTTTTGTGGCCCATTCGTCGACAAGGTCTCCTTGGATGTAGGTGAGGAACATCATGGCTTTGGTGTAGGGGTGACTGATGCTTCGGTTGAATTTGTTGACCCCTGCGAATCGGTTCCATTGGGACAGGAATGCTTCTGCTTTGTCCCGTTCTCCTTTGAAGATAGGGGGTTCCTTGCCAACGAATCTGTCCGTGAGTTGGATGGGATCGATGGGTGCTGCTGCGGCGGGGAGTCCTCCTCCGCCGTTTCCTCCACCACCACCTCCGTTCCCACCGTTGTTGTCCCCGGGGTCTCCCCCAGGTGGCAGGTCGTCGGGGTGTCGTGGGTATTTGGTGTCGAATAGTGCTGTGCCAATTCGCATTTCTTCGTGGGTAATTGTCTGACTCATAGTGGTGGGGATGGACTTAGCGATAAGCTCTAAGGCTTCTTCTTCTTGTTCGTCCTTGATTACGTGGATGTCTTCCAGGTTGCTAGCAAGTGATGGAGATGTTGCAGGAGTTTTGGGAGTAGGGGATTGAGCTGGTTCTTCTGTTTCTCCGTCGATGAGTCCCCACTGATTGTGGGTGACTACTTTGCTGGTGCGGATGTCGAGGTTGAGTGCTGAGGATGCGGGTTTGGTAACTTGAAATTTGTTATTGGCGTCGCTCCAATGGATTTCTGTCCAACAGGTGAAGTTGAAGTTAAATTCGACTGGGATGATGTGTTGTCGGTCTTGTGGGTCGATATAGTAGGCGACGTATCCAGGGATTTCTGCATCGTCCTTCCAGAAGGCTGATTGAAGGTATCTTTTGGGAATGTTGCGTTCTCCTCATCGTTCGATGAAGTAGGGGCGGAAAGGCACCCAGATGTCTTTGGTTTTAGGATTGGCCACAGTGGATCTTGGTCTTAATGTAACATCTACCACGGACGTTTGCCTGACTTAGGCTTCGGTGGACGCAGCGATCCTAAACGGTCTGTAGAAGAGGCGGTTGGTGATAGCGTCGGTGTACTCAGCTGGATGAGGGGCTAGATCCCCATTCAAAGCAATGAAAGCGTGAAGGTCCTCCTCTTGAGGGACGTTGGCAGGTGGTTCGTCGAGGGGAACGATGGTTCTCCAAGAGGGATGATCAACGATATAGATATAGCCGTATGGCTTGGTGACTCGTTCGTTGTGATAGAGGAATACGTGATGGAATACTGATCCAAGAGGATACATGTCCACTGCCCATGATGGGGAACTCGGGATAAGCTCATGGGGATCCCTGGTCTAAGGGGATATGCCGGAGGGGACTCACTTCAAGGGAAGGAGGCCTTTGACAAGACGAAGAGATAGAGAAGACGAAGAGATAGAGAAGACGGTGGTATTGAAGAAGACCAAGATGGCGATCCTGGTCTTCCACAACTACTACTTATACAGATACTCACGGGCTTTCATGCGCCGCTCCAAACTATCCTAACCAATAGCGTAAGTAGAGCAAACCCTAATACCACTATCCTAGGAATGAGTCACATCGAGTCATGATCCGATCCGTTATCGTACACAATCACATGCACCGGAGCTTACCCGGCTGACTGATCCAACAAGTCCATGACAATATATCGCTGACGCGGTGTCATCCCCGAGCGTCAGTGTCCACTTCTGGGCCGAAACGTAACAACAGAAGATGCGATGTCTATTACTTGATCTGATGCCATGGCTAATTGTTCTTGTTTGTTGGGCTCACCAGATTAATCTGATCGTCAGGGACTATCTGAGCCTTCGAATCAACTTTCTCACATGTCTACCCAAAGCATTCTCGGTGATCAAGTGGATGAACAATCACAGCCGCGCATTAGGGCTTTTTCATCGGGAACAACTTCAAACATATAACAAGACACTAGCGTTGATCCTCCCCGTCATTACGCGATGGACAGCACACTACCTCTCACTCCGCTGACTTCTTGACATCAAAATATTGATCAGGGCATGTTGGATGAAATATAGCAAGGAGATGATTGAGTGTGCAGGGCCCAGAGCTGATGTACAACAGAAGGTGCGCGAGATACAGGCTGTTGTCGAGGACCCACAATTCTGGGCACAGGTAAAAAGGTACGTATTATCTCATATCACAATGCAGAGTAGCTCATCATTTACTATCTCCAAGAACCTGCCAGTCACCTCCATCCCCTTGCCATTGCGGCAAATATCACACAGGCGTCCACCACTCGCCTCAACCATGTGCTTACAACACTAGGGAATCTATATCGGATCTATTCGGACGCCCAGCTTGAGGACACTGTCCAAATGAAGGTTCTTGCGAGTCTTGAGAAGCGCTGGGCTGCAGCTAGTGCTTTCCCGGCCCGGCCCATAAGCCGGAAGCCAGCCTAAGCCGGCACTTCAGAAGCCGGATCGGGCTGGGCCGAAGAGAGGCCCGGAGCGGCCCAAGGCTCAGGCTTCAAATTTGGAAGGCCGCTTGAACGGCCCGTGGCCCGGGCTTCCATTTTTGGGACCATCTCCAGGCCCGGCCACTCGTTGCCACCCTTGAACACTTTTTCCAAGACTTTTTCTGCGCATTTTCAGAGTGATCCGCTCCTACTGGACTTTTCGACTCAACTGAGGGCCATGGTGTATGGAAGTTTTTTCCCCCCAGATAGACCATGTCGCCCCGGCAAAGTTGTCGCGGAAAACACTTTGGACGGAAGTCCCATCGCAGTGTCTGCGAGCTTGGCTGCCATACTCCCTCGTTGGCCCACGGATTTGGATGTGGGATCGTCGAGCTTTGTCCCCTGATTCCATTTCAGCTCGGACGACTAAGCAACATTGTGCCCAGCCCTCTCACGCAATTGGCTCGGCCACGCCCCTTTGTCGCTGGCAAAGGTTTGGCCAATTTCTCTTTTGTTCTTTTTTCTTTTTTACTAACCTTTTCCTTAGTTATGCTGGTATGCACGTTCTCACTCTTCTTGTCAGTGCCAGTCGAGTTTCGACTGGACTTGTCTCATGAGTCATGGCGGCTCTCGCCACTGTCCAACCTCTCGCATCCAAGCCCGTGCCGCGATCACGAAAAAGATGGGTAACGTCTTTGTTCTTTCATCGAGTTTGATGGCTCATACATCAACTACAGACATCTGGTACTCGTTTACGATCACACTCCCCACCCCTTGACTTATCGTTGGCTGGATACTTGCCAACGAGTCCGCGGTACTCGCCGACGTCCACAAGTAAGGTTTTTCTTTTCTTTTGTTTCATATCGTTTCTCGCTCTCACAGAGCCATATCGTCGCTGCCGCCGCCCTGCCACGTTAGCCTATGCCTCCCACCTTCATCCTTCACCACACGCGAGTCCTCCTTCAACCACCATCCTGCTGTGTAAAAGCCCCACCGCAACGCACAAGATCCACCACGATACCATCGCCGTCGTGACACCACCCAAACACGGCGTGCAGGTGGCAGCGGGCCCCCACCACCGATGACAAGGCCACGCCAACACGACGACGACGACGGCCGCAAGGATGACACCAGCAAGACAATGGTGACAACATCGACAACGCCGACGACACCAACACTGACAACGAGTGCAGGTGGCAGCAGGTCCCCACACAACACGACGACGACGGCCGCAAGGGCGACGCCAGCAAGATGATGGTGACAACATCAACATCGCCGACAACACCAACACCGACAACGAGTGCAGGTGGCAGCGGGTCCCCACACGACACGACGACGACGACGGCCGCAAGGACGACGCCAGCAAGATGATGGTGACAACATCAACAACGCCGACGACACCAACATCAACAACGAGTGCAGGTGGCAGCGGGTCCCCACCGCGGATGACAAGGCAATGCCGACACGATAACAACGACTGCAACTGGCCCGCAAGGACAACGCCAGCAAGACGATGGCGACAACATCGACAACGCTGACAACAACAACACCGACGACAACGAACGAACGACACGAGGCCCACGACTACGATGGCTGGTCACAAATGTACAGTAGTTAGATTGTTACTTAGTCTAGTCACGCAAGGGTTTTTTTTATAATAAACTTGTGTAACGCCACCACTGGCGTTAGTCTGACTTGAACTACGAAAGGGTGTTCACGACTTAGCAAAATGTGTCTTCGAGGTCACGTGACCTGCGGCTTATGAGATACACGGCACTCGTATAAGGCACGTGATCTTTGTTTCGTACACTAGGGCAAGTCGTGCCACTAGGTAATCCGATGATCGATGAAGTCGACTTGCACGAAGAGGCAAGCGAAACACGCGTGGGAGAGATGAGAGGAAGGTGGTGATTGAAGAAGACCAAGATGGCGTATCTTGGTCTTCGTCCAGCCACTATTTATACACATACGAGGACGCTTTAAAGCTCCTCCCGAAACCGTAAGACGAGTAGCGTAAGTAGCTCGAACCCTACAATCACTGTCCTAGGAATGAGTCATGCCACATCAGCATGTGATACTACTGTCCGCTGACTGATCTACTACTGAGTCCATGACCTATTACGACTTACTAAGGGAGTCATCACCGTATAGTAAGCGTCCACTTCTGAGTCGCAACAACTTGTATCTGTCTACACCATGGCTTGTGAAGAAGCTGTGGCTTGCTGGCCGTGGCCAGCCTAAGCTGTGTGCTTTCTGGCCGCCTTGAGCCTAAGCCCTTATGGGCCGTGGGCAGGGGCTCAGGCTTCGCGTTGTGAGGCTGTGGGCCACCAAAAGCTGGGCCGTGACCCAAATCCTTGAGCCGAGCCGGGCCGGGAAAGCACTAGCTGCAGCCGATCAAGACCCCTTCATTGCAGCTGTTGTATTGAACCCTTTCCTCCATGGGACTTGCTTTTCACGTGAGGATGTCTCCCTTACACTGATTGGGCTATGTAACATGCTCAAACGCCTCCACCTCCACATTTTCAGGTGTGAAGCCGATTATCACTTCCAATCCACATTCATGGACTACTACAATTGCTGTGCAGAATTCAGCAACGCGTTTATGTGCCTTGGGGCTTGGGAGGAGGAGGCACAACTACTGGTAAGTCCCACAGTGATATACCGACATGAATCAGCAATTTATCAGCATAATCTCTTAGGGCTGCGAAGTGAACCCTGTTAAAGTGTGGGAGGGTATTGATAACCGCAAGCAAGTGGGCCGCAACCGCCTGGTTCAACGGGCTATGCATGTCCTCAGTGTTGTTGCCAATTCAGCGGGTTGCGAGCAAGTGTTCAGTCACATGGGACTTGTACAAACAGCAACTCAAAGTAGGTTAAGTGTCGACAAAGTTCGTAAAACCACAATCATTGGGATGAATCTCAAGTGCTCACATATTGAATTTGGCTTACTCCACACACAAGAGCGCCACGACTTCAGCATGCCAGAGACTGGTGGTGATGTGGCCGACAACTGTATTGATGTCAGCAGTGACATCAAAACATCCCCGACTTTGACCAACTCTCTGAACAGCTTATCAAAGACGCTAGCAAGGACATCAACAAGCTGGATACAGTCAACTCCGAGCTGGACACAGTCCCATTACCTCTCACCATTCGCCTTGAGCATTGTGCCATCCAATCAGCATTACAAGAAACCTTACCTACACCAGCTGCCACTACCAAGATCCCCCTCAAATCTCTCTTCATTTTCCCTGAAGACCCAAGCGCCCCTGCGGAAATGGAGTACTTCTAGAGAGGAGGGATCCAGAATTTGGACAAGGAAATGGAGGTCCATGATGTGTTGTGCTCGGGCCAGGAAAGTACTACCAGAGAGATGGACTGTCATAAGTAATATATTGCCTGCAGCAGTACTCGTACAGTGACTACTACTAGTTACATCTACAATATCAGAGCTGCCACCTTGTCTGCGCGAGACTGCGACTTGTTGGCCTTTTGGGAAACTTCCCATGTACCCCTTGATGCACCATGACTAAATGACTAAAATATAGTCAGCTGGCGCGGGTCAGAAAATGACGGGGTCAGACCCGGGTCATGACAACACTGCGGTACCGGTTGTCAATAGGCACCGGGTATTTGGCGCCAAAGGTCGATTCGAGTGTTGATTAGTCAGCATACTTCTCGTCCGTTTTACTCACCCTCCACAAGATGACCACCGCTCATAGACCAACATAGGATCCAGCACAGGCAATAGAAGTGAAAGGAGGCTCACGCCAGTACTCTGTACGCGACATGGCTGCCCATACCAAGCGAAAATTCCGGTACGTTGTGATCTCTCTCCTCCTCAACACCCTCTCGTTCCAGACTCAGACAACCCGGCCAGACCTCCGTGGACGAAGTAAAAAGTGTGACCTACGCGCGGGACTCCTCCCAGCGGAGGCGGAAGCTCGCGCCAAGATGCGCAAGGCAGCGGGTTTGCCAGTGGAAGATGCCCCAATGGCATTGGCATCCGAGGACGAGGAGGCGAAAAAGCGACAGAAAGTCTTACAAGAGGCGTTGGAATGGACAAGGACGCAGACAGAAACGAGGGTGATGGCAATGGTGATAGCGCGAACGATTCGAAGGGGAATACAAAGCGCGCTATGTTGCTATCATTGCCTGTTGGAGCTGACACCCACAAACAGCGGAGACCGTGGCCGGGAAGAAAAGGACGGTGGTGATGACGATGGTGAAGATGACGGCGAAGATGATGATACTGTGGCTCTGCTTCGTGAACTCGAGAGAATAAAGCGTGAGCGAGCGGCAGAACAGGCATGCGTTGAACAAGCGAAAGCTGAGCGCGGGGCACGGATTGCAACTGCCAATCCTTTGCTAAACCACGCCGCGACATTGGGCAACGCGCCAGGAATAAATACGACGGCGCCTGGCACCTTTACGGTCAAGCGACGTTGGGACGACGGTCCGTACCCCAGAAGTTTTTCACGCGGACTGAGATGTCATGGTTATTTTACGTTCCTAGACCTTGTTCTCAAAAATCAGGCAAATAGGCGACAAAGCTCAAGGCCAATTTGTCAATGATCTTCTTCGGACAGGATTCCATAAGTAGGTTCATCCTCATCATCCGAGGTTAATCGCTTGCTCAGGAAGTTCAAGTAGTGCCAATCTCGTCTCTTTCAAGTGTATCTGTGTGCTTTGCTTTGTTATGGACAGATGGATGGCTCGTGCCGTATACCTCCAGCTTTCGTCACGTCTTTTGGCAAAGTTGGGGCCAAGTGCGGTTCTTCAGAATGTGGAAAGTCGACATTTACTGCTCGGGTCTCGTTTGTCTCGTTTCGCGAGAGAACCTCCTTCATGTGCTGCCTCGGTCTCGTGACCTGTGGGCTGAGATGCATCGTGTCGATATGAATACACTGTAACGCAGATTCATTACATGAGCTGGCACAGACTCGGATTACTACTCGCGCCTTCTGGGGTGAAATGACTACATCCTATCTCATTTCCGCCTCACCTTCGGGGGTTGCTTTGAGAGTGGTGTATCATTCTGCAGAACGAACAAGGTTGCATCGAGGAATGGAACTAACACTACTCGCGCCTTCTGGGTGAAATGACTACATCCTATCTCATTGTCGCCTCATAATCAGGAGTTTCTTTGTGGGGTATCATTCCACAGAACGCGCAGTGTTGCATCGAGGAATGGAACTAACACTACTCGCGCCTTCTGGGGTGAAATGACTACATCCTATCTCATTGTCGCTTCATTACCAGGAATCGCTTTGTGGTGTATCATTCCGCAGAACGAGCAAGGTTGCATCAAGGAATAGAACTAACCTCTCCTAGCACCAGAATGTGACGCAGCCACGTTGCTTCACTGCGCTCCGCAACACGACAATAATTCCTGTCAAGTTACGATCCAGACCCCTTATTTGTTCCAATTTTGTTTACATGGAAGACGCCGTCCACAAGTACAAAGAAGGACAGTCTCAGGCTTTAAAGTGCTCGGCAAGCCGCTGCGACCCTTTCTCCAGTGCACCCACAAGCACACTTTCAGACCCACAATGTCCCCATCGCCACCGCGATCTGAACTTGAAGTGCAGATAGTTATGCGCTACTTCGACCACCTCAAAGTCCACAATCTCCCCGAGATCGAAAAGTTACTCACGGACGATTTCATCTTCGATACGCGGCCATTGTCTCTCGGAATTCATGACAGGAACAAAGAGGGGTACCTGGCGTTCCTGAAAGGGCAGGCCGAGAAACTAGGAGGACGGCCCCTCGAGGTGATTCATGGCAATACATGACATATCTCCCCGAACTGGCTAAACATGCCGGACAGATTTTCTTCTATGGGCTTGCCGATGCGTCAGCGACGGCAGAGAAGGTTTTCGTGCATGTGCGTGAACCTTTCTGAAAAAGCGTTGTCGGCAGCACGCTCACATATGTAACTAAAGATCCAGACGCGCGGAGAACCGCTGGTGGGCGAGCCGTTTGACCTCGAGAGCCTTTACGTTTTCACATTCGCCGAAAACTACAAGATCAAGATCGTCGCCGCCTTTGAGGACAGCAAGGCCTATCCATGGGCTGAATGAACCAAGTTATTTTGTTGACAATTCAGAGGATACTATGGTGGAAGTTCATGAAGCCGCATGTACTTTATTACTCTAGTACACACGTTCTTGGGCTTCTGAGAATTCAGAATTACAAGTGTCCCGGTTCTTAGAATTTCTTACACTGATTTGGAAAAAAGAAAAGAAAAGAAAAAAGAGTGAACCACCTAACGCCCAGACCATCACAGGAAGCTCATGGAAGCATTGACGATTCCCCAACATTGTCCTCATCGAGATCACCGCAGACGCTTGCAGAGATGTGTCGAATTTTGTTAACAACTCCCTGGAACAGGTGCACCTTTCTCTCATTTAGATCTCAGGTCTCATAACGTCGTTCAGTAACTTCGCTACTGGCGTCTTCCATTAAAGCGTACGTCTGCTCGCATCCTGTCACTCCTGACGCTGCATGAAGACCACGTCCGGGTCGGCCGCGTGAACATGATGTATCAGGGCTTCTATGGAAGTGGACGATTGCGCCCAGATTATCGCAGATCAGGAAAAGGGGCTGTCATATGTACGCATCCTCCGCGGTGCCGAGTCATCGGAGGCAAGAACTCTAGTTCGTGAACTCAGGTATACTGCACAGGACTCAGCAGCCCAGCTCGTTGCCAGCCGCGTGTTCGTGGCCATCGTGGTTGCGGTCATGTGCGACGGCGGGTATGGGGGCTTAGGAGGCGATGGCGTCGTAGTGATTTGAATGCCCGCGGATGGTGGTGTTGTGGTTTGCGTACCTCGGCGTGGGAGTGGTCAGCTGTGGTAGCTCCGCGGAGAGGAGCCGAAAGGTAGTGATGTAGAAAGTGGCGCGGGTGTGTTGGCAAGAATGTGTGGGACATCGGCGACCAGGTCAATATCTAGGCGACGATATGTAAAGGACTTAAGCTCAAGGCCCGGGGAGGTCGTGATGATATCGGAGAGGGGAGCGCGGTGGCGAGATCGTAGAATGTGATGTGCTGAACGGCGACGTCACACTTTGCATGATGTTACGAACCTCTTTCGTGGCCATAGCGCAGGCTAATACCAAAATATCCCCACGCAGTTATTTGCGCCTAATGACGTTACCTGCGTAAGGTTCATGCCAGTTCGTTTCGAAGATTAACAGAATAAGAAAAAAATCTGAAGTACGTTCCATCGGCCTTCCCACGCCACAAATTAAGCCTCTTCCACCCGACTTTTTGTTGTCAAAGTTGATTCGAACTTGAACGTGTGTTTTACTGTATCTCGTACTAGCATCAATTCAAGGCCTTCGCACTGCTGCTGCACACCCCACGACCATGGCTGTCAACTGGCCTCTGACGTCGCCGCCGCAGTGACCGTCGCGTCGCTCAGATCGGCTGTAAGTCTTTTGAACTCGCAGCTCCTTTCAGTGACCATTCTCCCTCTTCACTGCCACCACCGGCCCACTGTCGCACGTGGACCCCAAGCAGCCATCACTATCGCATGGGGCCAATCTGAGCCCTGCGCGATGATGCGGCCGCAGTGTCGCGACAAGCCACAAGCAGCAACATGCGCGATGAGGGCGATGACATGGTGACACAGTGACAGCAACTGGGCGGCGACGACCACGACTACGACGAGGAGACCCCGACAACTTGATAACACACCAGCAGTGGCAGCCAGGCTACGACGACTCCGATGACTTAGAGGCGACCGCAACAACGAGATCGGCCACGGCAGTAGCTAGGCAGCGATGACCGCAACCCCGATCTCAATGATCAGTGGTCATGACGAAGCAACCCCTGACCACGACGATGGTGGCGGCGGCAGACAGGGATGCGATCACATGCCCTCCTCAAGCTCATTCATAGTCTATGTAATACAACTGTATGATTGTACTGAAAAAGTCTGAAAGCCCTGGCTTGGGCCAAAGCCAGGCCGGGCTAAGCCCAAGCCAACCTCTAGGGCCTATGATTTGTGAAGCCCAGGCCAAAGCCGGGGCTTTCCTTGGGATTTGGCGCCCGAACTCCTTATGATAAGCACACACCGTTTTGCGATGTAGTCCCCAATGTACATGGCGTGGTTACGTAAGTTACCTGATCACTTAGTTACGTGCACCCATTCGGTAAATTCGGTTATCTCGGGGTCATCCTTGTTGGGGTGGTACTGTATGCCAAAATCGAGGCGAGAAAGGCAGGCGATCCACGTGATCAAGAGCGCTTAAGTCCGGTCTGGGCTCGAGTTTCTGAAATCTTGAGCCTGGCCCTGAGGCTCTCAAAGCCTTTCACCAGGGCCGGGCTACCTGGGCTTCAAGGCTTTGAGCCCAGTCCCGCACACCACTGATTCCGACTCCGTTTACATGCTGTCCATTAGGTACAAAGAAGGATAGTCTCAGGCTTTAAAGTGCTCGGCAAGCCGCTGCAACCCTTTCCCCATTGTACCTACAAGCACACATTCAGACCCACAATGTCGACCTCACTGAACTCACCGCAAGTGAAGGCAGTTCTCTACTACCTCGACCAGCTCAAAGTCCTCAATCTCCCCGAGATCGAAAAGCTCCTCTCAGATGATTTCATTCAGGATACGCGCCCCATGTCTGTCAAAGTTCCTATCAAGAGTAAGAAGGAGTACATGGCGTTCCTGCAAGGGCTGGCCGAAAAACTAGGAGGACGGCCTATCGAGGTGATTCATAGTGATACATGACCTGTCTCCCCGAACTAGCTAAACCGGTCGGACAGATTGACATCGATGGGATTGCCGATGCGTCAGTTTTGTCAAAGAAGGTTTTCGCGCATGTGCGTGAACTTTTCTAAAAAGCGTTGTCAGCAGCACGCTCACATATCTTACTAGATCCTGATGCACGGGGAACCGCTGGTGGGCGAGCCGTTTGACATCGAGACCATTTACGTTTTCTCGTTCTCCCAAGTCGAAGATTGCAAGTTCAGGATTCTCGCCACCTTTGTGGACAGCAATGCATATCCATGGGCTAAATGAACCAGTTATTTTGTTGACAATCGAGAGGATACTATGGTGGAAGTTCATGAAGCCGATGTAGGTTCTCACTGAGATTTGGTTTCCGGTTACGGTCTTGTGCTTCACATGCTGTGTGGCTAACCCCGCTCCTATGTAATACTTTTGATTCGTTCGCTCGTATCGCGGGTTCTAACAAACCCTCTTCTGAACTTTCCCTACTTCGGACTTCCCTATTTCGGACTTCCTTATTTACGACGTGGCACATTACATTACTGTACAAAGGCTTAACGTGTCTCTTAATTGTGGTGGTTCTCGGTCTGTAACTCGGTTATGTATCCCAGAATAAATATGGATCTAAAAAAAAAAAGTTCATGAAACCGCATCTATACAATATATAAAGCATAGACGAACGATTTGCTGACACACATTTTTAGTTTGCTGACACATAGAATCCTGACAAATTGAATGTGTCTCGGGCGACCGCCCCTATTTGACGTTCCCGCACTGCCTCATTTGACGTTCCCGCGCTATAGAATTCTGACCAATCGTATGTGTATTGTGTCGGGTGTCTGCCCCTATTGCTGACACATAGAAATATGACCAATCGTATGTGTCTCGGAAGTCTGCCCCTATTTGCCTTACTCCGTTTAACATTGTCATCAGCTCTTTTCGCGCTTCGCGCTTCACGTTTTGCCTTGCCCTCACTCTGGCTGTGTTCTATCATATGTCGTCATCACATACTTGTAATTATACCATTCCGATGACAATTCGTCCTGCTACTCTACGAATGCAAATCGAACACGCAAAAGAAAAATTTTACGCACACAGACCGGCCCAAAGGGCCGGTCCGCAGTTGCTAGTGTACTTTAATTTATTGCTCTATGATAGACACATTCTTGGACTTCTGAGAATTTCGAATTACAGGTGTAGAATTTCTTACACTGACTCGGCAAAAAAAAGAGAGAAAAAGAGAGAACCACCAAACGCCCAAACCATCACAGGAAGCTCACGGAAGCATTGACGATTCCCCAACATTGTCCTCATCGAGATCACCGCAGACGCTTGCAGAGATGTGTCGAATTTTGTTAACAACTCCCTGGAACAGGTGCGTCTTTCTCTCATTTGGATCTCAGGCCTCGGGCCTCAGGTCTCATAACGTCGTTCGGTAACTTCGCTACTGGCGTCTTCCATTAAAGCGTACGTCTGCTCGCATCCTGTCACTCCCCACACTGCGTGAAGATCACGTCCGAGTGAACGTGTATCAGGCTTTCTATGGAAGCCTCAGTGGACAATTTATCGCAGATCAGGAAAAGAGGCTGTTTTATCTACCCACTCTCTGCGGTGCCGAGTCATCGGGGGCAAGAACTCTAGTTCGTGAACACGGATATACTGTACAGGACCCCACCGGTAGCAACGAGGTCATTGCACATATCTGGCAACCACGTAAAAACAAACGAGGCCTAGTCTCAAGAACTGCGCTCCCATTGCCATCCCTTCGCCGCCCACTCCGGCATCTCCGTCTCGAACACCCCAAGACTGGTAGTATATCGCAGCGCGTGGAGAAAGATGTACAGCCGCGACGGGGGCGGATCTGGATGCAGCGGCAAGTAGCACTCGCCACAGTACAGCGCACCGTCGTTCTCTTCCTGCACCGTGATCTGCGCCGCGGCTTGTTTCACGCGCCCGCTCTCGGTTGGCGCGTCCGGGGGAGGCGCGATTCGCAGGAGCGGGTGTTCCGCGGGCGGAGAGGCGGGGTCAAGGATCGCGAGGGCCTCCTCTTCTGTGAGCGGCGCGGACTGCTGCTGCTGCTGCTCATCTGGAGGTGTGCCAGTGGGTTTGTCGGCGTCGGCCCACGCAGGCCCGCCCCGTTTGCGCCGGTTCTGAGGAGGCAGCTTCTGGGCAGGCATGCCCGTCGGGTGTAGCCGACCCTTTGCTTTGAAGACTACATCGCGCCATCGAGACCAGTCCTCGTCCTCGTCCTTCAGAGTATGATCAATACCGAATGAATAAGAGGCGAAGACACCGATTGCCTCTACTTACCTTCATGTTACGCAGACGGATTATGACCCCCACTGCCTCCGCGGACAGCGGAACCGGTGAGCCCATGCCAATATCTTTGCCGGTTTCGCGGGGGAGAAGTCGCGGAGACGGAAGTGCCGACGTCCCAGCCCCAGGGTCAGACTCTGGAGCGACACGCGTTGAATCTGCAGTGTCGGTCCCGACCAGATGCGCAGGTGCGACTGGTGGCGCGCGATCGTCTGATGGTGCCGTGTCGATGCCCCCCTTTCCAAGGTTTGGTCCCTGTATCAGGTCAGGTAAGGGGTGTCTAGATGATCTATGAAAAACGCGCCCAAATTTTGGTCTCTGAGTAAACGGGATCATTGGCAATTGGATATCCAAGGTATTGGAGGTGTACGCGGATCTGGTGAGCTGGGGAGATTATCGATCGGACGCAGAAGCCGTAAAAAGGCGGGTAACATACAACGACCTGTTAAAGGGCGACCTGCAAGTGATTTCAACCATTATCTTCCCGTCAAAAATAATAAAGTACAACAACATACAGTGGAGTACGCTCGTGTTCGTGTTTTTGTCGTAATGCAAACGTCTGAATATAGTTTGTGCAGGCTTGGCGTGTGAGATCTGTCATAGAGCGGTGCTTCGAGTGGTGACGCATCCATACCTTCCCATCGGGGTGCACGATATTCAATCCCATCTGGCGGTCCACAGTGAGCAGTGGTTGGTCCACGACAACCTCTTCTGCCGGAAACTCGCCTGAGCAGCGCGCTATGTATTCCTTTTTGACCTCGCCTTGCACGAACTCCTGCGAGAGTACGTGTGCTCGGGAGGAGGAAAGGCCAATGATCATCAAGCCGGAGGTGAGACGATCAAGTCTATTAACAGCTGATGCGAGATAATCAGTACGCACACAGGAACGAGGGGGGTCGGTAGCGCCTTACTGTAAACCTTGTGGTACCCAAATTCCCGCTGAAGGATCTCCACAAGTGAGAGATAAAAATAGCGACCAGTTGCGTGGACGGGCTAGGACGCGTGTCGGCTCAACGAAGTAGAACGACGAGTGACGTGCGCACGATGCTGCCCGGTTTGTCTATTACAATGAATTCGCTCTCCCGGTCCTCGTGTAGGATCTTGACAGGTCGAGAGGCGACAGGAGGCTCGTGGCGATGCACGACGTTTTCAATCCGGTCCCCGTTGCGGACGATGGTGCCAGGTTTGGCAATTTTGCCGTTGATAGTAGTGACGCCGGATTCGAGCGCGTATCTCTGCGTAAGACGAAACCCATCAGCGCATAGCGAGCGCGGTTGAATGGGGGTCACACATAGTACTCTATCGAGCGGTCACGAAATTCGGTAGAAACGATTTCGAGTATCTCCCGGTCGAGCCAACGACCTTTTGCCATGGTGGTGTATGGATACCAGTACGGCGCGATTTGCGTAAGCCAGGACGCGCTGAGGCGGGTGCCGGCGCAGGAGCAGGGACGGCGTCCGGGGCCATGGCGGCGAGAAGCATACGACGGCAGACGTGTCTGAACTGGTCTGCAGGTGATACGAGGATAAGTGGAAGATGAAGCTTGTTTGTGTGGAAGGGGAAAACAGGTAGCGAAGATTCGAGCTTGAGGGTAATACCAGCAGTCAGAGAAGCCAAGTGACGCAACTTATATCCCACCATATGCAGACACAGGCGGTGATGGTGCACTGCCAGAGTATTTCAGAGAGGACGACACCCGGATCGAGTAAATGATTGCCTTCGTACAGCGATGATGTGCGCTGTTGTAAGTCACCGCGGTCCTTCCGGTCCGGAGTTCCGGTAAGAGGTTCAGGTAGATATCACGTGACCCGATTTCTGAATCCGCCACGGTAGCCACACCGGATCGAACCTCCCAGACCATCCAAATTAATTTTAGGGGCTGTCCTTCCTTTGAACGAACGAGGCTCCATCAATCAGGATTCAGGAGCAACAAAAAATAATCCGTGCAGGACCGTGCTTGTATATTCCAACTCGGACCGCATGATTTAATCTGTTTCTCGGCCTCCATATTGGAGATATCACTTTGTTCATGGATACTCATGTTCGTAGGCGACGAAGTTGGAGTCTATGACCTGCTTGGGCCAATTACCCCTTACTCAAGCTCTGACTAGATCTGACTCATCAAAATCCATTTTGGAACCGTTTAGCCTCTACGAGAGGGGGATTCAGAGAGGCGTCTCCCCCTCACGTTGTAGTGCTAGACCTTTTCTCCGTCCTATACAATTTATCTCCCGGATATATGGCCCCTTTTCTTTAGTTTCTCGTTCTCGCCATGTATCGTGCCACACAGCCGTGTACTGTCTGCAAAGAAGTGCTGCCCACTAACAACTGTTTGGCTCCACGAGCCCAATGATGAGATACCTCCTATTTTTGAACCCTCGTACTGCCTCCTAGTACAAGGCCATCATGTTTTCTCTGAAATAGGCATACCCCTCTTACCCCTCTACTCTCGCTCTCAAGCTCAAGCGCCTTTGTACAGGGGCCGCTGTTTCGAAGCTGCCTCTTGCGCTAGTTGCTCGCGTCTCGAGTTCTCCCTCAGCACTCAGGCCAATATTCAGGAGTGACACTGGAAATCTCACATTTCTTGCTACCGGAATTCACACCCACTTACACCGCCGACATTCTCCATTTGTGACCCATTACTGCATTACTCTCGGCTTTCGGATGTATGCTTACTCGCAAGAGGTAAACAAGAGAATTTATCCTCGTCATTCCATTGTTGCGTCTCCTTTTCACAAGAGTTCTCGTGACGACTCCCAATCCCTCGCCGCGTCCCCAGGTCTATATAAGAGCAGCATTCTGAACGGACAACTCATCAAATCACTTGACTACTACCCACCACAATCCTAATACTTTTCTGTCCACAACCCACACCCCATCCACTCGACCAACCCATCAAACGACTAAGTTCCCGGTAACGGGACTTAGTTGTTTCAACCAATCTCCCCACCCATCATGCCGTCTTACCCTGCGTCTGCATCCCAATTCCTGGGACAGACCATCGATAACGGTGCTCTCAGGATTGACGCCATTTTGGGTGCGGGGGCATTCGGCGTCGTATACCGCGCCATCCACATTGAGACCGGCGCACAGTATGGCGTCAAACGCGTCGAGAAGGATGGAAACGAGTATGATCAAACTCGCGAGAGACAGCTCCATTCCCGTGTCTCGTCCCACCCCCATGTGCTCACCTTCCATCGTGAGATCCACGAGGGTCGCTACGCCTTCTACGTATACGATCTCTGTGCCGGCGATCTTCACGAGGTCATAAAGAAGGCTGTGTTCTTCCGCGAGGACGAACTCATCAAGCGCGTGTTCATCCAAATCATCGATGCGCTCGAGTACTGCCACAAACGCGGCGTCTATCACCGAGATCTCAAACCGGAGAACATCCTTGTGTCTGCGCTAGGCGGAGATATGGGTGTCTTCATTGCCGACTTTGGTCTTGCTACCACTTGCAAGATGACGGCGTCGGCATGCGGAACGCCGTGTTTCATGAGCCCAGGTATGTATTATTCTGCGTTATCCCACCCGTCCCCCGTTAAACCCCTATTTCAATTCAGAGGCACTGGTGCCTCACCACCATCCCTACTCTTCTGCGCAAGGAGACGTTTGGGCACTCGGTTGCATTCTCGCCGAGATGATCGATAACGTTCGACCCTGGTCTCTGGCCACACCGGAGGACAGCGATTACAGCTACTACTTGATGAATCGCACGGTCTTGTTCGACAAGCTGCCGGTCTCTCACAGCGCCTATCTCCTCCTGAGAAAGATCTTCTCCACGAAGCCGGAGCTGCGGCCATCACTCGCCGCCATCCGCACGGAGGTGCTCGCGATGGACACGTTCTTCCTCACGGAGGCAGAGGCGGGAAATTGCGGATGGGGAGATCGGATGGAGAAGCAGAAGTTGCGCAAGTTGCGCGCACGTGGAGTCGTCGCGCCGCCATCTCGTCGCTCTTCGGATACGTCGTCGTCCGGGTCGTACCGCTTCGAGACTTGCAGCTTGGGATCGTCGTCAGGATCACGGTATTCGTGTGGCTCGTCCTCATCGGCCTTTGATTCAAGCTCGGGCGACTCGATCGAGTTACCCGTCACACCTCCTGCTCCAGTGGCAGAGGTTGTACGTACAATGGACAAGGCGAGTGGATTAGTGCAGGTTCCGCGCGTAGTCGCGGCTCACTGGTAGACTTGTTGATTGATTTCGACTGTTTACATACACCTTGACGGACTTTTATTGCATACGAACCTCTGGGAGTTTTTTACGATACGCTACGATACTGTATTTTATTTCTCTGGACTGTTATATTATTACGGACAATGATACATAATACGATACCAGCATATCAGGTTGATGAAAAAAGCGTGAATAGTGTTCGAGTTCTGTCCGAGTTTTGACCACCAGCTTGGCTATATCCCAAATTTCAAACCTCACGCCGAAAACGGTTTAAATGGGAATTCAGGAATTTGGACCAGTGCGCCATCCGTTGTGACAAAGAGCGGAGTTTCTCCTCTTCCTTCGCCATAAGGCCCATAACCAAGTCGGTCCAAACCAAATGTAGATAGCTCTCAGACAGCTGCTCAGAGAAAAGAGGTCAATGCCATATGGTTTTCCAGTTGCAGGCGGCAACGCATTTGGTTCGCTGACCACTGGCACTGCGATAAGACATATTTAGAATTGTACTCGAGATTTCGCTGCGGCCACACGTCGAACTTGAGCAAAGCAAGAAAAATTTCCTCGAAGCGAAGTCTGTCCATTGAAAGTGTTGTCCTTGATGCATGATGTCCGATGACTGTCGCGCCCAAGCTCGAGGCCCGCGAGCGGTTCAAGCACGCGCGATCACATTCGGTTTCGGTCTCCGCAATGGGCCTCCGTGTCCTCGACTCCCGCGCCAGCCAACTACTACGCCGTGCCGTAGTCTCGGAGGTTGCTCCGACGGAATTCCAATTTCAAGAAAGAGCCATGATTGGTAAGTGGAGTAGGCCTCGGGCATGTGATTGATGAAAAAACAGCATGAATGTTAACAGATACAGGATTGAAATCATGCGCAAGCCGATGGCAGATTGGCATGAGGATGTGTCTAGGGCTTGAAGGATGTGAGGGTCAACCCGACGAGGCAATTTAATCCACTTCCCAACTCGAGGCGGGTCTGCCAGTGTGTACCAATCTCAAATGTCACGGTATTGGTCTTGTCACTTATAAAAGGGTCGCTAGCGTGAGTCAAGTTTCGCTTGCAAGTGTACTCGTAGAATGACTCGCGAAACTGTTTTCACCGGCGGTACAAGAGGGAGTTGAAAGGTCAAGGTCAAACACTCAACTGCCCGTCTTGGGGAATGCCAAGTGCTGCGATATTTCAGAGCGTGGGATCCAACATCCATTCTTGTTATGGATGGACCAGACGAAGACCTAGATAGAGCTGCAAAAAAAGTGGTTTATTGGGGTTTAAATTGAGTACAGAACAGGTCAATATAGTACCTGCGTCCACACAACTTCACGACCGACTCCTCCCGATACACGTAACCCCTTCTTGTTGCATGTCCACGTGTGCCCCAAGCTAAAACCAGACGCTGTATGGGACTGAACGGAGGCTCTACAAAGGGGTGACCTGACCCAGTGCCAACAACAGAATGATGATTCTTGAGAAGAGCTGTATCAGAAAGTCCTTGACTCGAAAGCAGTGTAAATGATAAAATTTGACCCTCAGACCAAGAGTGTGTCCGCCACGGAGCAGTGCTCGAGGTCGCCAGAGTCAATTATCTATGGATGAGCGAGGCAACACAACAAGGCTTGCGGCAGCAGTATATGTGCTGAGGGCACGTGCAGCAGAACGTCATTACCGTTTTTGGACAACACGCACGCAACACGAGCCCGTCCGGTGCACGGTTTGTCGCGCCCGGCATCAGCCAAAAAAAAAACATTATTTTTTATTTGCTGGTCCCAGCAACGTGACCGTTCGGTGCAGTTGGTCGCACCTGACCGCGGCCGAGGTCGCGCCCGACCACCCTGCCAAAAATAAAAATGGGTATGGACCCATTTTTATTCGTTGTCGCGGTCGACTGGCTTTGCCTACCATACATTATATAATGAAATTGAGCTTATGTCATCACTAAACACGTTCAACTTGTCCAAAGAGCATAGGATATGGGGTGTAAAGTGACAAATGCAATTGTGCGGGCCTCCTCGTGGCACGAGATCTTGTGAGAGTGTCTGAGGTGGTCGCAGATGTGTCCCTGTCCAATCTCTAAGGCCGTGCGCAAGTACAGTGAGGTCGGGAACGCAAACAGTGGGCCACACAGAGTGTAGCTTGGAACAGGTGTCGAGGGTCATGCACGCTTCTGCAAAACACGAAAATTTGCAAGGGTTCCATTTGTGGTCAGGAAAGCGTTGGGTTCAAGCCGATAAGTCCGCGTATGAGTGCAGCACGTTGGGGAATGCAATGGAACTACACGGGGTCACTGGCCTCACCTCGACTCAAGTACATAAAATCCATTGCCTATCGCGACCGAGCATTTACGTTCGGCGGTCCGACTAGATATTTTTATTGCCGGAGCTGACCGATTTTCTCCCACTCGTCAGACTGAGGTCGCGAGCGGCCATTTCCGAGGAGCGACTTTGCACCGGACAGGCTCTAAGTTACTGTATTGGTAGTTCACTACGCCCGGCCTTACTACTACCCCGGGTTCCAAAAACAAAAACGAACGCTTATACAGTAAGAATTACAACCCAACTTTTACCGATCTGTATTATTGCTGTTTGCAAAACAGTTGCCGTTCCAATTTTTTAGCAGACAGCCGGACATCCAAACTCAAGAGCGGGGTTCATATTGAGTAGATCAAGAAATTAGGCTAGCATACATAATTGGAGTTATCGAATAGGTGTCTCGGAAAAAATGGGGTTATTGAATAGTTATCTGCGTTGCTAGTTCGGCATTGTGCAACTAGCAGTGCCATCTCCAAGTCTGCGTGCCCTCTCTCCCTTCTAAACCCTTCAACAATTGTCCACCGGTGTTCCAATGACATCAAGGAGACTTTATTGATGTCCTTTCAGGGGCTGCGTGACTCAAAAATTGGCGATTTCACTGGGATCGGTATATGGTCGCTCGAGATGTTCCGTAGCACACATCGCCAGACAACTTGTCTCCCCAAGTGTCTCCCCCACCACCAATCAACAATGGTTGACCACGTATACTCGCTGCCATTCGAGTGAAGCTACATCTAAAATATACTGGTCATGGATGTCATCTCACTGTAACAGTTCCTCCACAACCTCGTTGGCTCTACTCTTCAGGCCCTCACCGCTTCTGCCTCAAGCCCACTGCCATGCCGACGCCTCCACCCTTCGCCGCTCTGTCACGGTGTAAGGATAGCTTGGGCGCTGGCCCCAAAATCATCTATTTTCGGTCTTTTCGGTCTCGGTCCAGCGTCGCGTGGCCTACTGCCATTTCGGATTCGCGTTCTCACGGCGTTGCGCTACGCTATCGATTCCCTGCTATCGATTCCCTCCTCTCTCTTCCCTCGCCTCGTGTGTGTACACACACACACACTCTCTCTCTCCTCCCGCTCGTTACCTCCATCACCCATGGTCCACCGTCGCCCATACTCGCCCTGCAAGAGGCTTCCCAACCCCTCATAGCCAGGCAGCGCACCCTTGCGCCTCGTGCTCCTTCGTCCATCGCCTTCCCGTCTCCGTCGCACCGCCCACCTCACAACTCCTTTCAAGATGTCAAGATCGGATCGCAGCTCAACCACGCCGTTAGAGGCCGCGCGAATCATCACGCCCGTCATTGTCGTCGTCGTCGTCGGAGGAGGAGGAGGAGGAGGAGGAGGACTCTATTGTCGTGCGTCATACTGTCTCGGCCCTCTTTGTTTGCCATTCTCGTATGCCCGTATATCTTCGCCATGCCCTTTCACTTAGATGCTTAGTTTCGGTTACTCGTGTTCGCGCCCATCTCCCTTTGACTCGGTCGTCTCCGCGTTTCGTTTGTTCGCTTCCCCTATGCCGCCTCTCCCCTACCTATTCCTTCCTACCTACTTGTCTGGAATAGCTACTGTTCTACATGTATTTAACCCTCGCGTTCTGGCTCGTTAATAGCAGTCTAGTTGTGTTACTCCCCTTTCTCGCACTGCGTGTTCGTCTTGGAAGTTAGGCCCTACCGCGGGCACTCGAAGGACAACGCTTCTCGTCATCTCACCTCGTCTCGCCGCCTCGGACGGCATCGCTACTCGTCTCGCTCTCGTCTCGCCTATCCACGCTCGTTCTTGCCTTCGTCCGTTCGTGATCGCACCGGCTGTCGCTGTCGCGAACACTTCGGGCTCGGCTCCCCTCCCTCTCCCCTCTGTAATCCTGCGGGATCCCCTCCGCCTTCGAACTCACACGGACTCGGCTCTGTACAACGGTACGCAAGACTCAAGTCAAGTCCCTACTGGCCCGGGCCCCCGCACGCAAGCCCGTGGCCGCCGCCTCTACCCTTCACCACACGGGGAGCCCTCCACCCCATCACTGCACGTAACACCTATCATGATGCCACCCATAGCGACGCCATCCAAATGCAGGGTACAAGCTCCCACGACACGCAAAAATCCCGCCGCTAGGCCCCGCGGCAACAGTAGAAAGGCAGTGACAACAACGACACGGCGATGACGACCGCAACCACGACGGAGCGAGTACGACTGCAACTACGACGGACTCCAAGGATGGGACTACGACCGTGATCACAATGACGCATGGCGGCAACAATGGCAGTTACAACAACCATGCGGAAGCGACAGCCACGCCAACGCAAGGTGATGGGTGGCCCTATGCCACCATCTCCCACTTCTTCTTCTCTTACGCTAGCTTTTCTTCTTATTTAATATACTACTTTTTTCTTTGACTTTTTTCTCTGCGTGATTCTGAGGTTGCGCACTCGAAAGTACCTCGAAGGTGCTTTCCCACGATCTAGCCCGGGCTTTGAGCCCAGGGCTGGGCTGAGCAAGCCCGAGCCCGACTAAGCCCGGCAGGGTCATCACTTGAAGTGCTACTGCACCGAAATTCACAAATGGTTTCCAAAACCGATAAGTAGGATATATAAATTTATTAATTAATTACTGTGATTATGTTTTGCGGAAAAGAAATTCGGCATGATCACCAAGATGCCAATTCAACCCCCGCCTGTATCCCCAATGTTGTCAAATCGGCAACTGTTATGAAAACAGCAATAGCCTGACATCCCATCAGAAGGTTCGGTGACAAGTGGCAGAGGCTTCCAGTCAAGTGGCAGCGTGAATCACGGGCTTATCATGCTAAAGCGCTGACAGTCGATCGCCCACATCGTATTCAAGTATCGGACAGCTATCCCACGACCAGCGCAAGTTGCGTAACGCATTCATCAAATTAATTTAACAGACATGTGGGGAGTGGGTGGAGAACGAACGGGATCCGCCAGATTCTCGTATATAATAACGTTACGGCCTTTCCTACGAGTTTTACCATCACCCCACCATGGCTTCGTCCACTTTCGTCGCGGGGGTTGATATTATCATGGCATCCCTTTTTCTTTACCTCTTATTCGCCTTCCGCGACCACAAAATAAGAAGAGGACACCCTTATCCGCCTGGTCCAAAATCATGGCCAATAATCGGCAATTTACTCGACTCTCCGAAACAATTGCCGTGGATCGCGTACGCAGAAATGTCCAAGAAACATGGTTTGGGCGATGTCATTGCGAGATAGTGAACTCCCTTTACTGAAACAAGCTCTCACGTCCCCCAGGCGACATTCTGTACCTTCAAGTTTTTGGACAGTCTGTCGTGGTGCTCTGTTCCCCGTCTGTGGTTAAAGACCTCTTTGAAAAACGCGGGGATATCTACTCGGATCGTCCTTCTTGGCCGATAGCCGAAATGTGCGCAGAATCACTACCCGTCGGCCTTGTTGTTTTGAGTGACCCTTCCCACTAACCGCCATCTGATACTATAAATCGATGTAGGATGGCTCATTCCTTTCACTAGGTTCGGAGAGCAATGGCGCGAGAAACGAAAGATAGCGGATCGCACCCTTCGTCCTAGTGCACTGTCTCTGTATCACCAGAGGATAGAGGAAAATACACACGCATTTCTGGGTCGGCTCCTCGCAGCTCCCGTGGACTTCCGCAGCCATGATGATCTGTCAGTGGTTCTCTTCATTGACTCATACAACTCGCTAGAAATGGCAGGGTCTCACAGATCTCAAGGACAGCTTATCATGTCTCTCGTGTATGGGTATGACCTAAAGGAGAACGACGAAATAATCAAGGCACCAGTAGAACTGGTACACATGACGAGTCGTTTACTTCTACCTGGAGCAACTCTAGTGAATCACCTCCCATTCCGTATGATTTACCACTCGTGGTCACTTTCAGGAAGAGCTGACAACCGTGTTCAGTACGGCATATCCCTTCATGGGTCCCTTGGTTCAGCTATGAGTCGCTGGTTCGGCTAGGCAGGGAACTCAGTCAGAAAACAATGAACGAACCAATCGATTTCGTGAAAAAGGCTATGGTTCGTGGTCATGACGTTTTTTTATGTCGCGCTGTACATCTTAACTGTGGCTGTCTAGCGAGACGGAACAGCAATATCGTCGCTGGCTCGTGAACAACTCCTGGAGGTGGAAAGTCTGATTGGCCCCGAGGCACATATGCAGGAGAACCTCGTCAAACAAGTCCTGGGTTCTATGTATGAAGGTGAATCAATCTATCGATCATGAAGGGACGAGATGCTGATTGTAACCATCAGCCGGTGTGGACACAGTGAGTGTTTGAGCCTTCGAATCGGAATCTCCTTCAACAATTGCGCAATCAGACCGCGTCCGCAAGGACTTCCCTCTTCGTTGCACTCACCCTCTATCCAGAGGTACAGAGGCGGGCGCAAGCTCAGATCGACTCTGTCGTATCGAGAGACAGGCTTCCAACTTTCGAGGACAGATCGCGTCTTCCATACATCGAGGCAATCTGCACGGAGTTACTCAGGTGGCAAATGGTCGGACCCATGGGTACGAGTTCCTCTCCAGTAGGCGAATCAGCGTATCCCATCGTCTTTTCAAGGTGTTCCCCATGCGTCAACCGAGGATAGTATCTACCGAGGATTCTTCATTCCAAAAGGTTTGCCGTGTCATTAGATCAAAATATCTGTGGATCGCTGATGACGATCTACTTGATAGGTTCAATGATGATCATTAACTCGTGGTATGTACTATCAGCCGTCTCACTTGATCGTGTTCCGATAGGAAGTTCCTAGGGGGATCCTACACAACCCAGAACTCTATCCGGATCCGGAAACATTCAATCCCGAGCGATTTCTGAACGAAGACGGAACATTCCGAGACGACCCGGTGATCTCTCTCGCATTTGGCGGTGGCAAGCGGATCTGTCCTGGGCGCCACTTGGTAGACGTGACACTTTTCATGGTCGCCGCCTCCGTGCTCTCTGTTTTCAATGTTACCAAGGCAAAAGACGAGAATGGTCACGAAATCCCAGTCACTCCGATGGTCGAGACCAATGCTATCGTATGGTACGTGGCCCTTGCTGCAGCTATCTCTTGGCCCTTACTAGTGGACCCTTACAGCTACCCTGCGAGGTTCGAGTGTTCAATCACTCCAAGAGACAAGGTCGCAGAAGATTTGATTAGGGAGAATGTTCTAGCTTGACATCGCATCCCTTGGTTCTCGGCTCTTCGTACTGTAGTTGTATGAATGTCCCACCTTACTTTGAAATGTATTGCGCTTTTGAGTGGCTTGACGAGAAGTCAGTTCGACTCCACTATCGTTGAGGGCGACGGTTGAGACGAATCGGAAGCCCCTGTTATCTCGCGATTTGCCAGTAGGTTTCCATCTCGTTCGTCGAATCGGCTAGTGAGATAATCACGAGTCACTCCTCTTATAAGAGGGTTTGCGCCACTACACGTCTTTGTATTTTTGCCTGCTTCTCAAACCCAGGAGAGACCGGAGGTTCCCACTGGCAAGAACCACCTCTTAAAGATCTTGAATCTGGAGCCCACACCGGCACAGTCGCCATTGGTGGAGCCACGATGTTATTCAAGTTTAGTGACAACGCACAAGACAGTGACGGTGATCTCCTTGATTTAATAAGGGCGGCTGGTCGAGTGTCCTGTGTACGGCGGCGTAGTTACCACCGCGGCCCAGCCCATGAGATCTCTACATGAGATCTTCATCAGACCTCCAGGCTCCACCAAGGGCTCCACCGACTCTCCACCCTTCAATTGTCCGCACAATGGCCCTTCATGAAATTTATTTATAACTTACTTTTTTGTACGAGAACTAGTGCATACTAACCTCCCGTACTTCGCGGGTAACCGAGAGTTACAGCATACTCATCAACACAACTTGAACTTTGCCCCTTTAATTGTTTGATTCTCCAGTGCCAATCGATACGGCCCCCCCTCCAGTTGGCCGTGAAACTGCCGTTTGTTCCCAGCTCCATCAGCCTCAGTCAGGCGTGAATATCGCGTGAATGCTACTGAATGGCGGGCACCACTGTGCGTTATACCATATGCGGAACCCCTTCAAATTTTTTTTTACAAGCTGCTTGACGCTGGGTTTGGCTGGACCCCCGCATTCCATTCCCTGCAAAAATACAAAGACCCTAGTGCCAACAATGAAAGACACACCAGTGTCCTTTCATTGACGTGAAAGGGGCGCTGTAGGCAGTAATTATGACCCGTGTTAGTAACGAGGGGCTCAGATCTTGGGTTAGCTTGGCCCAACACGCCCAATGAACCATCACAGACGACATGCAACGCTATAAAAGTGATACCCGCGAAACCGAAAACGACGCCAGCATGGCCAGGTAAAAGCCATCTCTGGTCAAAATCATGACCTGTTCCTCCTCACTGAACCCATTCACTAAAAGCCTCTGCGATCGCCGAAAATTGACAAATTACTTCCTCAACAATTCTGCTCGAAATATCCGCCGTTCACAACGTTCACATCCCACAATCACTCACACAGACGACCCCACGAACCACAATGAACTATCCCCATACCTTCTCGGCCGGTACCGTCACCACGCCTTCTCCTGCAGACATTCCAACAAACGTCAGAAGGGGGAGATTTCACGGTGTAGTCCTTACCTTGGAGACAGGGTGATACGCTTACAACGACTCCTGGATCTCAACTCGTGAGCACATTTGTCCACACGACACGAGACGCCACCCACTAACGTTTGTCACAAATCGTCGACTGGACCTCTACCGTCAGAACCAGTAACATGCTCAGAAACAGAACCAATCTCGAAGATCTCACCGAGACAAACGCAACAACAATTGCTCCCGCCCCAGCACCGCCCCACTCGCTAACGACGGCGCATACAGGAAAGAAATTCTCTTTGACTCACCCGTAAGCACGCAATGAATAGTAGTCGGCTGGTAATGTTGCTCACCTTATTACGTCACAAGACTTGGACACTTGCCACTCGCTCACCCCACGTTGGTCTTCGACCTCCCTTTGCCACGACGTCTTGTACTCACAGTTCAAAGCGTTGACAGACGCCATTTCCTGTCCATCGCCGCAGAGCAATGGCAGCGGTGATCAGGTGTTTCCCTCATCTGCCTGTGATGCAGCAGCACCATACCTCGTGAGTGCAAGTCGTAATAAGGCAAGGAACTTGCTCACTTTTACTTGTCTTTATATGGGTATATGCGGTGTGTGCGCTCCAGTGCTCGCCTGGGAAGTGCTTGAGTACCACCGAGATAGGCCTCGACATGTGGAGCCAGTTAACGACAGTGGGTGTGAAAGGAGCTAGTATATCGGGGTGACTCTTTTAAAATGAACGCGGAAAAGTACGAAACTTGGCGTTCCAACGGCTGAACGAGGCGGCTATAGGAGGGCCGAGGGCCAACAGGAGGCGCCAGGTCGACCACGACGAGGACTCGGCGTATGTCTGCCACTAGAGCCCAGTAAAAGAACAACGATAAATCCAAGGTGATGGGACGCGGAGAGGGGAGGTCGCATCCACAGCAGGTGGGAAGTTTACAATCGATCCTTTCTGGGTCCTAGCGTCACGGCGGGATCAGTGGAAGCCCATAAGCAGGAACTGACGGTTTGGATTGAGGAGTGAGCGCTAGTGAGCAAGTAGAAGCGGGTTCGCGTGGTGACGACGACAAGATGAGCCAACGGGACCAAGCAACAGCAGCCAACACGTGCCTTCTTGGCACCTGCCTTTTTCGGCGTCGAACGTCTTCCCCCGTGCAATGCCTTTCAGTGGGTCCTATACGGCACACAGTGAGCGCCAGACATCCTTTTCCAGAGTACGCGGGTGCAGAGGGGCCCCACCCGCAGCCCAAATCCACGGAGGCGTATCTAGCTCATTGCCAGTGGGAACCTACGATACAGTTGGGGGCGGGGCATATTTGGTGCACGTCCGCTGATGAATACACGGTACGTTCGGGATCGTTCTGGATTTTCCGCCATCGCAGGCGAATTGCTGACGGATTTACTCCCCATTTCGTTTGGATGCGATTAGCGCGAGCCCAACCAACACAACCAATGGCTATAGCTGAACATTTTCTACACAATAACAGTCCGAGATTGGAAGAGGGACATTGCGCAGCTTCGCGTTGGAATTGCACTACTGATGCGTCCTCGACGCTGCCCCACCAGTACTAGATCAAAGACCCCCACTTTCGGTGTTCACCTCTCAACACGCATACCCATCCAACTTATCACACTGGCACACACATCTGGCTTCAAGAAATTCGCAGTCGTAGGCACGGGCAACGTCGGCAGCTTCATCGTCGATGCGTTGTTCAAGTACTATCGCGACGCGCCCGTTCATCCCGTCCCTTTGTCCGAGCCGCACAGTCTGGCTAACAAACCCCTACACATCACCGAGGCCTCCAAAGACAAGGAACAAACAGGGTCCTCGCCGCACGGGGCGTGCGCATCGCCGCCGCTGAATTCACCGACGTATCTGCGCGCACGTCTTAGGAAGAGAGCCTCAAGGACAGGGCGCGCTGCACGCGAAGCTGCGCGGGGTGGGTCTCCCGCTGCTGCTGGTGTACACGGGCACGTTCGCGGATATCCTCTGGACTGAGTGCGTTGTTTTGCTTTTGTCTTCCCCTCTGGCTAATTGGCGCCTCCGGGAATACAGGACCGTGGACCTGGATGTGACGACCGGGAAAGTCGCCCGTTGGCGACGATGGTAATTTGGCGGTCTCGTTCACCATGCGTAGCGACGTTGCACGGCCGCAGAACTAGACCCTGCGTCTCGACGACGACCGCGCGGTATGTTCCGGGTTGTTAGTTATCCCTCAACTCGTCGCGCTTACCAGTGACGCCTCGCAGTCGTTCAACGAGATATCCAAGGGTTGCGAGGAATGCACCGGCAAGAAGCTCGACCTGACCGCTCACTTGACTCGTTGCGCACGAAGCTGACTTTGACGCATACCCGCATCTCAACTTGGCGACGGATGGGCTGAACGGCACGCTCATCAATGATCTCTGCCCAGAACAGAAACCCCACGAAGGTTCTCGACATCACTACGCCGAGGAAGTGAACGATTGTGGTGGGAAATGAGGCAACTCCGTATTTGTCGTGTGTTGCATGTACGACGAGCTAGATAAGAAAAATCAGAGGGCTCATCCACATAAGCACCTGCTCAATGGAAGGGGTATTCGTCCTTCCTACGTCGCAGTGCCTTTTGTACATACGCATAGTTCGCTGCCAGCGTGTGTTGTTACGCTTGTCGACGACGGATATGCCACGCGTGAGTTCGCCAGTTCAAAACGCCTTACTTTGTTAACACCCACGCGAGATACGGCCGATACGGTGCGAGATACCGGTGTTTCCGGATATATTGCCTGCAACATCGAAACGGTAATTAAAAAGAATAATACGGTACTGTATCTTAAGTTATATATATGCATCACCAGCGCAAGTCCGATTCCGGGTCAGAGACGTAAATGGTTTGGGAGGTGATTAAACGTGGATGGGAACAGCGTTCGTAGCATACCGGTGCTCGCTGTTTTCCGCTTCGGCCTTCGGAGTATTCACCCGCTCCTCGAGCCACTGCTCACAAAGCTTGAACATGTCCCGGTCAGGGAACACCTCCGTTATGTCGCACACAAAGCCCTCGGTGGACAAGGTGTACCGCCGCCAAAGGGTGTCCTTGCCGCCTTCGACCTTGACACCACAGTCCAGGAGCGCAAACTGAGGCGGCGTTTGCATCTGGCGGAACATCTGCCCGATAGCGAACTTCTCCTCTAGGAAGAGTCGTTCGGGGAGAGGTGCGGTGATGGTTACGTCGCTTGTCGCAATGCAAGCGGTCTTTCCGCCGCAGAGAAGGTGGACCTCGCGACGCTGGGTTATGGGCTCCTCCGGCGAGGCGGTGTGTGTATAAGGTGAGGTATGTTCATAAATAGTTTTAATGTTGATGGTGTGGGAAAAGAAGGCGCTGTGTCATGTCGTTTAAGCTTAGAACCGGTCATGGCCATAAAGGAAGCAGAGGAAAAAACCCACCTAAGTAAGCGTTGAAGTTCACCGCGGGCCGAAAGCATGATGCGTTCAAGGCCAGTCAATTCGGCAGGCCACGAAAACTATGGCAAACATTTATAACCTTCAATGGAGAGCGAAGTGCCCGCAAAGCGTACCTCCACGCTGGTAGCGTTAGGCTTGAAAGAGTCGATGACGGCCATGTGTGTTTAGAGAAGTGGGGTGAACAAAAAAAATTAGAAGAGTGTGTTGGCGTTGTATAGAAGAGAGCTTGTGAGGAAAGATGTAGGTGAGGGACTAGGGGTCAACCCTTCGAGCTTATATCCCGCAGCCCAGGTTGGATCTCCTTGATTGAGAAACTGCCTGCTAGTCTGTAACATGTAACCCATACGTGCGTTGCATCGGCAAGAGATTGCCGAGTACTCGGTGCGCCAGATTCAAATGTGAGAGATATTGAGCTCAGAGCTCGAGAACGTCAGATCTCAGCGAAACATAGCACCAGAACTCGTATTGTTAATCACAGGTTGGGAGCGCTGAGCAAGGACAATGACACATCGCGTTGCAGAAAGTCCGTGACTTGGAGAAAAAGAAAACCCCCCTTTTGAGAAACACGTGAAACACTTCTGTACCAGAAAATAAAATAATAATTTTTCAAAAACCTACAACACTCCAAGCGCGGACCAAGCTACTATCCATACGTCTCCAAAGTCCCGCGCTCAGGGAGCTGCCCATCGTTAGGGGCCACCTATCCAGGACATGCAGCCCCAGATTCGGTCATCTCTTCGCGTGTTGGCCTGGCACGCACCGGTCCACTCCCCGGGCCGTACACCACACCACAAACCGCACCGCACCTGAAGCCAGCCCTCTCCCTGCTACCGCACCCGCCCTCATTCATATCACAGTGCATACTAGTAGCTGCTTGAGTTGACAGGGCATGCCTCACATGAAGACTAAATTGGCGCTGTACAGGAAGAATAAAACGTAGGACCTGCGAGAGTCGGAGTGAGATTCAAGTTGTAGTAGCAGTTTTCAAAGCCGTAGGAGAAATGGCGCAGTGACACAGACCCCAGTTTGTCTGGGTTTAGACCCGTGGGCCTCGCTCCGTTGCTTATATCGGATTGAAAAACAGGCTGAACGCCTTATCGACGGATGTCTGCTCACGGATGTAGTCCTGGAGGGGGGACTCTTCTCCTTGTCACGACGCCTGACGCACTGGTCTCAATTTTTTTGGACTGTGATCGGCATGAGAGTTAGAACTTCAGGATCTAGCTAAGCTTGGATTCAGATGCACGAAACCCGAATGCTATTCGCGCTTGTTTCATCAATCGGTGCTGATATCGTATTATGTATCACTGTCGTAACAATATAACTGTCCAGGGACATTAAATATGGTGATAACTTAGTATCGTAGCGTATCGTACAGAACTTGAAATCCCAAAGGGTCCGTTTCGTTTCGTTTCGTATCATATCCAATCAAAGTCCGTCAAGGTGTATGTAAGCAGTCAAAATCAATCAGCAAGTCTGCCAGTGAGCCGCGACTACGCGCTGAACCAGCACTGATCGGCTGGCCTTGTCCATTGTACGTATAACCTCTGCCACTGGAGCAGGAGGTGTGGCAGGTAACTCGATCGAGTCGCCTGAGCTTGAATCGAAGGCCGATGAGGACGAGCCACACGAGTACCGTGATCCTGACGACGATCCTAAGCTGCAAGTCTCGAAGCGGTACGACCCGGACGACGACGTATCCGAAGAGCGACGAGATGGCGGCGAGACGACTCCACGTGCGCGCAACTTGCGCAACTTCTGCTTCTCCATCCAATCTCCCCATCCGCAATTTCCCGCCTCTGAGCTCGTGAGGAAGAATGTGTCCATCGCGAGCACCTCCGTGCGGATGGCAGCGAGTGATGGCCGCAGCTCCGGCTTCGTGGAGAAGATCTTTCTCAGGAGGAGATAGGCGCTGTGAGAGACCGGCAGCTTGTCGAATAAGACCGTTCGATTCATCAAGTAATAGCTGTAATCGCTGTCCTCTGGCGTGGCCAGAGACCAGGGTCGAACGTTGCCGATCATCTCGGCGAGAATGCAACCGAGTGCCCAAACGTCTCCTTGCGCAGAAGAGTAGGGATTGTGGTGAGGCACCAGTGACTCTGAATTGAAATAGGGGCTTAACGAGGAAGGGGTGGGATAACGCAGAGGAATGCATACCTGGGCTCATGAAACACGGCGTTCCGCATGCCGAAACCGTCATCTTGCTAGTGGTAGCAAGACCAAAGTCGGCAATGAAGACATCCATATCTCCGCCTAGCGCTGACACCAGGATGTTCTCCGGTTTGAGATCTCGGTGATAGACACCGCGTTTGTGGCAGTACTCGAGCGCATCGATGATTTGGATGAACACGCGCTTGATGAGTTCGTCCTCGCGGAAGAACATGACCTTCTTTATGACCTCGTGAAGATCGCCGGCGCAGAGATCGTATGCGTAGAAGGCGTAACGGCCCTCGTGGATCTCACGATGGAAAGTGAGCACATGGGGGTGGGACGAGACACGGGAATGGAGCTGTCTCTCGCGAGTTTGATAATACTCGTTTCCCTCCTTCTCGACACGTTTGATGGCATACTGTGCGCCGGTCTCAATGTCGATAGCGCGGTATACGACGCCGAACGCTCCCGCACCCAAAATGGCGTCAATCCTGAGAGCACCGTCATCGATGGTCTGTCCCAAGAATTGGGATGCAGACGCAGGGTAAGACGGCATGATGGGTGGGGAGGTTGATTGAAACAACTAAGTCCCGTTACCGGGAACTTAGTCGTTTGGTGGGTTGGTCGTGTGGATAGGGTATGGGTTGTCGACAGGAAAGTATTAGGATAATGATGGGTAGTGGTCAAGTGGTTTGATGAGTCGTGGGTTCAGAGTGCTGCTCTTATATAGACCTGGGGACGTGATGGGAGATTGGGAGCCACAGGGGAACTCTTGTGAAAAGGAGACGCAACAATGGAATGACGCCTCTCGGGAGTAAGCACACCCGAAAGCCGAGAGTAATGGGACGGACAAAGATAGAGAATGTCGGCGGTGTAAGTGGGTGTGAATTCCGGTAGCAATGCGTGTGGGATTTCTACTGTCACTCCTATAAATATTGGCCTGAATGCTGAGGTTCTCCTCGAGACGCGAGCAATTGAGTACGCGGACAGCTATTCAGCTCCACGAGCCCAATGATGAGATATCTCCTATTTTTGAACCCTTGAGCCTATGCGCACCTATGAAGGTCATTATGTTTTCAGGCATATTTTTCTTACCCCTCTACTCTGCAGCTGCAGACGGGACACGGCTGTGTGGCAGGCACGGTAGGAAAGGAATACATGCGTTGGCGACTCGTCGAATCGGAGAACGAGAAACTAAAGAAAAGGGGCCATATCCGGGAGATAAATTGTGCCTCTTCACATTGAAATGTGATCTTTTCTCCGTCAAGTGGAGGGATTCTAGTCAAGGTAAGGGATAAACGGCCCGGGAAAAGAAGTATATCGATATCTCCAACTTCGTCGCCTACGAACATGAGTGCCACGGACCAAGTGATATCTCCAATATGGCCAGCCCGAGAAACAGATTAAATCACTTCAGCATGCGGTCCGGGTTGGAATATGAATATACAAGCACGGATTATTATGTTTTGTTTGCTCCTGATGGCAAGCCTCATGAACCCTTGTTCGAAGGTAGGACAGCCCCTAAAATTGATTTGATATGGATGGTTCGATCCGGTGTGAAAAATTAATGTCGAGAGTGTAGAGCAGCTAGGAGTTGCCGACGCGCGAGCGCCCGAACACTGGACGGTGGCGGACTTGGTGGCGGATTCAGACTTTCAAGAAATTGGGTCACGTGATAACCGCCTGAACCTCTCGCCGGAATTTCGGACCGGCAGGTCCGGGGTGAAATATGGGCTGATGACTAACACGGTGACTTATTACGAAGTTACTCGACTCGATCCGGGTGTCGTCCTCTCTGAGATACTCTGGCAGTGCATTATCACCGCCAACACAGTTCGGCCTGTGTCTGCACATGGTGGGATATAAGTTGCGTCACTTGGCTTCTCTGACTGCTGGCACTACCATCAAGCTCGAATCTTCGCTACCTGTTTTCCCCTTCCACACAAACAAGCTTCATCTTCCACTTATCCTCGTATCACCTGCAGACCAGTTCAGACACGTCTTCCGTCGTATGCTTCTCGCCGCCATGGCCCCGGACGCCGTCCCTGCTCCTGCGCCGGCACCCGCCCCAGCGCGTCCTGGCTTACGCAAAATCGCGCCGTACTGGTATCCATACACCACCATGGCAAAAGGTCGTTGGCTCGACCGGGAGATACTCGAAATCGTTTCTACCGAATTTCGTGACCGCTCGATAGAGTACTATGTGTGACCCCCATTCAACCGCGCTCGCTATGCGCTGATGGGTTTCGTCTTACGCAGAGATACGCGCTCGAATCCGGCGTCACTACTATCAACGGCAAAATTGCCAAACCTGGCACCATCGTCCGCAACGGGGACCGGATTGAAAACGTCGTGCATCGCCACGAGCCTCCTGTCGCCTCTCGACCTGTCAAGATCCTACACGAGGACCGGGAGAGCGAATTCATTGTAATAGACAAACCGGGCAGCATCGTGCGCACGTCACTCGTCGTTCTACTTCGTTGAGCCGACACGCGTCCTAGCCCGTCCACGCAACTGGTCGCTATTTTTATCTCTCACTTGTGGAGATCCTTCAGCGGGAATTTGGGTACCAAAAGGTTTACAGTAAGGCGCTACCGACCCCCCCTCGTTCCCGTGTGCGTACTGATTATTTCGCATCAGCTGTTAATAGACTTGATCGTCTCACCTCCGGCTTGATGATCATTGGCCTTTCCTCCTCCCGAGCACACGTACTCTCGCAGGAGTTCGTGCAAGGCGAGGTCAAAAAGGAATACATAGCGCGCTGCTCAGGCGAGTTTCCGGCAGAAGAGGTTGTCGTGGACCAACCACTGCTCACTGTGGACCGCCAGATGGGATTGAATATCGTGCACCCCGATGGGAAGGTATGGATGCGTCACCACTCGAAGCACCGCTCTATGACAGATCTCACACGCCAAGCCTGCACAAACTATATTCAGACGTTTGCATTACGACAAAGACACGAACACGAGCGTACTCCACTGTATGTTAGTTGTACTTTATTATTTTTGACAGGAAGATAATGGTTGAAATCACTTGCAGGTCGCCCTTTAACAGGTCGTTGTATGTCACCCGCCTTTTTATGGCTTCTGCGTCCGATCGATAATCTCCCCAGCTCACCAGATCCGCGTACACCTCCAATACCTTGGATATCCAATTGCCAATGATCCCGTTTACTCAGAGACCAAAATTTGGGCGCGTTTTTCATAGATCATCTAGACACCTCTTACCTGACCTGTATACAGGGACCAAACCTTGGAAAGGGGGGCGTCGACACGACACCATCAGACGATCGCGCACCACCAGTCGCACCTGCGCATCTGGTCGGGACCGACACTGCAGATTCGACGCGTGTCACTCCACAGTCTGATCCTGGGGCTGGCACGTCGGTACTTCCGTCTCCGGAACTTCTCCCCCGCGAAACTGGCAAAGATATTGGCATGGGCTCACCGGTTCCGCTGTCCGCAGAGGCAGTGGGGGTCATAACCCGTCTGCGTAACATGAAGGTAAGTAGCGGCAATCGGTGTCCTCGCCTCTCATTCGGTATTGATCATACTTATACTCTGAAGGACGAGGACGAGGACTGGTCCCGATGGCGCGATGTGGTCTTCAAAGCAAAGGGTCGGCTACACCCGACGGGCATGCCTGCCCAGAAGCTTCCTCCTCAGAACCGGCGCAAACGGGGCGGGCCTGCGTGGGCCGACGCCGACAAACCCACTGACACACCTCCAGACGAGCAACAACAACAGCAGTTGTCCGCGCCGCTCACAGAAGAGGAGGCCCTCGCGATCCTCGACCCCGCCTCTCCGCCCGCGGAACACCCGCTCTTGCGAGTCGCGCCTCCCCCGGATGCGCCAACCGAGAGCGGGCGTGCGAAACAAGCCGCGGCGCAGGTCACGGTGCAGGAAGAGAACGACGGTGCGCTGTACTGTGGCGAGTGCTACTTGCCGCTGCATCCAGATCCGTCCCCGGAGAGGCTGTACATCTTTCTCCACGCGCTGCGATACACTACCAGTCTTGGGGTGTTCGAGACGGAAATGCCGGAGTGGGCGGCGAAGGGATGGAAATGGGAGCGCAGTTCCTGAGAGTGGGCCCCGTTTCTTTTTACGTGGTTGCCATATATGTGCAATGACCTATATCCGAGTTCACGAACTAGAGTTCTTTCCCCCAACGACTCGGCACCGCGGAATATGCGTAGATAGGATGCCCTTTTCCTGATCTGCGATAAATCGCTCACTGAAGCTTCCATAGAAGCCCTGATATACGTTCACTCGGACGTGATCTTCATGCAGCGTGGGGAGTGACAGGATGCGACCAGACGTACGCTTTTATTGAAGACGCCAGCAGGGAAGTTATCGAACGACGTTACGCAGTAAGACCTGAGATCCAAAGGAGAGAAAGATGCACTTGTTCCAGGGAGTTGCTAACAAACCTACACATCTCTGCAAGCGTCTGCGGTGATCTCGATGAGGACAATGTTGAGGAATCGTCAATGCTTCCGTGAGCTCCCTGTGATGGTCCGGGCGTTTGGTGGCTCACTCTTTTCTTTCTTTTTTTTTCCAAGTCAGTGTAAGAAATTCTACACCTGTAATTCGAAGTCCAAGAACGTGTGTACTAGAGCAATAAATTAAAGTACATGCGGCTTCATGAACTTTTTTTTCTTTTTTGGATCATATTTATTCCGGGATACATAACCGATTGCATAACCGAGTTACAGACTGGTCGTAGCGAGAACCACCACAATTGGGCTCCTTGAACCGCAACCACCACCATGGACGGTTTTTCCCACACCCGGGCTAGGATGATCCCCTACATCTTTGAAACTACGAAACCCACTCACATTAGAGATGCCCTACCAGGCGTAATGGCATACCTACTGAATGTGACCACTACTGTTTACTGGTTCACCCACTGAATGCTGAATTTTGAACGTTGAACACGTCGAACACGAGTCTCGAACATCCAACAGTAGCCAAACACGACCACAATATAAACAAATACCAAATCTGGCAAGCGATGAGATAAGCGTGAAAGGCCTGGAAGCGCTGCTCGACCTGAGGGAATTCAGAGCGCGCTAGTGACCCGGGGTTTCCATCTCCGCCCCCTGGTCACAATCACCACCAAACACCACCATACCTTAGCCAAATAGAAACGACACGTCATCGCATCATCCCCCGGAAATGGAGGTAGCCCGGGGAAGCTCTCCAATAATTAAATCCTCCAAATCCACCAACCCTTTTAATAAACAAAAGAAATAGTTGCTCCCCCAGCCTGGAGGCCACTGGGAAGAAATACTGAAGAAGTCCTCTGGTCTGCCGGATAGGTGGACATATGATTGTGAGGTTTTAGTGGGTAGGAGTGCGCACCGGACCCAGGCCGCCAATGGCGACGACGACGTGCACTGAGTCCCACACTACCCCAACACCAGGGGTGTACTTTAATTCGTATTTTCCCTCACATCTGGGCTCCGGCCCAGCTACCGCGCGTTAGGTAGGGCTGATACCTACAATCTCCTGCTGCCTAACACCTAGATACGGAATACCTACTTTAGCTAGTATGTGGTTCCCGAATATAGAGCGCCCTCCAAAAAAAAAAAAAAAAGAGAACCACCACAATTACAGCCGTTGTAATAAAAAATTTAAATTTAGTACAGTACAGTAAATCAAAGTATTTTTTCTCCAACGCACCTTGTTGTCGCAAAAATTGAAACTCAGGTTACTATAATCTTCGAAACGGACTGGCACGAACCTCACGCAGGTAACGTAGGCGCAAATAACTGCGTGGGGATCTTTTGGTATTGAAGCAGCCCGCGCTATGGCCATGAAAGAGGCTCGTAACATCATGCACTGAAGGGGTCTCGTCTTACGCAGAGATAGGTACTCGAATCCGGCGTCACTACTATCGACGGCAAAATAGTCAAACATGGCACTATCGTCCGCAACGGGGACCGGATTGAAAACGCCGTGCACCGCCACGAGCCTTCTGGCACCTCTTGACTGTCAAGATCCTCCACGAGGACCGGGAGAGCGAATTCGTCGTGATAGACAAACCGGGCAGCATCGTGCGCAATGTCACTCGTCGTTCTTCATCGTTTTCGAATTGTCATCAGATGACCTAAATACACTATATTGTCTTAAATTAAAGTTTTGAGGTTTTCCTGATGCGGACCCATGGATATGCCTTGCTGTCCTCAAAGACCGCGATAGTCTTGAACATGTAGTTTTCGGCGAATGTGAAAACGTAAAGGCTCTCGAGGTCAAACGGCTTGCCCACCTGCGGTTCCCCGCGGATCTGGGGCTTTAATAACATATGTGAGCGTAACGCTTCTTTTTAGAAAGGTTCACGCACATGCACGAAAACCTTCGCTGACGTTGCTGACGCATCGGCAACCCCATAGAAGACAATCTGTCCGGCCTGTTCAGCCAGTTCGGAGAGATAGGTCATGTATTGCTATGAATCACCTCGAGGGGCCGTCCTCCTAGTTGTTTAGCCAGCCCTTTCAGGAACGCCAGGTACTCCCCCTTGCTCCTGGGATGAATTCCGAGAGACAAGGGCCGCGTATCGTACACGAAATCATCTGTGAGGAACTTTTCGATCTCGTGGATGTTGAGGACTCTGAGCTGGTCGAAGTAGCGCAGAACTGTCTGCACTTCAAGTTCAGATCGTGGTGGGGACATTGTGGGTCTGAATGTACTTGTGGGTGCACTGGAGAAAGGGTCGCAGCGGCTTGTCGAGCACTTTAAAGCCTGAGACTATCCTTCTTTGTAACTTACTCAATGGACAGCTTCTTCCATGTAAACGAAATTGGAACAAGTAAGGGGTCTGGATCGTAACTTGACAGGAATTATTGTCGTGTCGCGGAGCGCAGTGGAGCAGCGTGGCTGCGTCACATCCCCAAGTCCGCGGTTGAGCAAGTACGTCCCTAAACGTATGCCCAAAGTTAGTCTAGGAAATATGCTTCACAAGTGTGTACACGTTTAATGTCTAACTGGTTCCACACCTTTTGGGTAGCGCCGGTCACCCTCCAGTGGTGTGTTATTTATTGTCTAGTCGGGCGTCAACCTAGCAACTGGCTGCTACCAAAATGTCGTTCTCGTACTAAGTACAGAATTCTGCATGTCAAATTGGAGCACCACGTAAATTAAGTGACGCGTGTGTACTGGCCTTTGGTTCCGTTCTCGTCGTGAGCCGCCGTGGTGTGTTCCAGGCGAAGGGATCTGAGTCATCTGACAGCCTGTAGAATCCCCGGAGGAGAGTCTGGTCCAAGGTCTGGTCTTCGGAGTCATCACCTGGCCAAGTCGGTCTTCTGAGCCAGCGCTGCGACTACTTTTCTTCAGCTACAATAGCACGCACATTTGTCCTGCCACCTGTGAGTGTGCTGGAGTACTCTTGAGTAGTTTTATTTTGGATATGACAGCATGACGTTCGAAGCTCCAGCATCAAACTCTAGGGAGTTAGGAAGGTGGATGGTAGACGAGCCAATTGAGAGACCTCTGATGACCAGACTAGGTAGTCTAACGGATTTTCCGAAAGCAGGTACATGGAAAGTGATACGTCGAAATATTGCAAATATTTTGCATTTGGTCTATGCCGACGGCCAGCGCACCACCCGCGATGCACTCACGCAAAATGTAAAAGTTAAAAGTAAAGTGAGTGCCGGATAAGGCTGGCTAACCATTTTTGCGCATCTTTTGCTAGGGTGCCCAGTCGTTTCCCTCCATAATCCGCGGACCGCATCATGTTCGTGGCGGTCTGGAGCCGTCAGCGTTTCGTACCAGCACATATTTTTCGTCCGATTGCGCAGTGAGAAGTTTCTTGTTATTGGGCACGTCCCGACCGCCTGAATAGCCCCCTACTTCTCTAGACCATCGACATCTATAAGAGGCCCCTGCGGGATGTCGCGGAGATTATCCGTTATAAGGTCCACGTCATCTTTACCAAAAAGTGATGTTCCGGCCCGGCTTGGCCGCTTTTGCCCGGCCCAAGGAGGCGGCTCCGGCTTTCGAAAATGCCAGGCTGAGCCTCTTTGGCGCCAAATACCCGGGCCCGGTCCAATGACAACGTGAAGTAGACCGTACTGTAACTGTAACATCGTCCCGCAGTTTAGTTTCCTCGGACCTGACCGTATTCTGCGTATCGTTCCCGTGATCACTCCCGACATTTTACCAAGCTTTATGTTTTACCCGGGCTGACTCACTCCTCGTTCATCGATATCTGCCCACGGTTATCTATGACTTCCTTCTCAGACGTTGCTCGTGCCCACTTTCCCTCTCTTCTCTCGGGCTTCGTCTTCGCTGACAATGCAGGAGGCTCCCAATGCACCGAGCTGGTTGCCAAACGCATTTTTGATTACCTTATAAACACCAACGCGCAGCTCGGTGCCGACTACTCCGTTTCTGCTGAAAGCACCCGACGCGTTTCTGCGGGCATAGTCGCAGCTGCGGAGCTTTTCAACGCAGCATCATCAGACGAGATCGTGTTTGGCTCGAGCTCAACTATGAATCTCGAAAATCTTGCACGTTCTATTGAAGAAGACGTTTTGAATGATGAAGAGATCGTGGTGACGGTAGAGCATGAAGGTAGAAGAAACTTGCTGCACGCAAGGGCCTTACCTTAAAGCATTGGCACCCCCACATCACTGACCCGTCTAACCCATACTCACTTGCTTACGATGTCCAAGATCTCCTCCCATTGATAACCCCAAAGACACGCCTGGTTACTTTTTCAGCTTGCTCTAACATCCTTGCCAGTGGCTCTATCATCCCGGTCAAGAATGTGATTACTGCGGCAAGATAGAGTTCAGTGTCGACTGCGTGGCGTATGCCCCGCATCGCCGGATGGATGTGCAAGACTGGGACGTCGACTACGCCGTCTTCTCGTTCTACAAGGTTTCGTCTAACCCCGTCCTGTTCAGCCTCACCTGAACGATTTATCTATTTCCCAGGTCTTCGGTCCTCACATCTCTGCGCTCTACGTCCGAGCAGCCTCACTCCGCTCTTCTGTCGCCCCGATAACGCACCACTTTCTCCAAGTCGATACCGTGGGTTACAAACTGCAGCCAGGCGGGCCCGGATATGAGCTGGTTCATGGCGTTATTGGCGTGCCGATATACCTTCGGAGTTTGACGCTTGAGGGTACCCTCGAAGCGGCCTTCGTTGCCTCTGCCGTGCAAGAGTCCGCCCTCTGCGAACGCTTGCTCGGAATTTTTACGGGGACACGCGCCGCGCGTGCGCATCGTCGGCGACGCCCATAACTGGAAGCTCGCGCGCACCGACGATCAGCTTCGTCGTCCAGGACATACTCAGCAGAGACATTGTCCGCGCGTGCGACGCAACCGGCACAGTACGCAGTAATATATTCGATCCCACTTCTCCCCTGCTTAATACCATTGGTGGCTACAGATCGGAATACGATACGGTCACTTTTACGCGCACACCCTCGTGGATGAGTTGGTCCCAAAAATTGACATCAACGATGGAGTCGTACGGGTGTCGCTTGTCCATTACAACACAGTAGACGAAGTGGATCGTATCATTGACGTACTGAGAGGCGTGCTTGCAGGACGGGGGGATACCACGTGGCTAAAATCGCGTGTTTGACTTACGATGAGCCCTTTCGTTTCGACAGGTTGGCGTGTGATACTAGCTATGAGCTACTTCTTGAGCTCCTTACTCGCACGGATATGAATATGGAAATGCGGTTGATTCCTTCGTCAAAGAAAGTACAAGAGCAAGTGTCGTGAGTACTCAGCCAGGTCTACTAGGAGAGATGTAGATTCGAGTGCCTTCAGTTGACGTCGAAGACTCAAGAACTCGGAGTCTCTGTATCTATATACACGTCGGGACTTAGCTCAGTCTAAATTGGGTGCCTCTTGTTGCTCTATAGGCCGTGATTGTTGGTTGGCTGCTGTGTGTGTATCGGCATGTCCAGCGTGGCGAGCGACTGCGCTTCCGAGTCCGTCTGCCAGTGCATGGCTCGAGTACATACACATGTAGAGTCGGGGAGATAGGTCATGTATCGCTATGAATCACCTCGATGGGCCGTCCTCCCGACTCCTCCTAGTTGTTCGGCCAGCCAATGCAGGAACGCCATGTACTCCTCCTTGCTCTTAAGAGGAACTTTGACAGACATGGGCCGCGTATCCTGAATGAAATCGTCTGCGAGGAGCTTTTCGATCTCGGTGAGATTGATGACTTTTAGATAGTCGAGGTAGCGCCGAACTGCCGGCACTTGCGGTGATTCCGGTGAGGACGACATTGTGGGTCTGAATGTGTGCTTGTGGGTACACTGGAGAAAGGGTCGCAGCGGCTTGCCGAGCACTTTAAGGCCTGAGACTATCCTTCTTTACCTAATGGACAGCATCTTCCGATGTAAACGAAGTCGGAATGGATGATGGCACACAGTATACTGTATGCACTGGCATGCGCAGAAACGTGGGAAGGTGTCTGCCTGCTCTGCGCCAGATACACGGTTACACGGTGTGCGAGAACTGGCTCGGCATCTCCGGTACAGAATCTCCGGTTTGGCCTGAGATCTGAGATCTGAGAAGTCTTCAACAACCCCCTTCCCCCAAAAAGCCCAATGCGGATCACCAGACGAACCCACTGCACAAAACTCCAACTTGCTACTCTTTCACGTTAGACTACATCAAACGTCACCAAGTCACCGATCCCCCGGATATTCAGCCCACTGCCCATGCAGCTTCCGTGACTGCTCATTCTATCACCTCACCTACGACTGCCCTCGCTTCGAGCGGCAGCGTTTCACTCTCTTTTATCGCCGGCTGGAACATCTCCGCCCATCGACCTTTTCACTGGAGATGGGGACATGCTGTATGCGTTCTGCCTCTATCTTCAACAGACCGGTGCAGCTTCAAGACCGGAGGATGGGGCTCAGCCCTTGTCTGATCACATTGGGGATTAGGTTATGTGTTTGCCCCACCTATGATCGCTCTTCTTTTTTGAGTATCGACACGACACCATCAGACGATCGCGCGCGACCAGTCACACCTGCGCATCTGGTCGGGACACCCGAATCGCCCGAATGGCCTGAACTCCCAGATAAGACGATAGCTCCTGTCCCCGTCTAGTAGCTTCGTTTTTCCTTCTCAGAATTTCTAGAGCCCTCACGCAGGCCTCACGTTCATACCTTGTTCCAAGTTCCTGTGCTTGACCTAAGTGTTTCCCTGGCTTTGATCAGAGCTGGCCTCTACGGCCAGTAGCTCTGCATGTACTGTCAAATCAACTAACCTTAGAATGTGGCTCCACAGAGCCCAACAATTTGATAATATGTGCGAGTCCCCGCAGTGGGGTACTCGTTGGGTTATTTATTTATTTATTGCAGATCCAAGCAAGCACTTAGTCGGCCTGGGAGAGTGAACCCACGTGTAACGTGACGTAGTTGTCTGTCGCCTCCTGGTGAGAAAACTATATGGACGCGCCATCGCTGCTAGAACGAGGAGGGCAAGTAATGATACTATATTCTGACCGGACCTTACTATATTTAGGTTTCGTGTCATTCGGTCTAGGCCAGGCGGGTCGGTAATGAAACCAGAACAACGACGTGATGGGAAGAGCACTTTTCCTCGCACGACGAAGCCATGGAACACGTCCTTGATTTGCTCAATGGTGGACCAATTTCGCTAGACGGATAAATTTCATTTTTGCGTGGCTCCTAGAGTGATAACGTTTCGAGGTATCTCCCGCCTTCCATGCTTGAAGTTATCTTGGCTGCGTGCGGAGACTAACTTAGTCGCAAGTAATGCAGCTTGCTTCGAAAATCTGCCGGTCCTCAACGCAGCCTCAAGCTTTCCTCGCCTTGTCCATCTCTCGATTCTTCAGGGGATACGCCCGACCAGTTCTCAGTTCGCAAGATATCAGTAGGAGGCACAAAGACGAACCTAGCGTGGACAGCACTGGCAGTGTGCGAAGCTTGTGAAGCGCATTACGACGACTGATTTCTATCATGTGGTCTCCGCCAATAAATAGACGCATGTGGCGAAGAAGAATCGCATCGCCGGTAGATTGACTAGCCTGATTAGTTCCTACCCTGTTGCCTTGGAACTATAGTTGGGTCGGAGTAGAGCGTATACTCCTACTATATCGGAGTCCTCAAGTATTATTCGTAGGCAACCACCGCATTCATATACAGTAACATTAACCAGGTCTAGGCTCGGGTTCAAGCTCGGGTTGTCCGTTCCAGGTTGTACACGCAAAGCGATCATCAGGTACTATATACTCTCAGTTGGCTGCACTGATGCCTGCGAGTCAGCTTGATATCACCCCAAGTTGCACCGGGAATGTAACGACTTGTTCTCCTCATTGATCCACTTGGAATGCACATTCCTCAGTGAGCCCGCACCTCGTTTTTGGATGTCGGAGAACGCTTCATAGATTTTGCGCTTGTGATATGAGCTCTTGTGCGTATGCGATCGGTTTCCAGGTATCTGCTGTACATCCTGTGAAATAATTGCACCTGATGTGGATACTTATGGTAGAGCACCAGGTGTGCCGGGTGATGTACAGATTTCTAGGCCGCAACTGATCGTGCTTCTTCGGCATTATTTATGCAACATCTTCGGGAATCACCTCGCGTTCCCTGGGTCGGTGGTCGGTGGGTACCGGTGAGTATCGGCGCATCCAGAAGTGCCACGAGGAAGCTGCGCAGCATCATCGGTCTACGTCGTTGCACGCATTCTAAGGTGGGCCAAAAGCATGCTGTTTTGGACACGTGGTTAACAATTCGCCCGGATAACTCGCTGGTAGTAGCCGGCGCCGCCGTCCCCCAAATCGGTGCGATCAGACAGGTCATCGTATCCACTCTTCATTCGCAATTTATCACGGATGAGTGTAACCGAATAAGCTCTGATTAACAGAGACCACGTGTAGGCGTCCCGAAGCATCGCTGTTTTCCGCAGAACATGACAAGCCCGTGGTCAAATGACCAGAGAATAAGCGCCTGGCTGCTCGTGCGCTCATGAGGAACGATCGATCAACCCGCGAAGCCGATATTGAATTTGATGCAGACCAGGTGGAGAGTACGATGGCGGCAAAATCGAATTGCTGAGTTGGGCGGAGAGGCGACTCGGCGAAGACAGTTCTGTCGCCTTCATAGACTAGGTGTGTCCCTTCGGGAGCTGGAGCACGATCCTAGGTATGAGTCAAGTCATCCAGGCAGAAACGGTTGAACCAATCTGGCGATGGCATGAGGGTGCCAGCGTTACTGTGTCAAACCTCGTCATCACAACAGGTGATCATCTGACGAAGTACATGTCAATGGACCAACCACATATATGGATGGCGACGCGTGAGAAATTCAGAATAGGTGTGGACAACCCCGGGGTTACAGTATGCCTCTACACGGGATGGTAAAACACAGGCAAATCAAAACGCCAAACGCGTGACAGATTGGTTCAAAAAAAAAAGCGCGTGACAGATGAGCACCGTGACCGTGTGACCTCAATTACCTTCAAGAGGTCCGTCCTTGGGTCCGTCGACTTGTAGTCATCACAAGGACTAGGATTCGAATTGCCCCCAACTGAATGACTGAATGTACATTACCACGGCTTCCTACAGGTAATCAACACTCAGCGCTAGACCCGCCCTACTGTCTACTGTTGAATTACCCGATTGAACATAAATCTTTATCTGTGGTGGTGAAGCTGTGAAGTCCCGGTTACTATTCGTCGTAAAAAAACTAGAGCTTAGTTCTTCTTTCCTTGGTTCTTTCCATCTCGGAATATTTTAATGTATGATAAGGGTTATTTTCAGTCTGCTTGTGTCTAATCCATTTATATTAGCTTCCGTCTGTCGATCAAATACATTGTAGCTGCCAGATAACGTCCCCGTCAGTCATTCTGATCATCTGATGCATCAGGTACGTTATGCATGGAAGAAATGCAGCCCAAGACTCAGCCGGCTCTCTTGTTCGGATCTCATGACATTAGAAGACTTTGACAGCGACGTTACCATTCAGGTGAGCCGACACTCGAGCTATTCAAACTCGGGCCTTCTAGTAGTCCGTAGCAGCTTAGCAATTGTATGAGGTGCGTCGCCGCTTTCTACAGTACATCTGAAATGACCAATTAGTGACCAGGAGCATTTTCTTCTCCGACCCGAATAATTATCTACACGATTATCTACTCACCGAGACGCTTGCTAAGACGCGTAGCTCGACTATAAAATGAACTTGAAATGAACGAGATGACTGCCCGGTAGATTTCCCCAGGAACGCATTCGCACACGCATATAGCGGTACAATTATGCCTGCCTTTCCAGTGATTCTTACCTCTTTCTTGCTCGGCGCACAACTATCCCTTGCTTCACCGACTTTCCCGAGACACCGGGATTTCTCTAGCTATTGCAATGCACCACATGTGAATGTGTCTCATTACGAACCCCCAGAGAAGGGGGTGGAACTTCTTCATCTCAGCGTTATGATGCGGCACCATAAGGTTGGGACAAATGAGCTGGTACAATTTGTTGCCTGATTTTCCGAATCACTTTTAGCGCGCTCCCGTCGCCCTGGTTCCAAAAGAGCGCGAGATCAACATTGGGGTACCGTGGGACTGCTCCGGCATCAAACGGTTTACATATGACGGCAGCGGCAGCCGCCTCTCGAACTCGGTGACCATACCGCCTGGACATCCATTTAGGGAACAGATATGGGCCGGGAGTTGTGAGGAGGGCCAACTCACAGCCGGCGGTTTTCACGACTCGAAGACTCACGGGAAGGTGAGAACGGCCCCTGGGGTGCCCCTGCCAGTGGCAGCTGGTTCTGACCTGTACTAACTTTTCGACAAGGATCTTTGGGACGTATACCACGCGCACTTGGGCTTTTTACAAGCTGTCCAGCCCAGCGAAATCAGCGTACGGACGACGTACGTTGATCGCACGAAACACGTTGCGAGTGGTGTACTCGCCGGCATGGACCCTTCGTCTGCCAAACGCAAATGGCCCGCCCATGCACAGCCCCAAAGAGAAAGTAACTTTGTCTCTGTTGAAAGTGGGTCCTTACCATGGGCTTAGATAGATTCCCTCGGACCGACCTACAAGTGTCCTCGTGCGGATTCGCTGCTCTCTGCCGCGCAGGCTGCTCCCGTCTGGCAGGACGTTCTGAAGAAGACTTCGGCCCTGAAAGAGCGTCTTGATGCTGTGCTTGGAACGGAAAATCCTACGGCTGTCTGGTCATCCTCTTGTAAGTGCCCAAAAATGACAGCACCGCCAACTTCTAATTACCAGAGCGCAGTCCTGTTCTATCAGGATATTCTGACGGCCCGCGTTTGTAACGATCATCCACTACCCTGCAATGCCGCTGGAGACTGTGTTTCTGAAGAAGACGCCGCAGAAATATTCGAGCTCGGAAACCTTGAGGGAGAGTACGTGCTAATGCAGTTGCATCTGTTCCGAGTCTTACATCTGATCTACCTACAGTTATCTATGGCATCGAGCAGAAACTGCAACCGAATACAATCAGCTGACTTTCGGTCAGCCTTTGCGTTACTCGTACTTTGACATTTACTGATGTCCGGAGAAACAGGAGTGCTTTTCTCTGAGCTTGCAGATGCTCTTGAAGCACCGAAGCATAAGCTTGCGTTATACGTCGCCCACGACACCTCCATCATACGTCTGGCTGCTGGACTCGAAATATTCCCATTACGCTGGCCAAGGCTTGGGTCTGAGATAGTTATCGAGGTATGTGGCCACACTTCTTCTAGATATAGCAGCCGTCAGCTGATGCCTGGGCTCTGTTGTCCAGATTTGGAGAGATGGGAACAACAGGAGATTCGTCAGAGTGCTGTACGATGGAGAAATCGTGGAATCCCTCAAGTGGACGCCTCTTTACGATTTCCTCGGTGTCCTAAGAAATCAAGTTCCCGACCACATATTCGAACGATGTGCCTCGGTTTCTGGAAAGGTGGAAGGGGCGGAGGGGCCCCAGGAACTTTTTACTTTGCAGTAGTTTAAGTCCGCTCACCAGAGTATCGCTCTTACTGTAAGCTTTCATGAAGTCAGCTCGTGCGAACTCCGCACTAAATTAAAGAGCTTTTCCTAACGAGCCTGAAACAGGCCTCATTTCGTCTCAGTACACTGCATGCGGCCGACGTGATCTTCATGCTGCGTCAGGAGTGACGGGATACTTCAACACATCTCTGCAAGTGTCTGCGGTGATCTTGGCGAAGACAATGTTGGAGACATGCCGATGGTCCGAGCGGTAGGATCACTCTTTTTTTCAAAGTCACACGGTGTAAGAATCGGAACACTTGTAATTCTGAATTCTCAGTGTGTCAGGCAGAAGTCCAAGAACGTATGTACTAGAGCAATGAAGTGTATGCGGCGTCATGAACTTCCACTATAGTATCCCCTGGATTGCCAACATCATAATTGATTCCTTCAGCCCCTGGACGCAAGGACTGTGCTGTCCACAAAATTGGTGAGAGCCTTGAACCTGAAGTCTTCGGCGAATATGAACTGGTAGATACACTCGACGTCGAACGGGTTGCCCTCCTGAGGTTCATTGTGCATAAGGATCTATGGTAACATATGTGAGCGTGTTGCTGGCAACGCTTATTTAGCAAAGTTCGCGCACATGTGCCCAAGCCTTCCCTGGCGATTCGATAATGTCATAGATGGTAATCTGTCCTGCTTGTTCAGCCATCTTGAGGAGAAAAGTCATAGATTACTATGATTCACCTCGACGGGCCGTCCGCCTAGTCGATCGGCCAGCCCTTGTAGGAACGCCAGGGTCTCCTGCTTGTTCCTGGAGGGAATTCCGAGCGACAAGGGCCGCGCCGAATGGACGAAATCGTCCGTGAAGAGCTTCTCGATCTCGTGGAGATTGAGGACTCTGAGCTGGTCGAGGTAGTGCAGAACTGCCTTCACCCCAGGTGAAGGCTCCTTGGGGATTTCGTAGTGGGTCTGAGTGAGGTGGTACGACTATTGCGCAGAGTCCCAAAAAAGGAAGGTGCAAAGAAAGTCACGATTATTACTATAGATTCCAAAACGAAAGTATATGCTTGCGGGTGCACTGGAGAAAGGGTCGCAGTAGCCTGCCGAGCACTTTGAAGCGTCAGACCAGCCTTCTTTGTACCTAATGGACAGTATCTGCCACGTAAACGGCGTTGGAAAGAATAAGAAGTCTGGATCGTAACTCACCTTGACAAGAATTATTGTCGTGTCGCAGAGCGGAGTGGAGCAACGTGGTTGCGTCACATCGGCTGGTGCTAGGAGAGGTCAGTTCATGTAACCTTGCTCGTTCTGCAGAATGATACACCACAAAGAAACCCCTGAAGACGAGGCGGAAATGAGACAGGATGTAGTCATTTCACACCAGAAGGCGCGAGTCGTGATCCAAGTCTATACCAGCTCATGTAATGCGTGTGCGTTGGAGTGAATTCATATCGACATGATGCATCTCAGCCCACAGGTCACGGGACGGAGGCAGCACATACTGTAAACGCATGAAGGAGGTTCTCTTGCGAAAGGAGACAAACGAGACCCGAGCAGTAAATGTCGACTCTCCACATTCTGAAGAACTGCACTTGACCCGATCGCTGCCAAAGGACGTGACGAGAGTTGGAGGCATACGGCACAAGCCGACACCCGCCATTCCATAACAAAGCAAAGCACACAGATACACATGAAAGAGAAGAGATAGGCACTACTTGATAAAACGAGACATGAACTTCCTCTGCAAGCGATTAACCTTGGATGGAAGATGATGAGGATCTGAACTTACTTATGGAATTCTGTCCGAAAAAGATCATTGTCAATTTGACCTTGAGGCTTATCCGTGTCGCCTATTGCCTGATTTTTGAAAACAAGGTCTAGGAACGTAAAAATACCATGACATCTCTGTCCGCGTGAAAAATTCTGGGGTACGGACCGTCGTCCCAACGTCGCTTCACCGTAAAGGTGCCGGGTGCCGTCGTATTTATTCCTGGCGCATTGCCCAACGCCGCGGCGTGGTTTAGCAAAGGAATGGCAGTTGCAATCCGTGCCCCGCAGCTTCGGTGGCCTCAGCTTCCGCTTGTTCAACGCGTACCTGTTCTGCTGCTCGCTTGCGCTTTATTTTCTCGAGCTCACGAAGCAGCTCCGTGGTATCATCCTCTTCGTCGTCATCACCACCATCCTCTTCTTCCCCCGCCACGGTCTCCGCTGTTTGTGGGTGTCAGCTCCCACACGCAAGGATAGCAACATAGCGCACTTTGCATTCCCCTTCGAATCGTTCGCGCCATCGTCATCGCCATTACCCTCGTCGCTGCCTACGTCCTTGTCCATCTCCAACGCCTCTTGTGTAAGACTTTCCGTCGCTTTTTCGCCTCCTCGACCTCGGGCGCCTTTGGGGCATCTTCCACTGGCAAACCCGCTGCCTTGCGCATCTTGGCGCGAGGTTCCGCCTCCGCCGCGAGGAGGTCCGCGCGTAGGTCACGCTTTTACTTCGTCCACAGAGGTCTGGCCGGGTTGTCTGAGTCCTGGAATGAGAGGGGTTGAGGAGAGAGAGATCACAACGTACCGGAATTTGAGCTTGGTATGGGGGGCCATGTCGTGTACAGAGTAGTGGCGCGAGCCTCCTCTCACTTCTCTTGCCTGTGCTGGATCCCATGTTAATCTATGTGCGGTGGACATGGCGAGTAGGGCAGACGAGCAGAGTGAATGAGTGACACACAGCGCTGACTAATCAACACCCCCGGCGCCAAATACTCGGTGCCCTATTGAGCTGAGTAGACCGTAACGTAGACCGTAAACATCCTCGGACTGTATTCTGCGTATCTTGTTCACATGGATCACTTCTGAGGCATTTTACCAGGTTTTATGTTTTATCCAGGCTGACTCACTCCTTGTTCATCGATATCTGCTCATGATTATCTATGACTTCCTTTGCAGACGTTGCCCGCGCCCACTTTCCCGCTCTTCTCTCAGGCTTCGTCTTCGCTGACAATGCAGGAGGCTCCCAATGCACCGAGCTGGTTGCAAATCGCATTTTTGGATTACCTTATAAACACCAACGCGCAGCTCGGTACCGATTACTCCGTTTCTGCTGAAAGCACCCGACGCGTTTCTGCGGGCATAGTTGCAGCTGCGGAGCTTCTCAACGCAGCATCATCAGACGAGGTCGTGTTGGGCTCGAGCTCAACTATGAATCTCGAAAAATCTTGCACGTTCTATTGAAGGAGACGTTTGGATGATGAGGAGATCGTGGTGACGGTAGAGCATGAAGGTATTCGGATACTTCATTTCCTTCTGTACGTTCTCCTGGATGACGCTTGTATTATCTAGCAAATGTCAGCCCAGTGGAAGGAACTTGCTGCACGCAAGGGCCTTACCTTAAAGCATTGGCACCCCCGGATCACTGACCCGTCTACCCATACTCACTTGCTTACGATGTCCAAGATCTCCTCCCATTGATAACCCCAAGGACACGCCTAGTTGCTTTTTCAGCTTGCTCTAACGTCTTTGGCTCTATCATCCCGGTCAAGAGTGATTGCTGCTGCGAGATCCCGCGCAGCAGAACTCGGGGTTGTGAAGATAGAGTTCAGTGTCGACTGCGTGGCGTATGCCCCGCATCGCCGGATGGATGTGCAGGACTGGGACGTCGACTACGCTGTCTTCTCTTTCTACAAGGTTTCGTCTAACCTCGTCTTTTTCAACCTCTCCTGAACGATTCGTCTGTTTCCCAGGTCTTCGGCCCTCACATCTCTGCGCTCTACGCCCGAACAGCAGTGCAAGTTCTAGACACGTGACCTACTGAAAATACACACCCTGCCCTTAACTTCGGCCAACTTGAACGTGCGTGCTCGAATAACACATTTTCGTCGTCTTGATACACTCGCGCGGGTCACAACCGCACCACGACTGGGCTTTAAGAAGGGGCGTCCTCAAACCAAAATAACTATCCATCCGGGAGACCGATTTTGGAACTTCGAAAGTAGGCCCTACATCGACTCACTTAAGGTCAGACTTGTTCCGTGAAAAGTCCAATGTAACCGAATGGCGCAGTGACAGATGACAGAGACCCCAGTTTGGCTGGGTTTAGACCCGTGGGCCTCCGTTGCTTATATCGGATTGAAGACAGGCTGAACGCCTTATCGGCGGATCTCTACTCACGGACAAGCTCACGGATGTAGTTCTTCAGAAGGGGAAACCCTTCTTCATGTCACGACGGCTGGCGCACTGGTCTCAATTTTGTTAGGCTGTTTACGGCAGTTGGAACTTAGGATCTAGCCAAGCTGACGCTCAGTAAGTTACCTAGATTCAAATGCACAAAACTCGAATGCTGTTCACACCGTTTCATCAATTGAACCTAATATGTTGGTATCGTATTATGTATCACTGTTCGACTATCTAGAGGCATTAAATAACGTGATAACTTACTATCGTAGCGTATCGTACAGAAAGCCCAAAGGGTCCATTCGTATCGTATCATGTCGTATCATATCCTATCAAAAGTCCGTCAACGGGTATGTAAACAGTCGAAATCAATCAACAAGTCTGCCAGTGAGCCGCGACTACGCGCGGAACCTGCACTAATCCACTCGCCTTGTCCATTGTACGTACAACCTCTGCCACTGGAGCAGGAGGTGTGGCGGGTAACTCGATCGAGTCGCCTGAGCTTGAATCAAAGGCTGACGAGGACGAACCACACGAGTACCGTGATCCTGACGACGATCCCAAGCTGCAGGTATCGAAGCGGTACGACCCGGACGACGACGTGTCCGAAGGAGTGACGAGATGGCGGCGAGACGACTCCACGTGCGCGCAACTTGCGCAACTTCTGCTTCTCCATCCGATCTCCCCATCCGCAATTTCCTGCCTCTGAGTCCGTGAGGAAGAATGTGTCCATTGCGAGCATCTCCGTGCGGATGGCAGCGAGTGATGGCCGCAGCTCCGGCTTCGTGGAGAATATCTTTCTCAGGAGGAGATAGGCGCTGTGAGAGGCCTGGCAGCTTGTCGAATAAGACCGTGCGATTCATCAAGTAGTAGCTGTAATCGCTATCCTCTGGCGTGGCCAGATGACCAGGGTCGAACGTTGCCGATCATCTCGGCGAGAATGCAACCGAGTGCCCAAACGTCTCCTTGCGCAGAAGAGTAGGGATGGTGGTGAAGGCACCAGTGACTCTGAATTGAAATAGGGGCTTTAACGAGGAAGGGGTGGGATAACGCAGAGGAATGCATACCTGGGCTCATGAAACACGGCGTTCCGCATGCCGACGCCGTCATCTTGCTAGTGGTAGCAAGACCAAAGTCGGCAATGAAGACATCCATATCTCCGCCTAGCGCTGACACCAGGATGTTCTCCGGTTTGATATCTCGGTGATAGACACCGCGTTTGTGGCAGTACTCGAGCGCATCGATAATTTGGATGAACACGCGCTTGATGAGTTCATCATCGCGGAAGAACGCGACCTTCTTTATGACCTCGTGAAGATCGCCGGCGCAAAGATCGTATACGTAGAAGGCGTAACGGCCCTCGTGGATCTCACGATGGAAGGTGAGCACATGGGGGTGGGACGAGACACGGGAATGGAGCTGTCTCTCGCGAGTTTGATAATACTCGTTTCCCTCCTTCTCGACACGTTTGATGGCATACTGTGCGCCGGTCTCAATGTGGATGGCGCGGTATACGACGCCGAACGCCCCCGCACCCAAAATGGCGTCAATCCTGAGAGCACCGTTATCGATGGTCTGTCCCAGGAATTGGGATGCAGACGCAGGGTAAGACGGCATGATGGGTGGGGAGGTTGATTGAAACAACTAAGTCCCGTTACCGGGAACTTAGTCGTTTGGTGGGTTGGTCGCGTGGATGGGGTGTGGGTTGTCGACAAAGTATTAGGATAATGATGTGTAGTGGTCAAGTGGTTTGATGAGCTGTGGATTCAGAGTGCTGCTCTTATATAGACCTGGGGACGCGGTGGGGGATTGGGAGTCACAGGGGAACTCTTGTGAAAAGGAGACGCAACAATGAAATGACGCCTCTCGGGAGTAAGCACACCCGAAAGCCGAGAGTAATGGGACAAAAATGGATAATATGGGCGCGGTGTAGGTGGGTGTGAATTCCGGTAGCAAGAAATGTGATTTTCCAGTGTCAGGAATTTCCTGAATATCGGCCGGAATTCTGGGGTTCTCGAGACGCGAGCAACTACTAGGGCTCGGCTCTCGCGCAAGAGGCAGGTTCCGAAACAACAGCCTATCCCCGTACAAAAGGTGCTTGAGAACGCGGAGAGTAGAGCAAGGGGGGTATGCCTGCTTCAGGGAAAATATGATGGCCTTGATAGGTGCGCATAGGCGGTGTGAGGGTTCAAAGATAGGAGGTATCTCATCATCGGGTTCGTGAGCTGAATAGCTGTGCAGCGGGCATTTCTGCAATGCAAACAAGACACAACTGTGTGGCACGATAGTAATAAATGCGTCGGTGAGAATCGGAGAACGAGACACTAAGGAAAGGGGCCATATATCCGGGGGATAAATTGTATAGGATGGAGAACAGCGAAGGGGAGAGGATAGTCTCTTCACCTAGTAGACGGTTCCCCGGTTCCCGATTGGTTGCACAAATAATTCGGAGGTATTTGGGTATCTAATCCTATTTCCTATCCTCACTCGTAATTCTAAATTTAAATATAAAGTTATTAAATTTGAAGAAGATACTAATAATGGATGACTATGGCGCGCGTCACCTAGTCACCACCAATTTTGAATAGCTTATGTAATCGGACACGTGACTGGCCAATTCACTTTTGTTTTTTTTAAAAAACCTGCATCCAAGTCTGCATCTGGCGTTTTTGGCTTTCACAGTGGACCGGGCTTTCCCGCACTTTGGCCAGTTTTGGCCTTTCCCATATCGCACCCCTGTGCACCTTTAACAGCTTTGGAGGGATATTTATTTAGTTTAGGTGAACCTCTGTGCAAAGTTATGAGTCCTGTGAAGGCCTGCACGCCTGGCAGCACAGACACTCTTCTTAGTTCAGTGTGCTATCTCTTTTTTTTTTTTTTTTTTTTTTTGGATCAATTTATATTTTCTGGGATGCGCATCAGAAGATATCAGTGTGCTATCTCCCTCATGTTCCCAAGAGCCCTGCATCCCCATGCGCCCTTAGTGACTTTAGAGTGACGCTTCCCCAACTTTGGCAAAGCCCCCAATGGAATAACAAGTTCTGCAAAGGCTTGCACAATCAGCAGTGCAAGTTTCAACCACTCAACGCATATGTATTATGTAATAGGCGCCCGGTTCAAAAAAGGAAATGGCCAATTTGGGTAAAGCAATATCACCAAAACTTATCGGAGGGAGATTTCCTCTTGACAAAATAATCTACTTGCTAAATCCATCATTTTGTCAAGACAATTTTATTTTATTTTGTTATTTGTAATATCTTATATAAGCTATTCAAAATTGGTGGTGACTAGGTGACGCGCGCCATAGATGACTTCCCGTAACGATTTGGCGCGCCAAATCATCTCCAAATCCAAATTTTGTGTCGATTGATCTCGCTTGTGATGACCAAGCACGGTAATTCAACGGAACACCTACACCAAACTCAAAAATCTGAAGAGGCCCCCCCCTCACCAAACTTCGGCTCATTCTCCAAATCCTAATTTGGAGTTGCATGGACCGAAATATGTCTGCTTTTGTAGAGAATAGATCTCAATAAAATTTGTGGCTGAGCGGACCATCAAACTAGCGAGTTTCTTGATCCGAGTCAGCAGAGGTGTCGCACGCGCTGACACTGTTTTGTGGGATGGGCAAGGGGATGGGTGTGGTCTTCCAACGTTTCCTGAACCTCCCAGGGCCCTCCAATAATAAACAAAAGTTGCGACATCGAATCCCGTCATAGTTATAACTTCCTGGCTTTCCCACAGCCTTTGCCAAGGCATTCCAACATGTGGCTCTCCCCGACGGAGGTAGAGTCTATGGGCTGCAAGAATGGAGATGATGATAACAGAAAAGCTGTGACAGCATCTTCATCTTCGTGTCTATGGGCGTTGTTGAACATGAACATGCATGATCCATGGGGCCCATGGGGGCCTGCGACACGCATTCTCGAATTGTCGGAGTGTCGGAGATTGATTACTTGATCCGGATACCGTACTCTAGATTTGGTGCAGCAGCGTTACGGGTTGCCAAAATTTGGATGACTGATTTCCAAAACCCATCACGTGAATTTAGAGAAGATTTGGTGCGCCAAATCGTTACGGGAAGTCATCCAATAAAGAACCTAAAGTTGTAAGGGGTAAACGTTACTGTAAACCCCCCGGGCCCGAGCTGCAGCATTACTTCAATTTCGCCGCCTGTCCGTTCGCTACGGACATGAGTACCCATGGACAAAGTGATATCTCCAATATGGCCTGCCCGAGAAACAGATGAAATCACTCCAGCATGCAGTCTGAGTTGGAATATACAAACACGGATTTTATTGCTTGGTTTGAGAGGATAGGACAGCTCGGTCGGTTCGGGCAGGTTCAGAAATAGAGTCACGTGATAGCCACCTCTCTCCGCCGACGGCAAACCCACGGCGAACCCAAGTGCATTTTCGCCTGCAACTCAAAAACCATATGGCACTTCCCTCATCGTTAAATCTCGATCTCAGGCTACCGTAGTTCAATATTTTTGAGCAGCTGCCTCAGAGCCTGTCTGCACTTGGATCGGCTTGGTTATGGTGGAGGAAGTCGACTATTCAGCCTGCCAGTGGAAGAGGAGAGACGGTGAGACGTTAGACCCGCGATATCACACTGGCGAGCCAATGGACTGTCTAACTTTTAAGTTAGAATCATCGGTGGGAGCTTTGGAAGATTTCGCCGCCGACGCCACAAGTCGGTAAAGCAAGGGAAAATTCCTCGAAGCGAATTTTATCGATTGACGGCTAGCCAGTGACGATGGTCGCACTCAAAGCCGAGTGTCATGCGCGGTTACATCCCAGCCGTCAGCTGAAGAACGATACGTGAACTGCACGGCCTCTGCCTGCTAGGGCAAAGGGCAATGACTTTGTGCAGAGGGGCGCTCGGGCTGTCAGAGCCGACATGGTACATCCGTCTGCCACCCGTCTCCGAGGATAAGGGTCAGTACAGTATGCCCAGAGGTGGGCAAGGCCAGGTGGTCAGTAGCGGTTTCGAACCTGCGAGGGGGCTACCGCTACCCCGACCGCTGCGCCTTCCGAGGCCACTTAGGGAGCCTACCAGTCTTACGGCCTACCAGGGGAGTTGGCCTAGCATGGCACGGCGTGGCACGACCCCTGGTGGACTGGTTGCAATTGGGGTGAGTGTGAGCGAGGAGGAGGGAGGCTTCCTGCTCAGCTTATGTAGCCAGCCAGCCAGCGCGGCGTTGGCACTGCGCACTCCGGGCAGCCAAAACGGGCAACCCCTTTCGGGGCACCGGCTGCACTTCTTCGACCCCATGTGGTCCCCAACAGCGAGGTCATATCGCTGGGACCCCTCTGCCATCCGAAGATCCGATAGCGGCAAAGTCGACAGATTCCCGTATATAACAACATGTCTGCGCATGTCAGCCCTTACTACGGGTTTGCCCTCACCCCATCATCATGGCGTCCACCTTCATCGCAGCAGTAGATATTATCATGGCATCCCTTTTTCTTTACCTCTTATTCGCCATCCGCGACCACAAAAGAAGAAGAGGACACCCTTATCCGCCTGGTCCAAAATCATGGCCAATAATCGGCAATTTACTCGACTCTCCGAAACATTTGCCGTGGATCGCGTACACAGAAATGTCCCAGAAACACGGTTTGTGCGACATCATTGCGAGATGGTGTATACCCGTCACTGAAACTAGCTCTCACGCTCACTAGGCGACATTCTGTACCTTCAAGTTTTTGGACAGTCTGTCGTGGTGCTCTGTTCCCCGTCTGTGATCAAAGATCTCTTTGACAAACGCGGGGATATCTACTCGGATCGTCCTGCCTGGCCGATACCCGAAATGTGCGCAGGTTCACTGCCCGTTAGCCTCGTTGCCGTTTCTGTGACACCCCGCTGACCGTCATCTGACACTTTAGAATGGACGTAGATTGGCTCTTGGCTTTCACCAGATACGGGGAGGACTGGCGCGAGAGACGAAAAATCGCGGATCGCATCCTCCGTCCTGGTGCAATGTCTCTATATCACCAGAGAATAGAGGAAAATACACACGCATTTCTGAGTCGGCTCTTCGTAGCTCCCGCAGACTTCCGCAGTCATGTTGATTTGTGAGTGGTTCTCTCCATTAGCTCACTCATACTGCTCGCTAGAAATGGTAGGGTCTCGCAGATCTCAAGGACAGCTTATCATGTCTCTCATGTATGGGTATAACCTAAAGGAGAACGATGAAATAATCAAGGCTCCAGTGCAACTGTTTCGTATGTTGAATCATTTCGTCCTACCTGGAGCAGCTCTTGTAAATCACTTCCCACTCCGTATGAATCCCCACTTCGTGATCACTGCCAGGAAGAACTGACAACCGTCTTCAGTGCGACATATCCCTTCATGGGTCCCTTGGTTCAGCTATGAGTTGCTGTCTCGGCAAGGCAGGGAACTCGGTCAGAGGACAATGAATGAACCGATCGATTTCGTGAAAAGTGCTATGGTTCGTGGTCATGATGTTTATGAATCATTTATGCCGTGTCTAACTATGGCCATCTAGCGAGATGGAACAGCTGTGTCATCGTTGGGCCGTGAACAACTCCTGGAGTTGGAGAGTCTGAACGGTTCGGAGCGGCAATTGCAAGAGGACGTCATCAAGCGAGTCCTGGGTTCTATGTATGAAGGTGAATCGTTCTATCTAACATGAAGGAACAAGATGCTGACCGCGAACATCAGCCGGTGTAGACACAGTGCGTATTCGAGCCTTCGAGTCTCCTTTAACGATTGAGCACGCTATCAGGCCGCATCCACGACGACTTCCCTCTTCGTTGCACTCACCCTCTATCCAGAGGTACAGAGGCGGGCGCAAGCTCAAATCGACTCTGTCGTATCGAGAGACAGGCTTCCAACTTTCGAGGACCGATCACGTCTTCCATACATTGAGGCAATCTGTAAGGAATTACTCAGGTGGCAAATGGTTGCACCCATGGGTACGAATTCCTTTCCTATGGGTGAATCAGTGTATCCCATCGATTTTTCAAGGTTTCCCCCATGCATCAACTGAGGATGGTACCTACCGAGGATTCTTCATTCCAAAAGGTTTGCCGCGTCACTAGATCGAAATAGCTGTGGACCACTGCTGACGGTCCGCTTGGTAGGTTCAATGATGATCGTTAACTCGTGGTGTGTACTATGAACCGTCTTACCTGATAGTTTTCCAAGAAAAGTTCCTAGGGGGATCCTACACAACCCAGAACTCTATCCGGATCCGGAAACATTCAATCCTGAGCGATTTCTGAACGACGACGGAACATTTCGAGACGACCCGATGATCTCTCTCGCATTTGGCAGTGGCAAGCGGATCTGTCCTGCGCGTCATTTGGTAGACAAGTCACTTTTCATGGTCGCCGCCTCTGTGCTCTCTGTGTTCAATGTTACTAAGGCGAAAGACGAGAATGGTTACGAAATTCCAGTTAATCCGATGATCGAAGTCAGTGCTGTCATATGGTGCGTGACCCTTGCTGCAGCCATCTCTTGGCCCTTATTACTGGACTCTTACAGCTACCCGGCGAAGTTCGAGTGTTCCATCACACCAAGAGACAGGGCCGCAGAAGATTTGATTAGGGAGAATGTTCTAGCTTGACATCGCATCCCTTGACTCTTGGCTCTTCATAGTTGTACGTATGTCCCACCTGACTTTGAAATGTATTGTACTTCTGAGTGGCTTGACGAAATGTCGGTTTCACTCCACTATTGTCGAGGACAACGTTCGAGAAGGATCGGGAGCTCTTGCTCTCGTCAAAATAATTTGAACCTGGTCTCCTACTTGATTCTCCAGTGCTCAATCGATACCGACCCCCCTCTAGCTGACCATGAAACTGCCTGTTCCTAGCTCCGTCAACCCCAGTCAGGTGTGAATGGTGAGCGCTGCTGTGCGCTGCACCATATGGGGAACCCCTTTAAGTCTTCACCCTATCACAAGTCGCTTGACGCCAGGTCTTGACTGGGCCCCCACATTCCTTTCAGAAGACAAAGACCCTTATATCAACAATGAAAGGCACACCCTTATTGACGTGAAAGGGACTGTGGGGAGCAATTATGACTCGTGTTAGTATATGCAATGGTGGCTACGGAGTAGCTTGGCCATAACACGCCCCATGCAACGCTATAAAAGCGACGCTCACCAAACCGAAAACGACACCAGCATGGCCAGGTAAAAGCCATGTCTGGTCAAAATCATGACCTGTTCTTCCTCACTGAACCCATCCACTAAAAGCCTCTGCAATCGCCGAAAATTGACAAATTATTTCCTCCGCAATTCCGCTCGAAATATCCGCCGTTCACATCCCACAATCACTCACACAGACCCCACGAACCACGATGAACTATCCCCACACCTTCTCGACCGGTACCGACACCACGCCTTCTCCCTCCTGCCAGACATTCCAACAGACATCAAAAGAGGGAGATTTCACGGTGCAGCGGTCCTTACCTCGGGGACAGGGTGGAAGGTTTACAACGGCTCCTGGATTTCAACTCGTGAGTATATTTGTCCTCACGATACGAGACGCCACCCACTAACCTTTGTCGCAGAGTGTCGACTGCACTACCGCCCTCGTGGCCAGTAACATGCTCGGAAACAGAACCAATCTCGAAGACCTCACCGCAACAGACGCAACGGCAATTTTCTCCCCCCACAGCACCGCACCCTCTCGCTAGCGACAGCGCATATAAGAACGAAATTCTCTTTGACCCACCAGTAAGCACGCAATGAATGGTAGTCGGCTGATGATATCGCTCACCCTATTGTGCCACAGGACTTGGCCACTTGTCACTCGCTCACCCCATCTTGGTCTTCAACCCACGACCTCTCGTACTCGCAGTTCAAAGCAGTGACAGATGCTATCTCCTATCCATCGCCGCAGAGCGATGGCAGCGTGGATCGGGTATTTCCCTCATCCTCATGCGATACGGTAGCACCATACCTCGTGAGTGCAAGTCGTACTAACGCAAGGAGCTTTGCTTACTTATCGTTATACCGGTTCTTCCTCTTGGTTAATTTACTCCACGGACAACTACAAAGGAAGTACGGCCCAATCCTCGACCCCAACGGCATGTATGGGAATACGGGGTACTGCGCTTCAATGCTCGCGTGGGAAATGACTCACCTAATATTCCAAGATATCCGTCCTACTGAGTGCCACAGATAGGACCTACAGGAGCCAGTTAACAACAGTGGGCGCGCTGGTATATCGGGGTGACCCTTCGAAAGCGAACGCAGAGAAGTTGGAAACCTAAGTTGATGGCACTCCAGCAGCTGAACGAGGCAGTTATGGGAAAGCTGAGCACCAGCAGGAGGCTGTGGGTCGTCCACGAAGACGACTCACCGCCGCACACCTGCCACTAGAGCCCAGTAAAGGAACAACGATAAATCCAGGGTGATGGGACGCGGAGAAGGGAGGTCGCGTCCACAGTATGTGGGGAGTTTATGATCGATCCTTTCTGGGGCCAAGTATCACGGCGGGGTCAGTGGAAGCATGAACAGGGCTTGGTTCGATGGACAAGCCAGTGGAAGCCAGTGTTGTACAAAAGTCAGGCTCAGGCTGACGGGACGACTCGGAGGGTCAAGTCAGCGTGGGAGAAAGCAAAAAAATTATGGCCACATGGCCAGAAATGTCACTAGGAACAAAAATAGGATGTAGCACCTTAACTTGAAGCGTGGAAACGCCCCAAAAAGTAAGTTAGGAGGTAGGAACGGCCGGACACAAACGATCACACGATAGTGACGATACGACCCATATCGACCCATATCGCGTCTGCTCAAAATCATTAATTCCGAACAGCATACCTGATTCGGACCTTGGTATGGAAGAAAACGTTCGTGGCAAGGTAGAGAACATATGGCTCAACAGGAGACCATTCGAAGACAAAACAACAGCAACGAAAGTGCTGCAGAAACTTGAACATATTATTACATAAAGACCGCAGAGGGATCGCGACCTCCCAAGAAATTGGACGAATCAAAACGTGGCTCTTTAGTGGGTACGTAGTGGTAACCCAGAAGCACTTGAGTTCGAGCCTCGGTTCGAGGTTCGCATCAGCGCGTTACGTAGGATGTTAGCTAACTTAGCTCTTCCAAAAAAGACACTCCCGCTCCAACGTCAAACGTCAACTGCCGGCCGCCTGCCTCATCGAGGCCCGTGGCATTCCTATTCATCTACGTGTTCCCTTGGTTTCTATCCTATCTCAGAAATAGGTCGCAGATGTCCCTAATCTCGTGTCAAGTGAGAGAGAAATAATATATCGACTCAACAACTTGAAGACTCGGAAGATTACGCAGTAACTATTTGTGGAGGCTTCTCTCCACGCTTCTGCGCGACAGTCGGACCCAATGTGGTATAGGCGCAAGTGGGGCTATAAAGGCTCCTGCTCTCGTAGTTTTCGTATCTGTCTTTTTCAGGTGACCAGTTTCATGATGCAGCTCTCTCTCATCACAGCGATTGACTCCCTCGCCCTCACTGCGTTACTTTACCTCCTCCTCGCCTATCGTGGTCACAGAAGACGAAGGGGTCGCCCATATCCCCCGGGACCTCCACCTTGGCCTGTCATCGGCAATTTTCTGGATGTCCCAAAGCTCTCTCCTTGGTTGGCCTACGCAAATATGTGTAAGAAATACGGTAGGATTGACCTCTCCTTCAAGTTCAGTCGTGTTTCCGCCCTGAACCTAGGTTTTATGTTTATCAGGCGATGTCCTGTGCATTAACGTTTTAGGCCAAGTCGTCGTCGTCCTGTGTTCGCCGACAGCCATCAAGGACTTACTCGAAAGGCGTGGAGAGTTGTATGCGGATCGAACACAGTTACCGATCTTTGAGATGTACGCCTGATATTTATCCATCCCTCGTAATAGGTACTGATTCCACTGATGTCCCAGAATGGGTGTGGATTGGGCGTTTTTCCTTGCTAGAATGGGAAAATATTGGCGTGAAGGTAGAAAGTTCTTAGATCGCGGTCTCCGCCCAGGCGCAGCAGCCTTGCATCGGCATTTGATCGAGGAAAAGACACGCGTGTTTCTTGGCCAGTTACTTGCCACCCCAAACGCCTTCCGCGAACACATAAATCTGTTGGTTCCGCTGCCACATTTTTGGATAATTGTTGACTCGCGTCGTAGTCTTCAAGGAAAGCTCGTCATGCGTCTCACCTACGGGTATGACTTAAAAGAGAATGACGATATATTGGGACCATCGAAGAGGATTGGTGATATCTTAAAACAGTTCATTTTACCTGCAACACCATTAGTAAATCATCTTCCATTTCGTACGGTTCCTTCATCCCCTATTGTCTTTGAGTGCCTTACGGCTATGTTTAGTCCGACGCCTCCCTTCGTGGGTTCCTTGGTTCAAGTATGAGCCACTGGCGAGTGAATGTAGGGAGCTGGCACGGCGGGTGAAGAAAGAGCCTATCGACTTCGTGAGGAACTCCATGGTATGAATTGGGTGAAATTCCCGTAATTTACCTCTACTGATGGTTCGCTAGCACGACGGCACTGCAATACCATCTCTAGCAACCGAATTCCTCCAAGAGGTAGACCTCCTGAATGGCCTAGAACGCCGACAGATGGCGCAAACTATCGAAGATATTCTAGGGTCCCTGTTCCAAGGTAATTCCTTGTGCCATCTACAAATTCATGTAGCGCTTATGTCGAGCACCAGCCGGTTCAGAAACAGCACGTATTCTCCCTATCCCCGTAACTTGCTTCTTGGCTGACGCGCGACATTCAGACCGTTTCTTCGATGTCTTCGCTCTTCCTCGCGCTCGTCCTTTATCCAGAGGTTCAGAAGCGAGCGCAGGCAGAGCTTGACTCTGTCATCTCAAGAGATAGGTTGCCAACGTACGATGACAAGCCACGTCTTCCATACATAGAGGCGATGAGCAGAGAGTTATTGAGGTGGCAGATGGTGACACCACTGGGTGCGGATTCCCCACTCTAGTCAACAGCGACATGTACTAACACCTACATGGAGGTGTTCGCCACGCGCCAACCGATGATAACTTCTATAAGGGCTACTTCATTCCAAAAGGTCTGTAATCATCTTTCAGTGTTGGCTGAAGTTGTAATCAAAGTCCTTTCCGCTGTAGGTGCTGTGGTCATAGCTAACGCATGGTGCGCAACGATCATACGACACAGCTGCTCTCCAGATGGTTCTGAGACGGACTGACAGGGCTGTCCTGCACGATCCGGAGCTGTATCCAGACCCAGAGGCGTTCAAGCCCGATCGTTTCCTCGATAAGGATGGAACCTTCCGCGACGATCCGATGATCTCGCTGGCGTTTGGTGCAGGCAGGCGGATATGTCCGGGGCGCCACATCGTCGACACGAATACTCTTCGTCGTGACGGCGTCTGTGTTGTCCGTATTCAACGTGACGACGGCAAACGATGAGAATGGGAAAGAGATTCCGGTCACTTTGCCGGCCCCCGAGTCGATCGAAGTCGCTGGTGTCATGTGAGTAATGAAGTCCACCTATGACATGAGTCTGGTGCGTTTGTTGCTGACCTGATGAACTCCCTTGAAAGTTATCCGCCGGAGTTTGAGTGTTCTATAACGCCAAGAGATAAGCTCGCAGAGGACTTGATAAGGGCGAGTGCCTTGGCTTGAATATATGTGCTCCGCACGTCCTGCAGGCATCTATTCTCCCACCTTTTTCCCACTCTGTTGAACCCATGTTCTGTAACATAAATTTAGGGGCTACAGCGTCAGGCGTTCTAGCAGAGACGGCAGAGACGGTCTTTATGTCTGTAACAACTTGAAATGTACTCGTCAACGGTCAATAGGCAACCAAGCAATAAGTACTCGATCAGTCTTGACTGGCAAGGTACAGCCTGAGTGTGTCGAGAATAAAGGCGCCCGTCCAAGAACAGGACATTCTAATCACTGCCAGTGGCAATAAGCGCTAACTTGAAAGGCTGAGCGCTGAGCACTCATGCGGACTCGGAAAGTGGCCCGCGCCTGCCCGACACCCTTCCATCAACACGTCACACCACCACCTTCAAGACGAGCCGCTGTCAGTGGCGGCGCCATCGACCAGCACTCCCCGGTACCCCATAGGAAGTTCTCTGTGTTTATCAGGCTGGGCCTCGCGTTGTAAAGGGCATCTGCTTCCTGCTGTTTGATTCCACTCTCTCGGGCTCTCGTGCGCACTCCGTCCAGAAGCATCGAGACTCGTGCGGCTTATCGTCTTCCTATTTGCACTCTTACATCTACGCCATTCCCTTGGGACGATCCACTTTCTATTCTACAACTGTCGCGTATGTCAGTCGATTATCAGAATCTCGTGTCAAATGACGGGGAAACAATACCTCAACAAAGGAATTAAGTTCACACCACAACTGCTAAATGGGGCTCTGACCCTGCACGCATCTGTCCGACCCGATGTCGTACAGGCGCAATTGCGGCTATAAAGGCTCCTGCTCTCGTACTTTTCGTATGTGTCTTTTTCAGGTGACCTAGTTCATGATGCCGCTCTCTCTCATCACGGCGATTGACTCCCTCGCTCTCTCTGCAATACTTTACCTCATCGCCTTTCGTGACCACAGAAGACGAAGGGGTCTCCCATATTCCACCTCGGCTTGTCATCGGGAATCTACTGGATGTCCCAAAGCTCTCTCCTTGGTTAGTCTACGCGAATATAAAAACGGTAGCATCGATATCTCTTGGTCTTTATCCTCTGAACGTTCATGTTTATTAGGCGATGACGTATGCCTTCAAGCTTTGGGCCGAGTAGTCGTCGTTCTTGTCGAGATGACCATTCTGATGGCGAGAAAGGGCCACAGGGCCGTCCTGCACAACCCAGACCCAGAGGCATTCCGAGCCCGATCGCTTTCTCGACGAGGACGGGTCCTTCCGTGATAACCACACAATCCAGCTGGCGTTTGGCTTGGCGTCGGCAGGCGGGATCTGCCCAGGGCGCTAGTTTGTCGCCGCGACGCTGTTCGTCCTGACGGCGTCGGTGTTGTCGGTGTTCAACGTGACAAGGGCGAAGGAGAAGGACGGGAACGAGATTCCCGTCGCAGTTGCTGCGACCTCGCAGGTCCGGAGCGAAATTGTGATGTGAGCACGGTAGCACTATTCTGAAACACCTCTGTCTGGTGGAGCTGAATCTCCCTGACACCTCACGTACCACAGTTTGAGTGCGCTGTCACTACGAGAGATAATCTTGCAGAGGACTCTATAAGGGCGAGTGGCTTGGCTTGACCGGCATCGTTCGGCTCAGTCAGCGTCCCGTTAGTATTCATCTTTTTGCATTCTCGCCATCCGGGAGTTTTGTATTTTTTTTAGAGCATGAATATAGGGACCACCACTCCAAAGTTTTCCTAACAGTGCCATGCAGGGCCTTCTCCATGCGCCTTTTGTATAGACGCGTTCACTGCCCACATGTACATGACAAGATCCGATATGACCCCACTAGAGCGAGTAAACAGTACACCGTTTCCGAGATCGCCGAGCACGTCACTCATAAACTTCTGATGACAGACAGTGCCTGCTGTGTAAGTTATGTGGTCTGGCCTGTGCCTTCAATGCGAAATTTAAATACCGCGACTTGCACTACCCATATTCGTATCGTTCCAATATATAAAGAGTGCAGCGCTTCCTTTCATCGGTTAAAAATGTACAAAAGTCAATCGACAAAACGCAAAGCGAATAAATAATAATGGAAGGGGAAAATTCGATAATCTGTACTTTCAACACCAAGGCTCGGGGCCATCAGTAAAATCATATCATGTATCACATCACGTCCCATTGTCGTATGCATCCGAACAACCTCATATATCACCCGGCACCTGCTCGCGCAGGACGTACGTCACAACCCGAGAGGGCGGGGAGAGGGTGAGAGTCAAAGGAAGGAAAAAGAAGGTAGAGAGTGAAAAAGAGTGAAAGACAGAAACAAAAAAAAGAGCATGAATAAATACGCCGAGGCCCGCCAGCTCCGACCCGACCATCGGCAGCAGCGCGTGTGGGTAAGGAACCATTCAAAACAGATGCACAAAGTTGCTCGGGAAGATGTGCCTACCCGGCACGCGCCGTTGCTCATCGAGCAGCTCGCCGCTCCACCACCCATCTTCGGGCGTGGCGGTGACGGCGATGATATCGTTCGCCTGGAAGTCGAATTCCTCTGGGATCGTGGCGGTGTAGTCGTACAGCGCCCGTACTGCATTTTCCACCCTCAGCACCTCAAACAGTGGGGGGGAGTAAAAAAGTGACGCACCGTAGAAGAGCACACCCCGCCCGTCTTCCGTGTATTGCTGCGTCGGAGGCTCCGCGACTGGTTGCGGCTGCGGCTGCGTGAGCGCCATCGGCTGCGGTGACGGCGTCCTGTTGATTGGCCCAGGGCTGACGGATCTGTACCCGGCTCCATACGGAATGTGTTGGTGTTGATGCTGTTGATGTTGTTGATATTGCTGCGGGGGCTGTTGCTGAGGCTGCGGCGCATATCCCTGTTGCGCATAGTATTCCCCGCCACCCGAACCCGTTGCTCCGCGCCGCTGTTGCTGCTGTTGCTGCTGCTGCTGCTGCTGTTGTTGTTGTTGTTGCAGCGGCGGCTGCATGCCGTAGCTTACCTGCGGCGCGTGGTATACTTGGGACGGAGGCGCGTTCGCATATGGATGTGGAGCTTGCACGTACGCAGGCGAGTGCTGCGGGACCTGCTGTTGCACTGGTGGTGGCGGGACGTACTGCTGTTGAGGCGGGGGGGCGCCAGTCTGCCATTGGCCAGGCACACCGAATGAATTGCCAATGCTTGATTGACGTTGCGCGGGGGGTCTGGCCCCGACGCCACCGGGTGCTTGCAGTTGCTGTTGGGGTTGGGACGGGGTCTGCTGGTACTGGACCGGCGCGGAAGGTGGCTGTTGCATCGGTGGTGCTTGCGCTTGCTGTACCTGCCTAACTTGGGCTACCTGTTGTTGCTGCTGTTGGCGATACGCATCTGCCATTGAGTCCACCGCGACGTTCCCATGCGGGTCAAGAGAAATGCCGACGCTGTTCGGTGTGGTAGCGCGATACTGTCCTGGACCTTGGTCGCTGCCTGGGTTGGCACTGCCACCGCGTGGCGGCCCGGGCGGGGCGGGGGAGACGCTTCGGGAAGCAGGGTGACTGAGGGATGGACTACGGGAACGACCATTGGCACCGACGCCAGCGTGTCCGTCTCGACTGACCGGACGATCCAGATGACTGCCGTGGCCTTGGGAAGGTGCAGGTGCCAGTTGCGGCGCGTTGAAGCTTGCGCGACGGCTGTTGGACCGGCTACGGCGCTCTCCTGGGAAGCTTTGGTGGTACGAATCGATGACAGCATCTACAACAGGCGCGGGTACCTGTGGCGGCGGCTGCATGAATGTTGCGGTCGGCGGCGCGGGTGACGTGGAGCGCGAGCCAGGCGGAGGTTGTGCGGCAGGGTGGGCGCCGACGACGATCTCGGCAGAATTGCGGTAGTCAACATTCCGGCTCGGAGAGGAGACACCAGTGGGCGGTGCGAGTGCTCTCGAAGGTGAAACCGAGGAAGGTCCGCCGGTTGTTCCAGAAGGTTCGGGAGTAATTTTACGCGTTGCACTCCGCCCAACACTAGCGCCTGCTGCGGTTCGCAAATTGGCCATTGCTTGCACCATCGGGTCTGTCTCATCGCCAACCTTTGAAGCTGCGGCACCGCCACGGGGATTATTACCCTGCTGATCCTTAGAGAGATCGACCTTGTAGGTATTATCACCTACAACAAGTTCGTGCTGTGTCGGGTTGATCTGCTGCGCTGATGCTTGCGCAGCAGCGAAATTACCGGTATTGCGAGATGCGGTGGTTGGCGGGGAAGAACCGGGAGAAAACCCGTTAGTAGGGCCATTCGCATTGCCGTTACCATTTGTTTGTGGGGCATTGCGGCGTGTGCTTGCTCTTGAAAGGTTGGTCGCACGAGCAGGTACGGGGTCATTGGGACCTGAGGCACGGTTACCGGCGCCGACGCCTGCAGTGTTGACGAAGGGCTGCTCGTCGTCGGGCGGGGGAGGTGCAGTGGGGAGTCGGTTAATGCGTTGTGTAGCGCGAGCGAACTGAGCGGGACGGCTGGTGACTTTTGAAGCCGAAGAGGTGAGAGGAGCCCCTTCAGCGGAAGAGTAGTTGACGAATTGCGGGGGGTCCGGCATGGCGTTCCCGGTGCCATAATCGCGAACAAAATTCTCCTGATCCTTATCTGGTTCGAATGATTCGAGGGCCAGACGCAAACGTTCGCAGGACTAAGAGACGATCATTCATGATGGTCAACTGATGCCGGAACTTTTATAGTGTAAAGTATTCACCTCGTCATCAGAAACGCAAACGATGGAGACGGCGTTGGCGTAGGCCCAGACGTTGTCTTTTGTGAAGTCCATACGCTCCTCCTCGAGATCTTGGCAGCTGTCACAGAACTGTTTCCACTCCTGCTCCCATTTAGAGACGGTGTCTTGTAGCGCGCGGGCAAAGTTGGAGAATTCGCGTTCGTTTGCGTGGACCGTCTGTTGCGCACGTTCGAGTTTGACGGAAATGCGCTCGAGGTCCTTGCCCTGGACTAGGGTGCTCTGCGCGGTGTAGGCGTTGATGCGGAGACAATCCTGTTCGTACTTCTCGCGAGCTTTGTTGACGTGGCCCTCCTGCGCCTGCTTTGTCTTGAATTGTTTCTCGATCGCACCCTGATAAACTTTGCGATGTTGAGCCTGACGGGCGACGAATGCGGCGACGGGGTTTTCGAGCTCGTTGCGAATCTGCTGAGCGAGTTGCAGATGAAAGGCGGACTGCTTGTCCGTCTCCAGGCGAAGAGTGTCGAGCGAGTTTCGAAACTCGCTTTAGATGAGAGCGGCGTCAGGAGGGAAAGTAGGGGGGGACCAAGAGAACATACCCTATCTCATCCCTTCCCAAGGTCGCTTTGGTGAGTTTGACGAGACGTTTCGCGTATTCTTCCTCGATGGCAGCCCTCAAAGGAAGAGAGGGAGTCGGATGCGAGAAATGATAACGCGCTTGGGAGAGACACACCTCTCCTTCCAAAAGTTACGGAGCTCTTCCATGGTCCTTGCGGCACCGCGCATCCTAGCGAACAACACGTCGACGCCAGCATCACTGGGACCCCAAAAGGCATTGCAATAGTCAAGAGAGCGAGCAGCAGGATCGGGAGAGCCAGCTCTGGCATATTTTGAAAGGGAAGTAGTGGACGCCTGTCGTCGGGCAGACATGGCTGATGGGCAACAAGAGAGACACGCACACTCGCTCACTCTCACTCAATTATGTAATAATCATCTGACTACTAGAGCTGTCCAATCCTCTGCTGCATCTTCTCCTTCACCGTCTGGTAAGCATTCAGGATAGTCTGCTCGTTGATCACAATATCCGTGCTGTCCGCTCTAGGGCGGCTCACTCGCGATGCAATGGTCGTTGAGTCCGTCTCTACAATGATCCTGTAATTTTTATTATTTATTTATTTATTTAATTCACCCTAAGGAGGGAGGAAAGGGACGCACCCATCGTCTATCGTCTCGTCCAGGCAAAGAATGACGCAGTCCAGGTTCTCCAGTACCGCCCGCTTCTCGACCTGGTTCCGCAGGAGCAGATTGATCGCCTCCATGAATGCGGACAGCGCCGAGTGCAGCATCAGTTCGTTCTCCTGCGGGCCCCCGACGGACGTAGAAGATGAGGTCCAGCGAGTGTCTGTACACCGCCAGATGTCCGTCGTATAGTGTGATATCGCCTATAGATAAATAAATACGAGTCCAACTACGAGAGCTGATGGAAGACGCACCGCCCGGCTTTTTCGTCTTGGCGAACAGACCCTTCTCGAACGCCCGCTGCTCCTTCAGTGTCTGCAAGCCCTTGTTGGGATCCGGGTCCCCTAGTTGCGTCCGTCCCTTTGGCGAGTAGTATTTGGCAAGGACGCGATGCCCGTCCGTATCGAGGACAATGAACGCATTGACGGCGTACAATGTCAGATTCATCGGATCCTACGGTATACCAGTTTGTTTTTTATGGCAATCGTAGACAGATACCGAGGTATTTTCGCGCTTTGGCCGAGGGCGTCGGGAATGGTGACAACAAGAGACGCGTGATGGTTACGCAACGGTTGTGACAGCCCGAGTTCGGGCCACCGAACACACCGAATAGGAAGCCATAAACATATTCATGTACAAAAGGTAAAATGACGGCATCGTTGGTAGCAAAGAGTAAGAATATACATAGGTACAAGCGATATAATACATTCGCTTCTCATTCTCTTAGTTTCTTTTATTTTACGCGGCACCAGTCTCTCGCGGCTTCTCCGTCGGAGGAGGGGGGTTCACGTAATCGGAGGCCTTGCCAGATTGTAGCCCCAAATCATCGTACTCGACACTCCGCAGGGAGGCGAGGAACAAGAAGAGGAACAACGGACCAGCGATAAGGTCAAGAATGCCGTAGAAGATCATCTCGTGATCGACCGTGAGCACGTTCGCACCCTCGGAGAAGGCCCAGCAGATCGGGTACAGCATCCAGAGGGCGACGAGGTAGATAGCGTAGACGACGTACAGACCCCTGTAGCCTTCAAGTCGGCGCGACCGCAGTCCGCTGAATAGGACCGAAAAGCTGTCATGCACGGGCGTCAGCGCACGTAAAATACAAACGGTTTGCTACTCACACGACATAGAAGAGCGTCAGAACACCGAAGGCATAGAAACCCCACTTGTATGACGTCGGCGTGAGCGCACCGACGAGTCCGCTCACGACCGTGACGATGACCATAAATATCGTGAGGAAGAGATCGGACAATGGAAGTCCCGTGACCAGAAGCAACGAGAGGAGAATAAGGGGTGCGTTGATGAACCACTGAATATATCGTACATACTGCACGAGTTTGATGATCAGCATAAAATACGATGAGGCCGGAGGGATGACACGGACAAAGATACTCCGAGTTGGCCCACTCCTGAATTCGGTTCTGACAGGCGTCTGTCCCAAGTTCGATGCCATAGCAAAATAGCTTATAGTGGACACTGTGAGGATGGCTAGAGCGATATGGTGGAACGCCCGTGCTCCGTGCGGTTGCTTTCAAAAGGGGTCCTCGTCAGGATGTGTCAAGACCACATGCGCGATGAATAGGACCGTACCGCTTTCGCCCAAGCCAGCGTAAATACGGCCGATACGCCCATAATCCCCGTCACGACCCACAACCAATCAGATCCCCCTACCGAGAGACGTCGTGCGGCAGTAGTAGGGTTGACGTTTACAGGGTTCACCATCGTAGCTTGACAAGATAAAAGGGTGTTTGAGTTGCAAAAGCCGCAACCCATTATTTATATCACGGGTCCTTGGCTCTGCTCCTATATGCGCGGGGTCTGGGTCGGTCAGCTTACAGATAGGAGGCATCTGGTTGATCATCGCCGATCCAATTAGACTTAGAGAGGCATGTAGACCCAAACCAGCTGCCTTTTAGACCTGGCTTGCTGCCGCCGGCTACGTCCACTGGGGCGTCCCGGAGAGCAAGAGTGCTCCTTCTAGCTGCTCGACGCTACTAGACAAACACTTCTCCAGTTGGTAATGGCGCCAAGCCTTCTCTCGCCTAGTCTGCATTTCGCGAGAGGCGGACAAGAGGGCGGAACGAGTTGAGTGAAACCGATGACGTCGATGCTGGCGGCTTTAAGGATAAGCGGACGGTGAATGCCGAGCTTCCGAGATCGAACAATGAAAGGGATAAATTTTAGACTAGACGACAGTAGGCCCTAAATCGCAGATTCATGGTACACAGTTGAAGAGCTGAAGAACATGTTACCATGGTAGGCGCAATGGCGCATATATTGGAGGTGGCTTGGCGGAGGTAAGACCAACATGCCGTAGGGGTAAATGTGACCATTTGCGAAGCGTTGCGTATCACATGTTGATCTGCTTACGACGGTGGCCGTAGATCGGGTCAAACGACTAGTCCAACTGCCAAAAACAATATAGGAGTCGAACTCCTGGGTCGGGACGGACGGTTGTGCTAGCACGTGACCAGGAAAGCAGTTAACGTCAAGTATAGGGACCGCACTGTCTGATGCATCAGGTTTCGACCGGCGAAATCAAAGGAAACATGGATTGGAAACGCAGGTTGGACGCATATATGGCTGAAATGCTTGTATTTTCGTAGAGTGGACAGTGTCTCTATAAAGTGTGGTGGACGACACATGGCGACGAAGTTGGCGATCTACCCAAGGCGATCAGAGTGATCTTGGCTGTACAAAGACCGAGAAGGATCTTTTTTAACTCTCTCATCCTTCAGAAGCCTGCGAAGAGGTATTCAAATGACCAGACAACTTTGACCACGAGAGGAAGACAACGTACCGCGAATCGATGCGTGCATCCTCGCCCTCAATTCCAATGGCAGCCTGCGGTGTCTTCGCATCGATGACCTCCACGTAAAACATTAATCAACACTGAGATACATGCGATGTCGTGCGACGGGCTCACATAGTGGTTGTCGCAATGTGGGCAATACTCGTCGCTCTCTTCGTAAGCCTGTCATATCCTTGCGGAACGCCTTCTTGCACTTTTTGCAGATAAACGCCATTTCCGTTGTCCGGGCAAGCCGATGAGTCTGCGACTCCGCATGGCACTCGGAGCAGTCGTACCATTGCTTGCAGCATGGTGCGCGGATTGAGACTTGAGCGTTCAGGATGTGCTTGCTTTATGGAAGATACGAAGAGTCAGTCAAAGAAAAAAATCCACAGAGCATTCGAACATCTCACCACATTTGATGTCCGCAGTAGCGCCGTGGGTGTGTGCACGAAACGAAAGTAGTAGTGAGCAGCGGCCAGAGGTGCGAGCGGGGCACCGGCTTCCGGCCCGAATGTACCGTGAACGATAGTTCTCAGCGGCCTTCTGCTCTCACTTTGTCCTTGTGATAAGATGTACAAGTACGCAAGCTTATTTTAGGCCACACGTTTGACTGATAGAGGTTTTTTACATCGTATGAATGTCTAATTAGCACAACAAAGTACTCACGACTCGGAGTATTCGAAGCCACGCCAGATCGGCTTTATCATACAGGGCATTCAAACCACAAGCCGAACACAAAATCATTCGTGGGCCGTAGTAGCCTCCTTCGTCGACGAAGAGGGTGCGGGCGGTTCGGTATGAAAGCGCTTCGATTCTCAACATCGCCAGTGACAACTAAATAAGTCAAGACGAATTTTGTACTTACAGTATTGATCCGTCACCTATCGACTGTTGACGAGTACTTTGCGGAGAATATTGGTGAGCAGACAGTTGCACGGGCGCGTAACGAGTGACTGGTGACTACGCGCATCTAATTTGACGCAGCAACACCTGAATTTACGCTACAGAGCTTGAACACAGGTCCAACAGGACGGGAAGAGTGTGAAGATAGATGCCCACAGAATGCTCGGCACCGGTGGTGTTCAAGCCAAGGCACCCGCCCTTATCAAGTCCTCTGCAACCTTGTCTCTTGGCATAATACTACACTCGAACTCCGGTACCCAACTTTCGACCGATTTTCACCAGATCAGCTACACACGCACCAGGCTCATGTCACTGGCTTACTCACATGACTCCATCGGCTAGGACCGAGTCGAGGGGAGGCGGCGCGACAGGAATGTCATCCCCGTTCTTATCCTTGGCCTTTGTCACGTTGAGCACAGACAATACCGACGCCGTCACGATGAAGAGCGTCACGTCGACGACGTGGCGTGCGGGGCATATCCGCCTGCCTACACCAAATGCCAGCGAGATCATCGGATCGTCGCGGGGCGTTCCATCCTCGTTGAGGAATCGATCGGGATTGAATGCCTCTGGGTCGGGATATAGCTCCGGGTCGTGCAGGACAGCCCTGCAAATCCATCTCAGAACCTCCTCGACAGCAAATGTGTCACATGATTGTCGCGCACCATGTGTTAGCCATGACCACAGCACCTACAGAACGAAGAGTTCTTATTACTTCAGCCAACATTGAAGGATGCTTACAAACCTTTTGGAATAAAATAGCCCTTATAGAAGTCGTCATCGGTTGGCGAGTGGGGAGCAGCTCCATTAGACGTCAGTACATGGCGCTATTGACGAGAACGAGGGGCCGTCACCCAGTGGCGTCACCATATACCACCTCAATAACTCTTTGGTCATCGCGTCTATGTATGGAAGACGCGGCCTGTCAGCGTACGTTGGGAGCCTATCTCTTGAGACGACAGAATCAAGTTCTGCCTGTGCTCGCTTCTGTACCTCTGGGTAAAGGATAAGAGCGAGGAAAAGCGAGTACAAAGCAGCAGCGGTCTGAGAGTCACGCCTCAGCCTAGCAAGCTGCGGGAATAAGGAGAATACGTGCAGTATCTGAACCGGCTGGTGCTCGACGTAAGCGCTACATGTATTCGTAGATAACGCAGGGAATTACCTATGAATAAAGACCCCAGAATATCTTTTATGCTTTGCATCCTCGGTTGATTTTCCGGGCCACTCAGATCTGCCTCTTGGAGGAACTCAGTTGCTAGAGATGGTACCGCCGTGCCTTTGCGCTGGTGTTCCATGAGTAGAGACAAACGAAATATTACACAATTCGTACCATAGAGTTCCTTACGAAATCCATAGGCTCGTTCTTCATCCGCCGTGCCAACTCCCGACATTCGCTCGCCAGTGGCTCATACTTGAACCAAGGAACCCACGAAGGGAGGTGTCGGACTGAATATAGCCGTGAGGAACTCGAATGACAGTAGGGGTGAAGGAACCGCACGAAATGGGAGATGATTTATTAATGCTGCTCCAGGTAAAACGAACTGTGTTATGATTTTAATAGCCCTCTTTGGTGGTACCAACATATCGTCGTTCTCTTTCAAGTCATACCCGTAGGTGAGGCGCATGACAATCCTTCCTTGGAGGCTACAATTGCGGGTCAACAGCTATCGGATAACATGGCAGTGGGACAAACAGATGGAGGTGTTCGCGGAAGGCGTTCGGGGTAGCAAGTAATTGGCCGAGAAACACACGTGTCGTGTCCTCGATAAAACGCCGATGAGATGCTGTTGCGCTAGGGCTGAGGCTGCGATCTAATAACTTTCTGCCTTCGCGCCAGTATTTTCCCACCCTAGCAAATGGAAAAAGCCAATCCACATCCATTCTGAGTCATTAGTGGGATCAGCGCCCATGGCGAGGGGAAATTAAAGATGAAGCGAACATCTCAGGCCCAAAGATCGCAAATGGTATACGATCCGCGTACAACTCTCCACGCTTTTCGAACAAGTCCTTGATGGACGTCGGCGAACACAGGACGACGACTACTTGGCCAAAAACTTGAAGGCAAACGGTATTCGCCTAAAGGCTAATGAGCATAGCCTCTATTTCAGAGAAGAAACACAAGGGGAGTTCAATCCTACCATATTTCTTAGATGTATTCGCGTAGGCTAACCAGGGAGAGAACTTTGGGACATCCAGCAAATTGCCGATGACGGGCCAAGATGGAGGTCCTGGAGGATATGGGGAGCCCCTTCGCCTTCTGTGGTCACGAAAGGCGAAGAGGATGTAGAGAAATGTAGAGAGAGCAAGGCAATCGACCGTCGTGATCAGAGAATTCAGCATATTTGGAACTAAGCCACCAGACAAGGACCAGGTGTCTACATGAGAACAAACAATAACAGATGCGTATTTATGAGCAGGGTCAGTTAAGGAGCCAGCCGATAGACGCTTCAAGAATGGAAACCCGTGTATTTGGCCCGACTTCAGACCAATCAGAATCATGATACGCCATGGTAGTTACGTGAACGTGAAATATGGGGTGCGGTGTCTTGTGGTGTGTTGTTTCATTCTACGATTCGAGTTTTGCCAATACATTCATATCCAAAAATAGTTATATTCAGATTGCCACTTTTTTTGCCGGGCTCAGGATTGGATGCAATATTATACAGATAGTATAACACTGCTATAACTCACTAGGCCTTACTAGGCCTCACCAGGCCTCACTGCTTGCTCTCTGATTGGAATGTTGAGAGTCCCGACAGCGTGAGGCAAGGCGTGAGGCCTGCGTGAGGTCTTGCCCTTGGTCTTGCCTCACTGAGGTGAGATCATCTCATCAGATATCCCCATCGCTCAGGTTTGACATTATCCGCCGAACCGCGGCTTCATAATGCTTCATTGTCGAACGACAAGTGCCTGTTACACTCTTGGTTACACTGCCGTAGCTCGTGCCGTACTGTTCAAACCATGCCCAAGTGCTTGCCCCAGTGGGTAACCGGTAACTGGTCACCGCTTGGATTACCGTCACTAGGGCCCTAGTTACGTCACCTTCAGATCTGTATGCTACGTTGTGTATAAATTCGACTTTTCGTGGTTCTGACGAATCGTTGTTTTCTCCACGAGTTGATGACACGTAACTTACTATACTGTAGTGTGATTGGCACCTATGGTGGTGGAAACACACGATCAGGCGAACATCTCAACGATCGATACAACTCTCCTTGCAACTCACCATGCCTCTCGACTAAATCCTTTACTGACTGTTTACTTAGTCGCGCTTTTTCGCGCCTCTAACACCAACATTGAAAGAGGCCCTGGGGGATACGGGAAGCCTCTTCCGAGTCGCCTTCTGTGGTAAGGCGAGGAGGATATAGAGTAATGAAGAGAGGGTGAGGCGGCCGATCGCTGTGACGAGAGAAACGTGCGAACGAGGCCACCATTGAGATATTGAGACCAGGATCAGGGAGGGAATTTATGAGTAAACCCGTAGACGCTTCAAGCCTGAGCGCTGTGCGATGGCTCGGATCATCCGATACAAGATCGGACGTCTATACAATGGTTTCCGTGTTTGTGTTGTTGCGACGACTTCGGGTTCTCGGTTTCGCTGTTTTCCAAAAAAAATAATTTAGGGTCCATTTATATCCAGGCTGGTAGGCCCAGACCGGATGCAGCGTGAACAAGCTACACTGGGGGGTTTGTACTGTAATGCTAGGGGGCCGGCGGTAATAGGTTTGCAAAAAACGATGGTGGGTAGACCGTATCAGAGCCCGCCGTTTCAGCTTTCAGGTGGGCTTATTTGGGACCACAGGAAGGTTCACTACATTCACTCCTTCCCATATCTCCCATGGCCATTCAAACCACGAGTCATTAAGCACGGGACCATTCGTGGGCTGTAGTACAGTAGCCTTGGTGCGGGCCGAATCTAATAAATAGATTTTATTCTTTGGAAGGCGCTTTTATTCCCGACATAACTCACTGTGCCTTGCCAGTGGATGAATTGTGTACTCAATGCTTTACCTATTGATCGTTGCACAGGCAGGCAAAGAGGGACTCTGCTATTTCTCCACTAGAATATACTACAGTACATTTGATATAGCAGCCCCTGAATTTACGCCACAGACAGAATGCAGGTTCGACAGAGGGAAAATGGTTGGAAAATAGATGCCCACAGAATGCGCGCCACTGGTGATTCAGACATTCAAACTGAGGCACTCGCCCTTATCAAGTCCTCTGCAAACTTGTCTCGTGGGGTGATAGAACACTCAAACTCCGGCAACCAACTTTCAACGGATTTCACCAGATCAGCTACAAACGTACCAGGCTCATGTCATGGCTTTACTTACATGGCAATGTCGGGTAGGACCGACTCGAGGGGAGGCGCCGCGACCGGAATCTCGTTCCCGTTCCCTGTCCCTGGCCTTCGTCACGTTAAACACCGACAATACCGACGCCGTCACTACGAAGAGTAACGTATCGGCGAAGTGGCGGCCCGGGCATATCCGCCTGCCCGCACCAAATGCCAGCGAGATCATCGGATCGTCGCGGAACGTTCCATCCTCGTTGAGGAATCGATCGGGATTGAATGCCTCTGGATCGGGATATAGCTCCGGGTCGTGCAGAACAGCCCTGTCAATCCATCTCAGAACCTTTTCGACAGCAACTGTGCTACACGATTGTCAGCGCACCATGCGTCAGCTATGACCACAGCACCTACAGAACGAAGGATTGATTACTTCAGACAACATCAAAGGACGCTTACAAACCTTTTGGAATAAAGTAGCCCTTATAGAAGTCGTCATCAGTTGGCGAGTGGGGGATGCCTCCAATTAGATGTCAGTACACTGCGCTATTGATGAGAGCGAGAGACCCTCACCCATTGGCGTCACCATATGCCACCTAGTCAACTCTTTGCTAATTGCTTCTATATACGGAAGGCGTGGCTTGTCATCGTACGTTGGGAGCCTATCTCTTGAGATCACCGAATCAAGTTCTGCCTGTGCCCGCTTCTGAACCTCTGGATAAAGGATAAGAGCGAGGAAAAGTGAGGACATAGCAACAGCGGTCTGAAAGTCACGCTTCAGCGAGGAAGCGAGCTATGGGAATTGGGAGAGCACGTGCTGGTTCCGAACCGGCTGGTGCTCGACGTAAGCGCTACGGAAATTCGTAGCTGACGTAGGAATTAATTACCTTGGTATAGTGACCCTAGGATATCTTTGATGCCTTGCACCCTTGATTGACTTTCCGGGCCGCTCAGAAGGTCTGCCTCTTGGAGGAATTCAGTCGCTAGAGATGAACCGCCGTGCCTTTGCGCTGGCAATCCATCAGTAGAGAACGAATTGCTTGAGTGTTTACACATTTCGTACCATGGAGTTCCTCACGAAGTCGATAGGTTCGTTCCTCATCCTCCGTGCCAGCTCCCGACATTCGCTCGCCAGTGGCTCATACTTGAACCAAGGAACCCACGAAGGAAGGTGTCGGACTGAATAAGGCCGTGAGGAACTCAAATGACAGTAGGGGGTGAAGGAACCGCACGAAATGGGAGATGATTTACTAATGCTGCCCCAGGTAAAAAGAACTGTTTCGTGATGTCGCCAATCCTCTTTGGTGGTGCCAACATATCGTCGTTCTCTTTCAAGTCATACCCATAGGTGAGATGCATGACAATCTTTCCTTGAAGGCTACAATGCGAGTCAACAGTTATCAAGTTGACGTGGCGGTGGGACCAACAGACTGAGATGTCCGCGGAAGGCCCCCGGCGTAGCAAGTAACTGGCCAAGAAATGCGTGTGTCTTTTCCTCGATCAAATGCTGATGTAAGGCTGTTGCACCTGGGCGGAGACTGCGATCCAATAGCCTTCTACCTTCGTGCCAGTATTCTCCCATTCTAGCAAGTGGGAACATCCAATCCACATCCATTCTGGAACATTAGTGGAATCAGCGCCTATGGCAAGGGAAGGACAAGATCAGGCGAACATTTCAGGCCCAAAGACCGGAAACGGTGTTCGATCCGCGTACAACTCTCCACGCTTTTCGAGTAGATCCTTGATGGCTGTCGGTGAACACAGGACGACGACTACTTGACCCAAAACTTGAAAGCACATGACATCGCCTAATAGGCATAAACATCAGAGGAGAAGCACCAGGAGAGGTAGGTCAGTCCTACCGTATTTCTTAGACATATTTGCGTAGCCTAACCAGGGAGAGAGCTTTGGGACATCCAGCAAATTGCCGATGACAGGCCAAGATGGGGGTCCTGGAGGATATGGGGAGCCTCTTCGCCTTCTGTGGTCACGAAAGGCGAAGAGGATATAGAGAAATGAAGAGAGGGCGAGGCAGTTGATCGCTGTGACGAGAGAAGTCAACATGTCCGAACAAGTTTGCCAGAAGAGGCGTATTTATGCGCAAACCCATAGACGCTTCCGACAACTGTATGGAAGCACCCATATCATGATCTCAGCGCTCATTGCCATGGTGGAAGTCACGTGAAAAGTTACGAGTTTTGAAGAACGGTTAATCGCCACTTCTGCGCCGGAAATGTCTTAGGATCAACTCACTCGCTTGCTCTTTGATTGTCCGGAGTGGCCAACGTCGGGAGATGGTGCACGATGTAATACCACCTTAGGCGCTACAAACTACCCGAACTATGGGCTTCATTGCCGGAGTCGAATAGTAGCAATAAATGCCACTGAACACAGCAGGTTGTTGTGCTGTAGTCTCTAATTCCTTTTTCCTGCTTTTTGCGCAACTCGGGTCAGGATAATTACTACCAGGACGGTTAGCAGAGCGTTGGCTGGTGGACAGAGGTTGTCTCGCGCCTCATCACAGGGCTCATCAACCAAGAAATAGAACCAAGAAAAGAAAGAGTCGCCGCGTGCTGCAATGTTGCCGTTCGGTGGGTATTTCTCGCCATAACCAAACGAGAAATTTCGAGACGCCTTTTCGAAAAAAACATGCGGTTGGCACGTATGTAACAACTTGAATACGCCAGAGATCGTCGATCGATCAACCACTGGACGACTTCTAACCAACTGGACTCAGGCTACCAAACTGTACTGCGCGCGCAACTGGCTTCACCGAGATTTGCTTCCGGGGTGCCGTACACTGGCGACGACGCCTACCCAATAACCTCAATGACCTGGCCCACTCCCCTACCCCTATCATTGGTCAAGGGGTGCCTACTTTCAGAAGAGTCTAAGATGTGCTTTAGACGTCTAAGGCAGGATTGTGCAGTGACCTAAACTCGGGGAGTCAAAAGCCAGTGGCTAAGCCCATTTAGCGGGCCCATACAACTAGTTTCTAGTGAGTTTTCTAAGACCTCACAGAGTATCACTGCCAACGTACAGCCTTTTTCCCTTCTTTTCAGGTCGTAGCCGCCGCTCTAGACTGCGTCTCCAAAAAAAAAGTGCAGGTGTCTCATTCCGCAGGCCCCGCGTTCCAAATCACGAACGAGCCTGTACTTCCTTGTAGCCGTACACCCGTCGACGTTGCAAACCTCTGGTACTCGCGGTGTCTGCGGCTCCATTCCGACGAAAAGGTGCGCATATGTGACCTTGCTGATCCCCTCTCTGCTACTCACGTGCCGTCTGCAGGCAGAAACGATCAAACATGTCTTCAAGAAACAGTCTGAGACGTGGAACAGGCGGAACGCGCTCGCCACAGCAGAGGATCGCACGCCCGCCACTCAAACTGGCAATGGCACGCCGGCGGAGGGCAAGCCCGAGGAGGAAGAGAGCGGCGAGGTTGCAGCGGTGCCAATCGTTGAGATTGTCCCGACATGTTACAGGTGGATTTTGACCGTACGACACGCCCCCGATGCGGCGCCGGACGGGGAAAAGATGACACTATCGTTTTCTGTACCTGCGTCGCTGCTACCGACGCCGCACCAAGTGGCGGTCGAGGGCGATTTGGACTGGGGTGTCTTCAAGCTTTTTCTCGGAGAGGTGCTTGTGCTTACGTGCAGTCTCTTCGCGTCTGAGTGCGATTTCAGCCTCGTCCAGTTGCTTTTTCTTGCGTGAAGTCTCGTCTACACAGGGCGATACGTTCGTCTCCGCTAGAACAATTGGATACAACAGCCCAGAGTTTACGCTACAGAACAGGTTCAACAGAGTAGGAAAAGAGTGGAAAATAGATGCCCGCAGCATGTGCAGCACCAGTGACGTTCAAGCAATGGCACTTGCCCTTATCAAGTCCTCTGCGACCTTGTCTCTTGGCGTAATACCGCACTCAAACCCCGGCACCCAACTTTGAATGGATTTCATCACATCAGCTACAAACGTACCAGGTTCATATCATAAATTTACTCACACGGTTACATCAGGTAGGACCGACTCGAGGGGAGGCGGCACGACCGGAATCTCGTTCCCGTTCCCGTCCTTGGCCCTCGTCACGTTGAACACAGACAATACCGACGCTGTCACTACGAAGAGTGTCATGTCGACCAAGTGGCGCGCGGGGCATATCCGCCTGCCTGCACCAAACGCCAGCGAGATCATCGGATCGTCGCGGAAGGTACCATCCTCGTTGAGGAATCGATCGGGATTGAATGCCTCTGGGTCATGATATAGCTCCGGGTCGTGTAGCACAGCCCTGTCGATCTGTCTCAGAACATTCTGGAGAACAACTGTGCCATATGATTGTCACCTACCATCCGTTCGCTATGATCACAGCACCTACAGAGCGAAGGACTTTCATTACTCCAGCCAACATTGAAGGATGTTTACAGACCTTTGGGGATAAAGTAGCCCTTATAGAAGTTATCATCAGTTGGCGAGTGGGGAACACCTCCAAATAGATGTTAGTACACGGCGCTATTGACGAGAGTAAAGAACCTTCACCCATTGGCGTCACCATACGCCACCTCATTAACTCTTTGCTCATCGCTTCTATGTACGGAAGACGCGGTCTGTCATCGTACGTTGGGAGCCTATCTCTTGAGATGACAGAATCAAGTTCTGCCTGTGCTCGCTTCTGTACCTCTGGGTACAAGATAAGAGCGAGGAAAAGTGAGTACATAGCAGCAACGGTCTGAAAGTCACGCCTCAGTCAAGCAAGCTGCGGGAATGAGGAGAATACGTGCAGTATCTGAACCGGCTGGTGCTTGACGTAAGCGCTACGTGAATTTGTAAATGGCGTAGGGAATTACCTTGGAACAGAGACCCTAGAATATCTTCAATGCCTTGCACCGCCTGTTGACGTTCCAGGCCGTCCAGAAGGTCTGCCTCTTGGAGGTATTCAGTTGCTAGTGATGGTACCGTCGTGCCTTCACGCTGACATTCCATCAGTAGAGACAAACTGCCGAAATATTGCACAATTCGTACCATGGAGTTCCTCACGAAGTCGATAGGTTCGTCCCTCATCCTCCGTGCCAGCTCCCGACATTCAGCTGCCAGTGGCTCATACTTGAACCAAGGAACCCACGAAGGGAGGCGCCGGACTGAAAACAGCTCTGAGATACTCAAGTGATAGTAGGGGACGAAGAAACCGCACGAAATGGGAGATGATTTATTAATGCTGCCCCAGGTAAAACGAACTGTGTCATGATTTCAATAACCCTCTTTGGTGGTACCAACATATCGTCGTTCTCTTTCAAGTCATACCCGTAGGTAAGGCGCATGACAATCTTTCCTTGAAGGCTACAACGCGAGTCAACAGTTATCGGATAACATGGTGGTGGGACCAACAGTTGGAGGTGTTCGCGGAAGGCCATCGGAGTGGCAAGTAACTGGCTAAGAAACGCTCGTGTCTTTTCCTCAATCAAATGCCGATGTAAGGCTGTTGCACCTGGGCGGAGGCTGCGATCCAATAGCCTTCTACCTTCGCGCCAATATTTTCCCGTTCTAGACAGTGGAAACAACCAATCCACATCCATTCTGGAACATTAGTGGGGTCAGCGCCTATGGCAAGGGAAGGACAAGATCAGGCGAACATCTCAGGCTCAAAGACCGGAAATGGTGTTCGATCCGCGTACAACTCTCCACGCTTTTCGAATAAATCTTTGATGGCTGTCGGTGAACACAGGACGACGACTACTTGACCCAAAACTTGAAAGCACACGACATCGCCTAATAAACATAAACGTTAGATAAGCCTGAGCACCAGGAGAGGTCGGTCCTACCGTATTTCTTAGACATATTTGCGTAGCCTAACCAGGGAGAGAGCTTTGGGACATCGAGCAAATTGCCTATGGCAGGTAAAGGTGGAGGTCCTGGGGGATACGGGAAGCCTCTTCGCCTTCTGTGGTCACGAAAGGCTGAAGAGGATATAGAGAAACGTAGAGAGAGCGAGGCAGTCGATCGCTGTGACGAGAGAAGTCAGCATGTCCGAACTAGACCAGCGGCAGACATGAGAGCTATAAGCAGATGCGTATTTATGAATACGCCATGGTGTAAGTTACGTGTAATGTAAGGTTCAGAGTTCTTCCAGATTCCAGGCTTCGCTTAAGAGGTTCCAACAGCAGGTTCCATACTGTATCAGGGACCTTCTGGCGAGGATCCTGATGGTTATCACTAAGCCTTGTTGTGCTGTTATCGATGGAATGTTATGTAGATGTAAGCGCTGTGCCACATGTCCAAAAACACCCCATCTGATGCTTGATGCCTGAGCGCTGAGCAGCGTCACCTAGACCCTGAAGAGATCAGCCACAGGATGCTTCCAACCGACCAGACTTGACACACTGTACTGCGGGCGCAAATGGTTTCACTGAGATTTTGCTTCTGGGTGCCGTACACTGGACGACGCCTAATCACCTAGCCCACTCCTACAGCCCATGTTATTCGTCAAGGGATGCCTACTAATACTTTCAGAAGAGTCTAAGTTATGCGCCATGTGCCCTAGAAGTCCAAGGCAGGATTGTACGGTGAACCAGAGCGCATAAACTGGTGGCTAAGTCCATATGACACACCCATTAGCCTGGCCCATACAAGTGAGTTTTTATGAATCGCGCAGAGCATCAGCGTACCGCCGTTTCGACGTCTTCTCAGGTCGCAACCGCTCTAGACTGCGTCTCCAGAAGGTGCAGGTGCCCCATCCCGCAGGCCCCGCGTTCCAAATCACGAACCAGCCTGTACTTCCTCGTAGCCGTACACCCGTCAACGTTGCAAACCGCTGGCGCTGGCGGCTTTCGAGGCTCCTCCTGCACCCCCACTTTGACATCCCCGTCCCCGTCGCCCTCGACCGCCACCTGGTGCGACGTCGGTAGCAGCGACGCGGGCACAGAGAACGATAGTGTCATCTTCTCCTCCCCCGACGGCGCATCGGGGGCAGGTCGTGAGGTCGAAATCCACCTGTAGCACGTCGGGACAACCTCAACGATTGGCACCGCTGCAACCTCGCTCTCTTCCTCCTCGGGCTCGCCCTCCGCCGGTGTGCCATTACCGGTTTGAGTGGCTGGGGTGCGATCCTCCTGCGGTGGCGAGCGCGTTCCGCCTGTTCCGCGTCCCAGACTTTTTCTTGAGGAGGCGGTTGATTGTTTCGGACTGTAGACGGCGACGGCGCGTGAGGAACAGAGGGGATCGGCGATGTTATATATGCGCACCTTCTCGTCTTCTAGCTTTTTCTCGGAGAGGTGCTTGCGCTTACGCGCAGTCTCTTCGCGTCTGAGTGCGATTTCAGCCTCGTTCAGTTGCTTTTTCTTGCGCGAAGTCTCATCTACACCGATGATACATTGGTGAGGCTGCGCGCTATTAACAGAAAACGCACCTAATGAAACGTGAGATGACCCGACCACGCTCGCGAGGACAGCTTGACGCGTGGTCAGAGGCCGTTTTGCTCCACCGCGGGGCTGATCGTCGTCGTCTTCGGACTCAACGGCACTGTCAGGGTCTTTGTCTTTGTGAGCGGCGCGGCGCACACGCGCTGGTTTCTGAGAGGGGAGTTTGAGCGTGATTTTGAGGCGCGACGTGCGAGAAGGTGCGGTCTGCTGCTGGCGGAGGGGATGCCGACGGTGAAGACAGCTCATCCAGGTCCGACTATCGCGACGATGGCGAAAGATGAGCGAATATTTCAGTGGGGTGAGAACTTAGAGAAAGATACGTTGCGCACCTCCTGCACCGCGTCGCCATCGCCATCGTCGGCGGCTTCCTCGTCCTCTCCCTCCTCCTCAGCATCGTCCGCTTCTTCTTCTTCTTCTTCAGCCTCGTCGCCCTCTTCACCCTCTTCACCTTCGTCACCTTCCTCGTCTTCCTCCTCACCTCCTCCCTCACCTTCCTCCTCTTCTTCCAGCTCGACTTCAGGCTCTTCTTCTGGGTCGGGAGCGATGGAAAGCGCCTCGGACTCGCTCTCCGGGTCCATCGAAACATCGGAATGGATGATATTTCTAGGCATTGCACGAAAATGTATCGGGGAGACTGGGTGCTACTAGCGTTGGTTCGGCGTTGCTCTGTTGTTGACTTCACCACGTCCCGTCACGGCAGCAACCGACAGCCTGAGAATGAGTCTGCCGGACACACACGCTCGTCGTTCCGAGTCACAATGTTGGTGCTACATTATCCGTCTACCTCTCCTTTCTACGCATATCTTAGGTGACCCATATAGGCTACAAAATAGCACACTCATGGGTTCAACGTCCGACCCGACCAAGGGCATAACATTCTTCAACCGTAAAACGTTGTGAATGTGAGAGCTCGCAAGTAGGATCTAAGACGCCGCTCTATCGAGACGGACCACTAAAAATGACTCTTGGGAGAGAGGAGTACGCCCCCTTTATTGCAATAGCACTAACCAATTGTTAGGGCCAGCGAGATAGAAGGTGCGCTTATCGAAAAATCGGCGTAACCATGACGTCCCCATAACTGTGTATATATAAGGGCCTGTTCTCTCTCATGAGGATACGTTCACGGTGGTGGCGTTGGGCTGGGAAAACCTGCTCACCTTCCCCTTTTCAGAAAAGAATGGACGCGGAATTAAAATTCACCAAGCAGAAAGACGTTACTTTTCGCGTTGTAGGCGGTACGTTGTAGGCGGTACGCTACCTTATCGCCCACGCGTGCTGGCAGCACCCTTCGTTCCAATGCGGCCTATCCTGAACATCTTCATTCACATCCATTGTTCTTGGCGAATCAAGGGAGATAGAGTTTTTTGGCATAGTGAATACCGAATCCATGGGACACTAGCGGCCATTCGGATCTCATCTGCCCGAGCTGTTCAAGAAACTCAGCCATTCGGGTGGTGGACCAGGACCCACAAAGTTGAGTAAAGCCCGTGACCAGTACAGTATCGGAGCCAGAGGACGGAATGTATACCTGGATGCTGTACAGTAGTTCTCCACACGCATAAGTCAACTTACTAGTGCCCGGATCGGCGCTTGGTCTCGCGATAACTGTAACAGCGCTGGCTTGTCAGGAAGGAAGGCAGTGTGGTCGGAAACTCATCAAGGTATTTAGTAGCTGGATTCTGGAATACACGCGAAATGTCATTGTAGTAACTTACATTAATAAGGGTACGCTGGGCTCGTCATGAGTGCCTGCCTCTTTGGACTCCTGGGGCCGACAATGTGAGTGTAGATCGTCACAGAGCAGATGGTGACTGGAACAGATGCGGTGCCTGCCACACGACGTCCAGCGCGGTTGCCAGTAAGCACCACCAAGTTCCGAGTTAAAAAAAGCACGACTCCACTGTAAGTTGATTTACGTACAGAGGCTTTGTGACAGGTTGCCAGAGCTGTGTTCTCGGTTCTCCTTCCTCCCAATCTACGTTCGGACCTCGGGCGTCCTCCGTGCAGACAATGCAGTTTGTTTTATTGTCCACCCAACATACTCATTCCCTCATATATGGCGTTCGTGGGTTTAGATACTTACTAGCCTGAATGACGTCGGATCACACGCTTCACTGACAGACTCGGACAGGGCAACGGAGATCACGGATCACACTACCAACAGGCGTACGTTATTACCTTACTGTATCAGTCTCATGACCACGACGCTCACAGGTATGAATCACACATCACAAAGACCAATCAAACACCGCGGCCCCCTCGGCCCCGATCACGGTGGCACAACATGGACTGGGTGCGCAACTCTGTCAATGGGCGGTGTTCAATTGGCACCTACGGTAACAACGTATGGCACCAAATTCTTATGGGAGGTCATCCAACTGTAAATACAGCCGAAATTGACTCTCGCACTGGGGCGTTCCTTTTTATTTGTAGTGCTTTCGGTTTGTTCTGAGGCCTTCCCAGCTCGGGGGGGCAGCAGAAGCGAGGTATCGTCGCGGGCAACGAGTCCGAGCCAACGGGGGCGATAATATTATCTATCAACAAACAAATTACGAACACAGGCTGGAGTACCGTTATCATCTCTGAGGCGCAAACAGTACTGTAGTCAAGTTACTTTGATGTACTATTGATCTAATCGAACACAAGGGGCGCACGTTGCGACCGTGTGGCACTCTTCACAGCTCCACACTCGACATTTCACCAGCTTCACCGGTCGCGTAGAAGCCGATCATGTTGTGCGCTACGGCGGGAGCTCCCCAGAAGCACAGGGAAGCAGAATCGAACCGGATCGAAAATCCTTCCAGCCACTGGCACCAGTTGCAGAGTACAATAACCCTTGCAACAGGGCAGGACAGCCACAATCGTGGGGGCTTGCGGCGTAAGTTAGTAGATTCTACTCGGAGCAGATCCGGGGCGCTAACGATATTGGGTGGGGGTCAAGTGCAGACTGCGAGCGCAGGTCGCCTGTCATGTCAAATGGGGTACCTCAAAAAGGCGCTGCAACCACATTGGCCGCTTACTGTAAGCGCCCACGGGGGAAGTATGCCAATGCGCTGAACGTGTTGATGTGTTCTGCCTTGTTCCGTAATGAATTACGCGACCGCAAAAAAACCAGTTGGGTATCATAGAATGAAAGGACGTTCCCCGTCGTTGGCACTCGCACCTCCCATCGCAACTCGGATATGTTCGGCACTTTCAATAGATCCACTTTTTTCAAGACTTTTTATTTCTCGGGGATATCACTGGCAGGCAATCATTTTTGCTTTTCAGGTAAAAATACGCACGCGTCCAGCTGGCACGCTTATCTGATTGCCTCCGTGCTTCGCCAGGTACAGCGCCATGCGCCAGGTCAAATAATCATATAACCTCACGAAGGAAAGGCACGAGGACGCGAAGATTAAACGGGATGTATTCCAGAGAGCGGGAGAGACGGCAATGAGGATTCTCATTCCACACACCCGACCCTAGGTTATGTAGACTTGACGAGTGGTCACGGAGTGGTGTGACTCTCAAGTTGGCGGACCACGTTGGACAAGGACGTGATATGACCGATGATGCATGAAGTGATGGTACCCACGCGGGGAGTCGGAGATGCTGGTGTGATGCTGCTTCTTTCTCCATGTAGACTCATGAACGCCCCATACCGTTACTTCGCCATCGAACAAGCAGCGAACGCAGCGTACAGCAGGATAGAGAGGGAAGAGAACTCCATGAATCGGACTATATAATACAGGTGGGCTGTGTCCAAGTCCTTGAATCTATGACACGACCAGCGAGACAATTGGTCACTAAAATGCAGTGGTGGGAGATGGGGGAGCGAGATCTGTCCGCCCCGTAGACTAAATGTAGTAGTACTACATGTATGGGTGGCCAGCGTACAGTCGAGCGAGCGTCCCAGGCAGGGCACCGCAGGGCCCAAAGCGAGCCTTAGTTGGCGAGAGCGGTATAAAAAAAAAGGAGCGTATTAGTTGGTCTTTCCACGACCCTCTTTACGATGATATGAAAGTTAGTGAGTGGTATGATATAATGATATGGATCAAAGACCGGGCTCGCAGATGCTCGCTTGGGATCACTGCCGCCATGGTCGCCCCCGCAAATCTGGAATAAAAAAAGATATACATATCGGTCGGTCGGTCAGTCAGTCAAAACGCTCTTGACGGGGCACGCGGAGCCGCACGGGGCTCGGACGCACCGATCGGTGCACGGAAGCTAGGCCTCCTCGGCCCCGGCGAGATCTTCATAGTAGCCGGGTTGTGGAACCGGTCGGCGCTATTGAGGATCGGCGTGGGCGACGACGCGCGTGCCTCATAGTTGGGAGTTGGCGCGCGGCGGTTCGGGATGAGGGGTATGGGCTCCGAGGACTGCCGCTGAGGCGGCTGTAGTTGCGAGCGTGGCGGCTGCGGCTGCGAATACTGCGACTGCGTCGTCGTTAGGGACTTCGCTTTCGAGGGGAGTAAGGGCAAGGGGGTCTGCGAGAGGGAGGACGGGGAAATGCCCTTGCTGTCGATCTGTACGTCTTCGTAGTCGTACGTGCCGAAGAGCTCCTGCTCCTGCGAGACAAAGGTGAGCTGGTGGCGCGAGCTGAAGAAGCCGCGGCTTCGGGTCCCTGTTTCGTGCGCGACTATCTCGTTTTCGATGGAACGGGGGAAGAAGATCTGTGCGATGTATCAAGGTTAGTCCCGATGAGAGATATGGGGGACGCACCACAAGCGTGATACCAGATGAGATGACAACGCCGAACCCGCCGGTTATCGCAAGGAACTCTGTTTTCACACAATAAATATTGGAACTAGGCCTTCCTATGCAATAGCGTAGGACACGTACCAGATCCGAACCTGTCACAAGAATGGGTCAGCACGTGTCAAAGAACCACCATCGGTATTACATACATCGTATCGTTTATGTGCTGGTGGGGCCGAACACCATCAACGGCCAAGATAAAGAGAGGTACCGCGAAGAGAAGGCGGAAAACGACGCGTATTGTCTGGAGTGGGAATGTGATTAGGGGACGAGGCGCCAAAAGACGTTACGTACATTGAGCTCGTGGAACTTGGTCAGCCGAATAATTGTATTCGTATCAACTCCTTCCTTTCTCTGAGGAACAATTAGCTATATGAAGATCGGGTCGCAATGCAGACTGACCAGTCCACCTAAGAAGGGCCGGAAGAGATGTCTGGAGGCAGAGTGAACACAGTAATTTGGCTCAAGGGGAGGAACACTCACAGGACAGGAAGGAACCACAACGTAAGCGAGAGGCTTCCCAGGCTACCAGCAAGAAACGTATACGCTTCGCACTTCGTTGACGGAATCAGTACGGAGCCTTCCAAAATCTGCACAGGGAATGACACCGCACCTTGAGAGGATCATGTCGCGTCAAGATAGTCACCAGTGGCATGTAAAGCATGGCAATGACTGAGCCCACGATCCACGTCTTGAAGTACAGACTCCGGAACCAATCCTTCTGCATTGGCCCTGCGTTGACAACGAAGAGCCAAAAGCAGAGTTCTGCGAAGTAGGGTTTACTTTGGTTCGTTCTCGGGGAGTGACGGACTAAATTGACGCCTTACCTTCAAGATGGGTAACCCTGAGAGCGGATGAGACAGTCATTTGCAGATATTCTGCAAAGGCGACTCACATTTCAAGTCCCCAAGCCCAAGAAAGGCACAAATATAAGGGCAAGATGGCGTTTTTGTGAGCGGGTGTCCAGAGTTGGTGGGGAGCTGGAACGACTGGAACGAGTGAGCGGGCGAAGAAAGGGGAAGGGCGGGATAGACGTACTCCCGTATAATGGGAGGACGACATATCCCTCCTTGTACTTGATGATACAGAAACCCACGGAATACCCAATTATCATTGGTACGCTCAGCAGGTACGAGTACTATAAAAGCCAATCAGACAAAAAGGGATACACGTCGTTGAAATGCGACGAACGGTCATCACACGCTTGAAGGTCCCTTGCGAGCCCTGGCTCCAGCTGATAGGAGGGGAATGAGCTCGGTATATCAATGCGAAGGGTGGGTACTCACCGCAAGCACTTGAAGCGGTCAAAACACCATAGGTGATAGATCAGAAAAATGCCGAGCTGTCGGGTCGTCGTCAAACGTGCTTTCCGCAATAGTACAGGAGCACTCACCAAAGACGAGAGCATAGACCAGACGAGAAGGGTAGGGGGCGTAGAATGAGACATAGCTCTGCGACGCCGCGGGTAGGGCCAACACCAAGGTTACACTATCAGGTCCGGGGGCTTGAAAGGGGGAGAAATTGAAAGAAGGGATAGATACATTCTTATGTAGAGCTTAAATTACAGTTTTTGTTCAGGACTCAGGACCATCACTGGAGCACATGGTGCATTCAGAACTGATACGGTTCTGTGCGCCAAAAGGTGAGCGTGAGAGGGAAATGGAAACGGCAGGGGTCAGATCAGCCGGAATGGAAGGGGACAGATATGATCGTTTTGATGGATCAGAGAACATGCATGAACGCTTATCCAGCTCGCTTGCTTGTTAGCTTCCTAGCAACGTATACTGTAATATCAATTTGATGGACCCGGACTGTACTTGCCAACCGGTTCATTCCTCTTTCCGAACCGGACACCCCGGCCCGGGATCCAGAGCGTCCGCCAAAATGAAACTTCCCGTCCTCCGTTCACACGACAGCTGTTATTGAAGACTTCAGAAACAAGCTAACGAACAAACTAACACGACTATGGACGAGCACCACCCCAACAACTCGATCACGCCGTCACCTGAGGACACAGATGACTTTATCCTTTCTTGTCGTTACGGGGACATCGACGACCTCAAGTCATACGTCGAGCGTTTCGGCACAGACTCCGTTGGTAATGCGCGTGACGAGAACGGAAACACCGTCCTACACATGGCTTCTGCCAACGGCCACACCGGTGAGTCTTGTGTTCGTCCAAAACGTCCCCGCGATTGAAATCGATCACCCGCTGATGCCCGGCTCGGAAGAGCGTTCGCAGAATTGCTCGATGTCCTCCTGCCCATCGTGCCGTCCACCCTTCTATCCGTGCAGAACCACGCAGGCTCGACAGCGCTGCACTGGGCTGCGCTTAACGCGCAGCTCGGCACTGCCCGTGCCCTCGTTGGCTTCCCCGCTGGCCCGGGCGCAGACTTGATCGACATTAAGAATTCCGCGGGCCGCTCGCCCCTCGGCGAGGCGGAGGCGGCTGGTTGGGACGAAGGTGCCAAGTGGATGGTCGAGGTGATGCGTCTGGACGACGCGGGCGCCGCAGTGGGTGAGGAAGAAGAAGAAGAAGCAGAGGCTCAGAAGGAAGTCCGGGACACCGACGGTCGGGTCACACACGCGTCCCTGCCCGCAGCTTTTGACATGCCCGATGGTAAGGGAGAACCAGCTTCGTCATGACGACTCGTAAGTCTTCTTATTCCGAAATAACGGCTGCTTACCATCTCTATCGTCTCCAGGTCTCATAGGACTACGCGTGTAGAATACTCAAACGCAAAATATTAAAGAGGTGGAAGTCGGGAGAAAAAGTCTACCTCGTTGTAACTCTTCGTACCGAATAGTAAACTCCCTTGCAGTTCTCACCCGCGCAGCCCGATCGGTTCCCTCGGACGGCGGTGCGTCTCTGATTCATTCAGAGTCCGTATCGGACTCAACAGAGTGCAATTCGATGTCCAAGAAGCTCGAGCGACTGGTAGTCGTTACACTGAAGGTAGTTCTAGCTCTAGGCGAAGGATGTCCCGCGGGTCGACGCAGGCACCTCGGCGCGTTCGGTCTGAGTTTGGTGTTCGATGCGCGGACCACAGGCGCTCGCTCTATGAACAAGCATATCACTGATCGACGCGGACGCGCCCGACGAGTGGCGTGAGTCCGACTCGGAAACCCCTGAACTGCATATACCCTTTCGTCTGCTCTCGTAAAGTTACATGTGGAACCGGAGAGCGCCACAGCGGCTGCACAAATTGTGGCTCGAGTTATCTAGTCCGAGGCCTTCAGTTCGTGTGCAGTATCACCGAGTACACGACCAAATGAAACCGAACTGAAGGGAGTTCTCGACTTGCTGAACTGCCACGCCGAATCTAGTCTATCGTTCTTCAAAATCACGACTGAAGCGCCGACGCGCTGATGGCTTGTGCGTGCACTTCCACTCAAGTATGGCTAGATCAGCCCCAGATCACCCAGCTGACTCTCTACACCCTTCTTATTGATCAGCGCAAATAAAATGAAGCATAGCTGTGCGCCATCGGGGACTATCGGAACATAGATACCCTTCAAGCAAGACGCTGAGTGCATATTTATAACCAGCAGCATAACGTTTGACGTCACGGACGCGGTGGCTAGATCACAGTACTGATAGAGCCCTTGGGAGACGTTGACATGTTTCAAGCAGGAAAGTGTCGCCCAGACCTTCTGCTTGACTCGGAAATATTCCGCCCACCAAAATATGCATCGTATTTTTGGGCTGAAGACGCACTGTCAGTTATTGGTGTTGGTGGCTGGGACTTAGGGTATCCGACTCTAACGTATCATAGGGATGGAGGGAAGGCACCCAACTCTTCATCTCGCGTCTGCAGTTCGCACCCACTCATCATCCGAGTCCGAGTCCAACTCGATCAAGTCGTCCCTTCTGAGAAGATCTTCCATGCCCGACATTCACAATGTGGGGGGACCATTAATAGCAAGATTAATAGTCACCATAATTCCACAGAACACACTTCGGATATCTACCTAGCCGAAAGACAGTTGCGGAGTTCGTGCGATCGTCACATTCAATGTACGAGGTCGTGTTCTATCATAATCAGCTCCACGTCCCAAATGAAATGAAGTACGCATCGGAGGAGTACTGTATCCTGAATGGACTAATACTTAAGAAAATTTCATCACCATAATTAGAAATATATTAAGTTATAGTTAAAATTTATGTTGATTCAAGAATATTAGTCATCACATTTTGGCCACGAACCCACGCCGGTGTTGGTCCACCTCCGTTGTTCACAAGGTACTTCGGGGCTCTATCGTATCGAGGCATGGATGCCCCTTGTTTTCCTATGATATTTGACGTGTAATGCTCAGTCCTAGCTGCGATGTTCGGACATGATGACTTTTTTGCCACACACCTGCCGGCGCTACGTCTGTCGCGGGCACTTGCTCAGGAATTCCCAAACACTAGAGCAGTGTGCCTGAACAACAGCTGGAATTCCGTGCTGGCGAACGAGGTCCGTCATTGTCTTCCTTTCCCGTCTCGCTCGTACCTGATCATCGTCATGTCGCACCTGTTGTAGCTCACCGAGGTGGAAACGCTGTTATCCGATGTCTTGCGTGGGGTCAGCATTCTGAGAAGTCATCTACGACCTTTCAACCGTCTTCCGCCCGAGCTCCTCGCCCACATCTTCGCATTTCTCGGAGGTGGTACCTACGTCGTCCCAGCTTCGCATGTGTGCCAGCGATGGAGGGATGTCGCGCTAGGCACGCCGGAGCTCTGGACCACCATCCGTCAAGATGACCATTTCTGCGCCGTCCAGTGTTTCATGGAGCGGTCGCAGCGTATGAAGCTCGACGTCTCCTTCCCGGTCTACATGCGCCAGGAAGGCATCAAGGGGTTCCAGGCCGCCTTCGCCCACCACGCCTCGCGCATCCGGCGCCTGCACGTGGACGTCAACGGCGACCGCGTTGACGATTTCTATCGCTCCCTCGCCGCGTGCGACCTCGTGATGCCGGCGCTCGAGCATTTCTCGATCATGATGTTCGAGTATGGGTTCCCCGACGACAGCCGCGTCGACGGTCCTCTCAGTTTCTTCGACGAGTCGGAATTCCTCACCGAACTGACCTTCAAAAGGGCGCTCCCGCTCCAGACCCACCTCTCGCCCTCCATCCGATCGCTGACTCTGGCGGACAGGGTCGTCGACCTGGACGAACTTCTCCACTGCCTCGCCGCCGCGCCAAACCTGGAGTACCTCGCGCTCCTGGATTCGGTGCCGCACACGTTCGACCCGAGCCGGAGACCCGTCGTCACGCTGGACAGGCTCAAGGAGTTCCATTGGTTCCAGGGCCGCGTCTTCGACAACGTGCTCGGGACCGTCAAGCTCTTCGAGCACCTCGTCCTCCCACGCCTCGACAGCCCCGAATTCGTGCTCCTACTGGATCCCACAAAATACGCCGTCGTGGACCTGTACATGCCCTGCCACCGCTCGACCACGCTCTTCCACACGATCACGGAGCTGTGTCTCGAGGCGACGCACTACTCGCCCGACAAGCCCGCGCGCAACAACATCGTCTTCCACGGCCTCCACAACCGCGAGACGCTTTTCAGCGTGCGCGTGCACCGCGCCTCGATCGAATCAGTCTGCGGCGGCGCGCCCACTAGCGTCGACGGCAGCTGCGTCGACGGCGGCGGCTGGGGCTGGGACGACGGCACGGGCGACGGGCTGCTCCTCGCGTCCTCCGTCCGCGTCGACCTTTCCCACCTCACGCACCTCACGCTCACCAGCGTGCACCCTTACCACTGGAACCGCTTCTTCCGCAGCTCCTGGGGCGGCTTCTTCCGCCGCATGCCCGCCGTCCGCGTCCTCCGCCTGTACGTGCTCCGCCCCGTCGACATCATCACCGCGCTCGCGAGCGCCGACGACACCTCCGCACCGCACCTCCCCGCCCTCCGCGTCCTGCATCTCTTTCGCTGTGGTGGGAACGGCAACGACGGCGCGAACGAAGTTCTCCTGCGCTTCCTCAAGCGCCGCGCGGATCTCGGCATCCCCATCGAGAGCATCGTCTGCTCTGCACCACCTGACGACGCCGACGGCGGGAATGGGAACAGGGGACCCGGTGCCGATGCCGACACCGACGCGCTCCTCACCCCCGGCGTGCTCTCCCTCGTCGACTCGGTCGAGTTTGGCCACCCCGGCAAATGGGCGGACCCGCCTGCATTCCCGCGACGCATGGGCGCGCTGCTCGAAGAGCACCTCAACTGATCGCGCCGTTTGCAAACCAAAAAAACTGTGATGCTTTCCCTGGATGGGGAGTGAGTGAGCGTTCCAACTCCATTTTCCAGTTTACTGCATCCGCATGACAGACATCGTTCCGAGATTGTTATACCATGTGCTGCCTCTGTCAACCCAGTACCAATTACAACTACAACAATACAAAAAACATAAATAATTTAAATAGGTGTCGCTGGATGTGTCTTATATCTCAGGAAATTTCTGTATTATGAAATCTTAGCATAAGGTGATATGTCGTTGCAGTTGCAAAAAACGTCCTTTGAAGTTTTCGGTATTATCCCTCGGATCTTCGGATCGGCCTCCCGGGACCCGGAACTTACTAGCTAGTCTCCGCGGGTTCGTTATCATACCGTCGCCCTGCGGTGCATAAAATCTATCTACTGTACAGTTCTAGTAGCTGTAGCTATTTAAATCTTCCTCATTTCATAGCGTAGACCTCAGTTTCATCGTTAGTGCGCGCAGACACTGAGGTAAGATATTCATACTTCGTATCGTTTCCCTAGTGACTACGTCTATTGTACAGACCTCGTCCGCCCGCACATTATATTCTCTTTTATCTAACTTATGATTATTCATGGGCGACCATACCTCTAAGATGTCTAGCCTGCCACATCGATTCAAGACTATTCGGTGCGTATTTCCTAGATGAACGCGCTCCAAGAATATCGACTCCTCTTGGCAATGATAACCTTATGGGGCGTCCCTCCTGTTTCCGTGCAGCAACGAGTGGCTCGAAGGCATCAAGGATAGAGTCCTTGATAGGGAGATATGTCAAAGGTACCTCGACTTGTTCCAGGGCGGGAAAGAGGTCCAAGGCGGGCTCCTGGCCTCCCAGCTGGAAGGAACGCGCAACATTGAGCGCCACCGGGGATGACACCTGAACCGTCTTCACTCGCCGGATATGATTGAAAAATCCACGCCATTGGACGTGGTCCACTTGTTGGGTGGACCGTGACGCATTCCAGTCCACGACGAGTTCCTCTACTGTGGACAGCGGCCCAGAAAGCATGATGCCAATCTCCTCCACCGAGACAGGCTGAGGGATAATTATTCTGAAAGGTCGAGCATGGCCGGATTTGGGACACGTCTCGGCAAAAAAAACCAAACGTCCAACCTGAGAAATCTAAGCGAACTGCAATAAATTGACATTCTGCGTCACGGATGAACTTGCAGAGATGTGGAACAAAGGAGTTATGGCCCGGGGATGCTGTGATATCGACGTCGAGATGTTGTAGAGATGGGGCAGCCAAACTACCCACGAGCACCTGCAAGTATGGGCCATGTCCCACAAGGATGAGATCCGTGAGCTTCGATAGTACTCCTGCGCAAGCAGGAGGTGGTGGGGGGTCCGGGAATGTGTTCAAGTTGGGGGTCGCCCCAGGAATCGTCTTCAACTCGAGGCGACGTAGGCAAGACATGCGCTGCAAATTTGCAATGAGCGAAGCTTCTGGCAGCGCACCGTACATAATCCTGAGAGTCAAAGCGAGTTCGACGAGGCCCGTTGCGGATGATAATATCGGGGATAAGCATATCGGCACAACTCTCCGCAACGTGAGCAGTCGCAGAGATGGGGCGGACCCCGAAAGAAACGTGGTGGGTAGAATCGGTTTAGGATGACTGTAAGGGAAACAAATTTCGAGCCTTTCCAGCTTGGGAAAAGGGTGTCTCAGCGCCTTGAGGAGTCTGGCGAAACACGGTCTTTGAACAACAATTCCACACACACGACTACGGAGCTTGATGGCGGCAAGTGCGAGACGTTCTTCCTTGTCCGTCCATGGACCAGTGCGATAGTCGACCAAAATCGGAAAGGGGGGGAGTCTTCTCAACACGGGATCCGTCGGAGACCTGCGTGGAGTAAACAGCAGGTGCACCTGTAAACGGGAGGACGACAAAAGCACAATATGTCGCCAATTTCTGCACACATGTGCGAGCTTGAACCACCCATCTCTACTGTTCCAGAGCTTTTCATAATCGGGCTGGTATTCATGGAGCTGTCGGTAAGCATCGAATATCTCCAAGAGGACATCCCCTGGGAGTTTATCGTTATTGGTTGTCACCCTAGGTGCGGATTAGATTATAAGCTGCGCGTCCCCGGAGCAGACACCGAAGAACAGAACATACCGGTTTCTGAGGAGGGCTCTAGCGGAAGAACGAGTGAACATCGTAAGTCGTAGGGATTTCATCGAGTCAGATATTCTCAAAGCCACCTGTCAGTGCAGTGATTATCATGGCAAAGAATTCCCACGGCTAGGGCACCGCCGTTTCGACCATTATGCACACCTAACCTAGTATACAGTGCGCGAAACGTATCACATTTATTTATCGTATCATTTGTTACAAAACGAGAGAAACATTCAAGTTGTGATATACTTTACGTGTGTGTGGTAGCGGCAGCGTCTGTTGTCTCTGGCGCTGGGGCACTGGCGACTCCGTCGAGTTTGGCCACCCCGGCAAATGGGCGGACCCGCCTGCATTCCCGCGACGCATGGGCGCGCTGCTCGAAGAGCACCTCAACTGATCGCGCTCGAACCAGCTACCGTTTGCAACCAAAAAAACTGTGATGCTTTCCCTGGATGGGGAGTGAGTGACCGTTCCAACTCTATTTTCCAATTTTACTGACAGACATCGTTCCGGGATTGGCATATTATACCTGCCTCGAAAATTTACACTCTAGTGTGTCATGTAATAACCGTACCAATTACGACTACAATACGAAAAACATAAGGAATTTAAATAGGTGTACTGTATTACGAAATCTTAGCATAAGGCGATTTGCTCACACCACACACATTTGATGACTGGTTTTAACCTTCCTCTCGACCTCAGTTTCTGCATAGTTAGTGCGCGCAGACACTGAGGTAAGATATTCATACATCGTATCGTACATATTCGCCCTGGTGGCTACGTCTATTGTACAGACTTCGCCCACCCGCACGTTATATTCTCTTTTATCTATATTATCAACACGACCATATCTGCAAGATGTCTAACGTGCCACATCAATTCAAGACAAGATGAACGCGCTCCAAGAGTGCCAATACAGACTCCTGTTGGTAATGATAACCTTATGGGGCGTCCCTCCTGTTTCCGTGCAGCAACGAGCGGCTCGAAGGCATCAAGGATAGAGCCCTTGATAGGGTCCTCTGATACGGTTGGTGGAAGATATGATGTCAAAGGCACCTCGACTTGTTCCAGGGCGGGAAAGAGATCTAGAGCGGGCTCCTGGCCGCCCAGCTGGAAGGAACGCGCAACATTGAGCGCCAAATGGTGTGACACCTGAACCGTCTTCACTCGCCGGATATGATTGAAAAATCCACGCCATTGGACGTGGTCCATTTGCTGGGTGGACCGTGACGGCTGCCAGTCCACGACGAGTTCCTCTACTGTGGACAATGGCCCAGAGAGCATGATGCCAATCTCCTCCAACGAGACAGGCTGAGGAATAACTATTCTGAAAGGTCGAGCATGGCCGGATTTGGGACACGTCTCGGCAAAAAAACTAAACGTCCGATCTAAGAAATATAAGCGAACTGCAATGAATTGACATCTTGCGTCACAGATGAGCTTGCAGAGACGTGGAACAATGGAGATATGGCCCGGTGGCTCTGTGATTTCAACGTCGAGATGTTGTAGAGATGGGGGAGCCAAACTATCCACGAGCACCTGCAAGTATGAGTCATGTCCCACAAGGATGAGGTCCGTGAGCCTCGATAGTGCTCCTGCGCAAGCAGGAGGTGGTGGGGGTTCTGGGACTGTGTTCAAGTTGGGGGCCGCCCCATTAATCGCCTTCAACTCGAGGCGACGTAGGCAAGACATGCGCTGCAAATTCGCAATGAGCAAAGCTTCTGGCAGTGCGCCGTACGCAATCTTGAGAGTCAAAGCGAGTTCGACGAGGCCCGTTGCGGATGACAATAGCGGGGATAAGCATTCCAGCACAACTCCCCGCAACGTGAGCCGTCGCAGAGATGGGGCGGACCCCGAAAGAAACGTGGTGGGTAGAATCGGTTCAAGACGGTGAGAGAGACAAATTTCGAGCCTTTCCAGCTTGGGAAAAGGGTGCCCTAGCGCCTTGAGGAGTTTTATGAAACATGGATTTTGAACAACAATTCCACGCATACGACTACGGTACTTGATAGCAGCAAGTGCGAGACATTCCTTTTCTATCCACGGACCAGTGCGATAGTCGACTAAAATCGGAAAGGGGGGGAGTCTTCTCAACACGGGATCCGTCGGAGACCTGCGTGGAGTAAACAGCAGGTGCACCTGTAAACGGGAGGACGACAAAAGCACAATATGTCGCCAATTTCTGCACACATGTGCGAGCTTGAACCACCCATCTCTACTGTTCCAGAGCTTTTCATAATCGGGCTGGTATTCATGGAGTTGTCGGTAAGCATCGAATATCTCCAAGAGGACATCCCCTGGGAGTTTATCGTTATTGGTTGTCACCCTAGGTGTGCATTAGATTATAAAAACCACTGCTGCGCGCAGACACCGAAGAACAGGACATACCGGTTTCTGAGGGCTCTAGCGGAAGAACGAGTGAGCATCGTAAGTCGTAGGGGTTAAATCGTAGGGATTGACTCGCATGCATTTATTTAGGGCCCGTCGAGTCAGATATTCTAGCCACCAGTGCAGTGACTATCATGGCAAAGAATTCCCACGGCTACGGCAGATGACATGCACACCTATACAGTACGCGAAACGTATCACATTTATTTATCGTATCATTTGTTACAAAACGAGAGAAACATTCAAGTTGTGATATACTTTACGTGTGTATGGTAGCGCCTGACGGCAGCGTCTGTTGCCTCTGGCGCTGGGGCACTGGCAGTTGGGACGCCGTCATAGAACGACCCTTCCAACCTGTCCCAGCAGGGAGGACGATCTGCCCATTGCGGTCAACCGCCGCGGACACAGCGATGGCGACGTTCTCCACGCCAAGCGCGCTCGCCGTCCGCATGCGCCGACGTTTTGCCGAGCCCTCCGGCGTCTGTGTCCTTACTTGCCGTTTATTGCTGGCGCTCTTTCCGAGATGCGGGGCGGAGCGGCGGGTACGCGGGCGGCGGTGGGGTGCAGGCGTCGGAGACTCGCTTGGCGAAAGCACGGCCGACTTGACCGCGCAGTGGGTGTTGGGCTCTCCGGATGGCTTCCGCTTGCGGTATGGACTTGGAAGGGGGGTTTCTCGGGATTCCATAACGGGGGTCCGACTAGGCGGCTCGAGATCTCGCTGGAATGCGTTCGCGACTTGTAGCGCCGTCATCGAAGCCAGGACGGTCGGCGTGGAAGGAGGATTCGGATGATCGACGACCTCCAGGACAGGCAAGGAAGTTGTGATATCACGTAAGGGAAGGCGACATTCCGTCTTCCACCTTGAACGAAGCAGCAGAATTCACCTTATCCCCGATTGCACGCGCAGATTTGCTTGACTCGGTTTGTTCAGTGCTGTCATCTGGGACAGGTCCTGTCACTCTCTCGGCACACTCGAGTTCAGAAGGACGAGATAAAAGCTGGTCCCCCAGCTGGATGAGAGAGCGTTGGTTGTCGACCGGGGCCAATGCCTGCGTGGACACCGGAGAGACTATTGTCTCCATCTGCGAGGGTGTTAAAAACTTTGGAGCCGGTAACTTCGGGGATGTGTTAAACTCATAGGTCGATTCAGTCGGGGATGAACTCACCTTCTCTACTGGAGGTGGCGGCGGCGTAAAAGGGTCATTCCCTTTTGCCAGTGACGTTTCCACGTCGGTCAAGCTCCGGTTTGACCGACGCCAGTTGTTAGTTAGGGACGCAGGAGAGTCGCACTGACGCCCAAAGAATCGCTGATGCACGCTCTTCGGCGTGAATGGAGTATGCGACAATGAGGGAGGGGTCGCCAAATACTCACGCAAGCGAGGCTCCCATGTTAACGTCCTCACACGCGCTGCCGGTGGGCGGTACTTTTCGGCAAGGGTTCTCTCAAGAAATGGCCAGGGCGGACTTTAATCTCCTTGCGCATGCTGCAAAGACCGCCGCGTTAGAATCAGGGCAGGAAAAAAAGAAAGTGGGCAACGTACCTTCCGTCGGCCCTCTGGCTCGCGGGCACCATCATTTTACCCTCAGGCGTTAAAACCATCCCTGCGAGAGCAACATCAGCGGAACCAACGCTGCCCGCGGCCACGGCCCGGTCTGGCTCTGGTTCGAGTGGCGGTCTCCCGGGGAGGAATCCAGGCGAGAGAACCTGCTTATCAAATACTCCACCTCCATTTTCGTCATGCTGCATGGCGCTCTTCCAAAACGCACAGGTTCCGTCTACCTTTGCCGGGTCAGGCGGCGCGGCAGAGTCCCCGAGGTGACAGCGCGCGGAGCGAACTTGGATACCGTCCGACTTGTATCGTCTGCGTCCGCTGTAGGATCTTTCTGACGAGGACGAACGAAGGCCATCGGCTTGGCTTTCGTCGGTTTCTGGATTGGAGGTGGTGCTATTGACGTTCGTGATGGAGCCGTGATCGAGGTCGGGGCCGGATATCGCATCAGGGGGTTTGGTTTCATGGTCTTTAGCAGGAGGCGCAGAAAGAGGGATTGGGGTGGAAGCTGATTTGTTCGCGTTATACAGATCTCGCATTGAGATAGTGACGAAAGACGGCGTAGAGCCATGGCTGAGAGATGCTGCGACCTCATCGGTGCCCGATAAATCTGAATTAGGGGGGCTGGCACCTGTGTAGTTAGAGCGCTTTACGGCCCTTGTAACAATAGACGACGCCGTAGGGTGAAAAAGGTGGCGTTCAACAGGAGTTCTAAGGACATCGGAAGATCGTTCGTGCTTGGAGAGCTCTGTAGCACTGCAAGGAGGGCGCGAACAAGCGTCCGTGCTAGGCCCATGTGCAGGAAGAGTGGGTTCAAAACAGTGTGTCCTTTTCGCTGGCGGAAAGAGGGTAGACGGGTTGCCCAAGCGGTACCAAAGCGGGCTCTGGAGGAGCCGAGGTTTCCCGAGAGCGAGGGGGAGTGATCAACGCGACGCTAGAGAGGTTTTCAGACCAAAATTAGCCTCTTTCGATGCGACGGGATCGAGGCCTTCTGAGGTACTAAGTATGCTGTCGGCCAAAACTTTGAGTGGGATGCGCTGGGAGATATGGGCCGCCGTTGTTGGAGCTGGGTCCGAGGTAACGCTGTTGTCCATCCAATACTTGTGTACACAAAGGAGGACGTCCTGGAGGAAGGTGGAAAGGGCGGCTTTCGGAGTATAATGCCAGCAGATAAAGAGTGCAGTACAGAAGCGTTCAATGAGCGTAGAGAGAGAGCGGCGAGAGAGAAAGGTAGCGGCGAAGAGAAATGAGAGAGCCATAACCACCATAGCTTCTACAAGCTGGTACAGAAGTTGAGCGCATATAATCAACCAGATAGATGTTTGAGGATAATTCAACCCGAGCTTTTCTGTGAACGACATATAGGCAAGCACATCCGAGTCGGTTTCGTAGTTGGGAGTGGAAAAGACCAAGTATTGCGAAGACTCGCCGGAATCACTACTGTCTCTCGAGTAGTTGTTGTCTAGTAGCAAGGGTCTTTCTGAAGAAGGGACAAACGCTCGCTCAGGCGCATAAGTTGCTGAGATAAAATTGAACCTGGGGAGGTAGAGGGATCTATGCAAGCTCGAAGGCAGAAACGGTATGCCAATAGCAATAATAAAGGCAAGAATGAAGGGTAACATGGCGAGTTGATGAGAAGGAGCGGTGTATGTCAGCCGCGAATACAAACTTTGTTTGGCTTAGACCAAACAACGGGGACGCGTCTCGTTTCCGTGGCACGTGCCCGGTCTTATTGTCAAGAACAACAAAAACACAAGGACCCATACACGTACATAGGCCTTCCTTTCGGTTGTTATTGACGGGATAACTGATGGCAGCATCCTTGTTCTTGTGCCAGCTGGAAGTTGACTCTATTGTTCTATTTTCATGCAGTAGCGCCCTCTTGGCGACGGCTCGGAGTGTCGCTGGCTCGTATAAGTACCGGAGTTGCTTTCACTGGCTTCCACAGCCTCTCTTCCTGTGTTTCCCGGCTTGTGGCGTCGTGGATCGACCTCACAGCTATCCTACCCTCCTCTCTCTTAAGTTCCTCTATTTCTGCCTGCTCCTCTCTACGACCAACTGCAATCAAGACTAGGTGTGTTTTACACCATACTGCCTCCGCCGCGCTCTTACAATTGTGTTCCTTCGTCACGACTGCAGATACGAATCCTATATTACCATTAATCAACATTATGTATCACGACCAACAAGACGCTAGCACCTCTGCTCTTCTGAGGCCCCTCGGCATCGACGTTGCTACTCTGGGTCAACCAGATGCTGGCCCCAGGTCATCTTCGAACGAAGAAGATGCATATCGCCACCGGGACGAAGACCAAGGCGCCGGCACCTTTCAGGTTCCTGTACCAGGCGGCGCGTCGATCTTGATGAAAGACTCTGCCGGAACTTCTATGACCTTGAACCTAGGTATTGACCCGAGCTCTGGGACACCCATTCTGTCTGGACGAGCAATCGATGCCCACGGATGTGTTCTCGATGTCCATCCCTGTAGTTGCAACGATCCGGTTTCCCTGCGCCATAATTTCCCAGGAACCCCCGAGCATTCCCGTGGTGGAAGCGCATCTCCGAGATCACAGTCACTTGTACCCATCTCCAAAGTCACCATTTGGCGCGCATCGGCGACCAGCAACCACCCTGACGCCCCTGGTCGTGGTGCAGACACTAATGACGGCCCCACCCTCGCCCTCTCATCCCGACCCTCAGGGGGGCGAATCCTCGGCGCCAGTTCCAGAGACGTCCGTTGAGGCTCTGAGAAGCCCCTTCACTCCGACTCCTGCTTCTATGCTGCAGCGTTCTCAGAGCCCTGGAAGCGACACCCACGACACGTTTTATACACCACCAATAGGCCCCTGAAGACACCTCAAACCCTTCCAACACGATCCCACCTCTTCCGTCCTCGCCCAATGCGCCATCGTTTCCCCGCAAAGTGAGGCTGAACACTATCCCCGAGCAAATCCTATTTGGTTCCGATTCGGGTTCTCCACTCGTTCAGTCGCCCACGTCTGACGGTGGATGTTCGGATATCTCGCGGCCTAGTGCCCTCGGTCCTCTGCCCTCACTTCCTAGTTCACCTGCTTACACTGCCTCGGAGCGCAGCACCCAGACCGTGGTCCCGCACTCTCATCCCGCGCGCGATGTTCAACTAGACCTCGAAGAGCAGCTGAACGCAGAGTCCACTACTGATGGTCCTCTTCTGCATGGTAACGCATTCTCCCGAGGAAGTAGGGCATATACTGCAGATTCAGACCTTGGTCCTGAGGAAGGTCTCATCCACCCCGGCAATGTCCCCACCCTGGGTCATGACGGACTTACAATAGCTGACGTTCACGCCGTCAGTCGCCGGGGGAGCGTAGTCGATTCAGCCTCAGATCTCTACACCGATCGCGTTATAGCAGCTCCAGTACCATCAATGCCCATAGCCATTGAGCTAGACGGCCAAGAATTGCGGTATAACTTGGCGACGCAGCCCTGTTTCGATCCCATAGAGGTATACATTCGCTTCCCGAACATTGTTACCCCAACTAACGGACACCTATAGGAACCCACGAACCCACCCGTGAGACGCACAGGTAATTTCGAAGGGAAATGGATCGCGAATATACACCAGGACAGGATGGCGCTCACACTCGACCTCACCCTTGACGGACTTGGCATGCATAACCTGTCTCTATCCGTACCTCCCCGCGTCCCCTCGTCGAACCAAGCCCCCACACCAGAGGTTCGACAGGAATCTGCCCGACTCTGGGAACAACCCGTGGCCGTAGAAAGAGCGTATCATTGGGAGGTCGCGAGCGAGTCGTCGCACTCCGTTGGGACAATTGGGAGCAGCCCGTCTACCGCACCGCCCTTGAGCGACCTCCCGCTGACGCCGATCCCCGAGCTTCTCCACACGCCTACGGGTCACGGCATGCCCATCACCGGCGCCGGCGCACCGGAACGCCCATCCCCGCACACTTCCGCATTCCTCAGCGACCGGCGGCACCCGCAGTCCAAGCTCCCGGGCCCGCTCGACAAGTAGCCCCATCAGTCGAGCTGCTCGCGCAGTGGCGAGAGCCACGTGAGCATGATCCGCAGCGTACGTATCTCCGCGCGCCACCGCAATCCGCTTCCTGACCCCGCACACGAGCAGTCCATGCGCCAAATCGCCCGCCAATGGCAGAACATCACCGTGATGCCCGACGGTGTCGCGCTGAGCGTCATCGACGACGACCTCGCGATGCTCTACCACGCGCTCGCGGATCTCGTGCCCGTCATCACGCTCACGTGGCCTCCGGTACGGCAGTCGTCGCTTAATACCGAGGGCGGGCAGCCGCTCCCGGCAGAGTTCGAGCTGCACCTGCAGCATATGAGCGACGCGGAACGCAAGTGGTACCTCAAGCAACACGAGTTCACTACCTCTCTCCAGCGGTAGGCGCCCTTTTATTGTTTTTTTTGTTTTTTTTTTTTTGGCTGACCACGCATGGATACAGGAACTTGTCACGCCTTGCGCTTCTTGCACAGCGTGTACGCGAAGACCCGGACGCCGCGTACAGGGGCAACGTCCACGAACGCATCTCGCAGTTCGTGGCCAAGTTCGAGGATATCGCCCTGCGTCTCAAGGTACGCATATAATACCTCCTTCCTTCTGACGCTGCATACCTAAACGCGCTCCTTCAGCTCGCTCACCACATCCGGATCGAACAAAAGTACCGCGTGCGCGTGCGTCATACTGCGCGGCGTGCCGTCGCTTCGCCAGAGCAGGTGGCAGCGCACGAATACAACAAGGGCCGTCTCGTCAAAGTCCGGGGAGAAATCGAAGAGATCAAGCGCACGCTACTCGCCTTATGCGACCCTCGGCCACGACCGTTTGTGATGACTCAGAAGATACCTCTTTCCTCACGATATATTTACGATACTCACGACGTACCAAACTCGTCTCTTGGGTTTGTGTGCCACGCAAACCACAATCATTGTAGTATAGCTCTTGCATATCCTTAGTCGAAGTAACAAATCTGACAGTGCACTAATTCTCCGAAAATGCTCACGAGTCGCAAGACAGCCCCGGGCCGTCAGAGAGGGCGTGTCGACGCACAACGATTGGAAGAACATCGAAAAGAGGGATCCTCCCCCAATTTGAAGCCCATAGACGATAGTCTGAGTGAGTGTGACTATCCAGGGTAAAAGTCGTTGTGGGCCTGTACTAGTCCAGTTCATTACTCCCTTATCATGCAGTGAGTTACGAACGCCACCCCGTGCCAAGGGGGCACACAAGTGCCCCATACCAGGCAGACGACGATTCCGAGGGTACACCTGGCACCTCCGCATGTAGTTGTATGAGAGTCCAACAGCCCTCGCGTGAAACGACGATTCAGACTCCAGCGTCAGGTAACGATCATTACAACGAATTATATTTATAGAAGTGGTACAGTAGTGTGATACGCCGACAGGAACAACCGGGTTACGAAGGCGCGTGTACATGTACAAAAGAGTGGCAATGAATAGAGAGAATTATCCCCACCACGAAACACACAGAGAGCGAAGTAGGAGACCCGATCAGAGGCCGAGACTCGGAGTGACGTTGGCGACATCTGGGAGGAAGCCGGTACCAATAGCGTTCTTGAACATATCAGTGGGATTGCCGCCGGACTTGTCGTCCGGTTTGTAATCCTTGTTGTCGTACGACTTGTGATCCATCCCGTAGTAATCCGCCTTGCGATCCTTGTCGCCCTCCGACTTGTGGTCCTTGGCGTCGTTTGGCACGTAATCCTTGCCCTTGTCATTGTCCGACTTGTGATCCTTATTGTCGTCTGACTTGTGGTCGTTATTGACGTCCGACTTGTGATCCTTGCCGTCGTCCGACTTGTGGTTCTGGTCGTTATCCGACTTGTAGTCCTTGTTGTCGTCCGGTTTGACGTCCTTCGCCTTGTCGTCGACTGACTTGTGGTCCTTATCGTCGACCGGTTTGACATCCTTCGCCTTGTCGTCGTCCGACTTGTGATCCTTATTGTCGTCCGGCTTGACGTCCTTCGCCTTGTCGTCGTCCGACTTGTGGTCCTTGCCGTCGTCCGACTTGTGGCTCTGGTCGCTATCCGACTTGTAGTCCTTATTGTCGTCCGGCTTGATGTCCTTCGCCTTGTCGTCGTCCGACTTGTGATCCTTGTTGTCGTCCGGCTTGACGTCCTTCGCCTTATTGTCGTCGGACTTGTGATCCTTATCGTCAGACTTGGAATCCTTGTATTCGTCGGACTTGGGATCCTTTCCCATGTCGCTCGACGGGTCGGGATACTTCTTATCTTCAGGGTAAGGCTGAGGCTTCTCCTCGGAGTACTTCACGTCCTCGGGGGAAGGTTTAGGATACGGCTTCTCTTCAGGGTACTTCTTCTCCTCGCTGGCGGGATACGGCTGGTTCGCCTCAGGATACTGCTTGTTCTCCTCAGGGTTGGGATACGGCTTATCCTCTCCGAGAGCGTACGCCCTGTACTTGTGGTCATAATGCTTGGAATAAGGTCTGTCCTGGGAGTACTTGTGATGGGGCGAGTAAGAGTGAGGGTAGTATTTGCCAGGGTGGCGGGACTTCGGTTCGTCATAGTAGTCAGGTTGCGGCCCCATAGGTACCGCGGCCGCGGAGATGACCAGACCGGCGATGACGTAGACGAGCAAAGCAGAAAAACGCGAAAGCATGATGGAAAGCAAGACTAGCAATGAGAAGAAAGTGGGAGAACCGTCGCAGGAGAACCGCTGGGGACTGATGAACCGGAGAGGTTGAACGCCCACTTTTATACGTCTTGACGTTCGGATTCCTGTACCCATTTGGGCGCAACGAAACACGAGACGTCAGCCAAGATTCCAAAGTGAAACACAGTGAAAGTATGGCGCGACTGGCGCGACTAGCGCACGCCAGAGTTTAGTGTCAAAATTCCAGTTGATCTAGATCCAGTCACGCCATTAGTAGAATCTGTTGCCAGGCAGCTCTCGTACAGTAATAGGATCGAGGCGAGGTCATCGCGAGCGGTTCCCCGAGGAAATTCAATGAAGGGCCAGGTAAGCATCACTATGTACAATTACCGAGCGCGGGTGGGCGGGAAACTTGGGTAAAAAGTATGCTCCTGGTGATAAGTGCACGTGAGAAGAGAGTCACGTGCCGCCTCGTCTGAACGCGACTAACGGCAACAGTTCTAGCTTTTCAAGTGTGTTCCGGTATCAGGTCCCTACTGACATTTTCTACGTCACCCATTCACCAGCACTACCTGGTACTAGTCGACGTCGCATCCTACAGCTACGATCGTCAATCATCGGAACTGCATTCGGCGCCCGCGTTTATCGGGTCGCACCTTCGCCCCCGAACTCCGCAAGCAACATCCTACACCGTTTCGACCAAGTGTTGGTCGGAGCTCGCGTTCGTAACTCACGACAATCAGGTCGTCGTCCGCCTCACTCCACTGAATATGCCCTCATACCCGCTTCCTTCCAGACTTGTCAGCACTAGCCTCCGGTACATGCGATGGAGATGAGAGGGACGCGATAGCCGGGGTTGAAGGCATGGAGCGCCAAACGGGGAGGCGAAGGTGCCGCATCCAGGAGGCGATGACGACGAGCGACAAGTAAGATGATGCGGGGAGGGCTAGCGGGCGATGATAGCCAAGCCGCAGGGGGGGGCGAAGGACCAAGTAGTGAGCGAAGGACCTAGCAACGAGAGTGAGGAGGGAGTGGAGAGGCGAGGGTGGGGGTGGCAGAGATGAAGCCGAGTGTAAGTTAGAGTGCAGGACAAGACCGTTGAAGTTAAGTTAAGCTGTAAGTGACAGGCGGGAGGAAGGGAGTGTCGACAAGAGTGAAGAAGAAGCAGAGGAAAGGAGTGCGAAAAGTGCGGGCAACGAAGTCTAATTTTAGCTTACGAAGCGAGCACGAGCATCGAACTATGTGAGCTAGGAGGTGAGTTCGAGTTAGCGGCGAGCGGGCGACAAGCCATGTTACGGTACGCGAGAGGCGGGGATGGGTGTGAGAGCACGATAGATAGAGCTATGTTGTGGCGTCTCAAGGAGCTACAGCGAATCCGATGCGAAAGTAAGGGTCCGAAGGACGATAACAAGCAAGGCGAAGGAGCGAGGGCACAGAGGTCAGCTGTGGCGTATCGGAGGCGAGTGCGAGGAACGGGCATCGCACCGGCAGACACCAACTGCCAACCGGGAAGTCGAGATAGGCACTGGCAGGTTTTTCACGAGGACGGTCTCACCTGGGGTATCAGGGATTATAAATGGCCGAGTGATGTTCCACTTGGCTGTCCGCTTCCACTTCCCTGTAATGTGCGTAGGGACCACAAGGGCCTCGCCACTCCCCTCGAGCGAAGTCGCGAAGTCACTGCGCGAGAGGTCTTATAAGAGTGAGTGCAACCACGGAACCATGGGAACCACCCGTGGCGGTGGAAAAGTTTGGGTGCAGGTCACTGGGAGGTCGTAAGCGTAGTCGTCGCAGTCCGTCCTGCCAGTGACACTTAGTCCGAGTTTTCCGAGCCGCACCACTTCCGGTACCGGAACGGCCATCCCCACGCGCATTCTGCGCTCCTCAGCGAGGCAGTACTCTCGGACCAAGCTCCCGGGCCTGGTGGACCAACCCTCGAGCGGCTCGCACAAGGGCAACACCACTGGTACCGCGTTTCCGGGCCACTACATCATCCCCTCCTCTGCCGTGGTACACGCGGCGCTGACCCGCACACGAGCATACCCTGCGCAGCCTCGAATAGCAGAACGTCACGACGACTCGGATGCCTGACGGTTGTGCTGCACGTCATCGACGACGCCTGTGCGACGCTCTACTATGTGCTTGCGGATCTTACACTCGCCGTCACACTCGAGTCCGCCCCCGTCTCCGTAGCAGAGTTTCAGCTGCAACTGTAGCGCATGAACGATGCGGAGCGCAAAGTGGTACCTCAAGCAACATGGGTTCACCATCTCCGTTGTATTCGCTATTTTCGTCACTCTTCCCCCCTCCTTATTTATATATTACCTCCGACGCCGCGCACGTTGCGTGCTCAGATGCGCTCCCACACGCAGACCATGTCAATGCACAAGGAGTGGTAAGAATATTGAAAGGACGTTCCCAATGTCCCCGCCTTGTGCGCCCCTCTACTAGTTCCAGAGAGCCATGAGTATGATACGACCCACCCAGAGCTCGCGGCTCAGACTGGAATAAACGGTCAGCTCTTCGCCCATTCTGTAGTAAGTTATGAACGCTATCCCGCGCGAAAGCGACTGACAAATATACCAATCGGACAACGATACGGATCACACCGAGGGTACACCCGTGCCTGCGCGTACGAACCAGAGTTGTGCGTGAATCCAATTGAAGATATTAACCCTCATGTCTAAACGACGATTCAGACTCCAAGCGACATCTAAATCTGAAATAGAAGATTATGACGAATTATATTTGTAGAAAAGTATGATACGGTAGGAACTCTCGCGTTACAAAGGCGCGCGCGTGTACAAAAGAGTGGCAATGAATAGAGAGAATTGTCCTCATCACGAAGCACAGAGAGTATGAAGTAGGATCAGAGATTGATGTTCGGTGCACCCAATGGCAATGGCGCCATACTGGTGTTGTCGAGTTATTCAGCAAAAAGGACGGAAGGGGGAGAATAATAATACGCACAAACTGGGCATTTTCGCAGCACACGGTTTGCGCGGTGCAGGATTTGCCACCAGTAAGTAGAATAATAAGGGGAGCAGTTTGTATGGGCATTGCCGGTAATATCTAAAAAGGAGAAGAGGCCTCCTGATTTCTCGACCTAAAGAGGTAGATCAGCAACATATTGATACAGCTGATTGTGTCTTACGCTATCGATCGAGTCGCAGCAGTGTTGGTCTTCCACTGCGCACTGGCCAGACTTGCGATCCTTGCCGTCTGACTTGCGATCCTTGTAGTCGTTCGACTTGCGAATCTTTCCCTTGTCGTCGCTCGACAGATCGGAATACTTCTTGTCTTCAGGGTGAGGCTTCTCCTCAGGAAGCTTCTTGTCCCTTGGGTACTTCTTCTCGGAATACTTCTTCTCCTCAGGATATGGCTTGGAATACGGCTTATCCTCGCCGAGAGCGTATGCCTTGTACGTGTGATCATAAGGCTTGGAGTAAGGCTTATCTTGAGCGTACTTGGGATGAGGCGAGTAAGATTGAGGACCGTAGGCGCCAGGGGAGCGGGACTTCGGTTCGTCGTTGTAGTCAGCCGACTGTCCCATAGGTGTTGCGGCCGCGGAGATGACCAGACCGGCGACGACGTAGACGAGCAAGGCAGAGAAATGGGACAGCATGATGGAAAGCAAGACTAGCAATGAGAGGTTGGCGCACGAACAGGAGGAGAACCGCTGGGCACTGATGAACTGGAGCGGTGGAACGCCCACTTTTATACGTCTTGACGTTCAAATTCCTTTCCCCATCTTTGGCGTTATAAAACACGAGACGTTAGCCAAGATTCCAAAGTGAAACACAGTGAAGTCGTCACCGTGAACAAGATGAATCGCCATGAGAGAATTAAGAGAATCACGCTCCCAGAAAGGAAAGGTGCCAAAGTCGCCATGAGACGGGTACTCGACTGGCATTTAAACTCAGACATTAGTACTTTTATAGTAAGTCAGCAACCGTCCTTGACTAGCAAAAGGTTTATTCAAGAATTTAGCTAATAGATTACAAGATCTCTTTGTCTAAGTCACTCGGAAGGTGCCGCAAAAGGGGGTGGGCAGTGGGGTACGGCGCGCAAGCGGGTTGACAGCGGCGTGAAGTAGTATGCGGACGGGGGCGCTGAAAGCACCTCCTACTCCCCCTCCATGCCCAAAGGGGAGCGGCGAACTCTGCCCCTTTTCACTCCCGTTTGCACGCAAAGGGAGGTTGCAGAAGCGGGAGGATCTACCTTTTCTGCACTATTTGCGAAAGCGCGGAAAAAACGGCGTAGGGACGCAGTGCGACGAACGAGCGAGGGACGAGCCGATTGTGGAGCGCGAGTGACGAAGCCGAAATGCGTACACAATGGGCGACCATCAGGAGAGTGGGCACGACGGGACTGGGTATGCTGAGGGTGCGGGACGTCGAGGGGGGAAAGCGGAGGGAGGCGGAGGAGCCACCGTCCCACGGTGGGAGAGGTAATTGTGAGTGTGCGGACGCAAGGCGAGCGTGATGAGTGAGTACGTGAGTGCCGGAAATGAGGGGCAGAGGGAGCTAGCGAGAGCGATCTGCGACACGCGAGTACAGAGGGGGGTGACAGAAGACGCCGAGAGAATGTAGCGCTCTCACCCGCGGTTTTTGGGCCCCGGATGTGAGCGGCGAGACTGTTGAGGGACGTCGAGTGACATCAAGCTGGGTGGCCAGGGAACGCATTCGCTACCTTGCACATGTCGTCTCGGCTATGACCCCGCCTGTACTAATGACTGGTGGGAGCAACAAGGGCGCCTAGACGAGGGAGAAAGAAGGGGGCAAAGCTGCAGCACTTGAGGTGATGATGTCGGAAGCGACGACCGACGAGTATGAGGATGGAGACGACAGGGAGAACCCAGAGAGGAGATGAGAGGAGAGGCGGCCCGATGTTCAACGGGAGTCTGTAACGAGGTCTGTGACATCCAATGTGCGCCACCCGTGGCGGCAGAAAGGTCGGATCACTAGGAGGTTGCAAGGAGTCGCCCGAGTCGCAGTCCGTCGTGACATTCAGAAGAGACCACCTCCCGCCGACGCCGATCCCCGAACCCCTCCATACGCCGAGCCACAGCGCCTATTACTGGCGCAGCGCCCATCCCCACATGCTTCTGCACTTCCTGGCGGCACCCTCGACCAAAGTTCCCGGACTTGATAGCGGGTCGATCCTCGAGCGGCACGCACACGGCGAGGTCGATGGGAGCGCGTACGTTTTCGCGCCAATCCTCCTTACCCGGGCCGGTAGCCTCGTAGACGGCGAAGTGACGGCGCGCCGACCCTCATCCGAGCAGAACATCACGTGCTTGACTGTGTCTCACCACTTTACTGTACTACGGTGCTCGCGGGTCTCGCAGCCGTCATGCCACTCACTCACAGAACCTCGGAACGGCAGCCGTCGCTTGGCACCGCGGGTGGGCAGCCCCTGATGCCACCGCCACAATGCCTCGTTCGCCCGCGGCGCGCACGGGGTCTGCGAAATGTGCTCGAACACGTGCCCACAGCTGCTATATCTGCCGAGCGACTAGGTCATATACAGGGTGGTGAAACTGAGTTTGAAGCTGCAGGCGGGACGTGATGAAAGAAGGACCGTACACGTTGCTGTAACGCATATACTAATGAAGAATCCGCTGAGGGCGTGTAGACACTGCACCCCCGGCTAGTGGACGGGGGCAGGGGGCCGCACCGCCGCGAACTTGAAACCCGTGCGACGTGCCCATGCGCGAGTGACCCCGCTGGTACTGTGCTAAACTTCTGGGGTACGCACTGGGGATTGAGGCACCGGCAGCGCCAGCTGTGCGCTGCAACGTTCGGGTGGGGTACGAATGGCTGCTGGAGTATAGTGGAGTGTATGCAAGAATGTGTCAGTGGACCTGCCGGTATTGGTACATGTACGGATGTTGGGCTAGGAACAAGGCTAGGAAGTCATAAACTGGGGTCGATAGGGAACAATTCTTACGATACCATAGCTGTAATTCGCCACACAAAAGCGTGTATATACACGAGTCACTCAGTGACAAGTGGATACACATCTACCAGTCGGAAGACGATACGGGTCCACGAAGGATACACCCGCCACTCGACCCCGGGTTGCCCGGCACCTGCATGTACGATCCAGAGTTGTGTGTCAGTCCAATCAGATATCTCACATCAAAATGACGATTCGGATATTCAGACTCCAAGCGAAATCTAAATCCCAAAGCGCCGGCCTGAGGTAGACGAATTAGATTTGTAGAAAAGTATGATACGATAGGAACAACTGCGTTACAAAGGCGCGCACGCGTGTACAAAAGAGTGGCAATGAATAGAGAGAATTGTCCTCATCACGAAGTACAGAGACTCGGAGTGTGAAGTAAGAAACCCGATTAGAGGTTGAAGTTCGTGCAGCCAACGGCAAGGAGGCCATACTAGCGTCGTCGAGTTATTCAGCAAAGGACAGAAATGGGAAGAGAATAATAATACGCACAAACTTGGCGTTCTTGCAGCACACGGTTTGCGCGGTGCAGGATTTTCCACCAGAAGTAGAATAATAAGGGGAGCAGTTTTTATGGGCATTGCCGGTGATATCCACAGGGATGAATGAGAATAGACCCAAGTCTCTTGCTTCCTCGACCTAAAAATGCAGGTTAGCGACATATTGACTGAGCTGATCATGTCTTACGCTGTCGACCGAGTCGCAGCATTTCTGGTGTTCCACTGCGCACTCGCCAGACTGGTGGTCCCTGTCGTCGTAGTCCGACTGGTGGTCCTTGTCGTCGTAGTCCGACTTGCGGTCATTGTCGCCGTCCGACTTGCGATCCTTGTCGTTGTCCGACTTGCGATCCTTATCGTTGTCCGACTTGTGATCCTTGTCGCCGTCCGACATGCGATTCTTGTAGTCGTCCAACTTGTGGTCCTTGTCGTCGTCCGACTTGCGGTCCTTTCCTTTGTCGTCGCTTGACTTGTTGGGGTACACCTTGTTTTCGGGGTAAGGCTGAGACGGCTTCTCCTGAGGGTACTTCTTGTCTTCGTACTTCTTCTCCTCAAGATACTTCTTCTCCTCGTACTTCTTCTCCTCAGGGTACTTCTTCTCCTCAGGATACTTCTTCTCTTCGTACTTCTTCTCCTCGGGATACTTCTTCTCCTCAGGGTACTTCTTGTCTTCGTACTTCTTCTCCTCAGGATACTTCTTCTCCTCGGGGTACTTCTTCTCCTCGTACTTCTTCTCCTCGGGGTACTTCTTCTCCTCGTACTTCTTCGCCTCGGGGTACTTCTTCTCCTCAGGGTACTTCTTGTCTTCGTACTTCTTCTCCTCAGGGTACTTCTTCTCCTCGGGGTACTTCTTCTCCTCGTACTTCTTCTCCTCAGGGTACTTCTTCTCCTCGGGGTACTTCTTCTCCTCGTACTTCTTCGCCTCGGGGTACTTCTTCTCCTCAGGGTACTTCTTGTCTTCGTACTTCTTCTCCTCAGGGTACTTCTTCTCCTCGGGGTACTTCTTCTCCTCGTACTTCTTCTCCTCAGGGTACTTTTTCTCCTCAGGGTACTTCTTCTCCTCGTACTTCTTCTCCTCGGGATACTTCTTCTCCTCAGGGTACTTCTTGTCTTCGTACTTCTTCTCCTCAGGATACTGCTTCTTCTCCTCAGAGTAAGGCTTGGGATAGTACGGCTTATCCTCGCGGAGAGCGTACGCCTTGTACGTGTGATCGTAAGGCTTGGAATAAGGTTTCTCTTGGTACTTGTGATGAGGGGAGTAAGAATGAGGGTAGTACGGGGCCGGGCGGGACTTCGGTTCGTCATTGTAGTCAGGTGGCGGTCCCATAGGTGTCGCGGCCGCGGAGATGACCAGACCGGCGACGACGTAGATGAGCAAGGCAGAGAAACGCGAAAGCATGATGGAAAGCAAGACTAGCAATGAGAGGGAAGTTGGAGAACCGTAGGAGAACCGCTGGGCACTGCTGAACTCGAGACCTTGGACGCCTACTTTTATACGCCCTCGACGCTCACATTCCTGTCCCCATCTTGGGCGAGACGAAACGCGAGAGGTTGGCCAGGATCAAGGCCAGGATTCCAAAGTAAAACGCAGTGGAGAGATAGGGTGATTATTTCCTCTGAAACGTGAATAAAGATCGTCGAAACCAGCCGCTCGTCCCGAGAAGGGGAAGAAAGAGCGATAAATCTGGACGGCATTCATACCCACGAGATCTGGCCTGCCCTATTTCATCGAGTCGCTTTCGGATTCGAAATTTATCGCCCTTCTCTGACACCGAAGATCAAACACGTCGACGGCGAAGATCCTAGGTTCGAATTCCAGCATGTCGTCCAAGAGCGCCGGACGTCGGATGGGACAAAGGAGGGCTCTGTGAGACCTTCGAAAAAGTACGAGAAGCACCACAGTGATCAGCGCTCAGAAATGGTCAAGCTCGGTATTGTGCGCGCTCGTACAGTGTGGGCTACGAACAGACCACAAACATGTGACAAGCAAGGTGACAAGAACGCGTAGTACGTATTCACCTTTTCGAATTCACGATCTCCACTGGCCTGGAAAGTTCGAGAGAAACAAGGGAGACCATTGACGCTGTCAGTTCCGCCCTCCAGAGGGTACGATTCCGAGCCAATTCATAAAGTCTAAACGCGATCTGATCAAGGATCTGATGCAGATCTGATGCTCCGACGGTCTGTCTACGGAACCCTACGTCATGTGTTGTAACGCACAAAACTCAATTAAGATCAGTGATAGTTCATCTACTCTATGCACGTAAACGTCGTGGACTTATCGTCCGATTTTCGAGCCTCATCTATGCGAATACCGTTACTATGGTTCGGGCCATGACCACGAAAAAAAATCAGATAGCATGGTGGACAAAGTGGAGGAGTGGAGGGGGAAGCATATCAGTCGTATCACCAACTTCGGAACCGAAGCCCGCCGGTACCGAGTTCAAGTTTACTGTAAATGACTAGTTAGAAGTCTAAGAAGAAAGTATACACCAGTCCGGTCGTTCGAATTCAACGAGTTAGATCAGCCCTGTACACGGGGCCAGATCGTGTAGCCTGTTATGCAGCGCGTGCTCCGTGAGATAGAAAGCGGGTCACCACCACCAGCCCACAATTGTGGTGACTAATCAATTCGGGGAGAGCCGAGTGCACCACAGGCGCCCGTCGCCGCGACGCACCGTTGCCAACATCTCACCGCGACGCAGTTCGATCTAGACAAGACACAGATACAGCACAACCAGACGACAGCATACTCCTACTTCTCGTCGCCGACTGTGACGAGCTACGCGCAGTGAGCCAGGAGAGGAAAAGTACGACTTGCCCGCCGCCACGCGCAGAGCTTGTAATGGAACAGAAACCAATCGGTTTTTGTTTAAATGGTCGTACTATAGAAGCCGGTATGCCGGTGGCAAGTGTGTGCAAAAGAGTGGTACTATACTAAAGAATGGAACATCCCCGTAGCAAAAAAATAAACCCGAGACTCATAATAGCGCTAGATCCGTCGACTAGTTTCGCCACCGCACGTGCCTCTGAAATTTACTGCGATTGCATTCTGCGGTCAACAATCGACCACCACGAACCGTCCTAGAACGACGACAGTAAGTCAGGAACATGGTGTGGGTAAAACGAAACGCACGAAATGCTTCTTCTAGGGTTCCGCTGTGCACTCGTTGCCGTCGGTGGCATAACCGAGACAATACCCATCAGTAGGCAGCTCGATCGGGTTCGGTCCGACGAGTGAGTTGGCCTGCGAAGAAAGGCCCAGGCTGTCAAGACGCTCAGGTGTCTGTTTATCGCCCGTCTGGAGAATTTTTCAGCGATGGGCACCCAACCGAAAACTCAATTGCAATCACCTTGGTCTTGCGATCCTGGGGTTTCTGCTGCTTATCGGACTTGCCTTTCTCCTCGAGGGGAGGCTGCTTCTGTGGGCGGAACTTCACATCAGGTTTTGGCTTCTCCGCAAGTTTGGTCTTCGTCCAGGGGTTAGGCCTACCCTCAGACTTGGTCATGTCGGTGTACGGCTGCGAATGCGAGAGAGGTGGCGGCAATGGTGCAGTGGGCTATTGCCCTCCCCCCCCACCCTGCTCAGGAGAGCCTTGGGTTGGACCCGTGGGTTCGATCCTCGCTCAGGGCATTTCTGACAGGGGCACTCATTACCTAATCCCCCAACCTCACTGCCCCACTCAATGGGGCTTAACCGCTTACCCATCCACTTTCACTCCCGATTTCACTCTCCGCACTCCGCACCACTCCCTACCAACCCTTGCCTGAAACTCTGACGCCAATTCAGACGTGGCAGAACCGCCCCATATTGGAACACACCCTCAAAGCGCAGCCGGCGAACTAGTAACAGCCCGCCCCGTGACCGTGACTTCGGACCGTAAGTCCCATGCCGGCAGTCCCTGGTCCAGCACGTGGGTAACGAGGGTCTGAGTACTGCGTCGAAACGACCTCGCAGCGCCAGCCGGGTCCATGAGGGAACGCAAGTATGTTGTGTTCGTTAGTAGCCGAAGAATGTAGGAATAGGCACGGGACGGCGTGGGGGACTGTGGACTGTGTCTGACACATACAGAGTGACGTGGACGCACCTACGATTACCTTGCCCGCAAGGGCCCTCGATAACCGACTTCCTTGGAAGGGAGTCTTTCGTGCCACGGACACTTACCCACGCTCCTTGACTGCATCATGACCAGTGTTTCATAAATCTAGCTCTGTATAGGGTTAGGACCGTTCTTGTACTAAGTACTGCCGCGGAATATAAACGGTTTCAAAAAAAAAAAAAAAAAAAAAAAAAAGAGAGGTGGCGGCAATGGTGAGTAGTAGGATTTCTCCTCACGCCTGTACTTTCCCTCTTTCGATGAAGGCGGGGGCAGGGGCGAGTGTGAGGGTGGTGGAGCGGTGTCGAGCTTCTCCTCTGACTTAGGTTTCTCCTCCATCTTGGGCCCTTCTGGGTAGGGTTTCGGGACCGGTGCGTCTGTGCAAGTCTTCTCCTCGGACTTGCGCTCTTCTTCTTTCGGTGAAGGCGGCGGCGGGGGAGTTGCGTAAAGTTTCTCCTCTGGGTAGGGCTTTGGGGCCGGCGCCGGCGGGTAGGACTTTCCCTCAGGCTTGGGCATCTCCTCTTTCCGCGGCGGCGGAGGGGCAGCGTAAGGCTTCTCATCTGGCTTGGGCTTCTCCAAGTAGGGCTTCAGAGCCAGGGCGGGCGAGTAAGTCTTCTCCTCGGACTTAGGCTTTTCCTGTGGAGGCGGCGGGGAAGAAGCGTAAGGCTTTTCCTCCGGCCTTGGCTTCGGAGCTGGTGTAGGCGAGTAAGACTTCTCCTCGGGCTTGGGCTTTTCCTCTTTCGGCCCAGACGGCGGGGACAGACTCGGAGGAACAGCGTAAGTGGTCGGGAGAGGCGCCAGCGGCGAGTAATGCTTCTCTTCAGGCTTCTCCGCATAGGACTTTTGCGGTGGAAGGGAAAGATAAGGCTGGGTCTTGTAAGGCATCACCTTAGAGTCATCGGGGCAGGGAGGTGACCCTGTGGGCATCGCTGCAGTGGAGATGGTCAGACCGACAGCGGCATAAACGGATAAAGCGTGGAGACGCATGACGAAGAGTTGGACTAGTAATGAACGGAAGAAAGAGCACGAATGGTGACCACAGAAGTTGATACCTCGGCTGTTTACTTTATCCATTCTAGATTATCGTATTCCTATGCCCAGTTTGGGGCTAACGTGTCAGCCACGAACGACGGTCGACCGCGCGTTTCTTATGAATATCATAGGTTCTGTCGCGTATGAAGGGAGATTCCCTCTCGTTTTCGGTTTCGCGTTCATGGGGAACGGAGAGAGCCCGCTCGGCATATCACCCCATGGATGATTAATCCTATAAACTGCGGCAGTTGAGAGCTAGATTCAGCGTGGCAAGCAAGTCAAGTAGAAGACACGGACAGTTCTGATCTAGATGGGGGCGATACCCAAAATCCCTATGCATTCGAAAGGGTATATCGTGAATGACGTCACCGGACGTCTGTATGGCTCTTAGGTCACAATTCCGATTCCCCAACTCAGCCACGTTCGGTGTAGACACCACCACATAAGAAGGGCACTTTAAAACGCGATGCCAGTGAGAGGAGATAGCAACCCAGGCCGGTGAACGAGTTTCAATTCGCATGTACGTACACGACTTCGACACGAGCCATCTGAGCATCGCCGAGCCCAACTTCAACTTGCAGCCGTTAAACAGGAACGTGTACTCGATTATTCAAGGACGCTGTGATCGCGAAGTCAATCAGACCGATTAGAACGATTAGAACTTCGATCAAAGAGTAAGAAACGCCGACCGAAGTTAAGACCGATCTGCATGGCGCTAACGAAGCGTAGTGGGTCGAAAAAAACACACGAGATGACTTGGAGGGTGAGATAGAGATCTTGGTATGGATCACAAGGCCACAATTTTCAAAGGGAAAGACGAGTCGCCAAGTGTTTTGCTGGCGTAGCGGCCACAACGTCGAGATCGATTACCTAACGCCGAACTTACGTGGAAAGCCTAAAGCCGAGCCCGAGCGAAGCCGCCGTACGTAGCACCATGACATGGCATACGCCGTCAAGCTAGGGTGAATGCCACTTCGGTGCTGTATTGCCAGCAACGTTCGGCGGATGCCCATCGTGTGGGTCTCCGTCGAAATCGATCCCCACGCGTGCCACTGGCAGCGTGCTATATATACCTTGTCCCCTCCAATAGTCGACTCAGATAGAACGTACTTATTTCTGGCAAGGTACTGAACTAGTGAATCGCCATGTCATCGAAACCGCTTTACGCACCCCCTCCAGCTCCTGTGTCTAAACTCGCCCGCTACCGCACCTTCTCACCCCTCGCAGGCGTGCGCGTTTCGCCATTATGCTTCGGAGCATTGGGCATTGGGGACAAATGGCAACGCTCCATGGACAAGGAAACCTCGTTCAAGCTTCTCGACGCGTACTTTGACCTTGGCGTGAGTCATTCGTGTACGAACTTGCGCTTGACTTGGAGCTGAGACCCGTTTCACCAGGGGAACTTTATCGACACTGCTAATCATTAGTACACCACCTTTCCAGTTGGGAGCTCGAGATTTGGCTGACGCGTACTTTCGTCTGTTCTGCAGTCAAGATGGGGCTTCTGAGGGAATTTATCGGCGAATGGGCTGAAAAACGCGGCGTACGGGACCAGCTTGTCATTGCCACGAAAGTGCATACAACTCGCGTCACGATTTATTTCGTTCGATTCATACTGATAATATATGTTTACCCCAGTACACAGGGGACTACAAGCGTGGCCAGGATGACATCACTCACAAGGTGAACTACACCGGCAATCACGCAAAATTGCTGCACATCTCCGTCCACGAATCGCTCAGGAAGCTACGCACGTCCTATATCGACATCCTCTACGTACATTGGTGGGATTACAATACATCTGTCGAGGAGGTTATGAACTCGCTCCACATCCTCGTCCTTCAAGCCAAGGTCCTCTACCTGGTATATCTTTAGTCCAACGCCAATCTGGATTTGCCTTACCCCCTATCTCTGATTACTTGCACTTTTAGGGAATCTCGGATGCTCCGGCGTGGGTGGTTTCCAAGGCGAACCAATACGCGAGAGACCTCAGAAAGACGTCTATCAAGGTCAATGGAGTGTCCTAGAACGCTCCTTTGAGCGCGACATCATCCCTATGGCTCGTTCGGAAGGGCTTGCGCTTGCACCATGGGGCATTCTTGGCGGCGGGAGGATCCGAACTGATACGGAGGAGGCACGCAGGCGGGAGAGCGGCGAGAAGGGGCGATTGTTCTTCCACTCGAACTGGGAACGAACTGAGGAGGAAAGGAAGATGAGTCTTGTATTGGAGGAGGTCGCTCAAGAAGTTGGTGTTGAGGGCATCACGGCTGGTGCGCAGTTCTTTCATTTGTTGATCAATTGCGGAAAGAGCGACTTCTGATGTGATATGCGATAGTTGCGATTGCATACCACCTTCTCAAGATGCCGTATGTATTCCCCATCACCGGCTGCCGCAAGGTCGAGCATTTGCGGGGGAACCTGAAGGACTGGACATCACCCTGACTCCAGAGCAGACTCAGAGGATCGAAGACGCAACAACGTTTGAGATTGGCTTCCCATTCAAGACCTTCGTGAGTCGAGTTTTTCCTTTGCCTCTTGAACACCACCAAATAGGTTCCAAGGGAACTGGCGCAACTCCTTCTTTCGGTGTCACGACGACCGCTCATACAGACCAAGTACCTCTACCGCAAGCTATCAGACCGTCGAAAGATTGAGTAATGTGTAGAAAATATCAATCTTGTATCTATGAGCAACGTTGATCCGTCGAAGTTGCAAACTTAGATCCCCGGGCGGAGATCTCTCCCGCGTGCAGATGCACCGAGACGAGAACTCGAGGAGCATCCGGGTTGACATATTCAGAAGGCAGGAATATTCTGAGAGTATAAGCGGGAACGAGGAAAGGCATATGTGCACAAAGGGTTGCGCTTGGTCGGCACGGAGATAAGAACACAGCTGTGAAGCTCGCGGTCTCGCACACATCGGAAAGGACATTGAGGACAAGGAGGTCTCAAAAGTTCGTTGTGACCATGTAGATCAAATGTAAGGACATTCGTATTGCGGTTGAACGTCCGGATTAACTTATAACATCGCTCACCACTTGGGTACGATAGTGTACCGACAAGAATAGGCTGGCTGCGTGAGGAGTACAAGGGCAACGAGAGTTCTGAAGACCGCCTCTATGATAACAATCTGCCGTATTCTCCCTCGCGTCGCGCTATGATCGTTCTAAAACCCTATGCGCTCGATTCTGAGGTTTGAGCTTGGCCTTTCAAAGGGACGATCGTTGCATCCTGGAGATGAAATAAGTATCGCGAGTCTGCGAGCATTGTGAAGTATCATACCGGCTTCGGAACTTCGAAAGTCGCCTCGTCGTCATGGTCAAATTTGTTCCGTCCACAGTCTAATGTGGTGGAACGGTGCACAGAGACACAGACAGCGGCCCCACTCAATGGCCCAAATCGGATGGAGGTCAAGTGGTTATCTGGATTACCAGAGTCTGAATCTGACCGGTCACGGACGTAGTCCCGACTATTCAACCTGGACGCAAACTCGGTTAGAAGTTAAACCCGCGATAACACACCGAATGGACACCTCACATGGCAAGCAAAGAGTTTACGTAGCCTATTGGGACAATGTCAGTTGACCATTTCGGCACCCGAGACGATTGTAAACCTACATTTAGTCAACCCGAAGGATATTGCAAGCCACACCATAGTGGTGGGTAGAGTTAAGTACTGGTCACAAAGTAAGAAAATCTCAAAAGGAAAATATTGCAACGGAAATATCTTACGCAAATAATTCCGGTGATACCTAGGAGGCTGTTTCAGTTAGTTTTGGGTCATTGATCAGCGGAGACGAGAAACACACCCCGTCAGTAAACCCGAATTGATACTGTAAGCCATCAAAGTCAGGATCATGGAATCAGTTCTATGCATGAACGTCAGCTAAGGTCTACGGTATAAGTATGAAAAGACGAGCTCACTTCGCGAAGCCGGTCCTCCTACGGTAGAGAGACCAACACATCGATGTAGCAATCAAGCCGTCCGCTAAAGCGACTGCACCCAATGCTATATATGACGGCCACTACTAAGCCGTTAGCGTGCGTAAATGTGGTACAAGTCGAAGCATACAACGAAGGAGTGAGCACTGGAGAATCGCTTGATAGCGAACCTAGCGACGGGTTTCAATCCATTTGATACATCCGAGGAACTATACCTACTGCTTTGCGATCAAATCTAGCCAAGCAATGTTTTAAAACAATTCACGAACGAAATAGTGAATGCAAAGAAGGCAACTCACACAATGTAGAACCTACAAATACGCGGAGGGAGGTAATTATGGATGTACCTCCCAGGGGGGTAACAAGAGCACTTACCGCTACCAACGAAAATCACCACCACCTGCGAAACCACATTCAGCGGTACTTTGGTAATCAACTACGATAGCTTACGATGAGGATCAGGAGGATAATACTTCGGCTCACTGGTAGAGAATCAAGTTGTGAGTTGGAAGTACAGTAAACGACAACGAAAAAAATTCACCGGCGTAGACCCGTCTAGCATAATACCTACGCTTCGTCAGGACAAATAACAGCTTAAAAAATGTACAAATGACGAACAACTGCACGGAGCTACCGATAATGACCTACGATGATCGTCAGTATACAGGTGAAAGGTTTCAGAATGCATAATGTACACTGAAAATGACATGAAGCTGCGTCAGGCACAAGTAGCGTGAGTGGCTATGAAGGTAGTAAGATCGTCCAGGGTGACGTACCTCCATGGCCCTGAGGTACAGATCAGAAACGACTAAACTGACCCAAAGTGGCCACTTACCACATACTGTCCCCCAGGTTTTCGACATTACCGAAATTCAGGATGAGATACCTACTATAGTGAGTACACAGAGGGCAGTGTGCGTGTTGCTGTCTCACCAGTAGATCACATATGTGCACGTAACTGTGTGCAAGGCATCCACGAATCTAGTGAGAACATTGTAATTTGGGTGAACTGGGAACTCGACCGTGATTGCGCACACGAGGAATGCAATGAAGAACTTGAGTAGCTTTGAGTCTCTATTCCGATAGTTCCTGGGACGAATTAGTTTTGTTGCATCCGGTGCCAAGGACTAATTACCAGAAGTAGAACCATCTACGAGAACCGCGGATCTGGAAAGTCAGGGAGAGAAAGGAGAATGCGTTCACTCGAACTCACGTCTGCGCAATTGTCAAACCAAAGAGCCTACAAGTCTAGCTCAGGAGAAATGGCAGTAAAGAAGCGCCTAGACGAAGACTCACACAGTACTGACAAGCAGCCCGATAAAAGCAGCCCCGAAGGAATTGTGGATGTCGACGATAGGATGACCAGGCATGTTCAACAACAATCCAGCTAGTATAGGGGATCGGGGGTGTTAGAGGCGCGGGAAAGCGCGACCCAGTCTTTGGGAGAAAATACTAGTGGTATTAAGCTACCTGTTAAAGGCGCGGGATTCGGGAAAGCCTTGGGGAAGGTAGTATACAGAAAGTAAAGTAAAGTACTGACCTCAATCTTCGGGAGAAAAGACTGAGGTGTCGCTATTGTATACAGTCATGCTAAGTTCAACAAACGAAATTTTTCTACGCTAAGTCTATAGGGGTATAGTACGGAAGTAATGCTCGACTGGACCTCGGAGTTACCCGACGCTTACTCATCGTGGCTAAACCCCTGAACCCCGTTGTCGCGTAAGCGTAAGGTGACTTCCTAATTAAGAAGGTCTGATTTTTTCGCTCAGCCGCCGCGGTTCGGGAATCCGGTTGCAACCCCCAATGGCACGGAGACAAGAACATAGATGTGAAACTCGCAGTCTCGCACACATCGGAAAGGACGTTGAGGACAAGGAGGAGGTCTCAAAAGTTCGTTGTGACCATGTAGATTAAATGTAAGGACATTCGTATTGCGGTTGAACGTTCGGATTAACTTATAACACCGCTCACCACTTGGGTATGTTAACGTGCCGACAAGAACAGGCCGGCTGCGTCAGGAGTACAAGGGCAACGAGAGTTCTGAAGACCCTCTATGATAACAATCCGCCCCCGTGTCGCACCAGGATCGTTCCGAAACCCTATGCGCTCGATTCTGAGGTTTGAGCTTGGCCTTTCAAAGGGACAATCGTTGCATCCTGGATATGAAATAAGTATCGCGAGTCTGCGAGCATTGTGAAGTATCATACCGGCTTCGGAACTTCGAAAGTCGCCTCGTCGTCGTGGTCAGATTTGTTCCGTCCATAGTCTAATCTGGTGGAACGGTGCACAGAGACACAGACGGCCGCCTCACTCAATTGCCCAACTCGCATGGAGGACAAGTGGTATGCGTTATCCGTATTGCCAGATTCTGACCGGTCACGGACGTAGTCCCGACTATTCAACCTGGACGCAAACTCGGTTAGAAGTTAAACCCGCGATAACACACCGAATGGACACCTCACATGGCAAGCAAAGAGTTTACGTAGCCTATTGGGAAAATGTCAGTTGACCATTTCGGCACCCGAGACGGTTGTAAACGTACATTTACACATCGCCCAGGAAAATGCAAGCCACACCATAGTGGCGGGTACAGCTATGAACTAGTCACAAAGTAAGAAAATCTCAAAAGGAAAAGATTGCAGCGGAAATATCTTACGCAAATAGTCGAGGTGATACCTAGGAGGCTGTTTCAGTTAGTTTTGGGTCATTGAGCAGCGGAGACGAGAAACACACCCCGTCAGTAAACCCGAATTGATACTGTAAGCCATCAAAGTCAGGATCATGGAATCAGTTCTATGCACGAACGTCAGCTAAGGTCTATGGTATAAGTATGAAAAGACGAGCTTACTTCGCGAAGCCGGTCCTCCTACGGTAGAGAGACCAACACATCGATCCAGCTACCAAGCCGTCCGCTAAAGCGACTGAACCCAATGCTATATATGACGGCAACTACTAAGCCGTTAGCGTACGTAAATGTGGTACAAGTCGAAGCATACAACGGAGGAGTGAACACTGGAGAATTGCTTGGCGGAGAACCTAACGACGGGTTTCAATCCATTTGATACATCCGAGGAGGAACTATACCTACTGCTTTGCGGTCAAATCTAGCCAAGCAAAGTTTTAAAACAATTCACGAACGGAGCAGCGAATGCAAAGAAGGCAACTCACACAATCCGGCGCCTACAAATACGCGGAGGGAGGTAATTATGGATGTACCTCCCAGGGGGGTAACAAGAGCACTTACCGCTACCAACGACGACTACCACCACCTGCGAAACCACATTCAGCGGTACTTTGGTAATCAACTACGATGACTTACGATGAGGACCGGAAGGATGATACTTCGGCTCACTGGTAGAGAATCAAGTCGTAAGTTGTAAGTACGGTAAACGACGACGAAAAAATTCACAAACGTAGACTCGTCTAGCATAGTAGCTACGCTGTGTCAGGACAAATAACAACTTAAGGGGATGTACAAATGACGAACAACTGCACGGAGCTGCCGACAATGACCTACAGTGATCGTCAGTATGCAGGTGAAAGGTTTCAGAATGCATAATGTACACTGAAAATGACCTGAAGCTGCGTCAGGCACAAGTAGCGTGAGTGGCTATGGAGGTAGTAAGATCGTTCGTGGTGACGTACGTCCATGGCCCTGAGGTACAGATCAGAAACGACTAAACTGACCCAAAGTGGCCACTTACCACATACTGTCCCTCAGGTTTTCCACATTACCGAAATTCAGGATGAGATACCTATCATAATGAGTACACGGAGGACAGTATGCATGTTGGCGTCTCACCAGTAGATCGCATAGGTGCACATAATTGTGTGCAAGGTATCCATGAATCTATTGAAAACATTGCAATCTGGGGCGAGAACTGGAAGTCGACCATGATTACGCACACGAGGAACGCAATGAAGAACTTGAGTAGCTTTGAGTCTCTATTTCGATAGTTCCTGGGACGAATTAGTTTGTTGCGTCCGGTGCCAAGGACTAATTACCAGAAGTAAGACCATCTACGAGTACCGCGGATCTGGCAAGTCAGGACGAGAAAGGATAATGCGTTCACTCGAACTCACGTCTGCGCAATTGTCCAACCAAAGAGCCTACAAGTCTAGCTCAGGAGAAATGGCAGTAAAGAAGCGCCTAGACGAAGACTCACACAGTACTGACAAGCAGCCCGATAAAAGCAGCCCCGAAGGAATTGTGGATGTCGACGATAGGATGGCCAGGCATGTCGTTACAATCCAGCTAGTAGCGGGGTCGCGGGATATATAAAGCCCTGCCTGAACAAGGTTTGATCAGGTACATAGGGAGGATCGAAAAGCAGGCAGCCAGGGGTAGGATGGGGTAGGTCCGGTAGGATGATAATACGAGATAGTATAATCGAGGGCGATCATTTCATTATTGTTTGGGCTTTGGGTGGGTCAACGTAGACGAAGTGAGATCGTACGTCAAGAGATTTTCGGGGCCAGGTACATTACATTTGACCTGCTTAGCGTTTTGATGCTTCGATCTTTAAATTGGGCCCAGACCGCAGTCATATAGTTTAGTAACACGTGACAATTGGGAGCAGGAACGTATCTTGAAGTTTTGAACTGCGAGGCTGCCATGGTGTGCGTCACTTCACCAACCTCAAATAATCCTCAACGGAAGAACAGCACTTTTGTCGTTCAGTTAACCAAAAAGCTTAAAAGTTTATTAGCTCAGGAAGAAATACCGATAAAGAATGGAAGGGAGGACAGACGTCAGTCTCGATGACCGAAAGAGCAGACTGACAAGAGCCACAAAGGAATTGCAGATGTCAATGCAATTGAGCTAAGCTAGGTTGTGCCTCGTAGGTACAAGCGCGGCGGAAGCAGATCATTTCTCTTTCAAGAGCGATATAGCTACATTTGGCGGGTCCCGGCCCGGGTATCAAGCTACTGAGAATCATATGGCCCCTTCGAATTCTAGGGTCTCTTCGAGTTCCCGACCACGACCTAGTCTATCCATGGGGCATATATCCAACCTTTTCACGTGGAAAGCCCTGAAAATGCCCAGGCTGAAGTTTTGACGGGACGTGGCCGTCGAGTGCAATCCGCATTACCCTGTGGCTTGAGAAATACCCATTCGAGGATGGCGTTGTGATAAATTTGCGTTCCCGACATCTTGCGCAGTCTTACGGCGCTTACACCTACCTTTCTGCCCTTCTCGCCATGTCGAAGTCGCTTTGGACCACCCTGCCGCCCCCGGCCTCCAAACTCGCCCGCTACCGCACCCTCTCTCCACTCGCAGGTGTGCGTGTATCGCCTATTTGCCTTGGAGGGATGAGCATAGGAGACAAATGGCACGAAGTTGGTTTGGGCGCCATGGATAAGGAAAACTCATTCAAGCTCCTCGACGCGTACTTCGATCTTGGCGTAAGTCGCCATGTGATTCTACAATCTTTCCGTATCTGACACTCGGCGGCTTGTCTAGGGCAACTTTATCGACACCGCCAACAGTTAGTGCGTGTTCTTGACTCTTGAGCAGTTTTCAGGGGGATTGACATCTGTCCGGACTGGGCTTTCAGTCAAGATGGGACTTCCGAGGAGTTCATCGGTGAATGGGCCGAAAAGCGCGGTATTCGCGACCAGCTAGTTATCGCTACCAAAGTACGCGCGCGATTTTTTGCCGTTTACTTCCTCCATCATACTGATCTCGATATCCATCTCAAGTACACGATGAACTATATACGAGCTCAAAGTGACATCTCTCACATGGTGAATTACGTTGGCAACCACGCAAAGTCGTTACATGTCTCTTTCCGCGATTCACTCACAAAGCTACGCACGTCGTACGTTGACATCCTCTACGTGCATTTTTGGGAGTACACCACGTCTGTCGAGGAGGTCATGGACGCTCTTCACACCCTCGTCATCCAAGGAAAGGTCCTCTACCTGGTGCGTCCGTCGTCTCCCCCCGCAGTCCTTTTCCGTTCTTGATAGCGTCCGCAGGGGATCACCGGGGCACCGGCGTGGGTGGTGGTCAAGGCAAACCAATACGCGAAATATCATGGAAAGTCGCCATTTGTGATCTATCAAGGCCGGTGGTGTGTCTTTGATCGCTCCCTTGAGCGTGAGATCATCCCGATGGCACGTTCGGAAGGACTTGCGATCGCCCCGTGGGGCGTCCTTGGCGCCGGAAAAGTCCGGACGGACGCGGAGGAAGAACGAAGGAGGGAGAGCGGCGAAAAGGGCTCCACGCTATTTAGCCCGAACTGGGAGCGCACCGAGGAGGAGAGGAAGGTGTGCCTCGTACTGGAAGAGATTGCAAAGGAAGTCGGGGTGACTAGCATCACCGCAGGTAAACGAATTTCGCACGATCGGTTGTTTCACCGAGTACTAGGCGCATCCCCTGACCTGATTTGTGATACTAGTGGCGATCGCATACCACCTTCTCAAGACCCCATACGTATTCCCGATCATTGGCGGTCGCAGGGTTGAACAGTTGCGGGAGAACTTGCAAGCGCTCGATATCTCTCTCACCCCCGAGCAGATAAACAGGATAGAGGACACGAAACCGTTTGAACCGGACTTTGCGCACAGAATCTTTGTGACCTCTATCTGCTTCCTTGCCTTACGCAGTCCATTAACCGGTTGCATAGATAAATAGCTTGGTCGATCCCTGGACCGTCACGTCGGCGGCTCACATGGACCGCGTTCCTCACCAACAAGCCATCAGGCCGTCTAGCGAAGCCTCTTGATCTGCGTTGGGACATGTTGATGATGAAGTGCAATGGCTAGAAGAATTGTAATTGGTACGTTCATGTTAACCATCGTTCAACAACCGTTAACTTCGTTGCACGTAGTACGACGGAACCTTTACTGTCACGTGACGAACCGAAAATGCCCTAAATGTACTACATAGTTGCGACGAGGACTTAGATTTCAGAGTAGCCAAAGATGAGAGGGCAAGACTTATGATATTCACACCGCTGATGGGAACTGTGCGTCTCGTAAGGAGATGACATAGCCGATATAAGCGAAAGGTACATTGGGTGGTAGACGGTGAAAACGTGTCCCTCGGGCGAATCTACAACTTGCAAATATGCCTGTGTGGGGTGGCGAGGAGGGAGAACGCGGTCGTGTCGGAGGGGTGACGGCTTGTGCGCCGTGTTTACCGAAGCCTGGACTCGAGCTCCTCTGAGAGACTTGTGCAGTACATTGAACTCGGTATTCTTGGGACCAACGCGCAGGAGGCGCTCACCATTACCACAACCGTTGATGTAATCCTCTAGCTCCTGGACGGACTCATACGAGTCATACCAGATGGTCGACGTCCAGTTGATGTAAAACTCCACCAACAGGTCCAGGGATTGAGCTGGGGCTTGGGATGAGGAATTGGACGGCAGCGGCGACAAGGGCAATATCGGAGTCGCCGCATATCTGCCCGTCAATGTACTCGGCGACGATGAAACCGAAGTCGCCCCACGTGAAGGCGGTGTAAACACGAGGGGCACACACAGCAGGGATGTCGTTTGCTTCAAGGTATTGCGCGACAAAGCGTTGCGTCTTGGCCTCGCCCAGGGTTATGTTGAGTCGAACTTGACCCAGATGTTGTTGACCTCGTTATCAAACCTCTTGTCGAGAGTGATTCGGACACCGCTGATGTTGGTGGCGATAGCCTGGCGGGGACCGGTCGAGACACTGCGTGATGATCGTCTCGCATCTCGGAATGTTCGCCGGATTCTATTCATCGTTACCAAAGACATCGACTTTGGAGGATATGATGGTAGTTACTGACGAGTCAGAGGGATGGTTAAAACCAGGGAAAGAAGGGCCCGGCAGGTCACTGACTTTAACAAATGTGACGAAGACGAAGACGACGAAAACGTCGACCAATGGACTTTGTACGTAAAGGTGGTAGACTTAGTTGAGTCGATGCGAGAGGAAAGCGAGGAGCAGATACGTGTGAGAGGGCAGACGGGGAATGTTGGATTGTTGTCTCAGTCCAGAACGTCCCTTGATTCAATTAAGAGCCCGTCGTCCTGCTCCTCGGAAATGGCCGCTCGCGACCTCAGTCTCAGTCTGACGTAATATTTTAAGCGCTGGACACCTTGCGGCGAGCCCTTGACACGATACTTCCCACCCTTCAACGCTGCCCTCTGTCGCTCGAGTTCCACCACCTCTGGATCTGGAGGCAGCGACGCCCACAGCCCGTCGGGGACCATGTCGCTCGTGGCTCGAGGAACGCGAGTGTGGCCAACATGTCGAGCACGGGGGTCTGCAGAGGCTCTTCCAAGACGAGCGTTCTGGACGTCGAAGACTACGTTGGCGTTGAGGTAGGCGTCCTGGAAGACGTTGGAGTGGTTGTTGCGACGCATCACCCGATCGCGTACAGCGTCCGAACGCCTGCCCGTTGACGGTGTTGCCTACGTTCCGCCGCCAGTCCTTGGGACCGATAGGCTTCTTGTATCCCATATCGAGCGACTGTCGGCCCATGTACTCGTACTCGTTCGTGGAAGGTATCGATAAGGGAGAGGGGAGTCGAAATCAACAGCGTCGCAGCGCCGGAACACGGGCCGCTTCAGCCACTCCATCCGTGTGTACGAGACAGGACCGCTGACGCTGGCTGCGAAGACGGCCGCGATACTGGTCAAGGTGGGGGAATGGAAGGCCCGGTCGAGGATGGCGGTGCTAACGATGGCGGTAACGAAGCAAACCTTTTGGTCGGCGTGAAGTAGAAAATCGTTATATCGGGACTAATTAGTCTTCATTTCAGCAATAAAAGGAGGGAACGCATTTTCGGTCTATTGTCAGTGCCCGTGTGGTGGGTGAACTTGATTGACATCGTCAAAGTGTCCAGTCCCGTCTGGGGGTGGCGCACGACCATCAACTGGCCTTGGGCCGGCCACGGTACTGCGTCTCGAGCCCCAGCAGCTTCGTGGTCTGCTTGGACTGTGCATCTGGAGACACGTGTCCTCAACGGGAGGGTAGCTTGGGAGCCAAAGAACTCCCCCCAGCAAACGTCGTCCAAGGGCATGTTCTCCTCGTCATCGACGATTGCGGCGGGCCGGCATCCCGTGTAGGGTAAGGTAATAGGCTGCGACGTCGAGACGCCGGCGTTCGCTGGGGAAGATGCGATGGTCGCGAGTAAGGTTAAAGGAGGAGTCCGAGGAGGTCGTCCAAGTCGCTAACGTTTTTGTGCGCAGAGTGGGCGACTTGAGTGCCAGTGGCTCTTGTAGAACTGGAAAGGTGTCAGCGGACTTATTCGAGAGCTCGAAAGAACGAGGGAAATGAAATACCTTGAGTACCTCGTTGCTGTCGTTGATGTCCATATACTGCCCGACCCGTCTTGGTGTATACTGTGAAGGTGTAACAGAGTGAGGGTGAGCTTCAACGCCTCTTTGGACGTAAATCATGGACTGACGTTGTTTCCACTGCCGGAAGTACTGCCAGCAGGACTTGATATCATAGTTCCCGCACAGATAGAGGAGGAAGGACATGGCTGTCCCCCTTCTGAGCCGTCCTCAGCGCGTTCTGCCATTCTCCAAGCTTCAATAACTGTGCAGAAAAAGGCAAAGCAGGTAATGAGAACCTGCAGGAACTCGGACTTAAAACAAATTGATGTACGGCTTCCACTTCTTCAAGATGCTAGTAAAGTTGAGCTTGGTGTTGTCGGCCCACGCTGGAGGCATGAAGAGGACAACGTCGGCATCCTCGCGGAAGGCCGCATGTTTCTGAGTGGACAGTCGGCCTTTTGCAGGTCGTTGTGCACTTGTAGGGGCCGTAGCCTAGGTGGACTGCCGCACGTGGAGTCGTCTTGGTTGCGCGAGGCATGTGCTGAACGAGGAGGGAGGACAGTCCAAGTAGAAGATGGTGGTGGTACGAGCACACGATGGACGATGTCGAGCAAGTTAATAGGGATTGGATGGGAGGGAGTCGAGGGACAACCAGGCCGAGTTGCCAAGTTTCGACTGCTAAGTCCCTTTCTGCGCTTTCGTTATTCATGGCGATGCCATCGTATGAGTCGGAGCACATGCATTTCCAGAGTGTGTGTAAATCTTGGTACAAATGGGGGTATTTGAACCAACGGAAACCATCCACGCGGGATTATTGGAGCAGGTGTTACGTCAGTTTGTTAGAGGAGACAACTACGTATTGTAATATGGTACGATACGGTACGGTATGTATATGGGAGAGGTACGCAAGCAACGAACGAAACGAGGCGAGGCGAGGAGAGAGGCAAGAGAAGGGCATATATGGTTATGGCAACACAATCTGACACAAATCTTTGAAGAAAGAAAATAAAAGGAAAAGAGGGATGACGGCGAAGGGGAAAGGGAATAACGATATTCGATAGATATGGAGAACGGAAAGAACCAACACACTCTCTCCTTTAAAGCAAGCCTGGAGAAGACAAACTAGGCAGGCAGCGCTCTCCATTTACACCGTCCACCGACCGATCCAACTCCGCGTGAGCTACGGGTGTGTCGAGTGTATATACGTTTTCAGTCCTAACAAGTCAGGCAGGCAGACAACATGGGGGGGGTATCTTAGAAGACCAGAAGATTTGTTGCACAAGCGCTTATACCTCCGCGGGGGAGTCAACCAGCTCGGGATTGACCTCACCAGAAAGATCAACGTCATTCATACCGCCGTCTACCGGGACCTGGAATAGTTCCTGGTCGTCGGACACGGGCACAGCAGAAATTGGGCCATTCCCCGATGCTGAGCGTCGCATGGCACCACCGCCTTGCGAGCCGGACCTAGGTGGGTTGGCACAGCGGTCCTTGCCATGGGCAATTCTGAGATTGGCGTAGTCGGGCTTACTCTTGACGCCCTCGATGGCCTTGATGGCATTGTTGATATTCGTAAAATTGACGAACGCGCAGTTCTTCTCCTTAAGGAAATTGACGAGTTCGATATCGCCGTATTCGCCAAAGTCGCGCTTCAACTTGTCCTCTGAGAACGTCTCGAAGTCTTCCACGTTGCCAATGTACACGTTTCGTGTCGCCCCTGAGTGTACGGCCAAAGCGAGTGGTGGAGGAAGCGGACCGGCGTTCTTGCCCCATCCGAGCTTGAGCCGACGGTTGTTAAGTGTCAACCCCTGATAGGACGCAGCATGGAAGAAGGTGAGGGCCGCAGCAGGGTCGATGAACGTCACAAACTAATTAATGAACGTAAATGAGCCACCACAATAACAATATTCCGAAAAGGAACACGCACCGCAATGTGTTTGTCCTGCATATACCGTATGCTCTGTAGTACGCCTCCGCGAATGGCATTGCACAAGTCCTCCGTTGTGGTCTCGGGATGAATATTGCCAAGGTATACGGTCCGATTCGCGCTCCCGGCGACTCCGAATCCCTCGGGCGTGAATGGTGAATAGGGTCCGAACGCCCCAAAGCCTCCAACACTAGTGTTGATTGGGCTAAGCGAAGCAGCCGCGGACTGCGCAACAAGGGATTGAGCCGCCACAGCCTGGGCCGCCTGCGCAGCCGCTTGCTGAGACTTGGGAATGTACGCGCAGCGGTCCTTACCATAGTTGACACGCTTCCCGGCCCATGCAGGCTCTGTGGGCAACGTGTTCACAACCTAAAAAAAACGAATTAATGGACTTCGACGCGCGCAACAACAAGAATTTTTGCCTTTGTCGCAACAGAGATGCTGAGGAAGTGGACAAAACCAATGTTCTTGTCACGGACAATCTTGACCTGGTCAATGAGACCAAAACGACTTAGGTCGTCGCGGAGTTGCTCCTCGGTTGTACCTTCATCAAGCCCACCGAGGTAGACGTTACGGCTCGCATTGCTCTGACTGATGGCGAGGGCGACCTGACTGGGGACTGGGGACGGTTTTCCCCAGCCAATCTTAAGTTCCTGGCCATGCAAAGAGAGTTTTTTGATGGTTGCATCGGCGTGGAACGCGCCGGCAGTAGAGCCATCGAGGAAGGAGAGGAAAACGCAAGACTTTTCGGGGAGGACTCGGATCGACTCGAGAGGGCCAAAGTGGACAAGGTTCAGGAGTTCGTCAACGGATGCGGTTGCGGGTAGGTTGCCAACGTAGACCGTGCGACCGGTAGCGTTATTAGAGGCAGTGAGAGCGGCAGTAAGGGCCGCTCCCGAGTAGTTGCCAGGAGACGCGAGGCCGAGCGAGGGTGTTCGTGGGGCATTGAAACCCTGTCGTTGTGAACGTTATTTATGTGAGCGTGTTCGAACGAATTGGGAAGAACAATAGGGGCGTACACCAAAACTGGCGACCTGGTTACCGTAAGGGAAACCGCCTAGCATGCCAACGCTAGGGAGACCCATTCCGAGCATACCGTACCCTCCAAAGCCGTAGCCAGCGTTACCGTTGAGCTGCTGTTGTTGCTGGGCATGTTGCTGTTGCTGGACCTGTTGTTGTTGTTGCTGCTGTTGCTGCTGCTGGGCCTGCTGCTGAGCAAAGGCATTCGCAGTGCTAGGGCTGAGCTGGCCGACCATGTTTCCGTTGGACGAGTTAATTGAGGTGGAATAGAGGGGTCCGGAAAAGCTGGAAGGGGGAGAGCCATTAGAGAAAGCCTGAGGGATGCCTGCCTGAGAGCCATAACCGTAGTTTGCAAACGCATCACGGGAGGTGGGGGTGACGAGACCGTTTGAGGTGGGAGCACCAAACGAGTTGGGGGACCATCGCGCCTTCTTGGCGTCAGGACCACCAACGGTATCCATGGGACGCTGAAATGCATCGGTTCTATCAGTCAACCGGAGTGGTAAGGAAACAGAGGGGGGCGGAGAAAGAGATGAACCTTCATCATGTCAAGATCAAAGCCGTAAGGAGGATATTGGGTTGCAAAAGCGGTCTGTGTGTCGTCCATGGTGAAGGAAAGAGCGGGAGAGAGGGTTGGGGAGAAAGAGAGTGGTGTGAGAGACAAAAAGGGAAAGAAAAACCGAGTTAGAGGAGGAGGGTATGTGAGAGAGAGACAGAGAGAACGAGAACGAGCGTGGTAGAGTTGGTAGATGGATTAAGAGAATAGGAAAAGGAAAGAAAAAAAAGGACACGCACGAAAACAAAAAAAGAGAGGAGTGCGGTGTACTTTTATAGATAGATAAAGCTGAAAAGCTTAAAGGTTCGCCTACGCTTGCAACAAGGAAAAAGCGAGCGCAAGACAGAAGGGAAAAAAGGAGAGAGAGAGAGAGATAGAGAGAGTGCGAGAGTGCAACGCGAGACAACAGTCACCACTCCGAGACCAACCAAAACAGGCGACCACAAACAACCACACACTCCATTCACGCGCGTCTACTAAGCTAATTCAATTCCACTTGGCCTCCGCAAACACACCCAGCACCTCATTCAAAAGTATCGGCGTGTATGAATTTATATCTGCGCTCGTGTATGTCTTGGCCGTCTGCAGCTTATTCAGCACCTGCACCACCTGGCTCCCAATAAAGTCCACAAAAACTAGATCAATTGCCGTGTCATTCGAACCCGCGGGTGGCGTCGACCCAATAAAATCCGGTGACCCGAAGAACGGTAGCGGCGTGTGTAATGTGTCATCACCCACCCCCGGGCAAGCCTTGAAACGATAGATAAGCTTCTGTGCATGAGAAGAGGGGGGATGGCCCTACGTCCTGGGTCACGTATCTAAGTGTCAGATTCTGCGCCGCACGGCGTTCGGGTCCCGCCCGGGCATGCATATCCTCGAGCCACAACCTGTATCGTGTCTCCACGTCACCACGCGCATAGCGCTCGGCTGCCTCAGCAAGCCCGCGACAGCCATTCGCGCCTTCGCCGTTCAACGCGGGCAGCACCGCGCTTGCGACGCTCAGAGGGACGCCCGCGATGAACACGAATGCGTCCGTGAACGGGGACGCGGTCAGATGTTTGCTCGTTTATTGTTCACCGTCAGCGCAGTCGGCAGCACCTGGCCCACGATCAGGCTCAGCAGCGAGCCGTTTGATGGGAACGGGTCCCGCGAGAGCGTGTAGTCTCGTGGTGCCGTGCTGAACTTCGAAGTCGAGCTCGAATCGCGCGGTCCAGCGCTTTAAGCCCTCTGGTGATTTGTCGGCCTATGGACGTGTCGAACGACGAATCGCGGCTATTTGTGTGGTACTGGCGAGCGACGGATTCAGGAGACGGTTCCAATGCAAATATGTTTCATACCTCGTAGGTGACACGGTTTGGGTCAAGGTAACGACGGTTCACTGTGAGGTTACGCTCGCTACCTCGGTGATCGAGATCCACGCCTGAAAGAGACCCTGTCACTATCTCGTGCAACAGACAGGATGACAAACTACCCACTCAAGAAGCCTGTCTCAGCATTAGACCATGTCGGTAACCAGTGATGACAATTCCTCACCAAGGGCCTTGCCAAGGGTTTCCATGTACCGGCCGCTCACGAGGGCAATCGAGCGCCCATCAAACTGCACTAAGTAGCGCATAAGTGACATACGAACAACAACCCTTTGCGCTCGATGCTTACGGCAGTCTCGGATATGCGTGTGCCCGCCAAGAATCAGGATCGGCGTCGTCGGGTGTACAGCCCGGACAGCGTTGAAGACGAGGGGGCCGGAGAGGGCAGCGCTTCAATGAACATCACGTGTCCCAAGCATCACGAATCTCACAATTGTCACGTGCCACAGGCATATCGCTTCGATTTAACAACGTTCGGTCCATGGGAAGGGGGATAAGGGAACGTACCCAACAAGAAGGAAAAGGTCGGGTTCATCCTTGATTGCGTCCGCAAACTGGACAGACGTGAGTGTGTGCCTTGGGAGCCAAGCATAATACAACTCACCCAAGCTTCTTTCACCATGTCTTCCACCTTTTGCACGATGATATTATGGTCGTTTCCGGTAAAGTTGAACAGGACGCCGAGAGACGTGACCTTGCGGCCCCTACACGTGCACGCGTTATAAGTCATTGTCAGCGCCATGCCGAGGCGTACGACTCACTTTCGCGTCTTGAACTTGGCGAAGCGACCTGTGAACAAGACATACAATCACTGACGGCACTCATGACCAAGTTGCAACTGACTTCCGACGGGCACGCTGACCGGGGAGCCGTTCGGGGCCGGAATCTTGCCCGGAATGGTGATATTGACATCTGAGGAGGTACCGGCCGGGGAACTTGGGGGCAAAGTTCTGGTGCATGTCGAGCGCATTTGCGTAGATGTACAGCTCGTGCCTGGAGGCGTGTCGCATGCGTCAGCTCTGCGTGGAGAATAAAAATTTAAAACGCGTACTTTCCGATGGTGCGGCACGTCATAGAGCAGCTGGGAGAAGAACTGGTTAGACTGTGCAGCGATCAAACTCAAGCTCTGGACGCAGTGAGGTAAGAAGGCACGTACATCATGTGCGTCGATGCCGCCAAGCGGAAATCCGTCCGAGAGGTTGGTGCCTATTCGCAGAGTCAACCAAGGGAGAGGGAAACGCGTCGCGTACCATCGTGGAGGTCACCAGAGTCGACCAAAAGTAAGTCGACGTCCTTTTCCTAACACAACGTCAGCGTCCCAGACAGACAAAGTGAAGAACACGCGCACATCTGCAATTTTCTTCATGTGCGTCACGAATGACGCAAAGTCGCGCGGCCTCTGCCTGCTAGGGCAGAGGGCAATGACTTTGTGCAGAGGGGCGCTCGGGCTGTCAGATCCGACATGGTACATCCGTCTACTACCACCCGTCTCCGAGGATAAGGGTCAGTACAGTATGCCCAGAGGTGGGCAAGGCCAGGCAGTCAGTAGCGGTTTCGAACCTGCGAAAGTTCTCGTCAGGGGGCTACCGCTACCCCGACCGCTGCGCCTTCCGAGACCATTTAGGGAGCCTACCAGTCTTACGACCTACCAGGGGAGTTGGCTGGCATAGCACGGCGCGGCACGACCCATGGGGGACTGGTTGCAATTGGGGTGTGAGTGGGGAGGAGGGAGGGCTTCTTGCTCGGCTTATCCAGCCAGCACGGCATCGGCACTGGGCTCCCACACGTACTCCAGGCAGCCAAAACACCCGGCTGCTCATTTTCGACCCCATGTGGACCTCATCAGCGAGGTCATATCGCTGTGGGACCCCTCTGCCGACCGAAGATCCGATAGCGGCAAAGTCGCCGAAATCCCCACGTTTAAAAAGAACGCATGGCGTCAATGTGTGATACGGGTACTTCTGTAGCACACACACCTGAAGTTAGGTTCCGGGAAGGACGGCATTTGGGGCTCGAGAAGCCAACCGTGGCTGTCCGTGGTATGGATAATGTTGACGTCTCCCCATACGAGTAGACGCGGGGGCCGGGTAAGCGGTGTCTGGGGCGGGGGGCGTCGCGCATGTTCGTGCGTGTGATCACCTTCTGGGAAAGCCCCGGTTGAACCTACAGAGAAGGCAAGGGCGGCCCCGAGTCCAAAGCAAAGGTGATGGCGCGCATCCGTGTTACTGTAGTGGAGTGGGAAGGTCCACGGTCTCTGTTGGAGATGGAGAAGAAGGACGGGGCTGTGTGTTTATATATCAAGTTGGTCATCTCTCACGAACGTGTACACAGTGAGTTGGAAGGGAAGATTGAATTAAGCATCACGCTTACCCCGCCGGGCACTACCTCGTCGCTCCCATGTCATTTCCGGCGTGGTCGCCGAAGCGCGAGTGCCAAAAGGGTCTGGTGATCCCTCCCTTCGACTAAACGGCTATTCGAAAGTGTGGAAGGCCCTGAGGCCTGAGGGGTCGATGCGAGCTGATGCCCGGACGAGGTTGTAAACAAGAACTGTGTGTGCACCACGCTAGTGAGCATGGCTGGGACTTGTGAGGACGAGGCTGCCAACGCTACACAGGACATACGGACAGTTCCTGAGCATCTGTAGTCCGATTCTCCAGCCTAAGACGGGTTTCCACGTGCGTGCCCGCATTGCTAACTTACTGTACTAGGAAAAAGGCACGGTTCCCAGGGGTGTCTGCCAGTGCATGATATTTGTCCCATGCCGCGGCAGTACTCTGAGTCAGGGAATAACCTTAATAACCGCCGGTGCCGGCAAGTTCGCCCATCCGCTACAGTATAAGTTACTGTAGAGTGCACATGTATGTACTTGTACAGTACCGTCACCGAAAAACTGAACTGTGGGAACGATCGATCTGCAACTTGAACTCTTGTTTTCCCCAACCCCAACCATTGACAATGAACACGCAACAATCCCGCCGCCTTCCAAAGATCAAGTTCCGAGTTCTGATAATAGGACGAGCAAATGCTGGAAAAACGTCTATCCTGCAACGAGTCTGTGAGACGACGGAGAGCCCCGTTATTAAACGGGGAGGGAAGAGGGTAGGTGGTTCAACTTATTGTCTGCGAGTCTGGTCTCACTACCAACCAGGTTACACTCGACCCGTCCATAGATGTAAGTGACAATAGTATCTCTCTTCGGTAGGTTCTGAACATTGAGCCAGCGAGGCGAGCATACGATCGACGACGAACTGGTGTTTTCCAATCATACGGAATACATTTTTCACGACTCACGTGGAGTTGAGTCTGGTAGCAAAGAGGAACTCGCCATCTTGCAGAAATTCATTCTACGCAGATGTGGAGAAAGGCGACTAAAAAACAAATTGCATGCCATATGGTTTGGACGCTCGATTGTTCACGATCACGACAGCTGACCGACATATTTTTGAGGTACTGCATCCCAATGGACAACCAACGACCAGAGCTCGATCTGAAATTTTTCAACAGCATATGCCCAGACCAGAATGGTACGTCGTTACGAACATTCGTGATTGTACTTAACCGTGACACGATGATATCAAGTCCCTGTCGTTGCTGTATTTACGAAATATGATCAGTTTCTGCGAAATGTCAAAATCGATATGGATGACCACGGAAAACCAGATGACAACGTATCTGAGGTAGCGGAGAAGCTATTTCAAGAGCACTACTTGCGTCCCCTTGGTGAGCATGTTAGATTTGTGCGATTAGAACGTGAGTTCAGAGTCAAATGCCAGGGTTACGTTCTGATTATTCTTCGGCAGAAATGCACAGGCAAAATAGGCGTTGCGATGACCTCATCGAGAAGACGGCTGCAGCATTGAATGAGGATACCGTCGCATTGATGCTTTTAACTGTGCAGAAGGGTAATTTAAAATCGAGTGTCAGGATGGCTTTGAACCGGTTAGTGCGCCAGTTGAAACGACGAAACGAGTGACGATCTGAACGGACATTGCAGCGTCCATTCCGGTTCTGGGTTCTCGTGCGGAGGTGCGGAGAGTATAGTTCGGAAATGTCTATTAGCATTTCCGTATATCTGGGTAAGTGTTGACAGGGTCTTAATTCGGGCTATAAGCCTCATTACGCCTGATGTCGCCCAACTTGTAGTGGGTGAGTGACGTTATCATTCGCTCTTCAGATTGATAGACTTGACCACGCTGGTGATCTACTGTGCAGTCTGTGAGTGGCTGTTGTACCTCACTACGTTTTACGCCTGCTGACGACAGCTGTGCTCGGCTCTCCAGAATGTGAGTGGCTGCGGTGCCTCGCTGCGTTTGAACCCCACTGACGACGGCCTGTGCTCGGCTCTCCAGTATGTGAGTGGCTGCGGTGCCTCGTTGGGTTTGAAGCCTGATGATGACGCCTATCCTCGGCTTTCCAGTTGGTGAGTGTCTGTGGTGGCTCGCCTGCGTTTGAAGCCTGCTGACGACGCCTGTGCTCGGCTCTCCAGGATGTGGGTGGCTGCGGTGGCTCGCTGCGTTTGAAGCCTGCTGACGACGCCTGTGCCTCGGCTCTCCAGGATGTGAGTGGCTGCGGTGACTCGCTGCATTTGAAGCCTGCTGACGACGCCTGTCCTTGGATCTCCAGGATGTGAGTGGCTGCGGTGCCTCACTGCGTTTGAAGCCTGCTGACGACGCCTGTCCTCGGCTGTCCAGTTGGTGAGTGGCTACGGTGCCTCGCTGCTTTTGAAGCCTGCTGAAGACGGCTCTCGGCCGTCCAGGATGTGAGTGGCTGCGGTGACTCGTTGCGTTTGAAGCCTGCTGACGACGCCTGTCCTCGGCTCTCCAGTTAGTGAGTGGATGCGGAGGCTCGCTGCGTTCGAGGCCTGCTGACGATGGCTATGCTCGGCTCTCCAGTTGGTGAGTGGCTGCGGTGCCTCGCTGCGTTTAAAGCCTGCTGACAGCGCCTGTCCTCGGCTCTCCAGTCTGTGAGTGGCTGCGGTGCCTCGCTGAGATTGAAGCCTGCTGACGATGCCTGTCCTCGGCTCTCCAGTATGTGAGTGGCTGCGGTACCTCGCTGCGTTTGAATCTTGCTGACGACTGTCCTCGGCTCTCCAGTTGGTGAGTGGCTGCGATGGCTCGCTACTTGTGAAGCCTGCTGACGACGGCTGTGCTCGGCTCTCCAGGATGTGGGTGGCTGTGTTGGCTCGCTGCATTTGAACCTGCTGACGACGGCTGTCAGTCTGTGAGTGGCTGCGGTGGCTCGCTGCGTTTGAAGCCTGCTGATGACGGCTGTCCTTGGCTGTCCAGCAAGTGAGTGGCTGCGGTACCTCTCTGCGTCTGAAGCCTGCTGACGACGGCTGTGCTCGGCTCTCCAGTTGGTGAGTGGCTGTGGTACCTCGATGCTGAGTGGCTGTTGTACCTCACTACGTTTTACGCCTGCTGACGACGCCGGTTTTCGGCTCTCCAGTTCGTGAGTGGCTGCGGTGCCTCTCTGCACTTGAAACCTGCTGACAACGCCTGTCCTCGACTCTCCAGTTCGTGAGTGGCTGTGGTGGCGGCTCGCTGCGTTTGAAGCCTACTCACGACACCTGTCCTCGGCTTTCCAGGGAGTGAGTAGCTGCGGTGGCTCGCTGCGTTTTAAGCCTGCTGACGACGCCTGTCCTCGGCTCTCCAGTTCGTGAGTGGCTGCGGTGGCTCGCTGCGTTTAAAGCCTGCTGACGACGCCTGTCCTCGGCTCTCCAGTTCGTGAGTGGCTGCGGTGGCTCGCTGCGTTTGAACCTGCTGACGACGCCTGTCAGTCTGTGAGTGGCTGCGGTGGCTCGCTGCGTTTGAAGCCTCCTGACGACGTCTGTCCTCGGCTGTCCAGTTCGTGAGTGGCTGCGGTGGCTCGCTGCGTTTTAAGCCTGCTGACGACGCCTGTCCTTGACTCTCCAGTTCGTGAGTGGCTGCGGTGGCTCGCTGCGTTTGAAACCTGCTGACGAAGGCTGTCCTTGGCTCTCCAGGAAGTGAGTGGCTACGGTGTCTCGCTGCGTTTGAAGCCTGCTGACGACGGCTGTGCTCGACTCTCCAGGATGTGAGTGGCTGCGGTGGCTCGCTGCGTTCGAAGCCTGCTGACGACGGCTGTGCTCGGCTCTCCAGGATGTGAGTGGCTGTGATGCCTCACTACATTTGAATCCTGCTGACGACGCCTGTCCTCGGCTCTCCAGCCTGTGAGTGGTCTGCGATACATTTTTTAGCTTGCTCACGATACCTCTATGGGTTCTTCACAATGTGAGTGGTTGCCTGCCTTGCTACGTTGTATGCTGCTCATAATGCCTGTCCTTGGCTTTCCATCTATCCTACTTACCCCTGATTACTACCCCTTGCGTGCGTGCTCCTTTCAAGCCTGCTAAACTTGTCTCTCTTTGGTTCCCCAGTTGGTAAGTGCTCCCCACACAGCCACTGAAGCAAGAATCTCACTTCTTTGTCAGATAGCGCAACTTTTGTCACTTCCTACTATTCAAAAAGTGTTATCTTTGTATCACATGTCTGTTTCTATGACTTACGATATTGATCTCTCTAGCTCACCACTACCGATCTTATGGGTCACCATTTGATCCTTGGTATTTCACTTTATCATTTTTAGAGTGTATTTAACCTCCTTCAAAGCTGTTATCCTCATCTTGAAGCACGCAACTTTATTACGTCTCTCGAATTTGTCACCTAAATCAGCTCTAACCCACGCGGAACTGGACTATCGAGCAGCGAATATTGACGTGAACATCCAACAATACCTTATGGCGTCCTCTCAAGAACATTCTGTCGAGCTATTTGCAGCCTTTATTATGGCTACTGATATTTGTTCGTTTCTTCTCCCATCTGCTTGGATAGTACCTCATCGAAAATTTAGTGCCATCTCAGTCTTCGGCTACTGATATTTGTTTGTTTGTTTTTGCATCTGTTAGGATAATATCTAATCGTGCCATCTACTCTTCAGTCAAAAACCGTGAGAAAGATCATTGGTTTAAACGGTTTTGGGGACCAGTATTCGCGAGAAAGTCTATCTCCTTGCCGACATTGAGGAACACCACAAGGAAGGATAAGTCGGTCTGACTTCAAGTGACCCAGGAGTCGTGTCGTTGAGCCATGTATAATGTGTACAACGCACTCGATTTTGGTGCATTGTTGTCGTAGCTTCACCGAGACTGGTTTCCGTTCATGATATATGGTACATTACTACTGTAACCAAATATTTGATTCTCTCAAGCTCCACTTATCATTATGATTCGGGCTGTATGACTGGGACCAGGCACAGTCTGAGGCGCACGCAGCTCGTGCCGCTGCCGCAAGACTCGCTCTTCGTCATGGCCCTGGGCCTCCGAGTCCAGACTAACGTATGCTGACTCGGAATACACTGCATGCACACAGACACTAGAAAGCAGCTGGAAATGCACAAAGGACCCTGCAGAGCGCGGCACACGCATCAGCCTCACCTTTTGCCCTATTGGCAGCGCTGTTTGGTGCACCAGGCAGCGCACTGGAGCGACTCGTCCTCATTCTCGCGCTAGATGTGGACGCGTGTCCGCAGTTGTTGGGTACGGCTGGCAGTTTTAGGCACTGGGCTTGATCTAGGCACGCGGCTCAGGCTGCCCCCTTCGGCTCTGGCTCAGACTGATCGCTTCGCAGTTATCGATGTCTCGCTACAAGCGCTGTACAGGCAGGTTGGCTCGTTGTTGCCGAACGTGCAGGCTTTTCACATGCTCAGCCTGTGGGCTACTCTAGTGACTGAGGGTGCCAAGGCGGAAGACCACTGGCAGTCGCGACTCGCACCTACGACCTCCGCTTGCGTCGGGATCGTGTTTCTCCTCTCTCCTTTTAAGCGTTTCCTTTGCGCGCATACATTTTCCGAGTCATCTCTCTGATCACACTCATTACGACTTGACCCTTTTCTTTGAAGAGAAATTGCGCGGGTATCCTCATACTATCAGACGGCCATTGTAATACAACCCCATTTTTTGTCGAGCACGAACACGAACCGAACCGCTTGCCCTCCACCCTCCTCTTCGGCCAGCCGGGTCGCGCGCGTCAAACCGGTGGCGAGCTCGTCTCCCCGCTCTGGAAGATGCCTCTTATGACACAGTGCATAGGGCGTTGCACATGGTGGCGGAAGCTGCTAGCTACCCGAGGGACAAGAGTCTGGGCTCAGACACCATCGTCGGGTTTTTGTGACTCACGTCATGGCGGGGACTGCGCGGAAAGGATCAGCGGCCAGGTCAGTCGACGAGTAAGACGGACAAAGGACGCACCGAGCGCCTGTACTCCTCCTCTGAGTCGCGGACTTTGAAATCGGGCAGGCGGGATCTTTCTTGAGTTCAAATCAGCCTAATATCCGTCGTACTGTCCTGCGCGCGACGAAAATCGTGTGCACACTCGAGGGGCAGAGTTGGCTGCTTTTGGTCTGTTGAACCAGCGCTCCAGCTCCCTCGTATGTCCCGGCTGCGCCGTCATGGCATACACCTTCCCGTGCGCGTCTCCATAATAGCCACTCTTAAAGAGGAGCCGTTATTGGGGCGCCTGAGTGTGTTGACGATGCTACTTTTGCCGACGTCCAGAAGCCGACAAGGCCAACTGCAATGTACGGCCCGGACACCTGGAGGTGGTGATGGTGCGCAGGTGCGTGTAGCAGAGGAGAGTTTCGCGCACTGGTGGGGGCCGCGCGGAGAGAAAGGGAAGCATTGAGGTCCTGGTGCAGAGCTGCTTCAGGTGTGCCAGCGCATTCTCGAGTGGGACCAGGTCTATCCGAGGAATAGAGAGGGAAGGGGCATGGAGACAGCCGGACGGCACGTACCGATCGTGTTGAGCACGAACAGAACCGCTTTCCCTCTGCCTTGCGTTCGTGCACCTCCTCCTGCACCTTCGCCTTTCCGCTCCCGACAGAGGGCATCTCCGGCACAGCGGGTGAGAAGCCGTGAATCGGAGCGAAAGTTACTGAGCGTCGGCTCAGGTGCCTTCGTCATACTTTCTTGCGATGGCAATCGAGCAGAACGAGTTGGCACGTACGGAGCTTCGACGACGTGGCCGCGGTTTTTCTTCTCTGCTGAGCTTGAGGTGGGGAAATCGCGGGAAGGTTGGGCCTTCCTCGGTGTCAGCGCTGGAGCGATATGAGTACATTGTTCTTCTCGACGATGGCTGGGTGAAAACTCGATTTAAGAGGAATGGTTGGCTTCTTCACATCGACTGAGAGGATCACAGATAATACTGTTGAACTCACTGCTTCTTCCCACGAAGATTGATGTTGGTAAGATGAAGCGGAATAGGAATTTGGCAAATGGAGCTACAGTATATCCCATGTCGCAAAGTAGGGCCTGTCTGGGTCAAAAGGGCGATCTATGAGATCCTGGATCCTGAATACTCGACGACACGCCTTGGGGATTTGCCAGTGCCGAGCCGCGTAAATTGCGAATGGTCTTTTTCTACGGTGATTCTGTCGATTTGATCACCAAGGGCCATCGGGAAAACCACTCCCTGTAAAACCAGTTCTAATCAACACTAATCTATTAAACGCGCTAAGAAACTGCAAATCCAAAGATGGATAAATCCTTCTGAATGAAATCTGAATGAAACATTTCTTGAAAAATTTCACTCAAACTGAACGCGAATTATTCTTAATTATCAGAGGACTTAATTGAAACGGAAAATGGGCGCTAACCGCTAATTAATCCTAATTAACGCTAATTAGCGAGGAGGTTTCCCGATGCAAGATTGAGTAGGATGCCAAGCGAGGCCTGAGCAAGAGCGGTGTGGGAGGTGTAAGGGAGGATAGGATTCTCTGCTGCATCGGCAAGGTGAGAGGGTGTCAGGAATTCTTTCGCGTAGAAGTGGGAAAAACAAACTGAACGACTGGCGAATTGTCGACATTAACGACGATGATCAGACCGGAACAAGCAGCGTACTGTGCTGCATCCTCGGGGCATCAGCCAGCGCGGTCCTACCCTGAATCCTCGGCGCAGTGACGGACGGTAAGTACCTTGGCAGGCTCTTTCCTGTCAATGCGAAGCGGGCGAATTGGTACTGCGAGGCACTGATGAAGGTGGTAGACATATTCTCATTTCGTCTTCTCGATACCCAGAGAGATGTGTGTGCGAATATGTTGCGTCCAAAGTATCCGAGTCAGCAATTCCTCGGGAGCACGCCTCATTTCCAGGGGGTTATTCAATTACCATCCCTGTTGGTAGTGAAGATGTCGTTGAGAGATACAGCGGTAATTATTGCTTGCGTCCCGTTAGCCCCCTGCGAGAGCGTGTTTCGCACTCCATTTGTACATCTTTCTATCTGACTGGACAGCAGAACTGATGGCGTCGATAATATCCTGCTTTTGACTGGGTTCGTCGTGAAGAGGAACAAAATGGGGTACCAACTTGAATGACCCAAGACTCAGAGCCTCTTGGATATCGGCGTTAAGGCGACTGGTGGCGCACATGCGAAGTTTCGGAAAGATGTAGAGCGACAACCCTCTATGAGACCAACCCATAGGATCTTGCCCGAAACAGCGGCGTAATTTCGATCTCCTGTGACTGTAGGATTTGGTTACTTACCTCGGAACAGTCGTTTGGCGAGTCCATCAGGAAAATCTCCGTTTTTCTTAATTGCACTTAAATGTGCTTTTTTATGCTTAACAACACCTCTAAGCACTGCTAAGCACCAAGGTCACTAAGCATGACTGTGCTTAGTCTAAGCTCAGTCGATTCATTAAAATGACTTAGCCAAGGCATTTTGTTTGGCTTATTGGCTTATTCTGGACTTGGGAACAGCAAGCAGGGGTCTGATTTCATGAGCAAGACAAGAATTAAGCCCATCGCACAAATTTTACAGAAAACATATTTATTGCATACTAGAATAAGACAGAATACATGAAGTAGCTGTAGTAGTAGGAGTGTTGCGCAGCAATACACGCAGTGTACAGGTTGACCCTTACCTGTGTAGAGAGCTTAGACGAGGCTTAGAGTGAAGCAGAGGAAGCTCAAGGTGGGGTGGAGAGAGATGTGTATAGGTACTCGCTCCTACAGTAGGATTTATATACTCTATGGTCCACCCATGTCCGTTTGGGGATAAGTGATGAGTAGAGGCTGTCCACAATATCGCGTTTTTAGTGTCGCCTAATGTCTAATCACCGGTGGACTCAGAATAATCCCATAAGGGGATTCTGTACGTGTATCGTATGACTAAATACTCCGAATTACGTGTATAGCGTAACTAATCGTACTCCGATTCCTACGTAATGAGCCTTATAGTAAGTATTACGGCTCAACACTCCCCCTTGCTAAGTGCAGCTACTGAGCGCTCTGAGCAAGTGTATAAGGCGAGTTAATACTCAAGCCATGATTAGAAGGGAGTCTTTCCCGGAACTGCAAGAGAGGTTTCGAGACTGAGTCTTCTTCGCCATCCCATTTCAGCTTTATGAACCTTTTGAGTTCATTGGGCCGATTTTTTCGGTACAACGACCGGAAATGTTTCGATTCTCTAGAAAGAATCTATGTATGCGGAAGACAAGCGAAGGCATCGCTCGATATACCTTCCATAGTATCCTTAAACAAGGAACTGTGATGGCTCGAAAGGTCTATGAAGACTTTATTTTGGTTCCATGTAGAATTTTCAGGCTTGTTTCGAGACCAAGTCTACAGTCTTGAAACTCAGTTGGACGAGTAAAACTCAAGTCCTAACTGACTTCTGAACTTCTCAAACTTAATACGCCCAAGGTTCTTGGTAAACATGTCTGCGGGATTATCTGAACCATCTATAAAGAATAGTTCTATTTTCTTGTCCTTTACTACCTCTCTTATGTAGTGGTAGCGTATATCAATATGCTTGATACGCTTTTCTTGGACAGGATTAGAGGCCATAAAGATGGACCCTTGATTATCACCGCAGAGTGGTATAGGGCTTAGTTTGATGCCAAGCTCAGTAAAGAGCGACTTAATCCAAACTAGTTGTCTGCTAGTGTCTGACAGCGACATATATTCAGCCTCAGTAGAAGACAGCGCGACTGTTTTCTGCGCTCTAGAGTTCCAACTGAATATCCCATTAGCCAGTTTAACCATGTAACCTGTAGTAGATCGCCTATTATCTGGGTTTGAAGCCCAGTCAGAGTCTGCATAGGCAATTAAGCCTCCATTTGATTTTCCATCATACACCAAAGAGTATGAGGAAGTCCCAAGTAAATAGCGGCAGATATACAGCGCTCTGTTCAAATGGTCCTCAGAGGGGTTTGCAGCGAACTGTGACAGTTTAACAACTGCATAGGCGATGTCAGGGCGAGTCCCAAGCATTATGTATAGGAGTGAACCTATAACTTGCTGGTATTTGCTCCTGACGCTTGGGTTGACTGGCGCGTCATTAGGTACTGGCTGGTACCCTTCAGGAAGTGGAGTCGTAGTTGCTTTCGCATCTGTGAGTCCAAAGCGTTGCAGCACCTTTTCTAAGTAAGCGGTTTGATCTAAAAAGATCTTTCCATGTTTCCGCTGAATGCGCATACGCAAGAATTCCTTTGCGTCGCCTAAGTCACGACATTCCCAAGCCTTCATGAACCTATTCTTAAGCTCATTTAAAAGGGCTTTGTCCGATCCCATAAAGATCACATCATCAACATAGACAATGATCACTACAAGGGCGCCACTCTTACCTCTATGGGTAAAGAGTCCTGAGTCAGATAGTAGCCTTTTACAGCCCATCGCAGCCATGGACTTATCCAGCGCTTTCCACCATGCTAAAGCAGCTTGTTTAAGCCCATAAATGGCGCGTTTAAGTCGCAGTACTTTATTTTCCTGCCCTTTGGCTTTGAAGCCCTCAGGTTGTTCCATGTATAGCTCTTCATCGAGCTCTCCATATAGGAAGGCAGTTTTGACGTCTAGTCCAGTGATGTGCCAATCCTCTAGCGCTGCAAGCGCGAGCATCATCCGGACAGTTTCAAAGCGCACTACTGGTGAGAAGATTTCGTCATAGTCAACGCCTTCAACCTGAGAAAGCCTTTGGCAACAAGCCGGGCTTTCTTGCGACCATCAGTCTTTTGATCAAAGACCCATCTGTTTTTTATGATCTTCCTCCCTTTAGGAGGGTTCACAAGCTCAAAGACATTACGTCTGCGAAGTGCCTCAAGTTCCTCGCGACAAGCAGTCTTCCATTCCTTTTGTTGCGCTGCAGGCATGCGCATTATATCCTTATAGGTCCACTCCCGTATATTGGAAGTGTCTAGTGGTTCCAGATCATTAGATGGAACTGCTTTGGCAAGCAGATGATCTAGGAATTTTACTCCCCCTTCCTGAGCAAGGCGTGACAATAAATCATCTACTTCATCCTCTGAGGGTTCTGGCGGAGCTTCACTCTCAGCAGGTGGAGGGTCAGGGTTTGTCTCAGGAAATCCTCCTGGAATCTGCCTTTGCCCTGGCGTACTATCAGTCCTGGAGCGACCAGGCTGTGTTCCAACCATTTCTTTCCACTTGCTACTCCGCTCAACGTCTTTTGTTATTTGTGAGGGGTGCCTGTCTTCCCCATAGACGTTGTCAGGACGAGTAGGTACTTTCCTCAAGCGCGCAGACCGTCGTGGTAGTGCTGGTTCTGGCGCAGGAGGCGGAGGTAGTTGCGCTTCTGGCTCCTCTGGTGCCACTGAACTGCCGTCGCGGTCTGGCGCATCCTCCCTATTCTGCCTCTGTTTAGGGGGACGATGAGTAGGCATATCATCGTCAAAACCACTTGGAATGGGCTGTGTAGGTGACTGGTCATCCTCCATAGGAGGTTGATCGTCTACTGGCTCATTGACGCGGGTTGTACCCCGCACCCTTTGCGTCTCACACTTAGGGTAAACAGTCTCATCAAATAAAGCAGTAGTGCTGGTGAACACCGTGTTATTGCTGATCCGCATGAATCTATATGCCTTTATGCCCTCAGTATGACCAATATAGATCATTTGTTCACTCTTTGGGTCAAGTTTGTTTGATCTGCGATCTTCTGGTATGTGCACATATGCGCCACATCCAAACACTCGTAAGTGCGAAATACTAGGTGCTTCACCATGCAAGCTCATATAGGGTGTCTGCCAACTAAGGCGACTTATTGGAGTCCTATTGTAGCAATGTACTGTGTGTAGGACCACGAATTCCCACCAGGATTGAGGGAGACAGGCTTCAAGGCGCATAGCCTGAGCCTTATCCATACAAGTACGCATAAAGCGTTCAGCGCGACCATTCTGTTGGGGGGTATGCGGTGCACTTTGTAGGATAGTAATACCCATATCTTTCAGTACCCTAGTAAACTCATCAGACTTGTATTCTCCTCCAGCGTCAGACATCCACTGTTTAATGGTGGTGTTATGCTGATTTTTGACCATGGCAACAAACTGCCTTAATGCATTAATGGCCTGCGCTTTAGTGCGTAGAAGCACGACCCACGCATAGGAGGAAAAGTCATCAAAGAAACTAATAAAGTATTTGTATTTGTGGTACGAGTCAACTGGGAAGCTCTTAAGATCGGAATGAATCTTTTCAAAGGGCTTCTTTGCACGCGTATCGGAGGGTTTATGCGATGAAGCAGGCATTTTCCCTTGAGCGCAACCAGGACATATGGGTGTCTCTGAAGGATATTTAAGGTCCTTAGGGAATCCCTTAGTGTGATCCTTGGCACGACGTAGTACTTCCTTCGAAGGGTGTCCTAAACGTCTATGCCAGATGTCATAGTCAGCAGTATAGATGGTACTATGGGCTACATGTACGTCTTTAACATGCGTGACTTCAGCATCAAGCCAGTAGAGTGTGTGACCGTCTGCTAGGGGTTTTGTTTGTATTATAGGCGTAGTACTGCCTCTAGAAAATAGAGATATATGCTGCGAATCCCCTTGAACGCGCAATCCCTGTTGAAGGAACTCCCCCATAGACAATAGCTTAGTTGTCATCTGTGGTATGTGAAGAACGGGGTATATGCGTGTAATACGCTCTGTTTTAACACCCTTATGTTCTACAGTATGCTTCAGTAAGACTGAGCCTTGGCCTTGTACATAAAGAGCATGGGCTGCAGTCTTTACCATAGGCTTTTGCGATAGGGGGGTATAACTTATAAAGTCCAGTTTATTGTTGGTAAAATGTGCCGACGCACCAGAGTCAAGTAACCAAATAGGTTCCTGCTCTGTTTGACTTCGCTTTCCCTTACATTTCGAGCAAAAAACATAATCCAGACCATGAGCGCATTGATTCGCGCTATTGACAACTTTATTTACAAGCGCACTGTAACTACAATTTCTAGAAGCGCCAATCGGCACCTTCTCCAGTAGCGCTGTAGAGTGGTCAGATTTGCCAATAGGAGGAGGGAAAGTTACTAACCCATCCTCATAGGGAGTGAAGTCATCTTGTCCAACTGCGCTAGCGAGGTCATTATAATCGTCCTCATCTGCGCTACCCCAATCCAGAGAAATGTCCGGAGAGGGGGCACGGATTTTCTCCTTTTGATGGAAGCCTTCCCACATTTTGGTTATTTCAACCGCAGTAGGACTGTCTGGGCATTCCTCAATAGGCTCAACCGTGCGGATGGGCTCCTTGCCCTTGTCTTTACGTGCCTCTTGCTCAGAAGGCGAGACTAAGGGGGTCAAGGTTAGTTCAGGAGTGTCTGGAGGCGAATTAAAGGGCGCACTGCAGCCTGTAGGGAGGTCCTCATCCTCGTCTGACATTTCCCAATCTTCCGCGAAGGTGTTTGGGTTCTTGGTCCACGGGGAATCCGCGACCATTTGTCCAAGACGCTGCTCAAGCGTCTTCACTGTCTGTACTGTACCAGGAGTTTCTAAGGCCTGGGTAACGTCCAGAGCCTTGTTAAAGGACTTATAGTGTCCTGGTACACGCTTCTTCGCAGGAGGGGCGGAGGAAATGCGCTGCTCTAGCCCAGAAGGCGAGATATGCGCGATAGTAGTAGAGGTAGGCGCTGGGAGCGCTGCAACATCGGCAATGTGAGTATGTCCTTGCGTGTGTTGCTTTTTGAACTTCTTGCCGGCACGTTTACTACGCTGGCGGTGGTTCCCTCCCTGTTGCTGTTGCTGCTGCTGCTGCGGTTGATTACCGCGCTGCCTGTTCTGCTGGCCTGAAGAGCCTTGCTGCTGCTGCTGGAAGTCGGGGTCGTTACGCTTGCGCTTGACCGCCGACAACTTGTTGGCCGACTCCCTATTGGAAGGTTGGCCTTTGGAACGCTCGATTTCCCACTGGTTGACCGCCGCAGTACGGATGTCGGTCAGAGTAAGATGCTTTGCCGAAGTGCCCGACATAAGGATAGGGACAAGGGATGACTCCCATTTAGCTGGTAGTTTCGAAAGAAGCATCATGGCCTGAAGGCCGTCGGGTACTTTCACAGAATTAGCGGCAAGGTGATCGTAAATGGTAGCCAGTTCATCGATCTGGGGGCCAGGGTGCTTGGCGTATTCCAGACGGAAAGTCATGGCACGCTTGAAGTCCTGGTAGACGTTAGCAGCACTAACGCCCCCGTACTGGGACTTGAGATGTTCCCAAACAGTGCGAGCAGTAGCATATTTTTCAACCTGGCGTTGAATAGCCGGTGAAAGGCGCAGCACGATCGAACCCAAGGCACAATCATCATCAGTAGCCCAAGCATTGTACGCCTCAATCTCCGCAGGAGAGGGAGCGTCTTTATCCTTGTAAGCGGGATAGGTGCGTCTCCCAGACACTATATCCCACAGCGCAGAAGACTTCAAGAAAGCCTCCATTTGCTTAGCCCAAATCTGATAGTTGTTACCGTCAAGGACGGGGACAAGAGTAGTAAGAGTCGACATTGTTGATAGGTTTCTGTGTAGAGAATAGTCAGCACTGTATGCGACTAATAACAGAAAAATAAACCGGCATAGTCTCCCCCTACAAGGAGACTAATGTCTGCCATTAAAGGCGACATACTAGCATAGTCTCCCCATAGTAGGAGAGACTAGTGTCTGCCAATGAAGGCGACAACCCCACTACAGGTACCAAAAGGTAACCCGCCGTCGTTGCAGCCAATGAAGGCGCAAAGCGACTTATGGCAGGGCCCATAACCTGTTGCGCAGCAATACACGCAGTGTACAGGTTGACCCTTACCTGTGTAGAGAGCTTAGACGAGGCTTAGAGTGAAGCAGAGGAAGCTCAAGGTGGGGTGGAGAGAGATGTGTATAGGTACTCGCTCCTACAGTAGGATTTATATACTCTATGGTCCACCCATGTCCGTTTGGGGATAAGTGATGAGTAGAGGCGTCCACAATATCGCGTTTTTAGTGTCGCCTAATGTCTAATCACCGGTGGACTCGGAATAATCCCATAAGGGGATTCTGTACGTGTATCGTATGACTAAATACTCCGAATTACGTGTATAGCGTAACTAATCGTACTCCGATTCCTACGTAATGAGCCTTATAGTAAGTATTACGGCTCAACAAGGAGTGCCGTGCCACCTCTGCCCCTGCCACCGCCACGATTCCCACCACCTCGCCCCGCTGCGATTCCTGCCGCCTTGCCCCCCCACAACTCCTGCTGCCTCGCCCTGCCGTGATTCCTGCTTCCTCGCCCCGTGATTCCCGCCGCCTCGCACGCTGCGATTCCCACCACCCCCGCTGCATCAGCGTCACCACCCTTGCTGCTGTCATCCCCACTGCCACGTCCCCACCACCATTTGAGTCAGCGTCGTCCACCCTCCACATCAGCATTGCTGTTGACCTCACTGCTGTTGTCGTCTGCATCATCAGTGTCGTAGTGCTGTGGCAGCTCTTGCGTGCTATGAGGGGTGGGTAGAGGTGGTAGCGGACTTGCGTGGCAAAGAGTTGGAGGTGGCAGCCATGGGCTTGTGGCGTGCTGTGAGGTGGAGAGGACGACGAGGACCTGCTTCTGTATGATAAACAAAATGAAACAAAAAAGGAACAAAAAACAAAAACAAAAAACACGTACTATGCTGGGCCAAAGACAGTGTCGTCAGTCACAGCGGAAGATGTGGGGGCCAAGGGGCAAAGGCGATGGCACTGTGGTGGTGCTGTCCCTCAGCCCAAGGGGAGTGGACCGCGTGCAACAGTAATGGGTGCAACACCTGGAAAAGGGCCATTGAAACCGTTGAAGGAAAGGAAAAAAAAAACGCACTCGAAATTATTGAGTTGAGAGAAGAGTGGCGTGGCGTGTTCGACTTGTCAACAGCATTGTCTTGTTATAGCATACTTTCCCACGCCACAGAGCCCCTGCCCGACACTTTTTTCTAAGTCAAGTGTCCACGTGTCCACTGCCACACGTGGACTGCAAGCCCATTCCACTGCCACCACCACCACCACCACCACCAGTGCCAATGCAGGGCCCACACTACGACATGGCCACCATGACGACAGATGGCCCGACGATGGCGTGGCGATGGCTCAACGACGGCGTGAGGATGGCGCAGCGACGGTACGACTACGGTGCAATGACGGCACAAGTCGGTCGTGGGAAGGCGGCGGCGGCGGCTGTGCAATGATGGCACAGCTACGACCACGACCATAACGGCTCGTCAACTACCACGACCACGACCATGAAACGGCTGGTGACGAAGTGGCAGCAGATGGGACGGTGGTAAGGACAGCGGTAGGGACAGCGGGGGTGACGGGAATTCCAATGGAGCAGGAATGGGGATGAGGTGGGAACGGTGATGGGGTGGGAATGGCGGTGACGAAGCAGTGGCAGAGGGGATGGGGGTAGGGACAGCGGGGGACGACGGGAATGGCGACGCGGTGGGATTGGCAATGGTGGTGTGGGGGATGGCGATGGCAGAGGCAGCAGTCCTACTTGATATTCTTCTACTTGCTTGATACTGTACTTTTTAGCTACTTGACAAACTTATGTGTCCTTAGATTTTACATGTGCTTAATGAGTAATAATGACTGGTTCACTAAGCAGAAAATAATCTGCTTGAGAGGCTTAGAAAGGGCTTAGAGTAAATAAGCACTACATAAGCACTCTAAGCCCACTAAGATTTTGGGATATTTTCCTGATGCTCGATGTGGAAGTTGGCCAGTCTGAGGCGGAGTAAGAAACGAGCAGAGCCTTAGAGTGTACTGTAGTCTAGTACGCGAGCGGATAGGGTACGTGCTCAGCTTCCTCTTTCGTGCCGCCACCTCTCCGCCCGATAAACCGGAATTCTTTTATTTCGTAAAACCCTCCTGTCAAATACGCTTTTCAAAGAATCAACCCACAAAGCTCGAAAGAAACATGCCACGCATCAACTCTGACCCCAATCAAGAAGTCTGCCCGAGTTTCGAGAGTGACGGGTGCAAGGGGTCGTCCCTCAACTTTGTGAGGTAGCCTTTGAAGACAATGTACGTCTCACCAACCCATTCAAAGACATCTCTTTTTACTCACCACGGCGCCCATAGCAAAATCTACGAACTGAAACATATGTTTCGTGGTCACCGCTCGGTACATATATCGCGGCTCTTTTACCGGCAGGGAATTCGCGGCCCTTCGATTATATGGCGGCCCTTAACTTCAAGCCCGCTTCTTCCACCCGTTTGTCCGACTAATTGATTTTTCGCCTTGCGAGCAGTATCTCGTCACTGGGTCGCACGAGCCGATCGTAGTGGCAGAGAACATTCCGAGGGGTCCACGCTCTTTCTCTACCGAGGACGAGGGCAACAACATCGCAGTATGGGACATCAAGACAGGCCATTTTCTGCGCACGTTTCCTTCTATCCTCCCTGAGGGCGAGGGTGCGAAGAAGCAGATGGCATGGCCCGCCCTGAAGTGGAGCCCAGACGACAAGTACACCGCGAGGCTGACGCCAGGTCAACAAATCAGCGCGTACGAGTTGCCGAGCACGGGGCTTGCAAGGGAAGAAGAGTCACGCTACTTGACTTTCCTGGTCGAACGGTTCTCAGCCAAAAACTTTGTTCAATGTCTCAGAGGTAGGACCGGACAAGCCGGATTTATATAGACGGGTCGATTATGCTTACTCCCCTACTCCTTCCAGTGTAAGCTGTATTGGCAAAATCAAGGCAATTTTCTCTGCGTACGTGTCGACCGCCATACCAAAACGAAAAAGTCGATTTTCTGCAACTTTGAGATTTTCCGTGTGCGCGAGAAGGACTTTCCGGTAGAAGTTGTCGAACTCAAGGATTCGTCGCGAGTTGCTTGTATTTTCCTCTAAAGTGCGACGCAGCACGCAGATACGGTCACGGACTTTTCCTGGGAGCCCAAAGACGAGCGCTTTGCCATCGTCTCGAGCAGCGATCCCAATTTGGGCAACCCGGGGCCCGGCGTTACTATCAAGACGGACGTCAGCTTCTACCAATTGAGCTCTTACGTGAGTCACGTTCCCAGAATTTTTTTGAGCGTTGACGCCGAGCCTGTCGCAGGAACGCTGGCGGGCTGCACGACGAACACGATCCGGTGGTCCCCGCACGGACGGCACGTCGTGCTCGCGACCGTCGGCTCGACGTCGAAATCGGAGCTTGAGTTCGGGGACCTCGACTTCAATTCGGACGACGTGGTCAAGAAGGACCCGCCGGAGCTCGGGCATCCACCAGCTCTGCGTGGCGGACCATTATGGGGTGACGGACGTGGAATGGGACCCGAGCGGGCGGTACCTCGCCACGGCTGCGAGCGCCTGGACTCACATAGTACGTAAGCGCCGGCACATCCAGAGGACGTCGACTGAATCGAATAGATCGAGAACGGGCATGCGATATGAGACTTTCGCGGACAGGAGATCGAGAGGCCACTGCTGGATAGGTTCAAGCAGCTCTTGTGGCGGTCCCGGCGCCGTCGCTGCTGACGAAGGAACAGAAGCGAACGATACGGCGGAACTTGAAAGAGTATGCGCGCGCGTTTGGACGCGGCAGAGGAGACGTCGGTCAGTGCGGAACTGGTCGCGCAGTAGAAGCGGGCCGTGGACGAGTGGAATGCGTGGCGCGTGCTCGTCGCGGAGTATATTGCGGAGGTACGGCCCGGATACGAGCTGCATGGTGGTACCATGCGGCGGCTGCGCGCAAGGAAAAGGTAGAGGAAGAGGAGGATAAAAAGGAGATTGAGGTGTGGATCGACGAGGTGATCGAGTAGGTTAAGTTGTCGAGTAACTGAGATTATACACAATGCATCGGTCAAGATGTTTTGGTTCAATCATTTTAAAGAGGCTCGTCGGACATTACACACTGCGATAGTATAGCGTAAAGAGAGACGAAAAGGTAGGCATAATGCATATAAGGGCATAAGGTGGCGAGCATATGTGGAGACCAAGGGGAGTGCATATGTGGTAGTATTATTAGTACAGGTCGAATCGTAGTTGCTTTCCTTTCCTTAGCGCGTTGTGAATCAGAAATTAACAAGAACAGGGCTAGAAGGGCTAGGCGTCTGTGTTGTGATGTAGAGATGTCGGCTCAGAACGAGCGCGTGCGCGCGTGCTCGGGCAGGGCCATGAGGAGCTCACGCGCCCAGTGCACGACAGCCACGAGGGCGAGCGCGGCGGCAGTGAGCACGTCGAGCGTGCCGGGACGAGGGATACGATCCACGCGAGGGCGCAGAGCGAGACGAGGCGGTTTGAAGTACCATGCGGGGTCGTCCGCGAGGGCGCGCCGCTGCCACTTGAGTTCGTGGGCCCATGTGCCAAGCTCTTCGAGCTTGTCTTCGTCCGTCGCTTCTGGGAAGACTGTAATGTAAAGTAAGTAAGAGTGTGGGAGGAGAGGTGTGGGGGTCTTACAGATGAGGAACATGTTAGCTTTGGCGGCCGTTGGTGAGGTTGTGAACTGCGGCGCCCGAGATCGTTTTGTGATCGCACGGGTGGAAGACTTTCCAGCTGAATGGCTCGAGTGGCTGGACGATCGTTGATGGAGAGGAAAGATGTGCGATGGTGTGAAACGAACGTACTTGGCACGTCTGGATGCCCCACCAGAGCTTGACGCGGTGCAAGTCGAGATCGCCGTTCGGGGAGAGCGGGACGTCAATCTCGTCGTCGAAGTCCGCGTCGTCGCTATTCTCATGCAACAGCTTTAGCCGGATGCACCTGCGTGTCGCGTAGAGGCGTTTAGTAGCGGTCTCAGAAGTCATACTATTGAGCGAGAGCATTGGGTGGGGGGAAGAAGAACAGACGGACCCAGGAGTCGCGCGGCGGAATCCGGAGCCCGTGCGGCGGATAGGGGTGCCGAAGAAGTACATGCGCGCGACCCGGATGTACTCTAGAATCGAATTGTTGTACCGCCTGACGAACGAGATGAGCTTGTCGACGTCATCGATGAGGGTGCTGGCAATTCCGGGTTGCTCAGTCACAATTTCCATGTTGCAAGCAGAGACGAAAGGTGGGAAGAGGGCAAAGAGGCTCTCTCTTGAGAGGACTCGTAGCGAAAGGCCCATGAGGTTTATAAGAGCCATGCCAGTCAACGACAAGGGTCAGGGATTCTGGACGATGTGCGGAGAAACAAGACAAGCGAGTAGGCTGTGTGCGAGAACGTCTGGCTGAAAGCGCAAAGACCCTTGTTCGAGGAAACATCGACTTCCAAATCAGGAATTACAGTTCCCATTGTAGGAACAGGGAAACTTGAATCATTACAACGCACACGATATTCGCTGAAAATGCATTTATTGTTGGATAAAAGATAGCGCACGAGGAAAACCAGCCCAGGTATTACAACAACCTCTATAACGACGAGAATGTGGTATGGATCAACGAAGCCCCGCGGGTGCGGTTGGACAAATCCAATATTCCTCTCACGGTCAACTCAATGAGGCCAAAGTGACGTAAACGTTACGGCTTGCATTGCTCTGACTAATCGCAAGAGCAGCCTGACTGGGGAATGGGGAGGTGCTCTCCCCAGCCAATTTTAAGTGCAAAGAGTGTTTTGACGGTTGCATCGGCGTGGAACGCGCCGGCAGTAGAGCCATCGAGGAAGGAGAGGAAAACGCAAGACGTTTCGGGGAGGACTCGGATCGACTCGAGGGGGCCAAATTGGACAAGGTTCGATAGTTCGTCAACGGATGCGGTTGTGGGTAGGTTGCCAACGTAGACGGTGCGACCAGTAGCGCTATTTAGAGGCGGTGAGAGCGGCAGTAAGGGACGCTCCCGAGTAGTTGCCAGGAGACGCGAGGCCGAGCCATGTTTCCAGTGGATGAGGTGAAATAGAGGGGTCCGGAAAAGCTGGAAGGCGGAGAGCCATTAGAGAAAGCCTGAGGGATGCCTGCCTGGGAGCCATAACCGTAGTTCGCAAACGCATCACGGGAGGTGGGGGTGACGAGACCGTTTGAGGTGGGAGCACCAAAAGAGTTGGGGGACCATCGCACCTTCTTGGCGTCAGGTCCACCAACGGTATCCATGGGACGCTGAAATGCATCGATTCGATCAGTCAACCGGAGTAGTAAAGAAAACGGAGGGGGCGGAGAAAGAGATGAACCTTCATCATGTCAAGATCAAAGCCGTAAGGAGGATATTGGGTTGCAAAAGCGGTCTGTGTGTCGTCCATTGTGAAGGAAAGAGCGGGAGAGAAGGTTGGGGAGAAAGAGAGTGGTGTGAGAGACAAAAAGGGAAAAAAAAAAAAAAGAGTTAGAGGAGGAGGGTACGTGAGAGAGAGACAGAGAGAACAAGAACGAGCGTGGTAGAGTTGGTAGATGGATTAAGAGAATAGGAAAAGGAAAGAAAAAAAGGACACGCACGAAAACAAAAAAGAGAGGAGTGCGGTGTACTTTTATAGATAGATAAAGCTGAAAAGCTTAAAGGTTCGCCTACGCTTGCAACAAGGAAAAAGCGAGCGCAAGACAGAAGGGAAAAAAGGAGAGAGAGAGAGAGATAGAGAGAGTGCGAGAGTGCAACGCGAGACAACAGTCACCACTCCGAGACCAACCAAAACAGGCGACCACAAACAACCACACACTCCATTCACGCGCGTCTACTAAGCTAATTCAATTCCACTTGGCCTCCGCAAACACACCCAGCACCTCATTCAAAAGTATCGGCGTGTATGAATTTATATCTGCGCTCGTGTATGTCTTGGCCGTCTGCAGCTGATTCAGCACCTGCACCACCTGGCTCCCAATAAAGTCCACAAAAACTAGATCAATTGCCGTGTCATTCGAACCCGCGGGTGGCGTCGACCCAATAAAATCCGGTGACCCGAAGAACGGTAGCGGCGTGTGTAATGTGTCATCACCCACCCCCGGGCAAGCCTTGAAACGATAGATAAGCTTCTGTGCGTGAGAAGAGGGGGGACGGCCCTACGTCTTGGGTCACGTATCCAAGTGTCAGGTTCTGCGCCGCACGGCGTTCGGGTCCCGCCCGGGCATGCATATCCTCGAGCCACAACCTGTATCGTGTCTCCACGTCACCACGTGCATAGCGCTCGGCTGCCTCAGTAAGCTCGCGACGGCCATTTGCGCCTTCGCCGTTCAACGCGGGCAGCACCGCGCTTGCGACGCTCAGAGGGACGCCCGCGATGAACACGAATGCGTCCGTGAACGGGGATGCGGTCAGCTGGTCGTTCTTCGTGAATGGCCCCGAGTAGATGTCGAACCGCAGGCCTCCTGAGTTGGTGATGATGATATTGGGGATGTTTGCCCGTGTATTGTTCGCCGTCAGCGCCGTCGGCAACACTTGGTCCACGATCAGGCTCAGCAACGAGCCATTCGATGGGAACGGGTCCCGCGAGAGCGTGTAGTCTCGTGGTGCCGTGCCGAACTTGAAGTCGAGGTCGAATTGCGCGGCCAGCGCTTTAAGCCCTTTGGTGATTTGTCGGCCTATGGACGTGTCGAACGACGAATCGCGGCTATTTGTGTGGTACTGGCGAGCGACGGGTTTAGCAAACGATGGCAATGCAAGTATGTTTCATACCTCGTAGGTGACACGGTTTGGGTCAAGGTAACGACGATTCACAGTGAGGTTACGCGTGCTACCTCGGTGATCGAGATCCACGCCTGAAAAGAGACCCTGTCACTGTCTCGTGCAACAGACAAGGATGACAAGCTACACACTCAAGAAGCCTGTCCAAGCATTAGACTATGACGGTAAACAGTAATGACAATTCATCACCTAAAGTCTCCATGTACCGGCCGCTCTCAAGAGCAATCGAACGCCCATCAAACTGCACTGAGTAGCGCATAAGTGACATACGAACAACAACGTGCACTCGCGACGCTTACGGCAGTCTCGAATATGCGTGTGCCCGCCGAGAATCAGGATCGGTGTCGTCGGGTGTACAACCCGGACGGCGTTGAAGACGAGAGGCCCTGAAAATGGCGCTTCAATGCACATCACGTGTCCCAAGTATCACAAATCTCACAATTGTCACGTGCCACAGGCATATGGCTTCGATTCAACGTTCAATCACAGGCCATGGTTGGCGAGCTACTGGGACGTACCCAACAAGAAGGAAAAAGTCCGGCTCATCCTTGATCGCATCTGCAAACTGGGCAGACGTAAGTATGAGCCCTTGAGAGCCAAGTATGACTCACCCAAGCTTCTTTCACCATGTCTTCCACCTTTTGCACAGTGGTATTATGATCGTTCCCGGTGAAGTCGTACAGGACGCCGAGAGACGTGACCTTGCGACCCCTACGCGATATAAGTCATTGCTGGAGCCATGCTGAGGTGTACAACTCACTTTCGCGTTTTGAATTTGGCGAAGCGACCTGCGAACAAGACACAATTAAAAAATGGCTGACGGCACTTGTGACCAAGTTGCAACTGACTTCCAACAGGCACGCTGACCGGGGAGCCGTTTGGGCCCGGGATGGTGATATTGACGTTTGAGGAGAGGTACCGGCCGGGGAATTTGGGGGCAAAGTTCTGGTGCATGTCGAGCGCATTCGCGTAGATGTATAGCTCGTGACTGGATTGCGTCAGCGTTGCGTAGAGTAAATTTTTTTAAAAAGACGCGTAGTTTACTTTCCGATGGCGAGCAAGTCATAAGGCAGTTGAGAGAAAAACTGGTTGGACTGCGCGCGGCCAAACTCAAGCTCTGGACGCGACGAGGTAAGGGATACGGGAATGCACGTACATCATGTGCGTCGATACCGCCAGGCGGAAATCCGTCCGAGAGGCCGGTGCCTATTCGTAGAGTCAACCTAGTTCGAGGGAGAGGGAAACGCATTGCGTACCATCGTGGAGGTCACCAGAGTCGACCAATAACAAGTCTACGTCCTTTTCCTAACCCAACGGCGGCGCAGGCGTCGGCATTTCAGACAGACAAAGTAAAAAACACGCGCACATCTGCCATTTTCTTCATGTGCGCCACGAAGGACGCAAAGTTGCCGAAATCCCCACTTTAAAAGAACGCATGGCACGTCAATGGGCGATACGGGTACTACTGTAGCACACACACCTGAAATTAGGTTCCGGGAAGGATGGCTTTTGGTGCCCGAGAAGCCAGCCGTGGCTGTCCGTGGTATGGATGATGTTGACGTCTCCCCATACGAGTGGACGCGAGGGCTGGGTAAGCGGGGCCTGGGGCGGGGCGCGTCGCGCGTGTTCGTGCGTGTGGTCACCTTCTGGGCAAGCCCTGGTTGGACCTACAGAGAAGGCAAGGGCGGCTCCGAGTCCAAAAGCAAAGGTGATGGCGCGCATCCGTGGTACTGTAGAGGAGTGGGAAGGTCCACGGTCTCCCGACGAGTCTCGTTGGAGATGGAGATGAGGACGGGGTTGTGTGTTTATATATCAAGTTGGTCATCTCTTTGATAACGAACGTGTACACAGTGAGTTGGAAGGGAAGAATGAATTAAGAACCACTCTTACCCCGCCGGGCACTGCCTCGTCCGAGTCGCTTCCATGTCATGTGCGGCGTGGTCGCCGAAGCGCGAGCGCCAAAAAGGGTCCTCCCTTCGACTAAATGGCTATTCAAAAATGTGGAAGGCCTTAGGGGTCGACGCAAGCTGAGACTCGGACGAGGTCACAATCAAGAACTGTGTGCGCGAGCATGGCTAGGACCTGTGGGTGAGGCTGTCAATGCTATACATGGCAAAAGGACAGTTCCTGAGCATACTGTACTCCGATTCTCCCCAATATTCCTCTCTCTTTCTCATTGGCCCAAGACGGGTTTCCACGTGCGTTCCCGCGTTGCTGCTTGGAGAAAGAAAGGCACGGTTCCCACAGGGATGCATGGTCTTTAGTCCCATGTAGTATTCAGGGAATACCTGTGCGCTATCCTTAGCACATGTACTATAGTTCCCGTACCTATGCGCATTCCCTGTTGGGTGCGCATTTTAAAGATGATGTTCGACAATCACTTTCCTGAAATCCTTTCCACTCAAAAAAATTACTGTATATATATTAGGGTATGTAATGACGGAATCATACAAAAAAATAAGGATCAATGGAATGGGAATACATGTCTGTAGTGAGGCCAAAAAAACGGAGTGGTGGTAATTTGCGTGCATCTTCACCCCAAGATCTGACAAGTCTTGTTCGTCTCACGGAATTCTGTATTACTGGGGTGTTATAAAGCACAACAAAGACCATTCATAGCTAGATTGGAGTCATGGGGCCATTGCGATTGAGTTGTGGAATAGGATCTTTTGTTGAGGGTCCTGAAAGTGACAGGAGGGTGACGAGATTCAAACTCCCTTTCGAAATGCCACTGGCTTGTCAGCCACATGGGGCTGAAAAGGAGTTATGACTATTCCACAAAGTGTTACGTCCCATAAAAGGAAGGTGCCAAGAAAGTCATGTTGTTGGATTCCAAAACGAGACCATCACTCCAATTAGCGTTCAAACTCAGATTGGGCGAACTTTCCTTTAGTCAGTGTACATAAACATGTTTTGTTTTTGTTGTTAAGTTAACTTATGTTTAAAACAAGAATTTAATTTAATTGTTATTAGCTAACTACTTTACATGGATTTTTCTAAGTCAATCTACTGGTGTGTGCGGGATGCCCGCCGTTCACATGCGCAGCCTCGCCCCGGCTTTGCTTCACCTTGTTCACGACACCCTCGCCATCACTCTCTCCCTTTCGTGCCCACACTCCAATGTGCCTATCCTTCCGTTCGTGTGCAGCTCCCCCACCTGGGTTGCGCTCCGCCCCACCTCGCCCGCATACCCTTCATGCGACTCCTCCGCTCGCGCTCAGGTTGCATTGTCCCTCATTCCATGTACCCCCTTTGCGTGTGTGCATGTGGCCCTCCCCATTGCATGCACCTCTTCTCGGGTGTGGTGTGTAGCACACCCCGCACGGAGGGGGCTGGGTGCACCGACCCTCTTGCATCCCCAGGCGTGCGCGGGTGTGGCGGGGTGCATAAACGCTGGGCTGGTGTAGCCTGTGCGGAGGGTGTTGACGCGCCGACCCTCCCCCTTGTGTGTGTGGGGGGCGGGGGGCTGGACTGGTGTGGCCTGTGCGGAGGGGGGGGGGCACACCGTCCCTCCTCTTGTGAATGTGGGCGGGGGCGTGTGGGGTTGGGCTGGTGTCGCCCACAGCCGAGGAGGGCTGGGCTGTGCGCGCCGTCCCTCCCCTTGCGTGCGTGGACAGGGTGGGGCTGGACGTGCTGTCCATCCTCTTGTGTACGCGCGCAGGGCGGGGCACGTGGGGTTGGGCTGGCGTGGCCCGTGCAGAGGGGTGGGCACACCTTCCTTCCTCTCACATATGCGGGTGGGGCGAGGCACGTGGAGCTGGGCAGGCGTCACCTGCGCCGAAGGGGACTGGGGTGGGTACGATGTCCTCCGTGCGCTGGCAGGGAGGGACTGGGGCGACATGCCCTCATGCGCACCCTTTCCGTGCGAATGGGGCAGATGTTGGGAAGGGAGGGGCCGGGGGGCGGCGGGCCCGCGCGAACATGGTGGTCCAGACACAGGGGAATGGCCCGTGCGCCCCTTATCTGCATGCGAAGGGGCGGCGGCGGTCAATGCGGGGGACGGAGTGGGTGAGCGACTCACCATAGTGCGCTTTCTGCGCACGAACAGTGGCGCGCGATGCAGGGGAAGGGGGGGAGTGTCGGCCTGTCCTCTTGCATGCGCAAATGGGTGGGCGAGGGGGACAGGAAGAGTAGAGGAGACCCAATACTGGGTAGTGAGGGTGAGGGAGGGTCAGCCCGTGCCATCGTGCCACATATGCTGACGTGGCAGGCACGACTTGCTTCCGCCACAGGGTCGAGAACCATCCTGTGCCAATTCTGGCACCAGTACACCCTCTCCTCCTGCCTCCCTTGCCCACCTCTTCCCCTTCTCCTGCATCGTGCGCCGCTGTTCATGCGCAGAAAGCGCACTATGGTGAGTCGCTCACCCACTCCGTCCCCCACATTGACCGCCACCGCCCCTTTGCATGCAGATAAGGGGCATGCGGGCCATTCCCCCGTGTCTGGACCACCACGTTCGCGTGGGCCCGCTGCCCCCCGGCCCCCTCCCTTCCCAACATCTGCCCCATTCGTGCAGAAAGGGTGTGCATGAGGGCACGTCGCCCCGGTCCCTCCCTGCCGGCGCACGGAGGACATCGTACCCACCCCAGTCCCCTTCGGCGCAGGCCTGCCCAGCTCCACACGCCCTGCCCCACCCGCATACGCGATGTTGCATTAGGCCCGTCCTAACGTGCTCGACTTGAGCATGAATACAGTGGCTCGACTGAACGTGAGGCGACTTAGCAGAAGTAGATACGCATCTGTAGTAGGAACGCGATCGTCCACAGCACTGGGGCAAAGTCCACCAGGCGTATATGTTGTCCTGCGATCTGCCTGACGTAGGCCAGATGCACTAGTAGGCTAAGAGAGAGGACAATGTTACGATTTCACTCACTGACCTGGTTGTACGATTACGATACGATCCGATGACTCACGTCTCATGACTCTTATCTCGCACTTTGCGCCTCGGCAATAGGGTTGGTCGTTTCACGCTTCTTATCATCCGCTGACCATTCCTGAGGCGCGTGTGACCCCGCGGGATTCCCTTGTACTACATATGACTCTTCCCTTTGTTTACACTTTAGGACTCTTGACTCATGATCGCGCCATATGTTTGCCCTTCGCAAACATCCTGTAACAGTATATAAGTCACGCCCTGCCTAGCTTGTACGGTAGACTTGACTTCTTGTGTATACCACACCATCTTTGCCTCACGAACGACCTTTGACTCGCCTTTGCGCTTGAGTCCACACCTTCGCTCGCCTTTGCGCTTGAGCCGTGCCTTTCTACTATTATCCTCGGTTCCTGGGAAACCGGGTGATACTTGTGCATCACCGAACTGAGTCTAACCGACTCGCACCTCTCCGATCCCGTTGACTTAGCACGGTACACGTCGTACCTAACGCCCCTGTGGTGGCGTTACATTAAGTCAAGTCTCTCACAGTGGCGAATCTTCACAGTCACGCCAGATCCCAGTTCCAGGCAGAATACATTGACAGATATAGTGACGACAAGCTTTCCGATAAAGTCAAAGGAGCCGTCGTCTGGAAGGAACACGAAGGAGTGGAAGGATATTTCCTCTTCCACCCTAACACCCAGAAGTACCGACAGGTCCACTATCTTGAAGAACTACGACAGTGGGCGTACATTGATTACTCTGCAAAGAAAGGCCAGTGGTACACCATCAGCATAGTACCTCAGGCACTCGGAGTTGGACCCCTCGCAACTCACACTACTCCTGGTATTGCCGTCGACGACGATTCCCCATCACCTAGTGTCTCAGTACCCACAACAAACCTGCCTAACTGTTACGTTCCTTTGGGACGTATCAATCCGACTTGGATTATTGACCAGTTTGCCGAGTCCAAACGTCGTATGTCTTCAGTATCCCGTAGGCAACGGCCAAGGCGATACACAACGCGTGACCGATATACGCAAGGCAAAGTACAAGAGCGAGAGTGAAGTCGATTATGATTACGAGAAGTCAAACGACTTATAGCAGGGAGCGGTGAACGACAAGAGGGGCAACACACAATAGAGGGAGCTTAGGCGAACAAGGGAAGGAGTTCTTCAAGATATCAAAGCTGCCGTCTAAGGACGGCAGCGTCCACTACTTATACTACGAGGGTCGGAGCTTTGAAGCCCAGCAACCCTAATACACAGCCACGAATCCTAATACGCCAAGTAGTCACAAGCCAATCGGAGTCCGTACGAGTCAGCAGTCACATCGGTCACAAACACGAGGTTGATCCGGGCTCAAGCTCATCCGGATCCTTCTGGAACCTTCTAGCAGGGTCTAGGGCAGGTCACGTGCCAGGGTCACGTGACGGCCATCTTCGATTTTTAGTTCTGTGCGTCAGGGAGGAAACTCGCCTCGATGTGTCTCCACGCGCGCCAATGCTCCTCGGTTCCGGCACCGAACGCGCGGACCTCGTCTCCGTTGCAGAACTCTTTGGGCATGTCGCGTCCGTACCCAACACTAACCCGACGACACATTTCCAAACTCACACTATGTCCCAAACCCAGCAAGCCTTGGCTAGTACGACCCTCACCAGCGGTGGCGCTGGAGGAGGAGGAGCACCCAACCCGCCCAGTGGTGGCGCACCAATACCATCTGGTAGCGGTGGTGGTGGTGGTGGCAGTGGCGGCGCCGCCCCAGCAGGAGCAGCGCCAGCCCCCGGAGGAAACGGACGACTGGGAGGAAACCCTCCTCCCGAGTTCACCGGAGTCAGAGACGAAAGCAAGGCCTTCCTGCGAGCGTTTCGACTCTACAAGGAAATGAACCCCACCATCGATCAGCTATCGATCCCGGCCTCGCGAGCCATGATGTTCCTGTCATACATCCGAGGCCCACTAGTGAATGATTGGGTCAATGAACAGGTGCAGTGGCTGGAAGATCAGATCGCGGCAGGAGTCCTCCGACAAAACGAAGTCTTATGGACCACCGTCAGAGACCGGTTCGTACAGGCCTACACCGACACATCCGAACAGACCAACGCACGCAAAGCGCTCCAAACCCTCACGATGAAGGGAGGAGATATTGACATCTACGTCGCAACATTCCAAAATCTCGTCACAAAAGCAGGGTACAACCCCGATGAAGCCACGACCCTGGAGTTGTTCCAGGACGGACTACCCAATCAGTTAGTGGTTAACGCTGTCCGCTTCCAGCACCCAGTCAACTGGGAGCAGTGGAAAGCAGCCGCTCGGTTGCAACAAGCTGAATACCTCGTTTTGAAGGATCGCCTCGGCAAAGGCAAACCCCAGCGCAAAAAGGGTGGACAGAGCAGAGAGCAGTGGGTCCAAGCCCTCAAAGGAACCCGCGACCCCAACGCCATGGATGTTGGACGCGCCAGAGCCTCCGTGGCCCTCACCGACGCCGACAAAGCCTCCCTTCAAAAGGAGGGACGATGTTTTAGATGTCGTGCGCAAGGGCATATCTCGCGTAACTGTCCTCAAAGGGCATGCGAGTGGCTACCACTACGTCTGCCATGGCGCCAACCCCCATGTCCCCGCGACCACCAACCACGGCTTCCACGAGTTCAAGTGTACCAACTCCCGCCATCTCTTCTTTCGCCATACGATCTAGTCGCGTACTATTGAATGAAGAGCAGGCGGACCTACAGATCGCAGTGATGAAGGCACAAACCCAGGAGGTGCGGGACCTCATGGTAGAAAAACTATTTGGACGAGAGGATTCTCTCGACGCTTGAACCCGGCGGCCTGGGCTAGAGCATTAAATTTGAACGTGTACACTAGCAGATACCGATCCATGCGAATTCCAGTTCTCTTTAAATCTGCACACGCAACGGCCGAACGACAAGTCCTCATCGACTCGGGAGCTACCAACAACTTCATATGCTCCTCGCTTCTAAAACGACTCCAAATCAGAACAAGGGACGTCACCCATCCTATCCGCATTTGGAACGTAGATGGCACCCATAACCAAGACGGTGCGATCACGCAGTACACGGACCTCACCGTAAGAACAGGAAAAGAGGAAAGGACGCTTCGCTTCCTAGTCACCAACCTAGGAAGGGACGAAGTAATCCTGGGATACCCCTGGTTTACAGCTTTTGAGCCCGCGATCAAATGGGGAGACGCGACGCTGAACGAGGAGTTCCAGCCGGTCGTGGTCTCGAGCCTTCACTTGTCAGACGAAGCCACGCCTATGGAAGCTTCCATTCGGGCGTTGGAGACGTACGAACTTGATGAGGAAGCGTGGGAGCAGCTCATGGACGATGAGCAGGAGCCCCAAATCGCATTTTGCGAAAGACTACAACCGCCTCCGAACTAGCACAACAGGAGGCGGCGAAAAAGAAGGAACGCACGTTCGAGGAAATGATACCCGAAGAATACAGACGCCACCGTAAAATCTTTGACGAAGAGGCGTCCCACCGGTTCCCTCCTTCTCGCCCGTGGGATCACGCCATAGACCTCCTCCCCAACGCCCCCGCCTCACTGGACTGTAAAGTCTACCCGCTCGCACAGAACGAACAGGAAGCGCTAACCACCTTCCTTAACGAACAACTCGCAAAGGGATATATTCGTCCATCAAAGTTGCCATACGCATCCCCTTTCTTCTTTATCAAGAAGAAGGACGGCAAACTACGTCCCGTCCAAGATTATAGGCGGTTGAACGAACTTACAGTCCGTAACCACTATCCACTCCCCCTGATCCCAGAACTCGTCGATCGAATACGCGATGCGCGTCTGTACACGAAACTTGACGTTAAGTGGGGGTATAACAATGTGCGGGTTAAGCTAGGGGACGAGTGGAAAGCCGCCTTCAAGACCAATCAGGGGTTATATGAACCCCTTGTCATGTATTTTGGGCTCACCAATTCCCCCTCCACCTTCCAAGTGATGATGGACGATACGTTCCGCCCTCTCACCCCTCACGAACGAAGTAATTGTCTACATGGATGATATTCTAATTGCCACGCCCCTCAATTATCCCATCACCGCGCCATAGTACACAAAGTTCTCCGCTTGTGCGAAGAACACGACCTCTATATCAAACCAGAGAAGTGCGAATTCGAAGTGCTCGAAGTCGAATACCTCGGGCTAATTATAGGCCACGGAAATCTATGGATGGACCCCGTAAAAGTACGAGGCATCCGAGAGTGGCCAGCCCCGAGAAACCTTCGCGAAGTATGCGCATTCCTCGGGTTCTGCAACTTTTATCGGCGGTTTATCCGAGGCTTTTCCGCACTCGCACGGCCCCTGCACGACCTTACCCGCAAAGACACGCCATGGCACTGGGAACAATGAGAACAAGACGCATTCGACAACGTTAAACGCAGCATCGAACGCGAACCCACGTTACTATTCCCAAACCTCGCCAAACCATTCGAATTAGAAGTAGATGCGTCGAACGTCGCTATTGGGGCCGTGCTCAATCAACTCGGCCCAGATCAAAAACTCCACCCTGTTGCATTCCACTCCGAATCCTTCAGCCAAGCGGAACGCAATTACGACATCTACGACCGAGAACTATTGGCGGTTGTCAAGGCGCTACGTGTATGGCGCACGTACTTGGTTGGCTCGCCTCACAAAATTATCATCCACACCGACCATGCCAACCTCCAATATTGGAAAGAACCGAGAAAAATCAGTAGACGAGTCGCGTGCAAGTTCCTGGAACTCTCGGAATATGATTTCCTCCTAAAACACATCTCCGGAGTTAGGAATAGTCGCGCAGATGCCTTGTCGCGAAGAGCGGACTACGCAGCACACGAGGAGGACAACAATGACATTATTGTCCTCCCTGTGGAGCGCTTCCTTCGAGCGACGGAAATGTCCATGCACGATATGGACATTTGGACCCAGATATCGCAAAACCTTGATGAGAAGGACGTGTTGCGATGGGTCGAGCCCCATAACCTGAAAAAGGTGGGGGGGCTGTGGTGGAAGAACGACGCATTGGTTGTCATGGGCGACAACGACCTTAAACGGGGGGTAATCACCTTTTTCCACGACACGCCTGCTATGGGACACCCGGGAATTGCGAACACTTACGAGTTACTACGACGCGACTACTGGTGGCCCAACATGCGCAAAGACGTAGAGGACTATGTCAAAGGATGCGCGACATGCCAAGCAAACAAGATCAACCCCCACCGTCAAAAACCACACCTATTTCCCATCACCACAGACCCAAACGCTGAACCATTTGAGGTCGTCGCTATGGACTTCATCACCAAACTCCCTCTGTCGGATGGATATGACTCCATACTTACCATCACAGACCACGATTGCTCGAAAGCCTCAATCTTCATCCCATGCAACGAGTTGATCACAGCAGAAGGAGTAGCACGCCTCTACCTCCATCACGTATATCCCCACTATGGTATCCCCCGAAAGATCATCACAGACCGAGACCCCCGATTCACATCTGCGTTTATGACCAACCTTTGCAAGGTCCTCGGAATCCGTCAAAATATATCATCTGCCTACCACCCTCAAACAGACGGACAGTCGGAGCGAACGAACCAATGGTTAGAACAGTACCTTCGGCATTGGAGCAACGTGCAGCAGGACAATTGGGCCGAGGCCTTACCGGTTGCCCAATTTGCGCACAACGCCTGGCCTAATGCGACCACGAAGGAATCACCCTTCTCGCTCATCATGGGATGGGAGCCACATACCATGTGGACTCCAAAACCCACGTCATCCCCATCCGTCGAACAGCGCCTGGAAGATATGGTCATCAGACATCAGCACACGCAGGACTGTATCAAGCATGCGCAAGAACTGATGGCAAAGAGGGGTAAAATGCGCTTCATTCCTTATCAAGAAGGCGCAATGGTCTGGTTAGAGGGTACGAACCTTCAGACCTTTTACCCCACTGCTAAGCTTGCGCCCAAACGACACGGGCCATTTCGCATCAAGAAGGTCTTATCAGACGTCTCATACGAATTAGAACTTCCAAGCACGTGGAAGATACATCCGGTCTTCCATGCGAATCTCCTCACACCATATAAGGAGACGGAGCTGCATGGCGTAAACTTCACGCGCCCACCTCCGGACCTGATTGATGGAGAGGAAGAGTTTGAAGTGGAGCGCATCCTGCAGTCCCGACCACATGGACGAGGGCGCAAACTTCAATTCCTTGTCCAATGGAAGGGCTTCCCGATAAGTGATAGCATGTGGGAACCCCTTGAGAACGTTCAACACGCCCCCGATCTCATCACCGACTTCTACCGCCTAAACCCTACCGCCGAAGGGGCTGGACGAAAGATATAAAACACACCCCATCGACACTACAATCGCCCCGTTCCCCTCATCAGTTCCACCATGACCACGACTCCAGTTGTCTCTACCATCCAAACCTGCCGCCCAGTCGAGATCATCCTTGAAAACCTAACTGTACCTTCGCAGGATCTTGGTGTCCCCTCCGAACCGGAGGGTCGTACGCCGTACTCTGTGATTCCCGATTCTCCCCCTCGCCCCGTCCTCGCGCTCGCTGTCTCTGCTCTAGCCTCACTAGCCGAAGAATCCATCCCATCCACTAGAACAACCGAACATTCTCCAACCCTCGTCGTCCCCTTCTCCGTCGACATGCCTGTTACTGTCCATGTTCCCGTTACACCCACTTATCCACCCGAAACTGTCGCCCCCATTACCCCACCACCACCACTGTCACCCCCCCGCCATCCCTACTACCCACATCCCGATCCCACCTTTCCCCGCTGGGCTGGACCACACGTTTACACCAATCCCTCAGACCCGAGCGGTCGAGCCTGATCCCGCCCTTGCCCTACTCGATGATGAAGAGGACAAGGAGAACGAGGACCCCGGTATCCCTTTCTTTCTCAACGACCCCACTGCTCCCACCTTCTTCCCGCTTCTGGTCGGGGAGATGGGCACTGTTAAGCAGGTGGCGCGATACATATACTACCGCCATGGCTACCAGGAGGTCGTTGGAACCATGGGCAAGGGCCACCCTTGCTACGCATCCCAAGTCTTCCTCACTGAAGTCTATACCGGTCAACTCGCACAACACATCACCGACAACCAGCTCAATATGTTCCATCCCCACAATCCCCGCACCATCATTCTTAATGAGGTATTGACTGAACTCCACAACCCCCGTCTTCACGCCGAGGTTTCACGCCTCCATGAATGCCTCACGCGCCGAGACGCCATCCGCACCCGTCAATCGGACATCCGGCATCTGGAGACGGAGCTGACACGGGATCAGTTCCATCTCGACCTGGATTTCTCGTCGGTCCGGAAGCGTCTTCAGTACGCTCGGGCCATCCCTCTTATTGCCGATAAGTACGCCAAGCTCCATGCAAAGCCCGTACGTCCCCGAGGCTCGCCAGAGCCTACTCCCTTCGCTCCCCGTGATTCTGGACCTAGCGAAATGCCCCGCCTCCATGGAGAAGGTGGCGGGCGCAAACGCAAGTGTTTCCAGTGTAAGTCGACGGAGCATTTGGTGGCTCAGTGTCCGGAGCGACGGGCTAGGGAGCCGTGCCAGTGGTGTGGGAGTTGAGCTCACAGACTTGACGTTTGCCTCATCTGTCGACTCTCTCCCATGACGCCTGCGCATACTGACCCAGAGACTCGCCCTCGGTGGTGCGGAAAGTGTCTGATGTAACGCCACCACAGGGGCGTTAAGCACGACGTGTGCTACGCTAAGTCAACAGGATCGGAAAAGCGCGAGCCGGTTAAGGCTCAGTTCGGTGATGCACAAGTATCGCTCGGCTTCCCTGGAGCCGAGGATAATAGTGGAAAGGCAGGGCTCAAGCGCAAAGGCGAGCAAAAACGTAGACTCAAGCGCAAAGGCGAGTCGAGGGTCGTTCGTGAGGCAAAGACGATGTGGTATTACACAAGAAGTCAAGTCTACTGTACAAGCTAGGTAGGGCGCGACTTATATACTAATACAGGGTGTTTGTACAGGACAAACACATGGCGCAAATCTGATGTGATCGTACGAGAAGGGGAACAAGGGGAATAGCTTTATGTAGTACAAGGGAATCCCGCAGGACGATGCGTGCCTCAGAAATGGTCAGCGGGCGAAACAGAGCGTAAAACTGGCCATCCTATCGCCGAGGCGCAGGGTGCGGAATGGAAGCCGAGAAGCGCGAATCAAGGAAACGTATCGTAAAAGTACAGTAGTTCGAAGACGCTAAATGGGAGATAAGGCAATTCGTAACATTACCCCCCCATCAGAACTGAAGTCGCCACGACTTCAGCTAGTCGCTGGTGTACGCGTAGTCCTCCTCTGCAGGAATGTTAGCCGGAATAGGAGATGGGGTGCGCGGGCAGGTGTGGCGTCGTAAGAACATGAAACGCCCTCTCTCCCCGCAGTTCCAGCACATCTCGTACATCGGGCACTTGATCTCTTCGTGAGTGGCATCGTACCGCAGACACTTCCCACACCATCGGGGGCGCGTGTCTGGGTCTACATGAGTGGGCGTCATGGGGGAGAGTCGATGGATGAGGCAAACGTTGAGCCTGTGAGCTCGACTCCCACACCACTGGCACGGCTCCCTAGCCCGTCGCTCCGGGCACTGAGCCACCAAATGTTCGGTCGACTTGCACTGGAAACACTTGCGCTTGCGCCCGCCACCCTCCCCATGGAGGCGGGGCATCTCGCTAGGTCCAGCGTCCCGAAGGGAGAGGGGGGCAGGCTCAGGCGAGCCTCGGGGGCGCACGGGCTTCATGTGAAGCTCAGCGTATTTGTCGGCGATGAGAGGGATAGCCCGAGCGTATTGGAGACGCTTCCGGACCGAGGAAAAGTCCATATCAAGATGAAATTGATCTCACATCAGCTCAGTCTCCAGTCGCCGAATGTCTGACTGACGGACACGGATCGCGTCGCGACGTACGAGGCATTCGCGCAGTCGAGACACTTCCGCGTGAAGGCGGGGGTTACGGAGCTCGACAAGGACTTCGTTTAGGACAATGGTGCAGGGGTCGTGAGGGTGGAACATGTTTAGTTGATTGTCGGTGATGTGCTGTGCGAGTTGCCCGGTGTAGACTTCGTTGAGGAAGACCTGCGAAGCGTAACAGGGATGGCCCTTCCCCATGGTCCCGACAACCTCCTGATAGTTGTGACGATAGTAAATATATCATGCTGTCTGCTTGACAGTACCCGTCTCGCCAACTAGGAGTGGGAAGAACGTGGGAAGGGCTGGGTCGTTAACGAAGAATGGGATGCCAGGGTCATTGTTCTCCTTGTCCTCCTCATCGTCGAGGAGGGCAAGGGCGGGGTTGGGCTCGACGACGCGAGCTTGGGGGATTGGCATAAAAGTGTGGTCCATCCCGGCGGGGAACGGCGCGACCGGGATGTGGGCGGCGAGGATGGCGGGGGGTGACAACGGTGGTGGTGGGGTTAGGGCAACAGTGGTCTCGAGCGGGTATGTGGGTGTGGCAGGTACATGGATGGTGACGGGTGTGTCAATGGAGTGTGAGACGATAAGGGGTTGGGGAGGTTCGGATGGTTCAGCGGGCGGTGTAGGTTCCTCGGCTAGTGATGTGAGAGCGGTGGTGGCGAGTGCGAGCACGGGAATGGGGGGCAAGTCAGGAATAACAGAATACGGCGTACGACCCTCTGGTTCGGAGGGGACACCAAGATCCTGTGAAGGGATGGTCAGATTTTCGAGAATAATCTCGACAGGGCGACGGGTCTGAATGGTAGAGATAACTGGGGTGGTAGTCATGGTAGAGGAGAGGATAGGGGACGAGGCGGTTGTGGTGTCGCTGTGGGGCACTTTATATCTTTCGTCCAGCCCCTTCGGCGGTAGGATTTAGGCGATAGAAGTCGGCGATGAGGTCTGGGGCGTGTCGAACATTCTCAAGAGGCTCCCACGTGCTATCACTTATTGGGAAGCCCTTCCATTGGACAAGGAATTGAAGTTTGTGCCCTCGTCCATGTGATCGGGACTGAAGGATGCACTCCACTTCAAACTCTTCCTCTCCATCAATCAGGTCCGGGGGTGGGCGCGTGAAGTTTGCGCCGTGCAGTTCCATCTCCTTATATGGCGTAAGGAGATTCGCGTGGAAGACTGGGTGTATCTTCCACGTGTTCGGAAGTTCTAGTTCGTACGAGACGTCGGAAAGGACCCGTTTCACTCGGAACAGACCGTGGCGTTTTGGGGCGAGTTTTGCGGTGGGGTAGAAGGTCCGGAGGTTCGTCCCTTCTAACCAGACCATTGCGCCTTCTTGATAAGGAATGAAGCGCGTCTTGCCCCTTTTTGTCATCAGTTCTTGTGCGTGTTTGATGCAGTCCTGCGCGTGTTGTCGTCTGATGGTCATATCTTCTAGGCATTGCTCCACCGACGGGGATGCCGTTGGTTTTGGTGTCCACATGGTACGTGGCTCCCATCCCATGATAAGCGAGAAGGGGGTTTCTTTTGTTGTTGCGTTAGGCCAGGCGTTATGGGCGAATTGCGCCACTAGTAACGCTTCGGCCCAGTTGTCCTGTTGTACGTTACTCCAGTGTTGCAGGTACTGTTCTAACCACTGGTTGGTACGTTTGGATTGTCCGTCGGTCTGTGGGTGGTATGCAGACGATATGTTTTGATGAATCCCGAGGACCTTGCAAAGGTTGGTCATGAATGCGGATGTGAATCGGGGGTCTCGATCTGTGATAATCTTTCGGGGGATGCCGTAGTGGGGGTATACGTGATGGAGGTAGAGGCGTGCTACTCCTTCTGCTGTGATCGACTCGTTACACGGGATGAAGATTGAGGCCTTCGAGCAATCGTGGTCCGTAATGGTAAGTATAGAGTCGTATCCGTCTGATGGTGGAAGTTTGGTGATGAAGTCCATGGCGACGACCTCGAATGGTTCTGTGTTTGGGTCTGTGGTGATGGGGAACAGGTGTGGTTTTTGACGGTGAGGGTTGATCTTGTTTGCCTGGCATGTCGCGCATCCTTTGACATAGTCTTCTACGTCCTTGTGCATGTTGGGCCACCAGTAGTCGCGTCGTAGTAACTCGTAAGTGTTTGCGATTCCTGGGTGTCCCATGGCAGGTGTGTCGTGGAAAAAGGTGATTACCCCCTGTTTAAGGTCGTTGTCGCCCACGACAACTAATGCGTCGTTCTTCCACCACAGCCCCCCCACCTTTTTCAGGTTATGGGGCTCAACCCATCGCAGTACGTCCTTTTCATCAAGGTTTTGCGATATTTGGGTCCAAATGTCCATATCGTGCATGGACATTTCCGTCGCTCAAAGGAAGCGCTCTGCAGGGAGGACAATAATGTCATTGTTGTCCTCCTCGTGTGCTGCGTAGTCCGCTCTTCGCGACAAGGCATCTGCGCGACTGTTTTTAATCCCGGAGACGTGTTTTAGGAGGAAGTCGTATTCCGAGAGTTCTAGGAATTCACGCGCGACTCGTCTACTGATCTTTCTGGCTCTTTCCAATATTGGAGGTTGGCATGGTCGGTGTGGATAATATTTAATGGGGGGGAGCCAACTAGATACGTGGCGGCCATGCTCGTAGGGCTTTGACGACTGCCAGTAGTTCTCTGTCGTAGATGTCGTAGTTGCGTTCCGCCTGACTGAAGGACTCAGAATGGAACGCAATGGGGTGTAATTTTGGTCCGGGCCGAGCTGATTAAGCACGGCTCCGATGGCGACGTTCGACGCGTCGACTTCCAATTCAAATGGTTTTGTGAGGTCGGGGAATAATAATGTGGGTTTCACGTTCCAATGCTGCGTTTGACATTATCGAAACGCGTCTTGCTCTCGTTGCTCCCAATGCCACGGGGAGTCTTTACGGGTTAAGTCGTGTAGTGGTCGTGCGAGTGTGGAAGAAACCTCGATAAATCGCCGGTAGAAATTGCAAAACCCGAGGAATGCGCGTACTTCGCGAAGGTTTCTCGGGGCTGGCCATTCTCGAATTCCCCGTACTTTTACGGGGTCCATCTGCAGCCTCCCATGGCCTATGATTAACCCAAGGTACTCGACTTCGAGCACTTCGAATTTGCACTTCTCTGGTTTGATGTAGAGGTCGTGTTCTTCGCATAAGCGGAGAACTTCATGCACTACAGCGCGGTGGTGGGGATAATCGAGGGGCGTGGCGATTAGAATGTCGTCCATGTAGACAATCACTTCGTTTGTAAGGGTGAGGGGGTCAGAACGTGTCGTCCATCATTGCTTGGAATGTGGAGGGAGAATTGGTAAGTCCGAAATACATGACGAGGGGTTTGTATAACCCCTGATTGGTTTTGAAGGCAGCCTTCCACTCATCCCCTAGCTTCACCCGCACATTGTTGTACCCCCATTTAACGTCGAGTTTCGTGTATAGACGCGCATCGCGTATTCGATCGACAAGTTCTGGGATTAGGGGGAGCGGGTAGTGGTTATGGACTGTAAGTTCGTTTAACCGTCTATATCTTGGACGGGGCGTAGTTTTCCGTCCTTCTTCTTGATAAAGAAGAAAGGGGATGCGTACGGCGACTTTGATGGACGAATGTATCCCTTTGCGAGTTGTTCGTTAAGGAAGGTGGTTAACGCTTCCTGTTCATTCTGTGCAAGCAGGTAAACTTTGCAATCTAGCGAGGCGGGAGCGTTTGGGAGGAGGTCTATAGCGTGATCCCATGGGCGAGAAAGGGGAAATCGATGAGACGCTTCTTCGTCGAAGATTTTACGATGGCATCGGTACTCTTCTGGGATCATTTCTTCAAATGTACGCTCCTTCTTTTTCGCGGCTTCTCGTTGTGCCAACTCAGAAGCGGTTGTGGTTTTTCGCAAAAAGGCGATCTGGGGCTCCCGCTCGTCGTCCATGAGCTGCTCCCATGCTTCCTCGTCAAGTTCATACGTCTCCAACGCCCGAATGGAAGCTTCCATGGGCGTGGCTTCGTCTGACAAGTGAAGGCTCGAGACTACGACCGGCTGGAACTCTTCATTCAGCATCGCGTCTCCCCACTTGATTGCGGGCTCAAAGGCCGTGAACCAAGGGTATCCCAGGATCACTTCGTCTCTTCCCAGGTTTGTAACCAAGAAGCGAAGTGTTCTTTCTTCTTTTCCCGTTCGTACGGTAAGGTCCGTATATTGCATAATAGCACCATCCTGGTTGTGGGTTCCGTCTACATTCCAAATACGGATAGGGTGAGTGACATCCCTTGTTCCGATTTGGAGTCGCTTCAAAAGCGAGGAGCATATAAAATTGTCGGTAGCTCCTGAGTCGATGAGGACTTGTCGTTCGGCCGTTGCGTGTGCAGATTTAAAGAGAACTGGGATTCGCATGGATCGGTATCTGCTAGTGTACACGTTCAAATTTAATGCTCTAGCCCAGGCCGCCGGGTTCAAGCGTCGAGAAAATCCTCTCTTCTGAATAGTTTTTCTACCATGAGGTCTCATACCTCCTGGGTCTGTGCCTTTATCGCTGCGATCTGTAGATCCGCCTGCTCTTCATTCGATAGTACGCGACTAGATTGTATGGCGAAAGAAGAGACAGCGGGAGCTGGTACACTTGAACTCGTGGAAGCCGTGGTTGGTGATCGCGGGGACATGGGGGTTGGTGCCATGGCAGATGTAGTGGCAGCCACTCGCATGCCCTTTTGAGGACAGTTATGCGAGATGTGCCCTTGCACACGACATCTAAAACATCGTCCCTCCTTTTGAAGGGAGGCTTTATCGGCGTCAGTGAGTGCCACGGAGGCTCTGGCGCGTCCAACGTCCATGGCATTGGGGTCGCGGGTTCCTTTGAGGGCTTGGACCCACTGCTCTCTGCTTTGGCCGCCCTTCTTTCACTGAGGCTTGCCTTTGCCGAGGCGATCCTTTAAAATGAGATATTCAGCCTGCTGCAACCGGGCGGCCGCCTTCCACTGCTCCCAATTGACAGGGGTGCTGGAAGCAGACAGCATTAACCACTAACTGATTGGGTAGCCCATCCTGGAACAGTTCTAACGTTGTGGCCTCATCAGGGTTGTACCCCGCCTTCGTGACAAGGTTCTGGAAAGTTGCGACATAGGTGTTGATATCTCCCCCCTTCATGGTGAGGGTTTGAAGGGCTTTGCGCACGTTGGTTTGTTCTGAGGTGTCAGTGTAGGCTTGTACAAACCGATCCCTGATCGTGGTCCATAGGACCTCATTATTGCAGGCAACCCTGGCCACAATCTGGTCATCTAACCACTGTGCCTGTTCTGCCACCCAGTCGTTTACTAATGGGCCTTGGATGTACGACAGAAATGTCATGGCTCGGGAGGAAGGGACAGTGAGCTGTTCGACAGTGGGGTTCATTCCTTTGTATAGTTTGGAATGCGAGCAGGAAGGCTTTGCTCTCGTCTCTTGCTCCCGTAAACTCAGGGGGAGAGTTTCCCCCGAGTTGTCCATTTCCTCCAGGGGCTGGCGCTGCAGGTGCGGCTGCTCCTGGCGCGGCGCCACCGCCACCGCCACCGCCACCGCCAGATGGTGGTATCGGTGCACCGCCACTAGGCGGGTTCGGTGCTCCTCCTCCCGAGCCCGATGCTCTGGAAGATCCTCCTGCTCCGCTGGTGAGGGTTGTGCTAGCCGAAGCTTGCAGGGTTTGGGACATAACGTGAGTTTGGAAATGGGTTGTTGGGTCGATAGTGGGTAGATTTGTTGTTGGTACAGAGACACTGGGCGATGAAGAGTCGTCGTCAATGGCGATGCCAGGGGTGGTATGGGTCGAAAGTAGTGTTGCCGCAACTCGGCTAGCCATTAGTCGGCTCGCACAGTCGCGGCTTTTGCCGAGTTGTGACCCAACAAGTCACGTGAGTTGTTCAAATCGACTCGGCTCGACTTCCTGGTTGACCATCGTCGACTTAAGTCGGTAAATTGAACCAAATTCGATAAATTACATGTAAAGTAGCTATGATACTAATGAGTCGCGCGTGCCTTCGCGGGACTTGGAAACGCAGGTACTGATGCTCGGAATAGTACTGAACCCTTGCGCGAGCCGCGAAGGTCCGCGTGACGTCGGCACCGTCGCTGCTGCCGGACTTGTAGTGCTCCTCATTGTAGGTTGCCACCAAGCCGCTGGTGTCATGGACGTCGCTGCGTGTTCTGTAACCGTCGCCGTGAGTACTAAGTGCTGTCGCCAAGCTGTGAAAGCGCCGCGGATGTCCGCACGCAGGTAGCGCTGCTGATAAGGCTTGTACTTGCGCTCCTTGCTGCCCTTGATGTTGTTCTTGACTAAGTTGCTCTTCGGGTGTGCTGCGGACGTCTGCGCGAACGTGGCGCTGCTGTTGAGCCTTGTGCTTGTGTCCTCTTCGCATTGGGAGTTGCTCTTGGAAGAATTGCATCACGCTCCTTCGCGCATGCTGTGTCGTGGGGTCTGTAAACGTAGATATCAACGCCGACCATATTCGTTTTGAAGCAAACCTTGCCCTCTTGCCCCCCCAACCGCCCTCCATGTGTGTGTGGTATTACTTGAACTCTTTGGTGATGCGACACTGCGCGGGAACCTCGTCGAGAGCGCAGCCCCCCCTGGGGGTCACGTGGGTCATGAGCGTTGTGCGCACCACATAGAGGACGTCGAGGTTCGTCAGTGCCGCCGAGGTCTCCGCCTTGTGCTGGCAACCGCTTTTGCTGATGATTAGAAGCTTGGGAGTTAACAAATTGGCCCGACAGTGATGATCAGCTTCGGCAAATGCAGAACAGGCAGTGAGCTTACTTGCCAGTATGGGTGGCCCGTTGTGGGCTGCGCGAACATCACCGCTGATACGTGCGCCTGTACCGTCCGATCTACAAATGTCCGCGTGATTGGGTGAAGGCTATGTTGTAAGAGATGGAGGCATGTATAGACATGCGTACGATAGCAGTAGGTGCAGGTGAAAGCTGGGTGCGCGGGCTTGTGAGTTGTAACCTCGTGGGCGATGACCCAGGGCCGTCTGTAGATGCAAGAGTAGCGGAGGTCCAGTGAGCTCGGGCTCGCAAACAAGGGCCAAACATCAGGACGTACTCTGGTGTTTAGATACGCGAGCCGCACACCACACGCTGCCATATGTCGAGGTCCTGGTGGCATGCTTACCCTCATCACGGTCATGCGCATGGGTTGACGACGTGACACGGCCCTGGACCAGCTATGCAAAAAAAATTGAAGTCAATAAAAAAACTTCGTAAGAATCGCAACGTACTGGACGTGGTGAACTGTGCGAAGGGTTCACATCCAAAGCACCTTCTCCTGTTGATACAAGGGGGTGATGGGGGAAAAGAACTTGAGGAACAACAAAACGGACGGAAGGAGATACGGAAGGAGATACTGGGACAGAAACGGGGTGGATGAAGTTGCGAATACCGTTATACGCGGATACAATGGCGAAGGCAAGGATGACGTTTCCAAAGGCGTGGGTCATGCGGTTCAAGTTCCGAAGGCATGGATGCAGTTCCGAAGCACAAATCCTAGGTTGCGAATCCCAGTGGGTCCTGAGCCCAAGACGTGCGCCCCCAACAGTTGAGGCCTAGGACGTGGGACCGTCGGAGCCGAATGCCAAAATTGAAGACCGGGCCATGAGCCCTGCCAGGACCCATTCTCGTCCCAGTCCCGTCCCGGTTTCGGACGGCTGTCTTAGGCTGGCTTTAGGCTTTGAAGCCGAGCTCGCAAACCACTAGTCGTCGTTGTTACTTTTGTCCTCGTCACAGTCATTGTGGCCCAGGCCAGAACATTTGTGCGGCGCGCTAGTGTGGTCCTGAGGACCATGTTGGGGTGGCGTTGCTGCGAGTTGACGGTGGTGGGGTCCTGGGCAGAACGGTGGCTTGCACGAGGCAGGGTGGCGGGCCTGCGCTGTGTCAGGGTGGCGTCATGTCGGGTTGGCGGTGGAGGGGTCTTGCGCCGAGGTACCCATCATGAACATTGTCCTGCTCGATGCAGTGAGGTGCACCGAGTGGCGTCGTTAGGCCCCATCAGATGACCTCCTTAAGCATCGTCACGACGTACAGGAGTTGGTCACGATCTGCGAACGTCGGCAGGCGGTCATTACCAAGGACCGCATCGAGCTCGGCTTGGCATTTGCGTTGCACTTCGGGGTAAGCGGTCATGGCAAGGAGGAAAGAGGACATGGCAGAGATGGGCTGCAGGAGACGGATCGCGAGCGTGTGTTCAGCGCGCCGATTCCAGTTGGGAATCTCTTACCGCGTCAGTGCCGCCGGAGTACAGACTGGACGCGGCCCACTTCTCGTCCTCCTCTTCAGGTGAGACCTTGCGGCCATCGAGCAGGTTCGTAACCATGTTGGGCACTGCGCAACCTAGCGTTCTAGTGCACCCCATACGTGGTGGGCTCGGGTCGGACCTGGCAGGCGATGGCAGTGACAAAGCAGCTCGCTGAGCTTGGGAAGGGAGCCAGATGTATGATACACACGAGAGTCAACAAAAGCCAGCAACAACGAAAAGATACCACTTGAGGTATGAGATTGTCTAAGCACGAGCTCGCCTTGCTTGGTGCCCGTTGTTGAGGTGCGGCGTAAAGTGGATCAAGCGAGTCACGTGTCTGTCCCCGGCCTCACAACACACTGGAATCATGGCAGGAATCTAAACGCCTCGTTCGTTCAATCTGACAATAGTCACAATACTGTACATGAATTTCAGTGTAAACTCGATGCTTGTACTATCAACCCCTCAATCGTCATCCTCATCGTTAATATAGTTCATGACTTTGTCCAGGCGATCTTGAGCATCCCCCGAGCCTGGCGAGTCGTCCAGTAATCCACCAAGGAGATCACCCTCTGGGTCATTCCAGGTCATCTCCCTCTCTTGCGTGGACCAGGTATCCCCAAAATTAAGGCGCTCCCTCTTGAGACTAAATTTGCGCATTTGAAGGGCCTCCATCAACAAAGGGTTGATGCGATTCCGACGCTTGGTATCAGTTTCGGAACTAGACGAAAAGATTCGTTCGCACGGAACTGCAGACGCCTGGATTGGAAGGTAGTCCATCGCCATTGAAAAGAGGGTCGGGAAAGTACTGCTATTGAGCTGAGAAGTCCAGTCAGCATCGCCCACACATGCTGAGTTATGCGTGCGCCGTACCTCCCAAAACTTGAGGACATCTGTACCCCATGGTGAAGGGTCCTTGATATACGCCTCGTATTCCTGTATAGTGGTCGATGGAGTCGGACGCCTGCCGATTTCCATTGTGGGAAGGCCATACTGTTCCAACAGGAGCATATAACTCGGAATCGTTATGTTCCTTGTGTCACGAGGCTCAGGCTCCTTGTAGTATTCAAGCATCTGTCATAATATTTAGGACATGCCGCACAGCAATCCGAGCTACTCACTGCATTCTGAATCTTCGTTTTAGCGTCTTCGATGTATTCCTCCTCCCACTGATCGGCCATCCAGCTCATCCGTATCATCGGATTGAGGACTTGATATGAATATTAGTCAGCCAGATTTGGAGGAAAAACTGACTGTTTACTGACACATCGCAATGATATATGCTCTTGTACGATCCATTCTGGCATAATACTTATACGCCCAGTCGAGGCCCGGTTGCACAATTGGTTGCAAATGGGGGTGATTCTCAGCAAATACTCTCCCAGCTCAACATGAACATCTCAAATGCAGGAACGGCACCAGATAGAATCGGCGTATGCTCTCCGGACATGACTTGTTGTACTCGGTGGGGCCTCTAGGGTCAGTCAATGGACACCGGTCAGTTAGACTCAGAGTTTTGAAGACGCGAATCACAACTTACACTCAAAATCAGTTCCAAGTCTTGCATGGCCTGCCATTCTTGGGGCGAGATTACATACTTCCTGAGGTCTCCGTTGGGGAGATCGAGGAAATAATCGATAGCCTGAGTGGTTTGGCTCGGTTTTAGTCACAGATGGAGATGAAATAGCAAGCGACATACCGGGCGCATCTCCCGAAGCCGGCTAAGCATGCTATAAACAGAGTCCCACCGGGTGGGCACGTCGCGCAGGAGCTGCAGAGACTGGACTTGGACTGGTTTATTGTCTAGTCTGAACGACCCATCTTCATTCCCTCTCCGAATAGCAGTCTCAAAGGCTTCTTGACGAGCGCCTGACCCTCGGATGGCTCGGACCACTGCACGAGCAAGGGCAATGGGGTCGCGTTTGGGACTCGGAGCCATGTCATCTGTCTCACTAGCAGATCCTCCACCTGGCAAATCATTAGTGCCTGAGTTTTGCGACTGATAGGCCACGTTATTGATTATGCGTCGAGAGCTAAGGTCAATAACATGACCATAACACATTACACGACGGTCTTCCACATCAAAGGGGACGTCACGATCCACGCCGAGCAGGTCCTCGAGACAGCTCATCATGGAGTTATTGTTACTCGCGTTATCCAACGTGAAATGACCAATCTTCCGGTCAAAATATGTTAGAATTGTAAATGTTGATTATAAATTTTATGGTTTTACTTACCTTCACGGTGATGTCAGCCCTATCCAGAAGATCTAACACTAGAGTCGCAAGCGCTGCACCGGTGTGACGACCACGAAGTCCTTGGAACGCAATAAGAGCCGAATTGAGTGTAAGCGACCCTTTCACCTCGCCGATCCAGTGGGCGGTGAGTGCGAGAAAGGATTTGCGGTTTTGATCGGACCATATGTCCGTCGTGAAAGAGATTCGACCCTTTGAGTTCTGGACACAACATATTCGTAAGCGAAGAACCTCAAGCGGGAAAATGGTAGTACCGCGAGTTCTTGCTTCAAAACCTGGAAGTCGCGTATCCAAGATTGAATAATCAGTGCTCGTACTTTCGTCCGATGGGGGATCATCGATTCCTTGAGACCGCCGTCAATACTGCTCCGCAAGTGGCGTAGAAGCTTGCGAAACTCGGGGATTTCGACGACACGAATGGACTGAAACAGACAGTGAGGGATAACGGCGCCTTTGTGGTGCGAACAAACATACCTGATCATCGGCAGTGATGAAGTCCACCAACAATTGTTGGAATCTATCTTGACTGAATTCCTCAACTGGTTCGTCTTCTTGTGCACGTGCAACTGAATCAGAAGTTTGCGATTGGCCTTTCAATACAAGGGAAGTATTCCATCCCCTCGCCTTAGCTAAAATCTTATATGACTCAAGATGATACTTTGATATGTGGGGCCGGAGGCAGGTGGTGGACGTGTTCACAGAATAGACGTAGTTGATGTCTGACGGCCAGTTAGAAGGGTCTGTCTGGCGTGCCTCCCTGTTTATTCCGAAATGTTAGAAAGTTAAGTGGAGAGTAGGCTACGGAAACACTTACCTGCACTCCTTGCAGGTGGCTTTACCCGTGGTAGCATCCCTATCGAAGAAATAATTGATGTCAGCCGCAGCCCTCCTAGACTCGGTGGGGATGGGGGGGCTAAGATCGTTGACTTGGGTCTTGGCTCCAGTCGTCCTACCTGATGTGTGGCCGGTATGCCGAACTGGCACGTCGCTCTCCTCCCTGTCTGGGCTGTTACTGCCTGGGTCATCACTGCCGGAAACATTGTCCAAACGAAAAGACTCCCCCTCGTCGTCGTCTACATTGGTTAGCAGACGACTCGGAGCACGGGAGCGTTGTGTCCGAGTTGGTGGCATGTTATCACTTGCTGAGGGAACAGCCTGCGCAAGAGGAGAAATCTGAGCAGTTCAACGAGGTGCCATGACTGGGCCAAGAGTTTGGGCATTTGGCAAGGCATTCGGTCAAATATATACTGTAGCACATCACTGGCAGGTTTCCGAAGTATGTCACTCGTAAGTTAGTTTCAAAGTTGTCGCTGGCAGTGTCTGCTGGCAGTGTCTGCTGGCAGTGTCTGCTGGCAGCATCTGCTGACAACGTCTGCTGGCAGGAAGTCCACATCTCCGGCTGCTGGCAACAATATGAGGCGTGGGGACTTCTTTTCTTCCCAAACTCCAACCGATCAAATGGAAGAACATTGTATCGACTAGCCCACCTCACTCAGTTGCATGGTTCAAACTTTGGGTAGCAAAACCGACTTCAAATCCAGGTCGTTCATGCGCACCCTCTAGACTGTTTTTGATCTGATGATGTGATGTGTAACCGCTAGCATGACGTCTATTATCCATCCTCTTTCAGTTGTCAGTGTAAGGACGCATTTGTAACCATATCAGTCACGTGAGATTATAGCCCGGGTTGAAAAATGCGCCACATGTTACCTTTCGCTGCGTCGTTTGTTGTCCTTGTACCATCGTTGCGTCAATTTTTTATTATTTGTAACGTCAAGGTTCTTATTATGTGAGTGACATCTAGCATGCAGTTTATATCTAATCTCCTTCCCGCTAGTCTTGTCCACTACGTTCTTCATGGACTTCACTCGCATCAATGGGAGGTATAGGCTGCAGAGAAAGATTGGGTCTGGATCTTTTGGTACGCTGCAGGCAGCTGCTTCACTTGTGATGTTTGACTTACAAGTGGATAGGCGATGTATTTTTTGCACGCGACATTTTGTTGCTACAAGACGTCGTGATCAAACTTGAACCACTGACAGCAAGACAACATCTCCTGGAGCATGAGTATCATGTATACCAGAAGCTTTCCGGGGGGGTAGGCATTCCGCAAGTCCGTTGGTTTGGTACAGAAGGCGGCTTTGATACGCTGGCACTCGACCTCCTGGGTCAGTCGCTTGAAGACCTTTTCATTGGCCACGACTTCAAATTCACTATTCAAACCATTGTACGCCTCGCCAACCAGCTGGTATGTGTGTTTTCTCTCCAGAAATGGCAGACATCCTCATCTGCGGTTCCAGGTCTGTCGCCTAGAGTACATCCACTCTCGCAACTTCGTTCATCGTGACCTCAAACTGAGCAATATTGTCGTAGGCCTTGGGACGCAGGCTGACATAGTGTACCTCATCGATTTCGGTCTATCGAAGGAGTACAGGAGTCCCAAGACGCATAAGCATATTCCTTCCAAGACACACCTCGGTTTCACTGGAACAACCACTTTCGCCTCCATTAACAGCCACCTGGGCTTGGAGCTTGGACGGCGAGACGATATGGAGTCGCTTGCCTATATTCTCATTTACTTCCTTCGTGGCTATTTGCCATGGCAGGGCTTGCCACGTGGGTCACAGGACGTCGTCGAATACAAACAAAGAACACCACGCGACTTGTGCCATGGCCTTCCAGTGGAGTTCTGTACTTTTCTGGAGCATTGTCGCTCGCTCAGCTTCAAAGAAAAACCAGACTATCGGTATATCAGCGGTCTTTTCAATGATCTGTCTTCACGGGAGGGTTTCCAGAACGACTTGGCATTTGATTGGGACGGCACCAACAACGAGCAGCCCTGTCCGGTCAGCGACAGCCCAGCAAAAGGGACTGTCAGGGGTCAGTGTGGTCAACCCCTGAAGCGTCGTGAGGGGTATGTAACTTTTCTATCATGAACTTCATACGTTTACATCATGTCCAGATTGCGCTCCCAGACACGTCAACGAACTGGTATCACTTCCACCTAGTCTTAACCTCCCCGCCTTATCGTGCACCTAGTTCGCTAACTGTCTCTTCTTACTTATCGCGACTCCGACATGTCATGTTCCTTATTCTGTGTACAATTGTTACCTGTCTATGTCCTAGTTCTAAATCCAGTCATTGAAACACACTTGAATTGACTCAGGGAAAAAGTTGTCGGGCTTAATATGGGGCGTGGGGGGACCAGCCGCTGACTTGAACGCCCTGGCGCGACAGGCGAGTTACTTTTGACGAGTTTTATCCTACTTTAAATCTTCGAAACGGACGGTACGAATTCCACGTAGGTGACGGCCTCACACCAGCGCCTTCACCATCCCTTCTAGCCGACAATACTCGGGCACGATCGCCGCGTACGCCATGAACGCGTCGACGTCTGGCTCCGCCACTTTTGCGAGCCCGACTTGCGTTTTTGCTTTGCCCGTCGGCAGCGCCGTGACAGGCATATGTCGACCTTACACATACTCGAATAACTGCGTGGGGATCTTTTGCTGGCAGAGTCTGTGACATGCGGGCGCGAGCCTCCAGCAACTCCCGGCTATAGTCCCAGTTTGCTGAAGATGTACTCGCCAGCGTCGCCGTATGTCCACAGTCACCATCACCGTTCAGCACTTTCCATAGTCACAAGCCCTTAACTTTTTTTCGCCTGGATATGACCAACTGGATGTCGCCATCATTCTCACCAACATCCCTGCGCTTTCACAATCTCGTTGTTCGGTCCCTCCTCTCCATGGAGTTACCATAGTCAACCACGCCAAGGTACGCAAACCACATCACTACCCGCAGGCACGTAAGTCACTATGACATCGTCGCCTCCCCTTGGCCCCCACACCCACCGCTGCGCATGGCCAACTACGTCGGTCACGAACACGCGCGGACAATGAGCTGGGCTTTTGCCCAGTGATATGAGTTTTTTGTTTGTTTCGTACTACTTGTATCGTTTCTGATTGATGCTGCAGAGCCACCTCGTCATCGCCGCCTCCATCCATCCTTCGCCATATGCAAGTCCACCACCACCACCACCACCACCACCACCACTCCCCCAAGCAAAGCCCTGCCCCGACGCCAAGCCGTCGTTACATGCAAGACCCATCACCACGCCAACTAACTGCTCGCAAGCCCCGTTGTGGCGCCACCCAATAACGGCGTGCAAGACCTTGCCATTGCCAACATGGCATGCAAGTGCCCACCGCTGATGACGACGACCCGGGCGACATCGACACCGCGAAGACAATGGCTGCAGCGAGATCCCCAAGGGCTCGATCATCATAGCGAATATCTGGTGTGTACTCTACTCGGTATGGTTCGACGCTAGTGGGTCGCTCACGATTGCACACAGGCACTTCATGCACGACCCTGAGGTCTACAAGGACCCGATGGTGTTCAACCCTGACCGTCTCGTTGCACAACCTGGAAAGCCGGCCGAGCCGGATCCGTTCAACTTTGCATTTGGGTATGGGCGCCGGTGAGTCTCCCATGTAGCACCGTGGCCGTAGTCGTCATCTCATACATCTCGCACCCAACAGTGCATGTCCCGGCGAGCAGCTGGCACAGTCGATCCTGTTCGTCCTTGCGGCCACTGTGCTCTCTGTTTTCGACATCAATAAGGTGACGATCAATGGGGTGGTCCAAGAGCCGACGTGTGAGTTCAGTACAAACAAGAAATCAATATAAGTGTTCTTGCTCCGTGCTTATTCCGCACAATGAATATGTGAACAGTCGCATGCTGCACTCAAGAAGATTGGAGGTATGTACTTCCGCATCTGTAAAGACCTGCTGTTGTTGGCGGCAAAGTGAAGCCAAGCGAGGACGATTTCGAGACGATCATTTTCTACCTGTCAAGATCCCGACAATCGCCCACATCCCCTGGGTCTACAAGAACACTCCGATTCTGATCGGCCTACTCGACAAGGTCATTCAAAGATAAGATTGCCGCTGGTGTGTATGCCTTCAGACGTCTCGTACCGCTTTCAACGTTCTGCGTCCCAAAGAAGAACGGTTCCAACCCCTCAACGCCGTCGTTATCCATAGTGCTGCAGTCCTACCCTTCGTCGGCCAGTTCGTCAAGGGTTTGGCCGCATACTCTTGTTAAGTACATGCTTGATCTATTCGTCAGCTACGACCACCGGATCCTTGACGTCGCCTCTCGAGATCTCACAAACTTTCAGTCCCCTCTTGACGCCTTCGCAACATAATGACGAGGCCAAGAAACAGAGAGCGAGGCGACAGGTGAGAAGGTTTTTATCTTCTCCCTCACCCCGCTGCCTCACCAGTGTTATCAGTCTCGCCCCAAACCCTAACCCAATGACGAGGAGAAACAGAGAAAAGTGACAGGTGAGACGGTTTTCTCTGCCTCCTCTCGCGTCGACGGTACCACATCAGATGCTTCTGATGACGAGATCGAGAAACAGAGAGAGGCGGGGGTGAGATAGCTTTCTAGGCTTTGTTTTGGTGGTAGAGGAATGCATTTGATTCGCGTTCATTTTTCTCGATATTTTTTTCCCGGGCTAACATAAACGAGTACAAATTCTTTCCCTTGACTGCTACCTCGCCAACCTTGCTCTCCTTCTACCTCGATGCCTCTCACAATCGTCCTCAATACCCTCTATAGTTCAAGAGGTCGCGAACAAGAACGGGAAACAGCCGAAAGACGGATTTTGGCCCATTTTGTGAGGATGGGATTCGAGAAAGATGGCGTGGAGGTAGCCACTGTGAGGTACGTTCTTACACGCTGCTTAACGCTCCCTGGCACTCACAATCACTTGCAGGAATACAGGCTGGCACGGTGAAAACAGCGCAGTACGATACGGGGGCCATCTCACTGTCGACTTCAGCAAGTGGGACGGCAAGTTCACTACCGAACATGTCTACCGCACTGACGCAGCGTACGAGGGTAGGTGCATCGATTTATACAAACCCTTTATTCTGACGTCTTGTTCTACTACGAAGGAGTGGCTAAGAGAAGGCCAAAATGGAAAGCACCCAAGAGACAGCAAACACCCAAGAGAGTTCGGCGAGCCCGCAAAATGCATTAGGGATATAGAGTACAAATTTCTTGATATATGGCTTCATTTTTTAGACGTTTCCTACCTTTTTTCGGCCTTAGTCCTCTTTGAAGTCGCACCACCACGACCGCCGCAGTTGCACACAGACCATCCCCACGGCCCACGGCAAGATGTAACCGACGACAAGCCAGAATACTGACATTTTCGCGTCAAACATGTGTGCGTCGGATGGCTGACTACTTACGGTAGTGGGGCTAACGATGAATCAGAGAACTTGCAGAGGACGTATGTCACTGTCAAGTATCTCGCGTGCATACTAAGCTATTCACAGCGAACATATGCTTCGACTAGTCGCGAAGGCCAACTCCAACTGGTAAAACCACCGGGGTTTTATTTCGTTTTTGTCTGCTGACTGTAGCGCATACAGGATCCTTCATTACGTGAAGAGCGTACCAACCGCCGCCGCCATACTAACGCAAGTCACAATGCAACGGCGACGGCACCGGCACCGCAATGACGGCTATGACGCCAGCGGCAGGAGCGACGGCGAGGCGCAGGATGACTCAACCGCGACGATCGGCGTCCATGGCCAACTCCGAGCGACTCAACCACGACAAGGTAACGACAAGGAATGACAACGACAACAACAACGATGACGACAACGACAACGATGATAGCGACAACGACGACAACGACGACGGCAGGGGGCAATGATGACACGCGGACTTTTGTAGATCACGGATGTAGATACTATCTAGAGTAGCTCTAGTACGCATATGCTAATCCATGCTGAATGAAAAAACCCACTTTGTTTATTTTTTTTGGCTAAAGACGCGACTCCGATCAACTTTGAGCCGAAGTCGTGACTTCGGAGCTGTGAGTTAGCGGGGTTGCCACATTACCATGACTCAGCTCGGCCCGGCTCGAGCCGAGACTGACTCTGACTCAAGCTGATCCAGAGTTAAAGTTGTGGCAACACTAGATCTGATTGATGGAGAAGAAGAATTCGAAGTGGAGTGCATCCTACAGTCCCGATCCCATGGACGAGGGCGCAAACTTCAATTCCTTGTCCAATGGAAGGGCTTCCCGATAAGTGACAGCACATGGGAGCCCCTCGAAAACATCCGACATGCACCTGACCTCATCACCGACTTCTACCGCCTAAATCCTACCGCCAAGGGGGCTGGACGAAAGATATAAGACGCACCCTCTCAACGTCACGACCACCTCACTTTCCTTCCTTCACTCTACCATGACCACCACTCCGATTGTCTCAACCATTCAGACCCGTTGCCCAGTTGAGATCATTCTCAAAAATCTGACAGTTCCATCACAGGATTTTGGTGTCCCCTCAGAACTGGAGGGTCATACGCCGTACTCAGTTATCCCTGATTCACCCCCCTTCCTGTCCTAGCACTCGCTACTGCAGCTATCGCGGTGTTGGCCACAGAACCCACACCGCCCACTGAGTCACCTAAATCACCGGAACCATCACGACCACTGCCTATCATCACCTCCATCTCCGTCGACACACCCGTCACCGTCCACATACCAGCTACACCCACTTATCCACCCGAAACCACCACCATCCTCACACCACCACCACTGTTGTCACCACCTGCCATACTCACCGCCTATGTCCCCGTCCCACCGTTCCCTGCGGGGCTAGACTATACGTTCATGCCCATCCCTCAGACTCGATTGGTCAAGCCTGACCCCGCCCTTGCCCTCCTAGACGACGAGGAGGATGATAAGGAGAACGCCGACCCCGGTATCCTCTTCTTCCTCAACGACCCCAACACCCCTACATTCTTCCCACTTGCCATAGGAGAGGCGGGTTACCCTAAGCAGACCACACAATACATTTATTATTGTCGCGATTATCAGGAGGTTGTTGGAACCATGGGCAAGGGTCACCCTTGCTACACGTCACAAGTCTTCCTCAATGAAGTCTATATGGGTCAGCTGGCACAGCACATCACAGATAATCAACTAAACATGTTCCACCCCCACGACCCTTGCACCATTGTCCTGAATGAAGTTCTCGTCGAACTTCATAACCCCCGTCTTCACGCAGAAGTGTCTCAGCTACACGAATGCCTCACACGTTGCGATGCGATTCGGGTCCGCCAGTCGGATATCCGACGACTGGAGACTGAATTGATGTGGGACCAGTTCCACTTAGATATGGACTTTTCATCAGTCCGGAAGCGTCTGCAGTACGCATGCGCTATCCCCTCATTGCCAACAAATACGCCGAGCTTCATGCGAAGCCTGTACGTCCCCAAGGCTCGCCAGAGGCTACCCCCCTTGCTCCCCGCGACGTTGGACCTAGCGAGATGCCCCGCCTTCATGGGGAAGGTAGCAGGCATAGGCGCAAGTGTTTCCAGTGTAAGTCCACAGAACACTTGGTGGCTCATGTAGCGGTGCGACTGCCGCGCTACGTTAAGCAAGGCGAGGGTTTAAGTGAACTGAACCGGTGACAAACCCAACTTAACGCGGAGACAAGTCACGCGCTAGATGTGCAGTCGACGTGGAGTGCGTGGAACGTGTAAGGCCTTATACAGGACTTCAACCACAAGGATCACACGGCGGCACACTGAGTGGAGAACCAAGAGGACAAGTTAGATTGATGGAGTATGGAGGGTACAGTGGATACGCACCTGAGTGGAGAACCAAGAGGACAAGTTGGTTCCACTCAGGACGTTACATGATAGTTTATATATGCTACTGCGGCTGAGCTTGAACTGAGTCTAATCACTATTACTAAGTGTACAGTAAGACCCCTTGACTCAGGAGCTGACGCGTCGTGTCTAATAATAGCGCATCTTATTGTGCTGACTGATGCACTTGTCATCGCGCTTACGAGCGGCTCCACTTTGCTGAGTAAAACCTAATACAGCGAGTAAGCGTAAACTACTAATCATGATGTAAATGTGTTCTAGATCCTTCTAGAGTCTTCCGTCTCCTTCCATCCAATCAGAACTTAACTAACCGTGTAAGGGACCCTTGTCCCACGATCACGTGCACATGGGTGGCTGCCCGTGTGACTAACTCGTATCAGTACTTCAGCCCTTTATATCTTTACCAAATAAATGCGTATAAATGCGCAAAAATAAGATAAAAATAATACGCGTCCATGACAGCTCAGTGTCCAGAGCGACGGGCTAGGGAGCCGTGTCAGTGGTGTGGAAGTCAGGCTCACAGGCTCGACGCCTGTCTTATCCGTCAACTCTCCCCCATGATGCCTGCACACGTGGACCCGGACTCCCGCCCTTGGTGGTGTGGGAAGTGTCTGAGGTATGATGCCACTCACGAGGAGATTAAGTGCCCCATGTACAAGATGTGTTGGGACTGTGGAGAACGAGGGTGCTTTATGTTCTTGCGTCGTCACATGCCCGTGCACCCCATCTCCTACCCCTGCTAACATCCCCGCTGAGGAGGACTGGGCGTACGCTAGCGACTAAGTCAAAGTCGTGGCAACTTCGATTCTAACGGGGGGGTAATGTTACGTTTCAGCTTCACTATGCTTCCACTTCATAGCTTCACTGTACTCTTATGATACGATCTGGTGACTCACGCTTCTCGGCTCTTATCTCACGCCTTGCGCCTCGGTGATAGGATGGCCAGTTTCATGCTTCTTTTCGTCTGCTGACCATTTCTGAGGCACGCGTCGTCCCACGGGATTCCCTTGTACTATATCTGAGTCTTCCCTTTATTTGCGCTTTAGGACTATTGCCTCAGGATCATGCCATGTGTTTGTACTTTACAAACACCCTGTATAGTATATAAGTCAACCCTACCTAGCTTGTACAGTAGACTTGACTTCTTGTGTAATACCACATCGTCTTTGCCTCACAAACGACCTTGACTCACCGTTGCACTTGAGTCTGCTCTCTTCTACTATTGTCCTCGGTTCCAGGGAAACCGAGTGATACTTGTGCACCCCTGAACTGAGTCTTAACCGACTCACGCATTTCCGATCCCATTGCCTTGACATAGTGCATGTCGCACTTAATGCCCCTGTGGTGGCGTTACACAGGGTAAGGTGGCTGCAAGTCGACACCGCCTAGAGATGGCCAACGCCCTGGAGCGTATCGAGGACGAGGCAAGGACTATGGTGGACTACGAGCTGACTAGGAGGAAGACACACAGGGGGCGAAGGGGCGCACAGCAGGCAACGCGCACTAGGGTTCTGTACAAGGAGGAAGGGCTTGGAGCGTCAGGGCGTCGCACCTGAGGAAGGGGTGATGTTACGATCAGACTCATCGGACACTCGTGGTGTTCTGACTACCCTAGTATTAGTCAGGGACAGTCGTATCAGTCAGCGCTGAAGAAGTTATCACATGTACCGGACTTGACTCATACCTAGGACAGTTGTAGTAGGGTTCAAGCTACTATTGCTACTCAGGCTGGGTACTTTATGTTCAGGAGGAGCTTCAAAGCTCCTCGTCAAATGTATATCTAGTGGACTGTACAAAGACCGAGCTCCTCAGCTTGGTCTTCTTGAATCACCAGTCGCCATTCTTCCTCTCCTTCTGATCGTCTGCCTTGTCCTCTCCCTCAGCCTGTTAGTGCGTCTGGCCCTGATTAGCCAGCACGCAAGACAAGGCCTATGCCTGGTGGACTTTACCCCAGTGCTCTGGATGATTGCGTTCCTGTTACGGATGTGTATCTATCTCCACTAAGTCACCTCACCTCTGTCAAGCCACTCCATCATCGCTCAAGTCAAGCATGTTAGGATGGGCCTAACGCAACAATGGGTGTAATTGGCAGCGAATCAGGGAAGGGGAAGCATATCATCCATCAGAATCAAGGCACAATTAATAGGGATGTATGAGTCATCAAACATGAGGCAGTCTAGGCTGGTCCAGGCACAAGCTCATCTGGGCCCATCTGGTGCGGTTCTAGCCAGGTCACAAGCCAGGGTCACGTGACAGGTGGGCGCTAAGGTCACGTGCACTACTCCCAGTAATCCTGCGGCTTCTGAGCTCCTCCAGGGGGTAGTAAGGCATGGGAGACACAGCTCATTCTGCATGTTCAGCCACTAATCTGGCAATCTCTGCTTCTTCTTCATCATACTTGTCAGCAGGTCTTCTCATGGTGGTGTTCAGGGTTGAGGTGTCAAGGTTTGGCATGTCTGAGGGGTCAGCAAAGGTGAAAACGTAACAATTAGTGTCCTGTTTGTCATGTGAACGAGGGCACAGGGGGCAAAAGGGGTGGGCCTACCTTTCCCACACCCCCTTTGCACATAAACAAGCATGGGGGTGAGCCCTTTTGCACATACTGGGAGGTGGCCAAGGGAGGTTGCCAGGCAGCATGCCCTCATGTGCCCCCCTTCTGCGCAAATGGGGAAGGAAAGGGCCAAGGGTGGTGCGCCCACACATGCCCCTTTCTGCGCAGTTGTGAGGGAAGGGGAGGGGACCGGGTTTCCACAATC